>JALMGF010000022.1:13035000-14235000 GCA_023333645.1 Sceloporus occidentalis | reverse complement strand
AGGGTGGATCAGGAAATATGAGCATGTCTGCCAGAATTTACATTAATATATATATATATATGATTTCAGATGGACAAATACTATTTACGTGTTATGCTCCAAAAAGCAGACTGGCTGCATTTCTTACATTTAGCAAGTTATGAGCCATTTAATGTAAGCTTATGTAACTGCTTTTTTATGCAAGGAAAAATATGCTAAGCACTAAATAGTCTAATGCGTGTAAAATATAAATACCCGCTACACCAGTGATCTACCACTAATGGTCAAATACAATGTATATATAATACAAACATAATGGTGTTTGAATTATTCTTTCAATAATCAGATTTATTATTGCATCTATTTAACAATAAATAGTTCCAATGCAATCTGAATAATGGTGATTGCACACATTTATGTTGAAAAAAATCATATGCAAATTTAATGTAAAAAATATGATTTTTCTGCATTAAAAAGCTAATGCTGTAGCATAAATAGCTCAGACTATAAATAATATAAATGGTGGTCAAAATACACATCAATCACCTAAAAGGGAGATGAAAAGCAGATGAGAATAATAAGTAAATGCTTTACGTTGCTCCCTTTTTCTGCATTTTGCTACTGCTTAAACATTTAGGGTGTCATAAATTGTGCTTTCAGTTTGAAAAGGGAGAGTAATACCATTGATATAAAACCATGTTTCAGAATGTCTGTTGCAATTAATAAAATGAAAGTTTTCTTACTGTGGGAAAATGTCTTATTCAATGTTTAATACACTACAGCACTTTTCTTTTCCTCGTTATACTAACTTTTAAAAGCATTACCCAGGAGCAGTTATATAATTTTCTTTTATTCTGTAGCAACATTTATGTTTTTTTATAATTAGTAGTGTTCTCTACTTAAAAGACACAAATGGTAATAATTTTGTTTTTGCATTTTATTTTCACAGTAAGCTTTTCCTACAATTAGGGCATAGGTAAATCCATACCTCCCAAACATTTTAGGTGTTAAATTGGGGTAATCTGTTTTGGTTGCTGTGGCAGGGCTGAACCCAGAAGTGGATAGGATTGGAGTCCTGCCCTCCATATCTGTGGATTTTCTTAATATGCTGACTCTAAGACTCTTTAAATATTAACCCATTGTGAAGATTCTATGTAGTGAGTTGTCAAATGTGTTAACCAAATTGCTATAATTCCAGTCCTCATGGAAATACTTAATTGAGCCACATGCATCCAAGCAGGGATATATTAACCATACCATTATGGTAGAAAAATCACCAGTCATAGCAGTGCAGAATAGGAAAGAGTTGCTTCCAAGATGTGTGATCCAGATAATCTACCCCTTCACCCTGAGATTGGGGCAAAAACTCTGAAGCTCAGGGTCAAACCCAAGTTTCCAGGTATGCTACCCACCTTACCTAACCTTACAGACCTCCACTGTTTTTTTTTTATCTCCAAGGGTCAGGAGAGATCAGAGGATCTCATCACAGCACATATGCGCACAAAAGCAGGACAGTCTCTGAAAAGCGGAACTGTTGGGAGGTATGATATACATAAATCTCCTTACGTTAACTATGGATTATGAAAGGAAATTTAAACCTTCTTGGTCTTTACCCTTTATGCTGTATAGTGATATGAGAGAATCAGCTATGCAGCAAATTGACATACATATTATGGGAGACAATTTTTCTAATGTGAAATCTGCAGCAGTGAGAATAGCTGAAGTCACATGGACATCAGCCGGTTGGAATTAGATGGAGTACTCCCTTTCCACTTATCCAATAAACCCGCAGGTAGAGAGTGTAAAAGATATGGGCAACAATCAGGGAGCATTGTGAGGAAGAAATATAAAGAAATGTTGTGGTCTAAAATTGAACAAGTGACCAAGGATAAATTAAGAAAATAACTTTTTATTAAAACATGGGGAAATGGGTGATGTAATCTTAAACTGAGCTACGCTCATTCTATCTTACATGTACAGTTTTTGTTCAGAAGTATGATATTCTTGTCTTTTTCAGTATGTCTGTTTCATTACAATGAATTTTAAGTGTTTGCGTTATTGTTGTATGTGATGGCCTTGCCAGATAAAGGTTAACCCTTTGTATGATAGCAACCAACATTAGAAAACACAGAAGGACAACAACCTCATATTTACTAAAGGTGTGTGCTTAGAGGTACCACACATGACCTGTTTAGCCTTATACCTATCCCAGTGAAGTCAAACATCCTTACATTATATTTAAGCCTTTTGGGTCTATTCACTAAGAAGTCGAGTAGTTATTCCAATTAATTCGACCGGCCAGAGCTAAGCTAAGACTCACAAAACAATATGTATATTCAGTTATATAATATTAATAATTCAGTGCATACCCAGTGAAAACAATTAAAAAAACACCTATCTAAGGCATAAATATTGGAGATTCCGTCACATTATAAGGCCATATATCGTTTAGCCCGCCACTACGCCAAAGTACCCCAAGTTTGGAGGTCCTATCTCATTTTTCATGGCTATATTGCTTACCAAGCTGCTGACTCAGTAGGATTGCTTTGCATTTAAACCCAGAAGAGACTCTCAAGCAATTTAAAGCCTTCTCTGGATTAGATAGGACTCTGAAAATATGTGTGTTTTGAACAGTATTTACTGGGTGTCCTGATTTCTTACTTTGTTTTGTGTACTTATTAGTCATAATTATTCTGGCAGCAACCCGGGAATCTGAATTTGTATGCTTTCTATGCTTTGTGCGTACCTCTATTTCTCTATATAATATTAATAATAATTATTGTAATAATACCAATACTACTAATAGTAATACTGATATCAATTTAGTTTCTTGTCCTGTGTTTTGGATAATGTTCTGCCTTTCTATCTAAAAAGGTTTTTATAGATTTCTGCATTGTTCTCATGTGATTAAATCCTTAAAGGGAAAGAATAAAATGATTGCTGTGATTAGGTGTATTGGCTCAACATGCTTGAGACCATAGTCAATGTTTTGCCTAAGTGGAACAGCCCCTATATGGTCATTGTGTACATCATGTTACAGCATTTAAAAAAATCTGGTAAATGTGCACTCTAGAAGTATTAAAATGTGTTTCTTCCATCATACTGTTGATACCACAACTTATCTGTGCAGCAGTCTGCAGCCTTCACGACCCGTGCTTCGTGCATGCGGAAGCAATAGGATGTCTTAAAGGCTCCGCATCCTTGAAATTTAATTAAGATAAACGGAGGACGGTCTGAGTTGAGTGCTGAGTTGTTGTCTAGTGTCTCAACCTGAACCTACCCTGTTAACCCCTCCGAGCCTGTTCCTGTCATCACTGGAACCTTTGCTGCCCATCCCTGCATCCTGTTGTATCCTGGCTTAACTTCATGGTTTTTGACTCGGACTGTGGCGTTGTTTAACCCATGGTCTTCTGACCCTGATTGTACCCTGCCTGTCTGTTACTCCTGCAGTTATGAGTCCAGGATTTCCCTGGCGTCCCTGCATCAGCCTGTTTACCCGCTCCCTGGTCAGTCCACTTCTAGCTGAACACTCCTGTCACCAAGCTAGTGGGTAATGCAACGTACAATCCAGGGCCGGCCCAACAATGGAGCCGAGTGGGGCAACTGCTCCAGGCGGCACTTTTCAAGCCCCCTTTTTTTTTTTTTTAAAGCGGAAGAGAGAGAGAGAGAGAGAGGGGCGCCGAGTGGTTTTTGCTTACCAAGAAAGCCCCAGGCGAGAGCATGGAGCGAGAGGGGCGGATGACTGAGGGGACGTCAGGCAGCCCTCTCCCCCTCCCGTTTTCCTGTTTTGCAGAAAAATCTGCTGAGTCATGCTCGGGGGGCTGTCAGTCAATGTTGATTGACGGCCCTGAGCCGACAATGATAGGTGGGCATCATCCTACTGTGCTTAGGGGTGGGTGTCACTATATATATGGGAGCCCACCCCGTTTAGGTCACTTTTTCAATTGACCTGGAAAGCTTTCCCTCCCTCCCACCCCTCTTTTTTGTTCCTTGGCGGTTGGTTATCAAGCTGGCATAGAGCAAGGGTTAACCACCTTAGGTGTGGTTTGACCCGTGGTGCACAGGCCCTCGGCCTAAGTGCAGGACACTCCTTGGGCTTGTGCCTTGGTGAATCCTAGCCGTGACAATGGCGACGCATTGGCACTACCTTAGTCAAGTTGTCAGTACCCGCTCGGCGCCCCTCTCTCTCTCCTCTGTGGCGAGTCTCCCTGTTCGGTCTCGGTGCCGGCTTGTAATGCTGCACACCGGAAGATGACGTCATTTCCGGCGCTCAGAATTACAAGCCAGCACCGAGACTGAACAGGGAGACTCGCCGCAGGACTGCTGAAAGGTAAGTACAAGGTAGGGAGAGTAAGGGTAGATAATAGGGAGGGGGAGGGAGAGTAAGGGTAGATAATAGGGAGGGGCGATAGGAAGGGTAGATAATGGGGGGGCAGCAGGGACGGAGGGGGAAGAAGGGTAGATAATGGGGGGGCGGCATTTTAAACTTCGCCCCAGGCGGGGGTTCCTATTCTCCAGGACAAGGCCTGATACATATTCTGTTTCTGTATTGAATAGGAAAACTTGTTTTGTAGATAGAAATTAAGTTTTTATTACGAAAGTACGAGAAAATTGATTATACCATATTTGTTCAGAATCCCAGATTCTGAAACAGAGAAATAGTTGTCTAACATTTTCATGGAAAAGAGTAAGACACCGCATTGACTAAGAAATGTACTATCAGTGGTTTGAAAGTGGTTTTATCAGTGGTTTGAAAGAATATGGAATGTTTGACTAGATGCTTTCACAATCCCATGATAAATTCAATCTGTAAGAGCCTCAGAGCTTCCTGTGGTTTAGACAAACTGAAATTGAATGAAAATGTCCTTAAGATCTTTTTCACACAATGATAGTCTTTTTTAAAAACCTGCAGTTGAACCATAATACATGCTTTTGGCTGCATTAATCAAAGCAATAATTTTACTTAACGTTGGACAAAAGCAAGCATTAGTTAAGTATGTATGGACTTATATATGTTGCAGGGAAATTTTTAAACATTTGTCAACTTTACCAAACATATTTTCCACATAATAAGATATTTGATATAATAGCAATGTACCACTAAACAATCTACCAAATTCTAGCAAAGCAGAACAAACAAAAAATCTATACATTACCATATTAGCTTCAATATAAGACAAGGTTTTTTTCAGAGCAAATGCCTTCTAATCGTGTTATAAGCCAACCTCAAATAGAGGGCTGAATATAAGACTAAGATCCAGATCCCCCGCTGCTGCCCGGCACTTCTGCCAGGGCTTCTATGACGGTGCGCCAGAGTGACATGACCTTCAGGTGCCCTAGACACCAGGGAGCCTGGATCACGGGAGGCAAGTCTGGGGATACAATAAATAACTTAACAATAAATAATAATAATAAGTCTTGGGGGCAGAGTGGCATATCAGGGGGACAGAGTGGAAAAAATATGGAAAAAATAGTTTATATGTGATTAAATATTTACTAGTAAAACGTTTTTCCTATAGGGTAGTCTTATATTCAGGCTTTTTTCTTTTTTCTTAAATTATTGTTCACATTTTGTCGGGTCGTTTTATAATCAGGGTCGCCTTATAATGGAGCAACTATGGTATTTAAAAGGGTCATTTAGATTTTGGGTGCATTATTTTGTGATATTTTTTTTAAATCTTCCACTCCATTCTATACCTTCCACATGATTTCCATTTCCTCTGATATAGCATTTTATGTTTATAACCTTGTCTTCTCCACACTTTAATTAACTATACCTCTTGTTTCATTCCCATTTCTCTGTCTCCCTTTCATCTATCATTAATTAATAAGATACCATTTGTACTGGGAAGAAAGAATTTTGTGAAGGATGACTTGTTTCCAACATTACCTTTATGCCCGTGTTCTTGTTGTGTCATGTCCAGTTGGTTATGGACATACCTGGGAACTCTCCGGGTTTGACCCGGAGATTGCCGGGTGAGCACTACTTCTCCGGTTCTCCGGGTCAAGACCCGAATCCTCTGGGTCATGGGAGCGGGGTCATGACAAGTCATGACAAGCCCCGCTCCCCGCCCATTTTCCCCTTAAATGTGGGTGTTTCCCGCTGCCGTCAGCGGGAACGCCCCTTACATCAGCGGGAACGCCCCATTAACGTCAGCGGGACCGCCTACCGATGTCAGCGGCACCACCCACTGTCATCAGCGGAACCGCCCACCAACTGGCCGCGTCCCACAAGGGAAGGCTCCGGATTGCCGGAGCCCCGAAGTTCCCAGGTATGGTTATGGAGAAGTTTCATTATTGTGACATATTTGATTATTAACCTAGCAACCTGTCATTAAAATACACGCCACAACTATCTTTGGTTCATATAAGGCTTGTGGACCTGGGGTGGCAATGAAGCTTATTTTCAAGGCAAAAGACTAGTCTCATGAAATCTCTCACTTGAGACTGCAGATCAATAATCCATCTTGAATGGCATACTACAGATGAAGGGATCCTTCTATACACATTGACCCTGGCCATCTGTAAATAACTCAATTTACCCCTCTATGGAGGAAGGTGAGTTTCTATAACTTTTCATCTACCATAGGGAGTTATAATAGGGTTTTCCAGCGATGTGCTTCAATCTTAAGAAGATTTACTACTTCTGGTATATTCCAGAAAGAACCTATTTATATTTATTGTGATCTGCTTTTTATTTAACTAGTGGGTAAAAACCTGATCATTTCCTCTTTTAGGGTAAATCAATGTTTATTGAAATTTTCAAATATGTGGGATACAGAAAAGAAAAGGTAGGGGAGCAAACAAACCGTGACATCCAAGTTGGTACACATCAGAACAATGTCACCCCGACCACCCACCCCCCGACAATTGCCCGCATAGCGGCAAGATAACATCAGGAGACCCCTGACAGACACATGTCTTAAATAGCACGCCTAAGAGAGGGAGTGAGGAGCCTCAAGGTTGCACGGGCATACGGCCCACATAACAGCAGAGAAGAGAACGGGGGTCGAGCGGGTAGAGTCAAAAGCGGCACGCGAAGGAAGGCAGACCACAGGGGAAGAGAAAAAAAAGGGAGAAACAAAGGGGGGGAGAGAAGAAGAGAAAGAAAAAAAATAAAATAAAAGGGGGGGGTGTTGGGGCTAGAGGAGGGGAGAGGACTGGGGATGTGGACCAGAGCGCTACAATATCGTCGGGCAGAGGGTCAGGACATAAGGGCTGTAGGTAAGTCCGCAGACGCCTGGGACAGTAAGGAACGGGCGGGGGGACCAGAGGCATAGGCCAGCCAGTGGTACCAGGTGCGTTGGTATCTCTCAACCGCATTCGAAGCCGACAGGGCCAATTCCTCCAATGAGCGCTTATTGTCCACCCGGAGGAACCATTCCCTAAAAGAGGGAGGGGAGGGGTCACCCCAGTGTAGAGGTATGAGGGCCTTAGCGGCCGTGATCAGGTGCCTAACAACTGTCTGTTTGTACCAGGAGAAGGAGAACGTCATATGTTGTAGGAGGTAGAACTCCGGGGTGAAGGGGAGGACCTTGTCAGTGAGGGACTGAGCACAATCGTGCACGGCGGACCAGAAGGGAGCGATACGAGGGCAGTTCCACCAGAGGTGAAGGAGAGAGCCCGGGGACTCCCCGCACCTCCAGCACTCGTCTGTCGACCCAGGCCGGTAGCGAGACAACACCGAAGGCGGGCGGTACCAATGGGCTAGCAGTTTATAAGACATCTCCTGGTCTTTAGCGCTGAGAGAGCAGCGATGTGGGAAGATGCACATCTTGCTCCACTGTTCCTCAGTAAGGACGACCTGCAGCGCCGTCTCCCACCTCCCCATGAATGCAGGGGGTGAGGGGGTCAAGGCGGGCAGGAGGAGGCTGTAAAGTTTGGAGATACCGTGGGATAGAGGGGCATCCATCACACACAGGGACTCAAAAGGGGAGAGGTCACGCAGCACGTTATGCTTCCGAGCCAAAGAGCGGAAAAAGTTTTGCAGTTGCAGGTAGCGAAGCCTAACCATCAGGGAGGTCGTCCCCTGGCCAACAAGGTGATCCAAGGGCTAAAGCCCCGCAGGGGTCACAAAAGATCGTAATCTCGGGACACCCTCCGGAGTCGCTGCAGGGAAAAGATTGAGTCCCAGCCCAGGCGGAAAGTCGGGGTTATCTCTGAGCGGGGTGAGTGGGGAAGGGACAGAAGAAAGCCGTGTAGTGCGGAGCAAGGAGTGCCAGACCCGTAGCGTAGCACACATGAAGGGGTGAGGGGAGGCAAGACGACGCGCCGTATCCACAGCTAGCCAGGGGAGGGAGGAGATCGGGAGGCCCAGCAGCGCGCTCTCCACTCCCACCCACTGTTTGTGGGCCGGAGAGCGGGTCCACTCCACAATGCGCAGCAAATGACAGGCGCGATAATACGTTCGCGGGCAGGGCAGGGCGAGGCCACCCCTAGACTTAGGGAGGATCAGTGTAGCGAAACCGATGCGTCGTGATCGAGGGCCCCACAAGAAACTGAGAAAGGTGGAACGGACAGAGGAAAAGAAAGAGGGTGGGACGGAAATCGGCAAGGTTTGAAACAGGTAGAGGAGGCGAGGCATAACATTCATTTTGATGGTGTTAACCCTACCCAACCAGGAGACCCTAAGTCTCGACCACTTGAGCAGGTCAGATCGAATCGATGTCAAGAGGGGAGGGACGTTAAGGCTAAAGAGGCGAGAGAAGTCATCCGTCAGCCAAACACCCAGATATCTCAGCTGGGAAGGGCACCACTTAAAAGGAAAGGAAGCAGCCAGGGAGTCCCTGTCCACTGGGGGTAAGTTGACATTGAGAATCTCCGACTTAGACATGTTTATTTTAAAATTAGAAAGTTTCCCGTAATCAGAAAGCTCCTTCAGGACGACCGGCAAGGAAAGACGAGGCCGGGTGATGGCGAACAGAAGGTCGTCGCCATAGCCCAAGACCTTGTGGCTGGACCCCCCTGCCGTCAGACCCTGAATGTCCGGGTTTAATCGAACGGCCTGGAGCAGGGGTTCCAAGGAGAACACAAACAGCAGGGGCGACAGGGGGCACCCCTGCCTCGTGCCGTTAGATATAGGAAAAGGGTCCGAGAGAGATCCGTTGATACAGAGGCGAGCCGTAGGAGATGCATAGAGTGACTGGATCCAAGTCAGCAGGCCGGGGCCGAAGCCCATGCGCCGGAGAGTAGCAAACATGAAGGTCCAGTCGACCCTATCAAAGGCCTTCTCGGCATCCGTGGAAAGGAGGATAGTGGGAAGGTTGGAACGCTTGGCCAAATGAAGGAGGTTCACAGCGCGAATGGTGCTGTCCCTAGCCTCACGACCCGGAACAAACCCCGTCTGGTCAGGGTGCACAAGTTTCGGCATTAAAGGGTTGAGTCGGGTGGCTAGAATTTTGGCAAAAAGCTTGAGGTCCGAATTAAGGAGGGAAATCGGCCGATAGCTGCCACAGTTCTCGGGGTCCTTACCGGCTTTGGGGAGAAGAGTCACAGAGGCGGATAGGGTGTGGGCATGGATGTGACCACCCCGTAGTAGAGAGTTGAAGGCCTCAACATACCGCGGGCCCAGTTGGTCACGGAACCGCGAATAATACTTAAGGGGAAACCCATCAGGGCCGGGGCATTTCCCGGTCGGAGACGACCGGATGGCGAAAAGTAACTCCGGGAGGGTAATAGGGGCGTCTAGCCCGGCCGCGTCTTCAGCAGAAATGCGCACACGGATCGTGCGTTGCAGATAGTCCGCAATTTGCGATTCCCGGTCTCCAGTGGAGTGGGGGCCTAACGGAGGAACGATGTTATACAGTTTTGTGAAGAACTGGACAAAACCATCCGAGATATCAGAGTGAAGAAGACACACCCTGCGGGCGTCGGACCGGATTTTAGGGATGTAGGTCAGAGTACGAGAGGCCCGGAGGGCCCTCGCCAAATATTTCCCAGGCTTATCTCCATGTTCATGGAACAACGCCCTGGAGCGTTGGTAGGCTCGTTGGTGTCTGGCGTTCAAGATCGAAGCCAGCTCCCCCCGCAACGACACAAGCAGCTGCAGGTCGTCCCCCGAGAGAGAGTCCTTGTGGGCCCTCTCCGCGTCCGCAATGCGCAGGCAGAGAGAGGCTATCTTTTCCGTGTCGAGTTTCTTATGCTGTGAGCAGATGCGGATAAAGTGACCCCGAAGCACACTCTTGTGGGCCTCCCATACCGTAAGGCTGGGGACTTCACCCGTGAGATTCTCGTCAAAATAACTGGTGATAGCCTGGATCGTATCGGCACACACCGAATCATCATTCATTGAGGCGCCAAGAGCGCCGAGAAGGCCGAGCGAGAGGTGAATCAAGCGATAGGAGCACCGGGGCATGGTCCGACCAAGTGGTGATGCCGATGCGGGCACGACAGACGAGCGCTGTATAGTGGTAGGGGAGGAAAAAGTAGTCGATACGTGAGCAGGAGCCGTGCGGCGTCGAGTAGAAAGTGTAGTCTCTAGTCGTGGGGTGGAAGGCTCGCCAACAGTCTACCAGGCGGTGGGAGGTCAGCAAGGAAGAGATTTTTCCCAGTACATGTCGAGGGATATGGGAAAGTCCCGTAGAGGTGTCCAGAGCAGGGTGTAGAGGGACGTTAAAGTCTCCGCCTAGGACCAGGACGCCCTCCTGAAAGTCTCGTAGTTTAGTAAGCACCTGTCGGAGGAGAACGTGTTGTCGTCTGTTGGGGAGGTATAGGTTAGCAAAAGTGTATTTTTGATTGGCGATAACCCCTTTTAACAGAAGGTAGCGCCCCTCGGGGTCGGAACAGACGCCAACCTCCGAGAAGGGAAGATATTTGGAGAGGATAATAGCCACGCCCCTAGTTTTGGTGGAGGGATTGCTGCTGAAATAGCCGGTAGGGTAGAAGCGATCTGAGAGCCTAGGGGACCTGCCGGAGAGGAAGTGGGTCTCTTGAAGGAACGCTACGTCCACTCTGTCGCGACGTAGATCCCGGAGTAGGTGAGAGCGCTTCTCAGGGATATTAAGTCTACGGGCGTTAAGGGACAGGAAGGTGAGGGGGAAGCGCGTGGCGGGGGTGACATGCCCGAGGGGAGGAAGGGAGGAGGAGAGAGAAGAAAAAAAAAAAAAAGAGAAGGAGGGGCAGACAGAGGGGAGGGGGAGGAGTACGAGGGAAGGGAAACCTGAAGGGTTCGAGGACCGGGAACAAAACGGTCAGTAAAGACCGCAAGACGCACTAGACACGCCAGCCAATAGGGCAACACTAGGTTGCCCGAAACGACCCTAGCGGACAGGGAGGTCGATGGCAGAACAAAGGCGTGAGCGTGAGGGAGCCGAGGCAACCAAACAAGGAAGAACAGTGAAATGACGACAAATAGAACAAGGTATGAGCGATCAAAAATATGGTGGTAGGAACAGCGAGAACAACTGCGCGCCGCCGCCCGCAGCAAGAACAGTAATAGAGTAACATAAACTAGCCGGCTAAACTAGGTCGAAGGAGAGGGAGAAACGGCATGAGGCATCAACAGGCCTCAACCACCAGCCCAAACAACAAAGGTACATCAACACATATCCGCCCCGGAAAGAAAAAAAAAAAAAAAAAAAACAATAATCAAAACGGACAAACAAGCCCCAGGCCCTGGTGCCGTGTCGCCACGCGAACAGAGGTATGGTATGGAACATAGATAGAGGGCAGAGGCCCCCGGCACCGTACACTCAGAGCGGTGGGGAGTAGGCCACCCCAGGTCGCGCAACAAAGGCAAAAGTAGCCACAATGCAACCTGTGGGCGAACGGAGTACAGAGACAATGCAATAGACAAGGCGAACGATATATAGATCCATTGACACAAAATATATATAAAAAAGTTACATTATACACATTTGTTAAGAACAAACCCCAGGCCCAGGTACCGCGGCGTCGCGTGAACAAATGTATGGCAGGAAACATATATAGAGGGCAGATACACCCAGTACCGCAGGTTCAAAGCGGGGAGGAGCAGGTAGCCCCTGTAAGCGCAACAAAGGCAAAGTGAGCACCAATGCAACCCAGGACAGAATCACCGGGGAGGGCGAATGGGCTGCAGAGACATTGCAAAAGATAAGGCGAACAAAGTACGGACCTACTGACCCATAGGAAAGTTGGCAGCAATGGAGTAAGAGACCAGAGAGAGCGAATATAGTGCATAAACATTGCAATAGATAAGGCGAACAATATACAGGCATAGGGACATATAGATACAGAATTAAACCTGCAGACGTCCATGGAGGAATACGGCGAGGAGTGGAGCCCCACAGGGGTGATAAAATATAGTAAAATAATAAAAAAAAAATATATATATATAATGTTTACAATTCCGTATAGTGGCGGAGTGAGCATCGAGGGTGGTGGCCAACAGGGGCGCAGGGGGTGATCACTCCTCAATCTCCAGATGGCGCAAGAAAGGTTGTGGTGCTGGTGGTTCGCGCCGGGTAGGCTGCTCAGGCAATCCACGTCTGGTGCGCCGAGAGAGTGGCTGCCTCGCCGGCCCGTCGTCTGCATCAAGGCCAGACAGAGCCCAATCGGCCACGGTCAAGGCAGGAAGACCCAGGGCACCCAGCAAGCGGGGGAGTTCGTGGTGGTGCCGCAGCGTCAGCGACGTGTTGTTGTGCCGGATCAGGAGCGCAAACGGATGACCCCAGCGATAGGGGATGTGAAGGCGCTGAAGCTCCAGGGTCAGGGGCCTCAGGGCGCGACAGGCCTGCAGGGTGAGGTCAGAGAGGTCATGGAACAGGGTGACAACTGCGCCATTAAGCGGCCACGTGCGCACTTCCCGCGCGCAGGACATTATGGCCTCTTTGAGGCGGAAGTCCGTCAGGTGACAGATGATGTCCCTGGGAGGACTAGATGGGTCACCACGGGGCCTCAGGGCACGGTGCACCCTGTCTACCACCGCCGAGGCGTCCACAGCCCTGCCCAGGAGGCCGGAGAACAGGGTAGTGAGAAGGGCCAGCAGGTCTTCAGAGGCCTCAGATTCTGGAACACCCCGGACTCTAATATTTTGCCTGCGTCCCCTGTTGTCCAGGTCCTCCAGCCGCCTCCTCACAGCACGGAGGCAGCACAGGTGGTGTTCAGCAGACCGCGTCACGGCCTGGCCTACCTGTTGCTGCGAGGCCGAGGCCTCCTCTAGGACAGTCACCCTGTGCTCCAGTGAGGAGAGGTCGGTACGGAGGGTCGCCACTTCGTCCCGGACCACTTGCCGGAGCTCCGCGATGAGGGTGGAGAAGTCCGAGCGCCAAGGCGCCGAGGAAAACCGCCGGAGCACCTCAGGCGAGTGGTGAGGCAGCGCGGGAGCAGGAACGGACGTCGCCTCCTCCAGGGAGGATGAGCTGGCCGGTGAGTCCGCCGCATGGTCCACCAAGGCCTGCGAGGCCAAGTCCGCAGGCGTCCTGAAATACTCCCGGAGGGAGTTAGCGGTTTCTCTGGAGCGACCGCTCGGGGTGGGGGGTTCGGCGGGAGCTTTTTTATTTCGCCCCATCGTGTCAGGCAGCCGGATGAGAGCAGATTAAAGTGCGGGCGGCAGCGGAGCACAGAGCTCAGGCGTCCATCTTCCTTGGCGGCTGGACACGCCCCCCATTTCCTCTTTTAAATGACCTCTTGCGAGGTTAATGGGAATGCTGACTGACTCACTATTCATTACCTGAATCAAGGTCTGACAGAATATTTCTTGTGTCATTTCCTCTTAATAATACTGAGTAAGAAATGCTGAATGCTCTTTATGAAACGTATACAAGGTAGGTATGGTCTTGCTCTAAAATTATCCAGCAACTGAAAGTTCCACTTTTTTTAAATATGTTTCTGTTCTGAATATTTAAAAAACTTGCATTTGTGTCACTAGCTGCCCCTTGAACTGATGGAGATTAATAATATTTTACATAATATGAGGCCTCTTACTCCCTTGTTTAACATCTCTGAAACCCCTACAATGGATGAGCAGTCCTTTAGAATTTCTTATACGCATTACCTTCGTTGTTGACGCCAGCATACAGAGCCCCATTCATAGTCCTTACCATCAGCTGAATTCAAATTTTTTAATAAAGTTTTTTAATAGCATACCTACAGGGTTGCCATGGTCATTAGAAGCAGACCAATAAAAAATGATTATAATACCATTATAGACAGGGCTGGAAAAATATACTCATCTGCTCAATTGTTATAGAAAGAAAAAAAAATAAGTAGGCAAACAGGGTTTATGAAGTGGATTTACAGCTAGCCTGAAGAAGCCACTTGCTAACTTGTCCATTCTGTCGATCAAGTGGCAACAATTGATGGAAGCCTGATATATAGCAGGTATTCAAAGGAGCCCAGTATGATTATAGTGCTCATTAGGATTTTTAATGATCAAACGATCTACGTATTGTAGAGCTAAGGAGCATGTGATGCAACTCAGATATGGAAGTTCGCCGGAACTGCTGAAGGTAGTTACAGGAGAGATCCTCCACCACAAGTGTTTATGATGTGAAACCAATATACATGAAGGACTGAAGTACTTTCAAGGCAGCAGGTTTAATATTCTGAAAATGGTTAGCTCTGTGTGAGGTGAGCCAGTTCAGGATTCCCTTGTTTGGAGTTGTGGTTTATAATGATTGAGGCCAGACTGATTATCTTGCGGTGCTGTGTTTGTTATTTGGTTCTGTCTTGTTCTTTTGGGTTAACAAAGTGATACTTACATCAGTGTAGCTAAGGTTTGAGTGTGCTTTAGTTTGAGAGGTGTCTGTGTATATGTGCATCAGGTTAGAAGAGAGTGATGTGTGTCAGTTTGGATAAGAATATGATGGGTGTGTGCCTCAGTTGGGATAAGTGTGGTGTGTTTAGTAGAAGGTAAAAGCTAAGGATTTTGAGTGCTAGTGATTGTAGTGGTGCTGGCTGTTAGTTAACATGTCTGAAAGATGGTTCTGTAGTGTTTTCCACACAAAAATATACAAAGTTGCACAAATTGAATAACATCAAGGACTGGGCATGTCAGTTTTACCCTGACAATGTCTGCTTATAGAAGCAATCATACAATTGGCATTTATTCTAAAGAAACCCCTCCTTGCTCGTGAAAAGATGCCAACTCTACTTACATAATGCATTAATTTAATACATATTCACCCAGCTCTGCTGTTCAGAATGACTCCAGTAAACAAATACAAGGTATGTAAATAAAAGATAATAATAATAATAATAATGTTCAACAGACACGTTGTTTTTTTGCCAACAAGATAGAGGCCTCAGTGTTATGGCAGAATAGTTATAGTCATATAGCATAAAGAAAACATAAAACATACTCAAATGACCTAAATGTCATGCTTTCAAGACTGTACAAAATCTTACCTTAATGATATGGACAAGGACGAAAAGTGGCTGAAAAGTAGATTTGTACGCAAGGATAAAAAAGTATTTGGACACATTTTTTGTTTAGTTCTTGGACAACAAATTTTGTTTCCTGCCTTTTCTGTTTGTTATATGGGTATAACTGCATTACCTGGTTTTCATGTTCTTTTTAACCCCTTCAGTCCCCTATGGACGTACCGGTACGTCCAAAAAACGCATCCCAAGAATCCCCTATGGACATACCAGTACGTCCTGCCCTTCTTGCAGCGGCAGGTACACATTGTTTCACAGCCTGGACTCCCCCCTGACAGCACGAAACCCGGAAAACTGTTAAATGTTTAAATGCTGATCATTCGATCAGGCATTCCCTTCCAGGTCGCGTCACTGCTGACGTCACCCGGAAGGTCATCGGAGGACAGGATATCCCCTGCAGGGATATCCAGTCACTCCGATGAGGCACAGACACTGTGATTTCTATGCAAGTCTGTGGGGACTTGCATAGAGGTCACAGTGTGATCGGTGCAGGGGGAAAAATGAAAAATGAAACGGAGAAAAAAAAAGGTTAGTGATTTAAAAAAATTAATTAAAAAATCACTAAAATAATACAATAAATAATAATGGGGAAAAAAGTGAGCTAAGTGATGTCATTGTGACATCACTGGCATTGATAACATGTTCAAGAGGTCCCTAAGAGGACCTCTAACTATTTTAAAAATATATATATATAAAAAAAATACAAAAAATAAAAAAAATATATAAAAAAGATAAAAAAATTTTTTAAAAAAACTTACATCTCATTGCCCTAACACAACATCTACCCAGTATAACCCTCCTGCCCCCTCCAACCTCCAAACCCGTTAAGCCAAAGGCATAACAATTCTATGAATAATGTACACTTTATAGAATGTTCCCTATAAGTGCTGGGAAAGTATGGAAAATCTATATAAATTAGGTATTTCTGAAATCAGGACACCTGAATTGATACATTTACTCCATCACTTTACCTAATTTTGTGAGGATTCAGGGGGAACATTTATTAAAAAATTTGATTTTTTTTTACATTTTCGCTAGTTTTTACTAAATTGCTCATTCTAAATTTTCAGCTAATCATCTAACTATGGTATCAAAAGAAAGCTCTATCTCTCCTTGAAAACACAATATATAGTTTACATGGGTCCACTATTCACAGGAAAAAAGAATAATCACAGAACCAACATAGAGCAAAAATGCTCCGGGACTTGAGGTACCAAAAACCCCTGGGATTGAATGGGGTTAATCTTCTAGTTTATTTATACTATTGTTTTTTTTTCTGCTGGGTATTTTAAAAATAGATGCCAGACTCAACAATCATGGAAGAAAGTTTAGTCATCAGGCAATCATAAGCTAGATGCCAAAATGAAAGGGAAATGAGAAAGGGAAGGAAAAACAGCAAAAACTAGAACACAAGTTAATTGGAAATGCATAAGGCTTCCCTAAAAAAGGACATTTTAAGGACATTTATTTTATTGTAAAGATTATACTTTGCTTAAAATTATACAAATCATGGCTCAATATGATTTCTGTTTTGTATTGCTCCATGAGGTTGCCAGCTTTTAGGTTTCCAGCTATGCTTTCTTTGCTACAGTTGATATCACCCTGAGATGCGTGGCCATAGTTTGAGAGTAATGGTAGTTATAATAACAAAAACCTGTTGACAAACAACCATTTAGCTTTCAAAAGGGTAAACTGACCAAGGTATAGGGCTTATAATGTCTGTGTGATTCTGTGTGAGGCAAAGTAAAATGTCTTGTGTGGGCTGCTGAGTAGCCCTGCACCCCACATACTCGGCAGCAGACACTATTCCGAGAAGGCTGTTGCATTTTGGTGGTAGTAAAGGTAAAACATAGTCTGGTAATGATTGAGGCCAAGTAGTGAGGCCAAGTAGTGAGGTCGAACCGATCCCCAGTTCATCCAACCCCGCTGCACACTAAACACATCTCCTGTAGCTGCATTGCTCCTGATGAGAGGGATCAGTTGGTGTGTTTCTGAGAAGGCTGTTGTACCATGATGGCTGACCTCTATAGTGCCAATGTGCTTAGATTGTAAAAGGCAGGTAGCAGAGCTTTGTAGCCATTTCTTAGGCTCTCTTGTGAAAGTATCCTCGGCTCAACAGCAATTTAACATTTTATAAAAAATGAGATCCTTTGTGACTTGGCTCAGTAAAATCCTGTGTGAGTGACTTTTAGTGAAATCAGTTTACTTATCTCTGTAACTGTTTGATAACTCACACCTTAGCAGAGTTACATGTCTATGCAATGAATGAAAGTTATCTACTTATGTTTTAAGAAAGCCCCCTATAGGAGAACAACATTCAAAATGCTCCTATGCAGATGTGCACATGATTTAAAAGGCACAGTCACAGTAGGACCTCTAATCCTATTTTTTATGCCCATATGCAACACATTAATCACTTTTTCCATGAATTATCAATACCTTAACAACTTTAGGACAGACCATTGTTTGTAGAAGTACTACAAACTGGCATTAGATTGTAAAAGCACATCCTGCGATTTTGCATCAATGGGTAGATTTCCCCATTAAAACATGGAGATCCTGCTAGATAATGAACTCCTGTTCTCTTCCTTCTTACCAAATGCCAGTATTGTTGGCTCCAAAATGATTAAAAGTAATACTGCTTGGTATGAAAAATTAAAAAGAAAGTCCCTTCCCCCCAAAAAATGAAAATAATAATAATAGTATGAGCCATGTTGATGTCAC
Source organism: Sceloporus occidentalis (assembly GCA_023333645.1). Classification (NCBI taxonomy): domain Eukaryota; kingdom Metazoa; phylum Chordata; class Lepidosauria; order Squamata; family Phrynosomatidae; genus Sceloporus; species Sceloporus occidentalis. The sequence goes on along the minus strand of JALMGF010000022.1, from coordinate 14,216,937 downwards.
ATCATATAGGGTATTGTCTACTTACTAAAAAGCAATCCCCAAATTGATTTCTAGTCATGTTACAATGCTCCTTGATGAACACAGTGTTAAAAGAAAAAAACAACAACAATATTGTACCAAAATAAGCATAAAATAAACAAAAAAATTACAATTTAGATGTATAGGCAGTGTAAACCTTCACTAACTGGGGTGCTCTTGTCTGGTTGAAGGAGGTCCTCACTGCTTGTGCATCTATATTGTAGCTCACCCCTTACCTCACTTGTAGCTTTGTAGTTTGTAGGTTTTCTTCTGGCTGACATAACATCTACAAACTTGATTAATATATTAATATATTTACATAATTGGACACATGGCCCTGTGAATGCAAGCTAAAATGAGAAAGTATCTGAGCAATTTAAATCGTATTTAAAGAAGGTTATGTTTTATAGTTTTGAATTGTCAGATGTGAATATCCCTCTTTAAAGTAAACTGAGGACTGAGGAAGTTTAGAAAGATGGCCAAATGCCTGCTTTAAGGTTCACAACGATTTGATACAAACTTTTACTGTCTCTCTTTCCTCTATGTAACTGTATTAGAATATATACTACAGGAACACATTTTTTCTGCCTATGTTAAAATATGAATAATAAATGTAGGATAAAAGTCTGTCATGGAAGAAGAGACATGATGATGTTTGCCCAATTAGAAAGTATACAGATACTGAAACAGAAGCAAACCTGAAGGTCAAAAGAGTCTGCAGGTTCTGCTGAGCAGTACTACGGCAATTTAATGAATAGCGCCATGTCTCATTCTATCACCATCATTTCTTCTCATTCCAGGCTGACGCAGATTATTTGATAAGCAGGGGAGGGGCACAGGGTAAAACTCATTTTCTAGAGCTGTAAATCGCAAGTGAGCTGCATTATCAGCCACAGAGAGGGCAGGACTGAGACTTGGAGTCTATAATGAGATTTTTGCCTCTTCTTCAGAACCATCGGAGATAAAAACATTCAAAGCCTGAATTTCTTTCTTTATTTTTTTCATCCTATGAAATATTACTCTAGGATGTTCATGATTAAGTTGAGAAAGAGACTGCAACTTTCTATCAGTCATCATTATTGCCCATATAATTTGACAACAGGTAGAGTGAAAACTGTTCAGTTTGCCAGCTTGCCCTTATCTCATCTTTCGTATTCCAAATCTGTAATTTTTTCTCACACCTTTTCTATATTATCTTCTGTTATTCATACTGGATGGTTGTTGAATGCACCTGTTGTGTTCCGTCATATAGAGTATGAGTCGTCAGATCTGCACTTCTGTATGCCCAACAATTAACAATTTAATACTTGTGCAAAAAGTGAAATTCTATCTTTTGTCTTTTAGTTCATTTTGTCCCTTTCTCCTATGTGCTGAATTGTAAGAAAGGGAATTGGAAGATAATAGTGTTTTAGGAAAAGGCTACAGCATTTAATATGCACCTTACTGACATCTGTTCCTTAATACAGGATAAACATGGTGAGACACCACATCTGGTGTTTTATGCACTGTGTGGGGAGATTTGAACATCATGTGCTGTGTATCTCAAACCTGACTGTGATGTGTTCTCTCCAATCCCTATGTGCAATGCTCAATTCTCACTACCCGTCCTCAACATCTGCTTCCTTCTGCCTGCCTATCTGTGATGCTTGCATCTTTCTTTTATATGTCTACTTCACTTTGGCTGACATATTTGCTTCCAAATTCCCTTCTTGTGAATGCTTGCTCCTGGATGAAATTATGAGATCTTGGGGGTTGCACTGAGTCAGGCCAATCAGACTATTTAGACCTGTTCTAGATGTGTGCAGTTTGCCACATCGCTGCCAATGTGGCACCTTGTTGGCAGCCTGACACCCCCTTATGGTGATGTCCTAAAGACATCTTTTTATATGCTGACCCAATTATAAGTATCCATTTTGTCTAAATATTCATGCTAATATTGCAGTATCCATTTTGCTTATATCACATTAAATGGACCCTTTTCGTTCTGTAAACATCACATCATGCCATCCCTTCAGCACCATGATTGTCATAGTCTTGCAGTCTTTCAGAGAAAAAACATGGTGGGGCTTACCCTTTAATACTATCTATTATGTTGTAATAGTAGACAGTCATAACTGCGTCAATATTTTCTCTGGGATGTGTCTGGGATGTGTCAGTGGCTGTGACAGAGTTTCATCATACACAAAGATTTCAGACCCTTTTATCATTTGATCTTTGAATGTCCTGTTTGATAAGCCCAGCCTATTGTACTGTCTATATCAAAATATATCACTGTCCCCTATAATTGTCTAACATGTCTTTATAACCAGTAAATTGGGGTTTGGTAAAAGGCTGTGGGGTTGGGTATGCAATGGGTAATGTTAGGTAGTTCAAGTTTCTGCACAGGTGTGTTTGCTGCCTAATTGGTAGAAAACTACTAGGAATAGCATGAAAACATATAGCGTATGTGCAGGTTGTACTATCTGTATTGTCATCCTATTTAGTATTTACCAAGTACAAACTTGCAGGTCTGTTAATAAAGGTAGGGAAGCAATCAGGGACCAACTTGTTCAAGGAACTTTAAGGCATTTGTTAAGGTGAAAAATGTGAACAAGCATAAAATGAAATAAGGGAAATAATAGGTTAAAAAGGAATACATCCAAGGAGAGGAACGGAGATACCTTCAACAGGACTCTTTGGTAAAATAATCGGTATATGCCTGTGAAGCCCATAAATATTAAAGAAAAGTAAAGAAAATAAATAGTACTAATAATGAATACAATATCAATACACTTATCAAGAGAGAATACTTCACTAGTATGGCCAAAAATATATAAAACATTTAGTGTTATCATCATTTTGACCCTGACAATGTAGGGAGAATTGAGGCTGTGACAATGAGATGATGGAGTACTGAATAGCCAGCAAGTATTGTATGGAAAATGCAGAGAATATCCTGAAAAACAAGGTTATTGAGTTGACAATTTGGAAAATATTACATGGATTTGCTTGGAATATTGCAATTTCATCCTGTGATGGCATGTTGAACTTTAATAGATCTATTTTCTTCCCGCTCTCTGGAGTAAAACCGTTTACATGCAACATGTCCATCATTCACAGAAAGGGCGGGTGAAGAAATCACATGATAGGGAGAAGCTTTGACAAGTACAAGAGAAAGAGAGATGTCTCACTGTCTGGCATGAGCTGTCAAGATCTTTCTGAACGTGGCAGCTGTTTGAAACATTATAAACAGCCTTTTCATCACCCTAGTTTCCATTCCATGAACATGCTTTATGCTTGACACTGTCACCTGACCCTTCTGGGATGTAGGGAGCAAAATGTAAATGTGTATGTTTGTGTGGTGAAATTGAAATACCAAATATTTTGTCCATTTAGCTTTTTTTCCCTATAAACATTTGTGCATTCCTGTATTGAGATAATAATGAGATGGCAGAATTGAACTAATTAAATAAGTGATCCTTAACACATCGTTGCCATATTCCTTGAGTAACTGGTATATAACGACTGTCCAAGAAAATCAGCAGTGGATTTTGTAGTGAAGGACTCCATGCTAAATGTCATCTGGGATTGTTCCTACCCATAATATATGCACTGTGTGTTGGTGAAGAGACATAAAGGACCTAATTAAGAGTCTTCAGAAAAGTAATAGTGTAATAGTGTGGAAAGTCCTAAAACCAGTAAAAGCTAGATCTGTTCCACATGAGGCATCAATCTCACTTTTGCTAGAGATTAGCATACTTAGAGGAGGGGCTGAGTGCAGGACCAATAATTTAGCTTAACAATAGCTTACCCATGCAGCCACCTTGTGATATGTTAAAGTAGAATGCTGGGATATGCTGGAAACACACAGACTTTAATTACTTTCTCAGCTCAATGGGTTGGTCAAGACTGATCATCTGATCAACACAACCTCAACACTACATCCAAAACTGACACAATGGGGCTGCTCAGTGAGACAGTGGCTGCAAATCAGTACTGTCCCACTTGAAGGAGAATACACAGGTATGATTATTGTCCATTTTTAGATCCTGGCAAGTGTTAAAACAAAATAGGCATAGATTAAGACAATGCCATTTTTAAACATACATTTTCAATATTGCATGTTGCCCATAGCAGTTGATACATTAGGCTGGATTAATGATGCCGGATTAACAACGCACAAAACAAAATATATTCATTTGTTGTCCTGATTTAGAAATCACCTCACATGCATAGGATTTGTCTAAAATAATGCAGGGTGCTGAGTTGTGTAGCTAGAGGCATTAGTAGCAGAAATGAGATAGTTCTGCCACTTAACTGATATCTGCTCTGATCTCATCTATTGTATATAGCATGGTATATAGTTCTGGAGGCCTCATGTCCAGAAATATACGGACATATTAGAGAGAGTTCAGAGGAGGCTACAAAAATGGTGAGTGGTTTGCAGGATAACCTTAGAGAAAAAAAGAGCGAGGGCATAAGAGCCCTTAATCCCGCTCCCGCTGATTTTGTGACCATTACCGCCCGCTCCCGCAATGTGTGTATCCAATCCTGCCCGCTCCCGCCACATATGTGGTCAATCCCGCCCACCCCCTTACATGAACTGCAAAACGCGCAATCCTGCAAGGCTGCCTTCGCGTTGCTCCCTCACAGCATCTCTTCTCTTGGTGCGCCCAGGAAATCACGTGACTCTGCTGTGTTCCTGGGCGGAACAAGAGAAGAGACGCTGTGAGGGAGCAAAGCGAAGGCAGCCTTGTGGGACTGCGCGGGATTACCGGGACCAGCAGGTACATTATCTGACCGCCCGCTCCCTCCCGCAACTCCCGAAAAACCGCCCGCATGTTTTTTGGCAGGTCCCGCATCCGAATCCTCTACAGGGCATGTGTATTTAAATACTTTAGGGATTTAACAAAGTACAGATGAAATTTAATTTCAAAAGAAGAGCAATGTTAGGACAAGAGATCATAAGCTAAAATGAAAGGGTTAGAGGTTTAGCTGTAGTATAAGGAGGTTTTAGTTAAAATAGTAAATATAGTAAGGCAAATAATACAAAGAACAGATCAACTTTGTCAAGCTTTAAGTTTGGTAGGCTGGCACTGTAACCTCAATAGTGGTCACAAATGCCAACAGTGTACTACAAATGTTAATACCCAATCCTGGGTATTCTGCTAAGGTAATTAAATGCAGCAATTTCACCATCAATCTATTCCACAATTTGGCACTCTATTATATTTGGCATTATACAGTAGTGTCATTTTTCTACATCAAGCATTAAAATATAATTATTTATTTTATTAATATTATTATTTATTTTTGTATAAATGTTTATTTGTTTGTCCCTACCTAACACTAACTAACCATCTCCCTATTTCATATTCACCCGATTAAACTCACTCCTAGAAACAAAAAACCCATATTTAAACAGCACAGGTCAGTACAACAAGTATGGCAACAGCTGACTGAGCTGATGGATCACAATGATGAATGCGTGAGCATGTATGTGTAATAACCAAAAACACACAAACAGCAGGACACTATCTATGACACAGACATTTTCATCAGGATGGATTTTCCACACTACATTGTCATTTATACCCCCTTTAGTCTTTTTGTCCCTTGTGTATTGATACCTCAGCCAGCACCTTTTTAGTATTGATTAATGTGGTGCCCCCACACCCTTGTATGATCGCCTCCAGCCACCACTATTTGTATTAATGCCCCCAGCAAGCCCCTTTTTTATTGATTTATGTGAATTTTTAACTACATAATAAGTACCTCTCTTTGAAGTAAAGACTGTGATTGAAATATGATTTGAAAATAAAAGCTGAACTGGCAGTTTCTTTAATTTTAGATCCTTCTGCCGATATATATTAATATTTGACCCTGCTGGCAATACATATTAATATTAGCCCCCAATGCCAATAATAAATATATATATATATATATATATATATATAATATAAATATTAGACCCTGCTGCCGATAGCAGGTATAGATCAACACATTAACACACAAACCCAGCATTGCATGTATAGATAAATTGAAATTCACTTGTGAACTCAGCACTGAAGGTATAGATCAAATAAACATAATCAGACATACAAATCCTGTATTTGCAGGTTTACAATAGTAATTTAAGGAAACATAGATCAACTGGAAAGCACATGTAAACTCAGCACTGAGGGTATAGATCAAATACATAGAAACAGCATTGCAGATATTGATCAACTGAATAAGACATACAAACTGTATTTGCAGGTATACATAAATAATGTATGGATCTACAGAATAACACAAAAACCCAGCTTTGCAGGTATAGATCAATTTGAATTCACATAAAAACATGGCATTAAAGGTAAACCCCCCCCCCCTAAATTACTGACATAGATCACAGGTTGCACATCCTAAAGCCAGCCCTGGCATCCACACTGCTCACATAGAACCTGACCAGAACGCAGATAACACACATAGGATTTGCCATGTTTGTACCCAAACAGCCTAGCAGAAGTCAACTTTGTCCCCAAACAGCCTGGCCTCTGCCATCTTTGTCCAATAAACACCCTGCCTGTGCCATCTTGGTCCCGAAGGCTCAAACACCCTGCTAGTGCCATCTTTGCCTTTCCACAATTATACATCTGATACACACAAACACTCACTAATTTACACTTTCAGACAAATCATCCACACATTAATTCATACTCTCCCTCATTCACACAATGCATCCACACATTAATTCATACTCACTCATTCACTCTTAACTTATTTCAATATTCTCACTACCCTCTTTCCCACTATCTACCCCTATCTCCCCCTTTCTCACTATCTACCCCCTCTCCCTCCCTTATCACTTTCTAACCCCTCTACCTCCCCTTTCCCTACTCACTATTTACCGTCTCCCCCCTTTGTAGTTCACTCACCTTTAAGTCCTGCGGCGGGAGCACGAGGCTTCTGTCTTCCTGCTCTGCTGCGGCACGCACTGCTTCACTGCTGAGAGCCGGTATATGACATCATATTCTGGCGTGACAGAGGTAGAGGCTTCGCGGAGGTAGAGGCCTCTCCTCTGCATAAAATATATACACATATATATATATATATATATATATATATATATATATATATATGGAAAGCGTTTAATTTTCGCTTTCAATGATTTAAAGTCCCATTGCCGGACTGTCCCGGGCAATCCGGACATACAGTGTCTGTTGGGTGGTTCTGAATTCAGCGGTGTTGGGGGGGGCAACAGGGGGGGCAAGGAATAACCTTGGGGGGCAATTGCCCCCCTTGCCCACCTGTAGCGATGCCACCGGTGTGGATTAGTAAGTGTGTGAGAGTGATGGGTGTTATGCTATAGCCTGTACCATTGCCAATGTCTTGTTCATTATAGGAGTTATGCTCTAAAATATTATTATTAGTAGTATTTATTCTTTTATATAGCTTCATCAATGGGTGGACAAGACACAAAAAGTAGTATGTAACATAACAATTTGACTTACAGAGACAACAAGTGAGGAGGGCCCTGCTCAAACGAGTTTACAATCTAGAGGGATTTAGGATGTATTACACAATAGGTGAAAGTGCTGTTGTTAGGGATAGACCAGCCACACTAGTAAAAGTATTGCAGGAGAGGGACTAGGGAAGGTGAGCTAAAGGAATATGGGAAAATACATCATAACTCCCATCACTATATACTATGCCAGACATTACATAAATATGAGTATGAGTATATGAATGAGTGAATTAATGTTTATGAATGTGTGTGTGATAGCATGGATGTGTAAGTGTGTGGGGGGGATAGCATGGCATAGGGAGGTTGTAACTTAACTTCTATCATGCCCAGATTCCAGCATGTAGTGGCTGCCTGGGCATGATAGGAGTGTGATTGCTGTTAGCACATATATATAATATTGTTATTTAATTTTTTTGTACAATTTTGGTGTGTTAACCACACTTTTATTAAAAATAAGCAACCCCCCAAAATCTGTATATTCATTTATGAAAAAAAGAAAAAGCCTGAATATAAGACAACTATGTGAACTATTTTTTTTTAAATAAAAGCTATGATTGAGAAAAATATTTTGTTTTTATTTCCTCCCCCCCCCAGTTATGCACATCTGCCCCCAGGCTTGCCACTCTGCCCCAGAAATGCCTTATACCCCCTATATGCCACTGTGCCCCATGATATGCCTTTTAACCCTCTAAATGCCATTGTGCCCCATGATATGCCTTTTGACCCCCTATGTGCCACTCTGCCTCCAGAAATGCCTTATACCCCTTTATGCCACTCCGGCATTTAGGAGGTTAAAAGGCAGAGTGGCATATAGGGAGGTATAAGGCATTTCAGGAGGCAGAGTGGCGTAAAGAGGGTTAAAAGGCATTTCTGGAGGCAGAGTGGCATTAAGGGGGTTAAAAGGCATTTCATAGAGCACTCTGCCTACAGAAATTCCTTATGCCCCACATTTAACACCCCCCTACCTCACTCCTCCAAACTTACCCGTGCTTCCGAGTCCCTGGTGCGTAGCCGGGGCAGCGTGTAGAGGTCTATGCAATTCTACCCACTGCCTGGACAACACACCGGAGAGTCAGAAGTTGGGGCGGGCATATGACAGGAGGATCCAGGTCCCTTGCAGCGCTGCGAGGGATCTGGATCTTAGTCTCATAGTCAGACCTATTTGGGGTCTGATTATAAGACGACCCCGATAATAAGACGAGGGGTATTTTTCAAAGCATTTGACTGGAAAAAACCTTGTCTTATAATCGAGCAAATACGGTAATAATAAAGTGTGTCTGTGTGGGGGGGGGGGCCACATAAAGGATCTGCCCCAGGTGCCAAATATACTAGGTACTCCCGACTTTTGCCGTTATCTAGAATGATGTATGCACTTTCATAGAGGGGCATTGCTAGTGCCATACAAGCTCCAGAGCTTGAACCCATGCTAATGTCATCAAAACTTTTACCACATACACATGGACTGTTCATACACCATGTGTAAGCATACAGCCCATAGATACAGCTACTGAAAACATGGCTTAAAATACTGTGAAGTAGGACTACTGATACTTTATTTTTCTTTTTATGGTAGTGACTGCCCAGTTCCTCCTTCTGACATGTGAAAAAACTAATATGTGTGGTTCTAAAGGTATAAAGAAAAAATATGCATTTTATACCCAGACAAATGAAGAATGAGGAGAAGACAAGTTTCTGTAGCTAATATTAGGACGAATATTTGGATGAATCCATGATAGTGAAGCCACCTCTTCCCTACACTTACATGCTACCAGGGAGGGCAAAAGCTTGACTGGGGCATTTCACTGTGCTTGGGATATCTCACTGTGCTTAGGGCATGCCAGAGTCCAGAAAAGCTCAGAGCCTTTACAAAATTCTATGATTACCATATATCTTTGAGATTTGCACCTCAGACGTAGCCTTCTTGTGAATGTTGGGTTAGTGATTACATAAAGTGATTTTCCATGTTGGTGGTCAACAATGCTTTAGGAACAGTAGTGCGTAATTTCATTGTGTCTATGAGAAACACTTTTAAATAGTGTAAACCGTAGTGGTGTATGTATCAAATGAGCACCTGTTGCATTTCAAAGTGACAGAGACAGAGGAGTAAATCGAATTTGCTTCACTGAAAACGTATGAGCAAAATATGAGCACCACCCCTGAAATATAAATTCATGACATATTACAGGGGTGTCCAACATGCGGCCCGCGGGCCAAATGCGGGCCGCGTGAGATCGGTAGCCAAGATCACAAGCCCTGCAGCTTACTTGTGGGAGGGTCTATTCTCTGCTCCAGTCCTGCCTCCTCTGTGGGGAGAACAAGGGAGGCCGCACCCCCTGCTGAAGTCTGTGAGCGGCATCGAGAGCTGTAGTAGGTAAGGGGGTGGGGGAGGTTGTTTGAGTATGCCTGTGAGGGAATGAATGTGTGAATGAATGAGTATATGAATGAATGAGTGTGTGTGTGATAGCATGGATGTGTAAGTGCTGGAACCTAGGCATGATGGGACTGTGATTGCTGTTAGCAATCACACTCCTATCATGGTAAGTCAGCCAGTACATGCTGAAACCTGGCTAGCTGCCACCCTTGTGTATTGATGCTGCCAGCAGTATGGGGTCTGCACTTACAGCCATTCTGTACCAGCATGTACTGGCTGACATGGCATGATAGGAGTGTGATTGCTAACAGCAATCACAGTCCCATCATGCCTAGGTTCCAGCATTTACTGGTTGCCTGGGTATGAAAAGAGTGTGTTTGCTGTTACCAATCACACTCCTATCATGCCAAGTCATATTGTTGATTTTTTTTTGTCCAATTGTTGTGTGTTACTTTAAATAAAAGTGTGGTTACACACTAAAATTGGACAAAAATTACTGGTACAATGCCCAGCCAAGCAGTACATACTGGAATCTGGGTATGCCTGAGATTGCTGTTAACAATCATAATATATAATTTTTTTGTACGATTTTGGTGTGCAACTTACTTTTATTAAAAGTATATGGGGGGGTCATTTTCAGTTTTGGCTAAGTGAACCCTGAATTTTCGGTTTTCGTCCAGAATTTTCATTTCGGTGTATCCCTAAAATAAATAGAACTATTTCATTTTAACTTATCCAGAATCCTGAATTTGTAGTCACAAAACTTTCTAGGCCCATAAATCAGTGAGAGGAAAAGTAAAGGTTTTGTGTCATTTACTTTATTTTAATCTGCATATCTTATTAAAGGCCATATTTTCACGCAGTGAAAAATGAGTGCGGCCCGCACACGTATACAATTCTGATGAAGTGGCCCACTGCAGAAAAAACTTGGAAACCCCTGACATATTAGATATGTCCCTGACCACCCTTTTAACCCAATACCATTAACTTTTGCATTCCATTTTTAATGCTACCACGTTTGCTTGGAGCCTGATTGTGTAAAGCAGTAGCTCCTTGTCTAACCTCCTGTTCAAGCACTTTTTTGTTTCTAATCTGGATGTCTTCTTTGAATTCTGCATTCTATGTTGATAGACAGACCACTTTTAAACTCCTTCTAGTTTCCATTTTCAACATTCAGCTCCTTTGTTTACTTGTCACTGCGTCGTTGTTTTTACCCTGAGGGAAGGTGTTCAAGAGCACAAAATTGTTTCTCCCAAACTGCTCTGCGCTATCTAATTCCCGGTCTCTCCTCCTGGCAGGGCTGGTGATTATCCAGTTTCCCCTCCAGGCCCCCATTGAACAAGTTACCATTTTGGTTTTAATATTTCCATTACCACCACTTCCCATAAAACTCTGTCCCCCGCCTCGAAAATGCATCCGTTGTCTCCCAGTCCTGGACATCTCTGTATTAACCTCTTTCCTTTTCTGCTCCCTCACAGGCATTTTCCATCCATCTTTCCACCCATGTCATAGTCAGTCCTTGTATTGTTGAACCTATGTGCCCTGCATAGCACATCGATCCTCATACAGCCCATACTGTTAACTGAACTCCTTAATTATATTTTATTTGCTGATTTTTATTTCGTTCTCTCCTCATGTTTGTTTCCCTGCTCAGGCTTCTGGGACCTATTTCTAATAACAAGAGCATTTCTTCTGGTCATCGTGCCTGAAATTTACAGTCAAGGCAATTCCATTAGTATTTTTGGCCTGAATGACATTTGTAAAAGTGTTAATACTAACACAAGCTGGAGAAATGGACAACAGAGTATCTTTGAGGCAGAAATCAAGGTATACTGCATATGCAGCTCACTAGGATTCAATAAATCAATATTTCCCCCCCAAGGGTTTGACAACACATGTGCTGGATTTCTTTCCTTATTAGACAGTATCAGATCTCCAATACTACGATTACAGTCTTCTGCTGTATTTGATTGGTTAACAGGAGCTGGAGAAACGTGCATGTGCTTCTCAAAATCTGATTTCCAGAGTCGTATCTGAAATGCATGAATCGGATGATTTAATTTTGTGTTTCCCCTGTGGAGAAAGATTATAAAACCTATCGTTTTGTGTTAAAATTGCATTGAATCTTTAGATAAATCTAAGCTCTAAAATAGAACAGAACTGCTTATCATTTCTTATAAAAATGTGCTCTGTAGATATCTCTGAAAAGTTGCTCATATGTCATGGGCGAAATGTGGTTTTTTTTTAAATGTATTGTAATCAAAAAAGTTACAGAATTGATAGGAATACATGTACTTAAAAGGGATTGGATTGATTACTAGACTAATACATTCATACAAATTTTAGCTTTAAGAAAATTTGCCACTCTTGTCAATTTGTACCAATGTCTGAAAATTAGGAGGGACCCCAACAAAATAACAGAATTGAAGTAGAGAGCTTTGGTTTGCATTTCATTTTTTTTCCACTCACATTTACTCATGCTCTCTCTGTCTCAGCTTCAGGAAAGGAGACGGGGACATGGAAGTTGTCGGCGGAATGCAGGGAAACAATGAGAGAGATTATTAGAGAGAGTGAGTGTGAGAGAGTGAATGAGAGTGACAACAAATTTAATTTTAAATAGAAAAAGACCTCCAAGTTTCTGCTGAACGGAAAGGGTAGGAAAAAGAAATTTGTTGTCCAAAAACTAATGGACCAAAAATGAAAGGAAAACTTTGTCCGTTTTGCACAAGTCTATTGCTGCAAACTGCTGGATATCAGATCTTGGTGCAGATACTTGCCATGGAGGTCTCACCCGATGAAAAAACCACACATAAAATCCCCTCCCAAAATACAGGTGCCCCAAATGTGTGTCCAGCTCCACAGTCTATGGAGATTAGGGAAGCGTGGCACTCTGTACCAGGGGGAAGAAGTAGTCAGACCTTCCCAAAAACAGAACTCCTTCGACGACAAGGGCCCATAGTATGTAGGGATGAGGCTGGCCCCCAGCCTCCTCCAGGAGCCCAGGGCACGGAGGCTTCCGTGACATTCAGGTTTTCCAGTTTTAACTCTGCAGGATCTTTCCGATATAGTTATCATACTCACCAACATTAACTTTGTTCTGGAGACAAGAAGAATGCCACTACAATTTCTACAATATGCCACTCAGAAATATATTTGCCTCACCTCTGAGGCTCTGGGGTCACGCACTCTGCATCACCCTGCAACAGTGAGCTCTAGGCTACCCAATACCCAGTAAGCGTTTAGGCTGTGTGTGTCTTAGACATACACAGTTAAAACACAATCATGTCCCTGGAAATTCAGGACCGTTGGCAGCTATTAGTTATGGTTCCCAACTTACAATAACGGATATATTTCCAGTCCTTACATTCAAGAGAGTTACCTTCTCTTGCAATTCATTAGTTCCCCCCAAAAAAATCCACGGTAATACACAAAATACAGTGTTTAATCCGTGGGAAAATTAATACAATGTAATTCTTGTTTTAGAAACATGTACATTATAAGCATATTTGACTTAAGGGTAAGTAACAGGGAATCAAAAAGTGATAATGGAAACACTGGAGCTGGGGGGACATTTAAATTGTTTTTTTTAAGCTTCTAAGAGTTAAAATAGTTTAGCAGTTCCTCCATCTGCATCAACTCTGTCGTGGAAGCTGGCCTGAAAGTGGTGGCCTTCCGTAATGGTGCCACCTTACCAAAAGCACATATTGCTTAGTGAGTACAACTTCATTCACTACAAAGCACCATAAAAATGTGTATGAGAAACTTACTGCCAAGTGGATAGCATAAGTAAACCATAAACATAATTACTGACAAGTTTATCGAGTTTATTTGTCATGCAAGAGAAAAAACTAATTTACCATTCCCCTTGTCTCACGAAAGGCCCCAACTAGGAAATAAAGGAACACTCTTGAACTAGTTTTATGTGAAATGTTTATTGGAATCAACTGTGCAGTAACTTAAACAATAAATGTGTTTGCCAGGTCAGCACAGCCTCCATAGACTTCGTTAAAAGGCTCTGTGTGCCTTTTAGACTCAATACACTTGGATATGAGGTCATATCCAGGCGCTCCGTTTCTTAAAGGCATGCAGCGCCTCTTATTGTATTTGGGATGCCAACCATGGAGGGGGCGGCTGTGGGTCCTGCCCTAGGCTGGCCTAGGGCCCCTAAGGTAAATATGTCACTGCCTACAGATATGGAAACTTAAAAATCAGGAGCGAGTGTTTATGCAATATCAACTATTCCATTCCATCTTTAAGAACTATACTTCATTCAAGGTGCAAAAGACTTTAAACAAAATAATACATTAGGTTCAAGTGAGGATAAGAAGTAATATTTGTTTCCATGGTACCCTGAAAGTCAGGTCAAATTTAAAACTATGGTATCTCAGTAAAATAAATTTCCCAAGAGTTGGATGCACAGATGTTGCCAAAGCAATGTTCCTTTTCTTGAGTGTTTTTGTCGATATAAGTAATAAAATGTGGGACCAATATGGCGAATGTGGGTCTATATAAAAGTTTCAATCCTAAGGCTTGTATATGGTAGGAACTACAACAGACAAAGGACCCATGGAGCCTCAGGCCCCATGTTGTTAGTTACATTCTCATTAACAATGTCCCAGCACTGGCTGCTCAAAGTCCTACCATATTATGTAGGGCTGACAAAGAGCTATCTTGGCTTGTTATCAGGAAAATCAGCCAATCATATGAAAGCAAATCAATGCATTTAGTTATGTAGACGTGGTCAAGATGACTTGCTGAAATTCAAACCGAGCATCAGAATGGGGAAGAAAGGGTATTTAAGTGACTTTGAACGTGGCATGGTTGCTGATCTGAGTATTTCAGAAACTGCTAATCTAATGGGATTTTCAAACACAACCACCTCTAGGGTTTACAGGGAATGGTCCGAAAAAGAGAAAATATCCAGTGAGCTTCAGTTGTGTGGATAAAAACCCCTTGTTGAGGTCAGAGGAGAATGAACAGACTGGTTTGAGATGACAGAAAGGCAACAGTAACTTAAATAACCATCTCTGAACGCACAACATGTCGAACCTTGAAGCAGATTGGCTACAGCAGCAGAAGACCACACCGGGTGCCACTCATGTCAGCTAACAGGAAACTGAGGCTACAATTCGTAGAATTCTGATGGCTACTTCCAGCAGGATAATGCAACATGTCACAAAGCTCACATCATCTCAAACTGGTTTCTTCACTGTACTCCAATGGCTTCCACAATCACCAGATCTCAATTCAACAGAGCACCTTTGGGATGTGGTGGAACGGGAAATTCGTATCATGCCACGAAGAATGGAGACAGTTCTGAAGGCAAAAGGGGGTCCGACCTGGTACTAGCAAGGTGTACCTAATAAAGAGGCCAGTGAGTGTATAACTGTGGGTGCAGTGACTGAGAGCCAAGACTTTGGAACTGTTGTACACTTTTTTCTTTTTACACAACTGGAAACACAGAAGAGAAATAGTTACTAAAGATAAACATTTGAGCTGCGAGTATTCAGCCCTCCCCTCCCAGTCTGTATGCTCCCCTGTAATGAGCAGGAGACATCTGGTAATCCATCTCATTCCTCAGTGACTGCTTTGCATGGAACTTCACCAATTCATTAGCAGCTCATTCACAAAGGTGATTTACATCCAGAAAATCATACTGAGCTTCTGATTGACTGCACATTGGTCCTGTTTAAGGATGTGCTAAATTACAATATTGCTATATAGAAAGTAGATGGAGGATGAAAATGCTGCCAATCTAACGTAAGGGGCAGCAGTATAGAAACAGTTCTTTTTTTAAATCTCCCACATAGCAATCAATTCTGATGCTTCAAATCACGTCTTCTAATGCCCATAAAAATTTCAGGGCAGCCTTCTGTTCTAGGAAGAAAGCCACACAGATTTTTGTGCCGATTTCCTCTGTGAAATAGTAAAAAGAAGTAGGGGGTAGCCTCTGAGTGCAGCATCCTTATCAGTAGATGGTAGATGAGGAGAAACAACTCATCAGATGATGTATACATAAACACAAATGGGGAAAACTACAGGAAATCTTTTTCTTGTGTGTAGTTCCAAATAAAATATGAGGAGAAAGAGTATTTGGAAAATTGCTCCGGAGATCTGATCACAGAGGAGCTTTTGCAAGGACAGATTACCATTCTGGGCAGTGGAAAGGCTAATAACCTCACATTGTTTGGAAAAACAGAATAGCTAAGTCCCCAGGTGCTACTAGGAGCAAAGGGGATATAGTGAAGTAAAAAGGGCAGACAGCAGGCCAAGAGGGTATAGAGCAATCAAAAGGTGTCCTGCCCCCCCCCCAGCACTCCTCCTTTAGGCAAATGCCAGCTCTACCTAATGGGAAATCAACCTCCATATCCATTTAATACTTAGGAAACACAATAATGAACATGCAACAAACGAGATGCAAACATATTGGTTTCAACATCAAATAATAAAATATGTGCTATTAAAAAATATGTGGCAGGGCTGGTCCTAGACCAAGGAAAACCCAAGGCAAGAATAGTCTCCTGTGCCTTCCCCATTCTTTTACATAGATGGCAATATTTTAAGGCCTAGCAGGATCAAGTAGTTTAAAAGCTGTTTAAAGTAGAGTGCAGAGTATGGGCATAGGAACCCCTAAAAATCTGGGGGGTAGCATTTTCCCCATCAGATACCCCCTTTTTCTCCCCAATATCCCCTACCCCACTTTCTCCTCATCTTTTTTTGCAAACACGTACAACAATATATCTGCTTGAAACACTGGTAAAAATAATGTACGTTTAATACATTAAATATAGGAAAAACCAGCTAATCTTTGTAACAAAGAAAAATTGGACCCTAGACAAGCATTTCCTTGGGCCCTGCTCCAAGCTCCCTAGCATGCAATCACTCCCTCCGCTCCAACGCCCCAAAAAAATATTTGCCACACTGACCATAGATTAGGGGAAGACTGTGACATTGAGAGGTCCTGTAACGATTGGATGAGGAGGACCCCGGATGGCGGAGTGAGCCAGGCAAACAGGAACCAGGAGTAGCCAGGAGAGCTGGAACCGAGAATCGGGTCTGGTAACCGGTAAAGCAGGAAGCCGAATCAAATCCAAAAGAGTAGTCAAACAAGCCGAGTCAATACCAACAATCAGAGAACAGGAGCCAAATCAGGAAACAGGAGCAAAGTCAACAAGCCGGGTCAAACGAAGAAATAGTCAAAGCAAGTCGCACAGGAAAACCACAGAATTCACCAACCAAGGGTGACCCAGAAGAGGAAGTCCAGGTTTAACTAGGGACAGGTGGAGGTGTGTCCTGCATTAAGGAGGTCACCCGAGGTTATAAGAACACGTTACAGATGGAACGTGTAATATTATGTTTTGATATTATGTTTAGCGCTGTGCTACCTGTTTGCCACGTGGTCGGCCATGCGGTGAAGACGCCGACCGTGTAGCGGTGGTACTCGCTGCCTGGGAAGCCGGCTGAGGAGGAAGCGTTGCGGGACCAGCCACGGCGCGGGACCGGAGAGGCAGGTAAGTCCTTACAGGTCCTATCCCCCGTAATGATCCCCAGAGTCTTTTTGTCCCCTAATTCACTAAACCACACCTCTCTTTTACTTATTCCCTGTAGCTCAGGTATAAATGAAATAAACAACACATGGAAACAGCACGTGCATGTATAGACCAACTGAATAAGACATACAAACCCTGTATTTGCAGGTATACATAAATAATGTATGGAAACATAGCATAGCAGATACAGATCAACAGAATAACACACAAACTCAGTTTTGCAGGTATAGATCAACTGGAATTCACAAAAAAACTCAGCATTAATGGCATAGATGGAAAACCCCTAAATTACAGGCATAGATTAGAAGTTGCACACCCCAAAAGCCAGCCCTAGTGTCCACATTCCCCACATAGAACCTGAGCAGAACTCAGATTCCACAAACAGATTACAGTCCATAGTGAGCCAACTTTGCCCCCAAACAGCCCAGTGTGAGCCAACGTTGTCCCCAAACAGCCCAGCGTGAGCCAACTTTGTCCCCAAACAGCCCAGCGTGAGCCAACTTTGTCCCCAAACAGCCCAGCGTGAGCCATCATCATCCCATAAACACCCTGTCTGTGCCATCTTGGTCCCCAAGGCTCAAACACTCTGCTTGAGCCAGCTTTGCCTTTCCCTAAATCCCATCCATAATACACATACCCATTAATGCATTCTCACAAATAATTCAAGCAATTCATTAACACATTAATTCATTCTTTCAGTCATTCACATAATTCATCCACACATTAATTAATTATCTTACTCATCCATACAATTCATCCACATAATAAATAATAAATAATAAATATTTAATATATAATAAATAATTCATCCTCACTCTTTATTTCAATATTCTTACTCCCCCCCTTCTCACACTATCTACCATCTCCCTGCCCCCCTCTCACCATCTACTCTCTCCCTACTCCCTCCTTCTCACTATCTACCCTCTCCCTACTCCCTCCTTCTCACTATCTGGTAGTTCACTTACCATGCTGAAGTCCTGTGGTGGGAGTGCAAGGCTTCTATCTCGCTGCTCTACGGTGGTGCGCACGG
The DNA here is from genome assembly GCA_023333645.1 of Sceloporus occidentalis. NCBI lineage: Eukaryota > Metazoa > Chordata > Lepidosauria > Squamata > Phrynosomatidae > Sceloporus > Sceloporus occidentalis. Next base: position 14,198,482 of record JALMGF010000022.1, on the reverse strand, counting down.
CTTCACTGTTGAGCGCCGGCATATGATGTCATATCCCGGCGCTCAGCGTGAAGCGCCGGCATCGTGTCAGGGCAGCACTGAGGCGAGTGGTGGCAGGGAGCAGAATAGACAAAAGGGCGCTGAGCCGTTGCTGAAAATGACCGCTTGGTGCCCCTCTCTCTCCTCCTCCTCCTGGGTGCCGTACGATTGGGGGGGTTCCTATGGCCCTGGCGGGATTTCTTCATTATCGTTCCCCCCCGCATGAATTACTGGGGGGGATCTGCCCCCCCGTCCCCCCCACCTATGCCCATGGTGCAGAGCAATTGTTTCTTATGCAAGGCAACTGAGTCAGGTAGACAGGATTCCTCCCACCCAGGCACAGGAAATGATTGCACTGCTCCCTACTCTGTACAGCTTCTTCTTTTTTTTCAGTGTTCTGCTCACTGCATGTCAGGCTGCAGAACACCTCCCTGGCTCATATACTTTAATGCTAAATGCAACCACACACACACTCTGTCAAACACCATATTTTAGTACATGTTCTAATGCCAGATTATGGTGTTGGACTGAGTATGTGTGTGTCAGTGTATAGTTTCTGAGAGTATATTTTTCCAGAGTGTCAATGTACAGAGTTAGAATTTGTGGTATGTCAGTGTACGGTGTTAGAGTGAGTGTGTGTAAGGGAGATATCAGAATACAGTGTTAGTGTCCACATACAGTGTTATAGTGTATGGGTACATTGTTTGAGAACCCTTTAACTCCTGACGGCGCAATTTGGCCTGGGAAGCCGTGTTAAAGGTCTGTACGGGCGACTCTATTGGTTGGTCGTATGGACCTTTAACTCTTGGAGCAGGGAGACCAGTGTTATCTCCCGGCCAAATTGCGGCACCAGAATTTTAAAAGTCTGTACGAGCGTATCTATTGGTCTCCAGCAAGGGGCTCGTCTTCCATCAAGCAATGAAGTACAGGTTCACTTCGTTGGTTAATGGCAGAGGAGGCCCCTGCAGGCGAGAAATAGAGTTGCTTGTATCGACATTTAAAATCCTGACGCCAAAGCTCCTGCATAGTGCGTACTGCGTTAACCCCGTATTAACCCCTTAAAAACTAACACTAAGAATGTACACGAATATTCGCCCGAACTGAACACAGGAAAGGGCGAATATTCATGGAATACGAAGATTTTTTCCCCCACGAAAACAAACACGAACACGAAGAGTTGGCCGGCACCCAAGTCTACTGTGTGACGGAACCCTCCATCACTGGGACCACTGGAGAGGCCTGACTGCCAGCCTCCTCCCTATTGACTATGGGCCCTGGGTTTGTAAACACTTCTGTGGCTATCCCCAGCAGTATATCATGTCATCACTGGGATTATCTCTGTCAGACAGCCAGGATCTGCAACCAGGGAGTGACCGCCATTGTTTTAATTTAACATCAGACCCCTCCACCCCAAGGTGCATTATTATGTTGTCCCCTTCCCCCCAGTTCCACTACTAAAGACATTTACCCCAGCCATCCCTGGAACTGGTTTTGGCCAGCAATAGATAGTGGAGGTTGGGACCCTATTGTATTGTTAATCCCGTTACTGCCCCTGTTGTCTCTGGGAGGCAGATTAAAGGGGCGGTTTGTGTCCCAATATCTTGTTTTTATGTTAATGTGTGTTTTGCTGGATATATCTAGCCCTGTGTGTCTAAAATAAATCAGTCTTTGTTTTGGTTTTACCCTACACTGAGTCTTGGCTAGTGACTGGGGGACCGGGGAAAGTTTGTTGTCCCAGGCTAAGGGAGCACAAGTAAGCAGAGGTAGTCGGTCGGAATAGCCAGATCCATGACATACTGTTTAGCATATACATGCAGTATAACACTGTACACTGACACATACATAGTTTAACTATATACTATTACCTCCCCACACAAATTTATTGTATCCCTGTACACTGACACCCACATTCTCCACATTCTCACTAACACTTTCTTGATAATTTTCCCCTTATTACCCATTTCTTATCTTACTCACTCACTCTCCTTTTCTTTCTTCAGTTCATTGTGATTTTGTGGTTGGGACAAGATCTGTTCCTACAGACCACCGTTACAGTGCTCCCTTGTGGTCATATCCCATTGCTAAGCACCAAGCAACAGACCTTGGGTTCTCTTCATTTTTGGCCGGTTAGAGAGAGTTCCATGATTTTTTAATTGTGTTTAAGTAAAGTTTAATCTCATCTACAGCTGAGCCCTTTGTACTGCTGTGTAACATTTGGAGATTTTGTGGCGTCACTGCTATTTTACATGTCTTCACTAATATATCATTTGACTCACAAATGACACATACACTCTACCTCACACATGTACCATACAAACATATACTTTTATTCATAAATACACTCACCAAACGAGAAGCTATCCATGGCCTCCTTCAGTGCTGTACAAATGTGCACCATAAACAGCTGCTCTCACATTAGCACACATTGTTGAGCAATCTGGGACACCCTAGCTTTTGCATGAGCCTCTAAAGTAAAGGGCTTGGTGCAGTATACCTCTGGCAGGATATTCAACAAATGCCTTACCGGCAGACCTACATGAGCTTGATGGACAGATGATTTTTACTTGAGGTTTACCAGTTTGCAGCTGACCTGTTGTTTCTTCTAGATGTGCCCACATCAAAATGATAGCACCCACAGTAGGCCGCGCAGATCCAGCAGGGTATACATTTTATGAACTGACTTGTTGCAAGGGTGGCATACTATGAGAGTGCCACATTTAAAATCATTGAGCTTTTCAGTACGACCAATTCTACTGCTAATATTTGTCTATGGAGATGACATGCCTATGTGCTGGATATTATAGCTGTGAGTATGGCTGAAATGCCTAAGCTCAATAATTAGGTGGGGTGTTCACATACTCATATAGTATGAGGTATTTGGAGGGTTTTACTTTATACTCGTATTAATGTTTGCTTATTTTGGGTTGTATTTATCAGGGAAAATGTATTAACCAATAGAAAACATTTATGGTTTTCTACGGAGCTGTTTTTATCTTTAATAACAGAAAATGTACTAAAACTTACTGTAATTTTCTTTTCCTGGCAGCATTACATAGCTCCTACTTGTCACAGCGGGACAGGGTAATTAACCTCACCAAGAGACTTCAAATAGATCCCTCCTACAGTCACTTGAGGCTGTCTAGCAAAAACACAAGAGAGGGAACATGCAGAGGGAATGCTGCCATGAAATAGCCATGAAAAGAAAAATACTGGCATAAGTTTTCCCTTTTCCTGGATAAACATGGCAGCAATATATATGGATAATAGTATACCGACGCATACAGTATGTTCGAAAGGTGTGAAAAGGCACCCGAGTTGCAACCCTGCAACTGCTCTCAGGAGATACCTGTCCTTGTAATATGTGTCTTGGTGCTCTGAGATACTTGAACGCCTTCCTCTTGATATGCCTCAACAATAAATTGTTTTGTTGACACAAACCAAGCCATGCAGTGGCTTGACCTTGATAACAACCAATAGGAATGACAAACAATCTGTCAGATCATTGAAGAAAGATGTATCTCTCATGGAGATGTAGGTTGGCAGGCAGTGTACCACATCTGACTTGTGCCCCATGATTTAATTTGCAGGCTGTGGACAAAGCAAATGAGAGTAAATGTCATCACTGATATGAAAATTATATACCACTTAAGGTGGAAAATAGGGAACAGTTTCTCACACAAACACATCATTACAAGCTGTATTGCCTGAGTTATTGCAGTTAAAATTAAGTTTGTAGTAGTAGGAGGAGGATGTTAAGAGCATGCTTGCCTTTCATAAGTGTTTTACAGGTTTTTTTCACAGTTCAAACGCCAGAGTTTGCGAAAAGGAATGAAGGGCTGGAAACAGTGGGAGAATTTGGCAATGGAAAATCCATCGATGTCCCATAACAATTCACTTTACAACTGGAAATCTAGGCTTATTTGGTCACAATAGTAAGATCTTTATGACATATTCTTTTTGCTTATTGATTTCCCTTAGTGTGACCATAATTAATGGAATAGGGGGTACGCAATTTACAATTTCATGTCAATACATCCTATCTTTTTGATGGGGAAGCAAACGCCTTCAAGTAAAACTTCATTATCTGACAACTGCGGAAGGTCGCCATCAAGTCTTTTTCTAGGATGCCATACGGTACATAGATCATTTGAAAAATCTTTGCTGTCTCCAATCTATTTTATTGAACAGCAAGTACTCACAAATTTGTCTAGAGTGTTGTCCTTTCTAAGAAGACGCCACCAATAACCCCATTAGCTATCTCTCTAACCACTCTATAATGGACTGTAGTTCCCAGGCAAAATGGTGCCCCCTTGTAGGGTTGATATGTGGCATTGCTGTTTTGTTGTCTATTCTAATATGGACACACTGATTGAGAAGGTAATCTTCTTGGGAGGGGAGATGAGGAGCTCCCTGCTGTATGCCCCCCCAACTCTCCCGATTTAAAGCGGGACAGTCCCGATTTTGTGTCTCTGTCCCGCCTATCCCTTCCTCTGTCCCACTTTGCAGGAGCAGAGGAAGGGTGAGTCCAGGGCCGGCTGGCCCACCGGGATACCAGCGACCAGAAGAGGCTTTCAATCCCATCTGCAGCCGCTCAGTGGCTGTTTTGAATGCTGGCCGGCAGACCAACATTCAAAACAGCTGCTGAGTGGCTGCAAACGGGATTGAAAGCCTCTTCCAGCTGCCGGTATCTAATGAAATTAAAGGGGCTGGCGTCCACTAGACTTGGGCACCAGGGGGCTCTTCGTGTTCGTCTTCGTGCTCGTCTTCGGGGAAAAAAAAATCTTCGTATTCCGCGAATATTCGCCCGTTCCTGTCTTCTCTTCGGGCGAATATTCGCGGACATTCTTCGTGCTCGTTTAATCTTCGTTTTCCTCCTGGTTGCCTAGCAGGGGTTAATACGGGGTTAATAACACATCACAGCAGCAGCAGCTGCCGTGAAGGTACGTGTGTGCAGCTCTATTGGTCGTTTCGGCAGGGGGCTGGTCTGGCATCAACGAGTGAATTGCAGAACTGCAGAATGCACTTCATTCGTTGATGGCAGGCGAGCCCCCTGCCGAAACGACCAATAGAGTTGCACACACATACCGAGGTGTACTGTCCATAGATGTTTAATAAAAGAATAGGGAATATTTTACATTTTTAAATTGATTTTGGACCACTTTACATGCCTAACATTTGCTACCTATTTACAATGGCATACTTTGCAACAACCCAACTTACTTATTGGACAGGACTGGAAAATAGCAGGACTGTCCACCAAAATCTTGGGTGTGTTGGCAGGTATGCTGATGGAAAAATGTTGGACAAGAACTAAAAAATAGCTTAGGGTTAATGTACGGTTATGTTTAAGATTAGTAGCAGTGCACTGGTTTGGTTAAAGATGGATTATGTCTAAATAATAATAATTTAATTTTAATGTTTTTTTTTTAAAAAAAATAGGGGTTTATTTAAATGTATTTTAAAGTTAGATTTATTATTTAGTACTTGATTATATTTATTAAATGTTTATAGTAGCGTTACCTACCGAGCTATAACTACCTATGTGTATTTGCATTTTGCATACCTAGTTTAGCTAAATTAGATGGGACAGGACTGGAAAAAAGCAGGACTGTCCCTGAAAAAGTTGGGTCTGTTGGCAGGTATGTGGATGGAAAAATGTTATAGGGTGAAGTGTGAGTTATAGTGTTAATGTAATGCTATTAGTGAGTGAAGGCCAGGGCAAATAACAAGGAAAAGGTCCTTGTGTTTTGTGCATTGTAAGTGTGTGTGTATGTGTGTTATGTGTGATGTCACTGTGTGTTATATGTGTTATATGTGTTATTGTGTGTGTTATGTTTGGTTGGTTGTGTATCAGAAGGAAAATAATGAAATGGAAAAGGAAATGGGAAAGGCAAATGAGTGGGCAATTGGCGACCCGCTCACCTGTTTCACCCCAGGGCAAAGCACCCAAACACTGTCAGTCTTAGACGTTTGGCAGCAGACTTCCAGAGCTCAGACACAAGGCCCTAGCGTAAGCTGGCCACTCCGGCGGAGGTAGCAGGCGTTGCCACACCGCAAACAGAGGCAGCCAGGGGGGAGAAACTGCCCTTACCATTAGGGACATTTTGGGCATGACTCTAGCCAGGAAGCGAACTGGCAGAGAAGAGATGCTGGCACCACCACCAGCAGCAGCATTGAAAAGGCGAATGAGTGGGCAATTGGCGACCCACTCACCTGTTTCACCCCAGGGCAAAGCACCCAAACACTGTCAGTCTTAGACGTTTGGCAGCAGACTTCCAGAGCTCAGACACAAGGCCCTAGCGTAAGCTGGCCACTCCGGCGGAGGTAGCAGGCGTTGCCACACCGCAGACAGAGGCAGCCAGGGGGGAGAAACTGCCCTTACAATTAGGGACATTTTGGGCATGACTCTAGCCAGGAAGCGAACTGGCAGAGAAGAGATGCTGGCACCACCACCACCACCACCACCACCAGCAGCATTGAAAAATTGGAAAGGCGAATGAGAGGGCAATTGGCGACCCGCTCACCTGTTTCACCCCAGGGCAAAGCACCCAAACACTGTCAGTCTTAGACGTTTGGCAGCAGACTTCCAGAGCTCAGACACAAGGCCCTAGCGTAAGCTGGCCACTCCGGCGGAGGTAGCAGGCGTTGCCACACCGCAGACAGAGGCAGCCAGGGGGGAGAAACTGCCCTTACAATTAGGGACATTTGAGGCATGACACTAGCCAGGAAGCGAACTGGCAGAGAAGAGATGCTGGCACCACCACCAGCAGCAGCATTGAAAAGGCGAATGAGTGGGCAATTGGCGACCCACTCACCTGTTTCACCCCAGGGCAAAGCACCCAAACACTGTCAGTCTTAGACGTTTGGCAGCAGACTTCCAGAGCTCAGACACAAGGCCCTAGCGTAAGCTGGCCACTCCGGCGGAGGTAGCAGGCGTTGCCACACCGCAAACAGAGGCAGCCAGGGGGGAGAAACTGCCCTTACCATTAGGGACATTTTGGGCATGACTCTAGCCAGGAAGCGAACTGGCAGAGAAGAGATACTGGCACCACCACCAGCAGCAGCATTGAAAAGGCGAATGAGTGGGCAATTGGCGACCCACTCACCTGTTTCACCCCAGGGCAAAGCACCCAAACACTGTCAGTCTTAGACGTTTGGCAGCAGACTTCCAGAGCTCAGACACAAGGCCCTAGCGTAAGCTGGCCACTCCGGCGGAGGTAGCAGGCGTTGCCACACCGCAGACAGAGGCAGCCAGGGGGGAGAAACTGCCCTTACAATTAGGGACATTTTGGGCATGACTCTAGCCAGGAAGCGAACTGGCAGAGAAGAGATGCTGGCACCACCACCACCACCACCACCACCAGCAGCATTGAAAAATTGGAAAGGCGAATGAGAGGGCAATTGGCGACCCGCTCACCTGTTTCACCCCAGGGCAAAGCACCCAAACACTGTCAGTCTTAGACGTTTGGCAGCAGACTTCCAGAGCTCAGACACAAGGCCCTAGCGTAAGCTGGCCACTCCGGCGGAGGTAGCAGGCGTTGCCACACCGCAGACAGAGGCAGCCAGGGAGGAGAAACTGCCCTTACAATTAGGGACATTTTGGGCATGACTCTAGCCAGGAAGCGAACTGGCAGAGAAGAGATGCTGGCACCACCACCACCACCACCACCACCACCACCACCAGCAGCATTGAAAAATTGGAAAGGCGAATGAGAGGGCAATTGGCGACCCGCTCACCTGTTTCACCCCAGGGCAAAGCACCCAAACACTGTCAGTCTTAGACGTTTGGCAGCAGACTTCCAGAGCTCAGACACAAGGCCCTAGCGTAAGCTGGCCACTCCGGCGGAGGTAGCAGGCGTTGCCACACCGCAAACAGACGCAGCCAGAGGGGAGAAACTGCCCTTACCACTAGGGACATTTTGGGCATGACTCTAGCCAGGAAGCGAACTGGCAGAGAAGAGATGCTGGCACCACCACCACCACCAGCAGCAGCATTGAAAAATGGGAAAGGCGAATGAGTGGGCAATTGGCGACCCACTCACCTGTTTCACCCCAGGGCAAAGCACCCAAACACTGTCAGTCTTAAACGTTTGGCAGCAGACTTCCAGAGCTCAGACACAAGGCCCTAGCGTAAGCTGGCCACTCCGGCGGAGGTAGCAGGCGTTGCCACACCGCAGACAGAGGCAGCCAGGGGGGAGAAACTGCCCTTACCATTAGGGACATTTGATTCATGACACTAGCCAGGAAGCGAACTGGCATCGAAGAGACACTGGCACCACCACCAGCAGCAGCAGCAGAATTGGGAAAGGCGAATGAGTGGGCAATTGGCGACCCACTCACCTGTTTCACCCCAGGGCAAAGCACCCAAACACTGTCAGTCTTAGATGTTTGGCAGCAGACTTCCAGAGCTCAGACACAAGGCCCTAGCGTAAGCTGGCCACTCCGGCGGAGGTAGCAGGCGTTGCCACACCGCAGACAGAGGCAGCCAGGGGGGAGAAACTGCCCTTACCATTAGGGACATTTGATTCATGACACTAGCCAGGAAGCGAACTGGCATCGAAGAGACACTGGCACCACCACCAGCAGCAGCAGCAGAATTGGGAAAGGCGAATGAGTGGGCAATTGGCGACCCACTCACCTGTTTCACCCCAGGGCAAAGCACCCAAACACTGTCAGTCTTAGACGTTTGGCAGCAGACTTCCAGAGCTCAGACACTAGGCCCTAGCGTAAGCTGGCCACTCCGGCGGAGGTAGCAGGCGTTGCCACACCGCAAACAGACGCAGCCAGAGGGGAGAAACTGCCCTTACCACTAGGGACATTTTGGGCGTGACTCTAGCCAGGAAGCGAACTGGCAGAGAAGAGATGCTGGCACCACCACCACCACCAGCAGCAGCATTGAAAAATGGGAAAGGCGAATGAGTGGGCAATTGGCGACCCACTCACCTGTTTCACCCCAGGGCAAAGCACCCAAACACTGTCAGTCTTAGACGTTTGGCAGCAGACTTCCAGAGCTCAGACACTAGGCCCTAGCGTAAGCTGGCCACTCCGGCGGAGGTAGCAGGCGTTGCCACACCGCAGACAGAGGCAGCCAGGGGGGAGAAACTGCCCTTACCATTAGGGACATTTGATTCATGACACTAGCCAGGAAGCGAACTGGCATCGAAGAGACACTGGCACCACCACCAGCAGCAGCAGCAGCAGAATTGGGAAAGGCGAATGAGTGGGCAATTGGCGACCCACTCACCTGTTTCACCCCAGAGCAAAGCATCCAAACACTGTCAGTCCTTGGCGTTTGGGAGCGGACTTCCAGAGCTCAGACACAAGGCCCTAGCGTAAGCTGGCTACATTGGCGGAGGTAGCAGGCGTTGCCACACCGCAGCAAGTGCAACCAGGGGGGAGAAACTGCCCTTACCATAAGGGACATTTGAGGCATGACACTAGCCAGGAAGCGAACTGGCAGAGAAGAGACACTGGCACCACCACCAGCAGCAGCAGCATTGGAAAAGGCGAATGAGTGGGCAATTGACGACCCGCTCACCTGTTTCACCCCAGGGCAAAGCATCCAAGCACTGTCAGTCCTTGGCGTTTGGGAGCAGACCTACAGAACTCAGACACAAGGCCCTAGCGTAAGCTGGCTACACCGGCGGAGGTAGCAGGCGTTGCCACACCGCAGCAAGTGCAACCAGGGGGGAGAAACTACCCTTACCATCAGGGACATTCGAGGCATGACACTAGCCAGGAAGCGAACTGGCATTGAAGAGAGACACTGGCACCACCACCAGCAGCAGCAGAATTGGGAAAGGCGAATGAGTGGGCAATTGACGACCCGCTCACCTGTTTCACCCCAGGGCAAAGCATCCAAGCACTGTCAGTCCTTGGCGTTTGGGAGCAGACCTACAGAACTCAGACACAAGGCCCTAGCATAAGCTAGCTACACCGGCGGAGGTAGCAGGCGTTGCCACACCGCAGCAAGTGCAACCAGGGGGGAGAAACTACCCTTTCCATTAGGGACATCTGAGGCATGATTTCAGCCAGGAAGCGAACTGGCAAAAGATACTGGCACCACCACCAGCAGCAGCGTTGGAAACGGAAAAAGGTGAATGAGTGGGCAATTGACGACCCACTCACCTGTTTCACCCCAGGGCAAAGCATCCAAAGACTGTCAGTCCTAGGCGTTTGGGAGCGGACTTACAGAGCTCAGACACTAGGCCCTAGCGTAAATTGGCTACACCAGCGGAGGTAGCAGGCATTGCCACACCGCAGCAAGTGCAACCAGGGGGAGAAACTACCTTAAACATTAGAGAGAAAAAATTTAACTTTCCAAGCTAAGAGCTGGGTAACCCAATTTGGGCAGATTGAATTTAAGAAAGGCAATCTGCTCCATCAGATGAGGTGCCATGCGTGAGCGCTGTGGACTCAGTATGTTTCCAGTCATAGAAAACACGCGCTCACTTTGAACAGTGGTTGGCGGACATGATAGAAGCTGCTGCGCAACACATGAGAGTGCAGGCCACACACTCTTCTTTTCATCCCAGTAGCTAAGAGGATCAACATTAGGAGCAGAAGGAACTTCACAGAGGTAAAGTTTGACCATTTCAGCAGCACTACTCTCCTTTCTGCTGCTAGCTCTGTCAGATGGTCCAACTATACTGCCAAGTGCCTCTTCCCAAAACGCAGCTGCTCCACTCAGCTGTGTTGTGCTGCTTGTGGCACTGCTGCTGATGCTGCTGCTAGGGGTAGCAGACCACATCATCTCTTCCTCCTCCTGCACCTCACCCTCCTCGGACAGCATTCCCATTTTACGCTGCCAGTCACGCACCTTGTTGACCAATTGCTCCCGGTAGCTACTGAGAACATTGAATTTCAAAGCTAGCTTTCCCTTAATTCTTGGATCACAAAGGCACGCTAGCATCATTTCGGGACTCTCTTCCATTCGCTTGCGAAGGTGTACTTTTAGCAGATCCTTCAGCTTCCTGACTATGGCTGCTACGTCAGGATGTAGAGTGCCACCTTGAACAGCCTCACGGTTTCCAAGGAACACATCCATCTTGCTGCCTAGATGGGAGAACACTGGGATTACCTGGGCCAGACTGGCAGTGTTTGAGCTTAAATTTTCTGTGGCATCCCTGAATGGTTTAAGGACTGCCACTAGCTGGGCGATCACTGTCCAATCCTCCCTATTCAATGGAGAGGTAATCCCAATATTGTGCTCTGAGGCAAGATTATGGATTGCCCTCTGCTGCTCCAAAATCCTCTCTAGCATGTCTAACGTGGAGTTCCACCGTGTACTGACATCCTGACGTAGGCAGTGTACGGGAAGACCTGACCTCTCTTGCTCTTCCCTCAAAAGTTGGCTAGCCTTAACACTATGGTGAAAGTGCCCAGCGATCTTTCTGCAGCGGGACAGAACTACTGCTGCCACATTAGTTCCTTCTGACATTGCTGCCTTCACTACAAGATGGATGATGTGGGCTGCACAGCGCACACCAACAATATGACCATCTCGCAGCGCTTTCACCATATTGGCACCTCCGTCAGTTACCACAAAACCAACTTCAACATTGGTGCCCGCCTCTGCTCCCACCCAAAGGCTAAACATTTTCCTAATCGCATGCAGAATATTTTGGGAAGTGTGCTTTTCATCCATCACTTCTGCATGGAGAAGGAATGATCGGTAGCCTGCTGCAGCAACTTCCTTAGACACACCGGGCTGCCACCAGTGTGCTGTCAAAGAAAGAAAGGCATGCTGGGCGCTAGGTGCACTCCACAAATCTGTAGTGAAATGAACACACTGACCAGCAGCCTTGGAAAGCTCCTCTTTCACTGCTGCAACACAGGACCGATACAGCGAGGGGACAATGTTCCTGCTGAAAGTGGAACGTGACGGAACTGTGTATTGTGGAGCCACAGCCGCCATCAATTGTTTGAAAGGCTCCCCTTCAATCATGGAGAAGGATGCCCCTCCAACAGCAATGAACTGACCAATAAGTCGCGTTACTTTATTGGCCTGCTGTTTGGGCATCGTTCTCTTGGAGTGGAATGCCCCAAATTCTTCCAGGGTGGGCTGGGCATGCAGTGCTCCAACCTGCCTTGGTCTCTGGCTGCCAGCACTAGTTGCTGCTGCTGCTGCTGCTGCTGCTATTGGCTCAGAAGAAGAAGCTGTTGGGGTTTTTCCACGGCCACCAGCTATGCTGCCTGCACTAAGTTTTACCTCTGCATCTTTCCCCAATAGCACAGCGTTGTGTTGAGTGCTGAGGTGATGCTTCATGCTAGCACTGGTAAAATGGCCAGACACTTTCCCTCTGCTTATTAGCTTCCCACAATGTTTGCACTTTCCATAGCGCCCTTCTTCAACATTTTCAAAGTGCTCCCAAATTGGGGCGCGCATAGCCTTGGAGTGTGCCTTGGGTGCTGCTCTTACTGCTCGGGGTGGATGAACAGAGGCAGAACTAGTGGTGGTGGGACTGGTGGTAACAGTACTGGCCATAGTGGGACTGCTAATTGCTTTAGATTTGCTAGGTTTTGCTGCTGCTGCTGGTGGTGGTGATGGTGATGATCGTAGCGGAGAAGGTGGAGGCTCAGGGGAAAATTGTGCACTAGTCATTTGGACACTGCTCCCTGAGGAATCTGATTCCTGACCACTCATCTCCTCTACTTCCTCTGGCTCATAGTCTAGCTCTTCATTAGCCAGATCGAATGGAATTCCTGCTAGGCTGGAGCTAAGACTGATATCGTCGTGAGACTCGTGACTAGTAGTAGTGCGAGCAGGAAGAATAGACTCTGCACTTGGCCTCTCAGTCTCAGGCTCCTCTGCTACCTCGCTAGGTGGAGTTCCACTATGTGTAGCCCTCTCTCTAACTGTCTTTACAAAAATTTTGTAAGGACTTGGTGGCTTGCTAGAGGTACTAGGAGGACATGGCGTGGCGGTACCAGTGGGAACAGTAGGCGCAGCACTAGTGGTGGTAGAGGCGGGGGTGGTGGTGGTGGTGGTTTTCCCTACAAAGGAATGAGATCGCTTTGGTTTGGGACCCCTCTGAGTCTTGCTGCTAATTTGGCTCTGCTTGGTACCTTGCATGCTGCTGGTGGATGGGGAAGATGCTGCTTGGGGCAAAAGGCACTTCTTTTTAGTCACTGGGCTGGTACTACTTGTGCTACCCTTTAACTTTGAACGTGCTTCTGGTGCTTTAGGCTTTCCGTAAAAAACCATAGAGCTTGTGGGCCTAGCCGCACTACTACTGCCTGCTTTTGGTGCCTTTCCTTTACTTGATGATCCTTCAAGCAATGCTTCCCCAAATGATAAGCGAGAGCTTGGCCTACTTGGCCGACTAGACTGACGCAAAGGCTGCATCTTAGAGCTGGTGGTGGTGCTGGTGGTGGTAGATGGAGCTTGTCCCTCCTTAGTCCCAAAAGGAGGATCCATTTCAAATTTTGTGTTGTGTGTGTAGTGTAGTGTAGTGTAGTGTAGTGTAGTGTTTAAAAAACTATAAAAAAAAAAATAAAAAAATAAAAATAAAAAAAAGGAAAAACGAATTAAAGACAAAAAAATTAGAGGAAGTTCTCTTCAGTGCTACTGCTTAAAAAGTAAAACTATGCACTACTGCACTGTGCTGTGTGCAATCTGCCAAAATCCTAAAGTTATTGAAATTATTAACTCAAGATTAACTATTTAATAACTAGCAGTATTTTATTTTTAATTTGAATTTACACGGGCCTAAGAGCTTAGCCTACCACTATGCTAGCCTAAAGCTATATTTCCTTACTATAAGTCTACCTCTAGGCAGACGCTCTCAAACCCACTAAGCTAAAGTGAGGTTAAATCAGATTCAGTATATGATTTATTAATTAATATTAAGTTATATAATATTAATAGATTAGAACTAATTTACTTATATATTATGTATTATAGATAGAAGAATATAGATTATGAATTAGAATTTAGAATTAGAATTACTTATATTATAGATTATGAATTAGAATATTATTATTTATAATATATTATAGATTAAGATTAAAGAAGATTAGAATTATTTTAGTACTACAGCTAGTAGCTTGAAGCTTTGCTTAGTACAGCTCGTCACAGTCAATTTTTCTTGAAAAGAATTAGAAATAAAATAAAATGTCACAGCAAAACGGTTATCTTCACTGCTTGCTGCACTCACTAGCCCAACAAGTTCACTTCACTGATGGACTGAGGTGAGCAAAACACTAAGGGTACTTTTAATAAAATTGAAATAAAATGTAAAATAAATGAGAAAATCTTTGCAAAACAGTTAACGTCACTGCTTGCTGATCAAAAAAAAACACAGCACTTATGCGGCTGCACTCACTAGCCCAACAAGTTCACTTCACTGATGGACTGAGGTGAGCAAAACAAATGAAATAAAATGAAAGATTAATTAAGAAAAATTGACTTGGTCTCTTACTGTTGCTAAAACAAAGCACAAACTATAGAGCTGCAGCACCAGTACTAATAAGATTAGCTGAACTATACGCTAGTAGTAATTAATTAATATTATTACTTTTATTTATAGCTAATTTAATTAACTATTAAGATAAGAAAGAATTAGAGAATTATTGATATTACTGATTTTAGATTAGACACTAGTAGATGTTCTGAATGTCTACAGTACACTCTACACTAGTATACTATTACTAACTATAACTGACAAATATATATATAATTTTATAATGAATTCAATTATTAATTATATTAATTAATATTACTGATTTTAAATTAGACACTAGTAGATGAATGTCTACAGTACACTCTACACTAGTATACTATAGTATATATATATATATGACTGACAAATATATATATATATATATAATATTATAATGAACTATTAAATTATAGATTCTATTAAATTGTAATTTATAAATTCTATTTAATTTATTTAAGCAGGACAGGCAATAGGCACTAGTGCCAGCCCAGGGCAAGGGCACCCCAGTGCCACTGAGGCACTGGGTGCACTGTCAACTCAACAGCACTTACACTAAAGTTGATGACAAATTAATTTTAAAAAAATTAAATTAATCAAATTATTATTATTAAATATATTAATTAAGTAGCACTGAAGTGAGGATGAAGTACACAGTGAGAAATGGCAGGCTAAGGCTTACCAGTCTCACACAGAACAGAACAATCTCTCTCTGTAACGCTCGGATGCAGCACAGCAGTGTTGCCAAAGCAGTCACAGCGAAAAATGAATGGATCTCTCAGGCAAGCTCTGGTCTTATAAAGGCGCCTTCAGAATTCAAAAAACAGCAGCATTGGACGAGACCCTTAGCGTTACGTCACAAGAGTGAGCTGATTGGACAGACGAGGATCAGCTCACTCCTGTTTGAAATTTTGGCGGTTGCGCGGCAAAAACGAAGACGATCACGAAGAATCTTCGATTCTTCGTGATTGTGAGTCTTCGTCTTCGCCTACGGTTTGCCGGCACTGTATTCTGTTCTACGTTCCTTCGGAACGAACAAAAAACCGGCCTCTTCGTGCTCGTTTTCATGTTCGCCCGAAGACGAATGCACAAGTCTAGCGTCCACGCACCGCGCAGCCCAATGGCCGTGCCTCAGCTCTTTGTCCCACCCCTTTTAAGACGTGGGAAGAAGTGCTGAGGCACGACCATTGGGCGGCGTGGTGCGTACATGCCAGCCCCTTTAATTGCATGAATGGCCTCCACCTGCTGCCTCCACCAGATCAGGGAGTCAGAAGCAGTGAGCAGGGGGGGTTAGTGTTATATGGGGGGCATAAGGCTTTTCTGGAGGCAGAGTGCCCCATGATATTCAACCCCCTTTATGCCACTGCCTGCAGAAATGCCTTATACCCCCTATATGCCACTCTGTCCCATGATATGCCTTTTAACCCCCTATATGCCAGAGTGGCATATAGGGAAATAAGGCATTTCTGGAGGCAGAGTGGCATATAGGGGTATAAGGCATTTCTGGGAGGCAGAGTATCATATAGGGGGGTATAAGGCATTTTTGGGGGCAGAGTGGCAAGCCTGGGGGGGCAGGTTGGCAAATAAAAGGAAATAAAAACAAAAATTTCTCAATCATAGCTTTTATTAAATATGAAAAAATAGTTTACATGAATTAATAAAGAAATAAAAGTTTCTTACAAGACTATCGTGACGAATAATGTGATCGCTGTTTTGTTCCATCTAAAAATTGTTGCAGTAGCAAATGTTTTGATTCCAAAATCAAAGGAGGGAGGCTAACATTAGCCTTTTTTAATTAAAAAAAAATAAATCTCTGCTGCTGTGGACTACTATTCCAATGATGCTCAGCCAGCATTAGGCTAGGTTTCCACTTGGGTTTTTTTTTTTGCAAAAATGCCCATAATAACGGCAATTCAGCCACATGGCGTTTTATTAGTGAAAAAACGCTGCGGCCAGATGTTAGCTGTTCTTCAATAGGAAATCGCACCAGCCATATCCACTTGACGTTTTTCTGTTTGGTGTTTTTTCAGTCCTCTTTGGCGTTTTACTGCTTTTTTGGGCTCTGTGGCAGTTTTTCAAAATCGCAGCATGTTTTGCAAGGAAATCTTGGCGTTTTTCTCCAATAGAAGTCTATGGGAGAGAAAAAACTCCATGAAAAAGCCATGTGGGTTTTGCCTTGGCGTTTTTTATGGCGTTTTTTTCTACAATGCAGAGGATGGACCCAGTATCTGTGTGTCCTACAAGAAATAGGCTGGAAACAAACAGTTTCACACAAAACTGTTTCTACACCATTTGGAACAAACATGCCATTACAAACAAACATACGCGACGCATCAACTGGATCCTGCGTGCCAAAAGCAACAGCAAACAATTTGCACCATCATTTGGGGCCAATCTTCCTAGAGGAACAGACATTCGGAATAAAGCACGCCTTACAAACCACAGAAAAGAGACAAAAGGGTCCGCCGGGGCGTTTAAGTAGAACTCTACCAAGTAAATGGCATCAGGAGGGGGCAGATACTTGCCATTTATCCTAATCCCTTTTAGCTGGGTGAAACTTCTAACTTGTAAAGGCTGGAAAAACTGCCTAAGGTCAAAAAAAGCAATTTCCACAGAAAGGCTAAAACGCCAGAAAAAACTCCAGAAAAAAATGCCAAAACGCAGGAAAATGCAGTGGCAGTTTTCTTGGCGTTTTTCATCAAGAAAAAAAACGCAGGACAAAAACCCAAGTGGAAACCTAGCCTAAGTTGGGTGAAAATTCTAACGTGTAAAGGGTGGAAAAAGGTAAAAAAGCAATTTCCACAGAAAGGCTAAAACGCCAGAAAAAAACTCCAGAAAAAATGCCAAAACGCAGGAAAATGCAGTGGCAGTTTTCTTGGCGTTTTTCATCAAGAAAATAACGCAGGACAAAAACCCAAGTGGAAACCTAGCCTTATGGTGGCATTATCGTACAGACCTTAAACTGCTGACAGTGATGCTCCACCCAGGGAAGTTCAGATGTATGCTGCTGTCCCTGGCTGTTTTTCCCCTCCCAACTTTTAAGAGTTGGAGACAGCTTGTAGGTAACATTGGTTGTATAGTGATCTACTCTTTGAAATTGACTTGCGTGATCACAAGCTCACTGTTTAACTATTTTTTGGAATTTTATAGCTAAATAATTTCTTGTTTGTCTTAACAATAGCTTCCAAGCATATCCTGTTTTATCCCTCTTTTATCAAGATCAAGCTGCTCCCATCAAAAAATATTCATAACATGTATTTAGGGTATAAGTGGATTTCCACTTTCATACTGTCTTTAATTCTACCTCATCTGTGTGAAGTTCCATGATTCTATGACTTTTCAGCTTTTAAGTCTGCCACTGTGGCACATCAAAAGCTCACTGCTTTTTCTAGCAACTCTGCTTCTAAAACATGCATCTCTTCAGAAATTTAATTTAATCCCTTGATGTATTAGAGCAAATGCATCACACAATTATATGATGTCATCTCTTTCCTGTCTTGAATTTTATGTGCGACAGGAATCAGGATGGTTGTAATTACAAGTGTTTATATTGGCCGCTGAGAAATCTAAAAGTCTTTTTTTCTATTTTGTAAAAGTTAACTCATTGGCCATGTTCCAGAGCTACTTCTAACATTGACAATGAATATAGAATTATCTCAAATGATATTGAAAAATTAGATTCATTCACTGCTGTGATAACTGATCTTCCAATCTGTCTCAAAGCCTAAGCAGCTGGTATGGAAATAAAATGTGATTTAAAAGAAAGAGGGGGTGAGGAAACATTGAAGCAACGTCTGGTTAAAAAAAAAAGTCATTAGTTTCTTTGAGAATAACCTCACAATAACAATATTGCATTGCACAACAGACCTCCAAAAACATGTTTAAACAAAGTTACATCACAGGTAATGCTCAAGAACTATGGGACTTTTAGTTTGACATCAAACAGAGGACTACTTGTTGCTTTAGTGTTTGTAGTATCTGTTGGGTCTATTTGCATTCACTAGACTGAATACTTTGCCTGAACATTAAACTACAATTAATAGGCCATGGTGCTTGTCTGTTCTCTTCCCACTAGTATAGCAACCTTTGTAGGATTAGACATGGAGAAGGAAGTGTTTTATTAGGGATAGCTAGATTGCTGGGGAGATAAAAGCGAAGTGGCACAATTACGCCACCATCTTTGATCTAGTAAACACGTTCACTTATCTGGGCTTCCTGCCAGCAGACTTCTGACAATCTTATTTCTGAAACAATCTCCTGCATATCTCTAAAATGATGGCCATTAATTTCTCCCAGTACTTACAATAAAGCCTAACAAATGAGAAGGACACTTCTCAACAAACCAAATATGAGCAATCATTCTGTGCTTTCACATACTCCAGCTCTATTGCACAACACAATAACTACAGAGGCATTCCGCTATATCTGCTTCATGAAAGTTAGGTGAGTGGTGCCTCATACATATTTTTGTCAGAGGTTACAATTCTGGAGTACTAATAGATTATGTCAATACACTGTGTTTATTGTTTACGTGTGGTTGTGCGTTTTGGATCATTTTGCTGCATGACCCAGTGGCACTTCAGTTTTAACTGACGAACCGAAGGTCATACATTCCACGAGGTCCCTCCAACAATGGTACCTTGTTTAGGTCCTGATTAAATAAAATCACCCCCAAAGTATGACACTTCCATTACCATGCTTAAACATTGGTATGAGATTGATGTAGAATGCCATACATACTCTTGGCAAGCTCACGTTGCCCTTCTGGTCCATCTGGTCATCACACATATATGAGTGTGTATATATATATATATATATATATATATATATATACATACATACATACATACACACACACACAGTATCTCACAAAAGTGAGTATACCCCTCACATGTTTGTAAATATTTTATTATATCTTTTCATGTGACAACACTGAAGAAACAACACTCCGCTACAAAATAGTACAAGTAGTGAGTGTACAGCCTGTATAACAGTGTAAATTTGCTTTTCCCTTAAAAATAACTTACACAGCCATTAATGTCTAAAACTAGGCAACAAAAACGAGTACACCCCTAAGTGGAAATGTTCAAACTGGGCCCAAAGCGTCAATATTTTAACACTCTTGGGCATGGAGTTCACCAGAGCTTCACAGGTTGTCACTGGAGTCCTCTTCCACTTCTCCATTACAACATCACGGAGCTGGTGGATGTTGGAGACCTTGCGCTCCTCCATCTTCCGTTTGAGGATGCCCCACAGATGCTCAAAATGGTTTAGGTCTGCTTGGCCAGTCCATCACCTTGACCCTCAGCTTCTTTAGCAAGGTAGTGATCGTTTTGTAGTATGGGGTCGTTATGTTGGAATAATGCCCTGTGGGGATCATGCTCTGCTTCAGTATGTCACTGTACATGTTGGCATTCATGGTTCCCTCAATGAACTGTAGCTTCCCAGTGCTGGCAGCACTCATGTAGGCCCAGACCATGATACTCCCACCACCATGCTTGACTGTAGCCAAGACACACTTGTCTTTGTACTCCTCACCTGCTTGCCGCCACACACACACACTTGGCTCCATCTGAACCAAATAAGTTTATCTTGGTCTCATCGGAACACAGGACATGGTTCCAGTAATCCATGTCCTTAGTCTGCTTGTCTTCAACAAACTATTAGTGGCCTTTCTTGTGCATCATCTTTAGAAGAGGCTTCCTTCTTGGACGACAGCCATGCAGACCAATTTGATGCAGTGTGCGGCATATGGTCTGAGCACTGACAGGCTGACCCCCCACCCCTTCAACCTCTGCAGCAATGCTGGCAGCACTCATATGTCTATTTCCCAAAGACAACCTCTGGATATGACGCTGAGCACTTGTCCTCTACTTTTTTTGGTCGACCATGGCAAGGCCAGTTCTGAGTGGAACCTGTCCTGTGAAGCCGCTGTATGGTCTTGCCCACAGTGCTGCAGCTCAGTTTCAGGGTCTTGGCAATCTTCTTATAGACTAGGCCATCTTTGTGTAGAGCAACAATTTTCAGATTTTTTTCAGATCCTCAAAGAGTTCTTTGCCATGAGGTTGAACTTCCAGTGACCGATATGAGAGAGTGTGAGAGCGATAACACACCTGCTCCCCATTCACACCTGAGACCTTGTAACACTAACGAGTCACATGACACTGGGGAGGGGAAATGGCTAATTGGGCCCAATTTAAACATTTCCACTTAGGGGTGTACTCACTTTTGTTGTTGTTCAGTATATCCACCACTCTCATTAAAGTAATTTTTTCTTACATTAAAGATAATTCATGTGCAAATGGCAAATAACCATTTCAGTGTCTGTAAGAAAAGCTGTGCATAAGTTTACCTCTATAGACAAGCAAGGATAATATTGTAATTTAGAGCAGCTTCTATTGCAGGCACCGTGTGTGCACAATTAGCTCCTTTGTGTCTGTTTTTTCCCTATTTAGCAGGACATTGCCCCCTCCCATGCTGTCTGTCAGCATGGTGTTTGCATCTGTCAAGAAATTAGTGGAGATAAGAAAATGGCTAGAGTAGGTAAGTGTGACGGACCAACCAGGGACCTCAGGTTGTCCCTCTCTGCCAAGAGCGACTTCTCCCTTCAGGACAATAATTCCCCGCAATCCGTAAGTGAGTAGCTGTAATGTCGGGGGCAACTATACAAGGCAGGGGCACAAACACGACTGAGGGACAGAGAGAGAGAGTCAGAAATGTAGTCCAAAATTAAACGAAGGAAAAATGAATCACCCAAAAAGAGAATTCAGAAAAATTAAACAAAAAAATTGTCCTAAATTGTTTTGGACCTTGTGCACAGCTGTAATGAATATATGTTCAATGCTTTGGTTTTATAACCATATGTGGAGCTGAACCTTGGAATATGAGACAACAATATTCGCCCACTCAGGGCAATATGGGTATTGCTGGCACCCACACAGGGCCTACCTGAGAATTATAATGAGCACCTAATTAGTAATGCTCTGGGCATAACTGGTACCTGCCCACTGGAACATTCTAATGAGCACACTTTCAGAGACTCTCTGGGCATTTTAACTGACAACCATTCGATGACTGCTGTGCATAATTAATCATGCTAACAGTGTGACTATCTAGGCATTGTAACTTGAACAATTGCAAAAAGGTAAAATATTCATGCAGGTTAATGATGATCACAATGTGACTGATGGCTAATTTAGCACTTCCACTTATATTTTTTAAGCTACCTTCAAATAATTTTCACATTCTAAATTTATATAACCTTTTTTCCTTCTGTGCTGCTGAAGACTCGATTACGATTTTTGCAGGCTTAGTGGAATAAAAAAAAATATACACACACAGCTATTAGTTAAAGGGTGCAGTATTTGAATTTAAATAAAGGGATCCAGCCTTACCGAACAAGTAGAAACCATCTGTGCCTAAGTTTGGCAGTATATTATACAATATGTACTCATCGTTTGCAGCCATGTGCAGGCCAGAAGTATCAGCAATTGTTTGAAAGCAAGAATACCAAAAGCTCATTTTATTTATTTTTTACAAAGATAAATTGTATGTATAATAGGGTGACCACATGTCCCGGATTGCCCGAGACAGTCCTGGAATGGGACTTTAAGTCCCGGGTAGCCTCAATCCAGGAGAATGCATTGTGCCAGAATTGGAACGCGTGTTTTTGGTTTTTTTTGGACGCAGAGCAGAGAAGAGAGGGGGTGCCGAGCGGTTGCTCATAAAGTTTTCAGCTACCGCTCGGTGCCCCTCACTCTCCTCCACGAGGCCTCAAGCTTGGCCGCGGTGCCGGCATGTCATGCTGAGCGGTCACGCTCATCAGTGAAGCAGCGCAGGGAGACAGATGCCTCACGCTCTCGCCGCAGGAATTCTGGAAGGTAAGTGAACTACAAAGGAGGAGAGGGTAGATAAGGAGAGGAGAAGGGGTAGATAATGAGAAGGGGAGGAGAGGCCCCCAGCCGAATTTGGAACCACATGTCCCGCCCGCCGCCCACACCTCCCGGATTCCCCAGGACAGTCCCGGGATGGGACTACATGCCCCGCCCCCCTGGCAGTTTCAGAGAGCTCTCCTTAGACGTGGATTTCTGCCAAACTTGTTCCACTCACCTCACTGAACGGGGCTGGCATCGCCCATGAAGGTCATTGAGCCGCGCTGGCCAGCTGACTCAATTCTATTTTGGATCGAATAAGAAGCCGCCCCCGTCGATTTGAAATTGAATAGAGTCAGCCGGTGTGCTCAATAACTTTAGTGGGCTGAGCCAGTGCGGCTCAATGACCTTTGTGGACAATGCCAGCCCCGTTCAGTCAGTAAGGTGGGTGGAGCAAGTTTGGCAGCGGGAACCCAGCAGAGTGCACCGTTAGGGCGCGTGTCCTCAGTCAGGTAAGTTCATGAACTGGGGGCGTGGTTGGCAGTGGGAGGCTGGGGCAAAGATGGCTTTTGGAAACTGGTGAGAAACTCTGTCCCAATTTCCCATAGGCATCTTTGTTACTAAATAGCTCCCCATAGTCCCATGTTTTAGTGACAAAAATGCCTATGGGAAACTGGGGGCAAAGGCAATGCTGGAAAAATGCAAGATAATGTAGAATGAAGCTATTAACACAAAAACATGTTGAATCCATTGCCTTAGCTTTCTGTGTGCTTTAATTGTTTTGTTGTATGAGCTCTAAAAGTGTTATGCTATGTGATGGTAGTAACACAGTGTTTACTGACAAAGATGACTACGGGAAACTGGGGGCAAAGATGACTACGGGAAGCTATTTAGTGACAAAGATGGGTTATATAATTTGGGTTGGTTTTGGAGTGTGCAGCCTGTGATCTATGCCTGTAATTTAGGGGGTTTTATCTATACCTTTAATGCTGTGTTTTTATGTGAATTCCAATTCATCTATACCCACAAAGCTGGGTTTTTGTGTTATTCTGTAGATCCATATATGCTATGCTATGTTTCCATACATTTATGTATACCTGCAAATACAGGATTTGTATGTCATATTTAATTGATCATTACCTGCGGTGCTGTTTCCATGTATTTATTTGATCTATACCCTCAGTGCTGAGTTTACATGTGATTTTCAGTTGATCTATACCTGCAATGTTATGTTTCCATACATTATAATTGTATACCTGCATGATTTGTATGTCTGATTCTGTTTATTTGATCTATACCCTCAATGCTGAGATCACAAGTGAATTTCAATTGATCTATACATCCAAAGCTTGTGTGTTAATGTGTTGATCTATACCTGCTATCGGCAGCAGGGTCTAATATTTATATATATATATATATATATATATATATATATATATATATATATATATATATGCGGCAGGGGCTAATATTAATATATATCGGAAGCAGGGGCTGATTTTAAAGAAACTGCCAGTTCAGCTGTTATTTTGAAATCATATTTCAATTTCAAGTGATAAGTACTTATTATTAGACTTGGGCACCAGGGGGCTCTTCGTGATCGTCTTCGTGCTCGTCTTCGGGGGGAAAAAAATCTTTGTATTCCGCGAATATTCGCCTGTTCCTGTCTTCTCTTCGGGCAAATATTCGTGGACATTCTTCGTGTTCGGTTTTTCTTCGTTTTTCCGGTTAAGGGGTTAATACGGGGTTAACGCGTACCGCAGCAGCTCTGGCGACAGGAGTTTAAATGTCCGTATGAGCAACTCTATTGGTCGTCAGCAGGGGGCTCGTCTGCCAATGGTTGACGACCAATAAAGTCGCTCGTACGGACATTTAACTGATAGAACAGGGAGACCAGTGGCATCTGCAGGGTAAGTTGCAGCATTGGGGTTTTAAAAGTCTGCACGAGCGACTCTGTTGGTTTTCCGCTCCCGTTATCTAACGCAGCATCGAAGGGGTTAACGGGAGCGGAAATCCATAGGTTCGCTGTCAGGGGTTACAAAGGCCGTGCGAGTGAGCCTATTGGTCACCTGCAGGGTCTTCCTCTGGCATCAACCAATTGGTTGATGCCAGAGGAGGTCCCTGTAGGCGACCAATAGGCTCATTCGCACAGCCCTGTAACCCGTGACGGCGAACCTGCGGATTTCCACTTCCGTGAACTGCCGCGATGCTGCGATGCCAAGGTAAGTTAGAAGGGGAAGGGACCGGGGAGAGTGGTAGACAAAGACGAAGACGATCACGAAGATCTTCGTGGTGTGTGTTTTCGTCTTCGCCTACGTTTTACCACCGCTGTCTTCTCTTCGGCGTGTCTTCGGAACGAACACGAAAACGCACACTTCGTGTTCGTTTTCATGTTCGCCCGAAGACGAATGCACAAGTCTACTTATTATGTAGTAAAAAAAAGGGAGGGGCTCACTGGGGTCATTAATACTAATAGTACTGGCTGGAGGTGATTATACAAGGGTATGGGGGCACCACATTCATCTATACAATAAAGGGGGGTATCAACAACAATGCAGTGTGGAAATTCCATCCTGGTGTAGATGTCTGTGTCATAGATTGTGTCCTGCTATTTGTGTATTTTGATTATCAGTATAGCAGAGCCTGTCCTGGTGTGTGTGTTTGGGTGTTGGTGTGGCAGAGCCTGTCCTGGTGTGTGTGTTTGGTAGTTGATGTGGCAGAGCCTGTCCTGGTGTGTGTGTCAGAAATCATTTAGTGGAAAAGTCCAATAACAAAAGTATCATTCCATAGCACATTACTTTTGTGAATATATATATATTGTGTGAATGAGTGTGAGAATAAATAATTGTGTGAATCATATATGTATAATTGATTTGTGGAAAGGCAAAGATGGCACAAGCAGAGCTTTTGAGTCTTGGGGACCAAGATGGCACAGGCAAGGTGATTACGGGACAAAGATGGCATAGGACGGGCTGTTTGGAGAAAAAGTTAACTCATGCTGGGCTGTTTGGTGACAAAGATGGCAAGTCCTATGTGTGCTATCTAGGTGCTGGTCAGGTTCTATGTGGGCAGTGTGGATGCCAGGGCTGGCTTTGGGGTATGCAATCTGTGATCTATGCCTGTAATTTAGGGGGGTTTATCTATACCTTTAATGCTGAAATCCATATCTGCTATGCTATGTTTCCATACCTGCAAATACAGGGTTTGTATGTCTTATTCATTTGATCAATACCTGCAATGTTGTTTCCATGTCTTTATTGGTCAACATGTGATTTCCAGTTGATCTATACCTGCAATGCTTTGTCTCCATACATTATTATTGTATACCTGCAAATACAGGATTTGTATGTCTGATTCTATGCCTTCAGGGTTCACATGTGAATTTCAATTGATCTATACATGCAAAGCTGGGTTTGTGTGTTAATATGTTGATCTATACCTTCTATTCTATGTTTCAATACAGTATGTATGTATACCAGCAAATATAGGGTTTGTATGTCTTATTCAGTTGATCTATACATGCAAGTGCTGTTTTATGTGTTTATTTGATCTATACCTATACCTATTTTTTGGTGCGTAGGGTCCAATTTCAATATAAAAATGTATTGGCAGCAGGGGCTAATATTAATATATATCGGTAGCAGGGGCTAATATAAAAAAAAACTGCCAGTTTAGCTGTTATTTTGAAATCATATTTCAATCATAGTGTTTACTACAAAGAGATAAGTATATATTATGTAGTTAAAAATGCGTGTCTAACGCATATATATATATATATCACACCTGTGTGTGTGATCTCATGCGCTTCATAGTGTGTCCCTGAATGGCAGAAATAAAATGTGGTCACCCTAATGTATAAGCATGTGCAAGTGTCAATATATACAGGAGAGATTGCATTGAATATACGGCATTAGTTCAATAAACAAATTATGTTCGCTGTTGCTATAGAAACAAGCCTGGAATTGGGCCTAACTGAATATTGCCTTATGTTTTCCCATATTATTCATAGATGAATATATGTTCTGCTTCCTAATTTATATTACACTTATGGCACCAGGCAGCTGCTGAAGGGTAAACACAAGGACTATTTTCTAAAAAAGAATGGTCAGAGGCAGATTTCCCATTTTAAGATGGGATTTTTAGACACCACTTGATGGCATTGTCCTTAGTGATGTGAGGCTTGCATGCAGCTTCTCAGCCATGGAAACCCATTCAATTAGGGTTTTCATTTTGTGCTGATATTAATGCCAGCGAAAGTTTGGAAATTTTCAGCTAGGGAATCAGCACTCCTTGACTCCGTGGTCTTCCGCTTCCTGGTTGATTTGCTGATGTTCCTAAACACTTTCACTTTACAATAATACCACTTTCAGTTGGCCGTGAAATATCTAGCAGAGATGAAATTTAATGAACTGACTTATTGCAAATGTGGCATTCTATCACACTAACACGCATAAATTCACTGATCTCTTCAGAGCAACCTATTTTTTCACAAATGTTTGTAAATGCATAAAATGGCTAGGTGCTTGATTTTATACACCTGTGACAATAGGTCTAATAGAAACACCTGAATACAATAATTTAGACATGTCCCCCAATACTTTTGTCCATAAAATGTATGTGGACACCTGACCACCACATCTACATGACGTTGTTGGACGTCCCGCTCCAAAATAATGGGCATTAATATGCAGTTGTTACAGCTGCCACTCTTATGGGAAGGCTTTTCACAAGAATGCTACATGTAATTGAGCCTTTTGTGTCCCATTTACACAGCCAAATACTGTACTTGGCAATTACTATCAAGCTGACTAGCAAACGGGAGAGCTGAATGTTAAACTTCAAATAATAAAGCCATTATATATTAAAGAAATGCACTGTATTTATGAGGGTTTAATTTCAAAATACGTCCATCCCAAAGCTTTCTTACTTTAACTCTCTCTAGCGTAACAAATATCTTCCCATCTCATCATCAGGATATTCTTGTCTGAGTATAAGTTGTAAAATCATCAGCTCTGTCTAAGGTTTATTTACCTGAGAATATACATGTGCAATCTGAAAACCTAACATAATGGAATTGCCTGAAGATAACAAAGAGTTTCCAATTTACTGGACTGTCTAGTTTTTCTGTATAAACACCACAGTGTTACTTGTAGTGATAGGGTCTGAAATTACCACTGTGATGCAGGCAGAAGATGAAAGATGGATGTCTTGCCTCTACATAATTCAAGATCAGATATCTCCATTTAGATAATTGGTGTCACTGGAAGCTGTGGAGTGGCTAAAATGAGTTATGTTGGGGGAAAAAACCTTCAAATTTAGCATTGTCTATTTGTTGACAGAGGTAGATCTACCAAACAAGCAGATAAACTTCTTAAGGCCCCTAGGATATTAAGATGTGGTAGTATATAATATATATATAAGTGCAGCAAAATTATGAAATGTACTGCATGGGGGCAGGGTTGTAACTAGAAACCAGAGGGCCCTGCTGTGAAAATTGCCCTGGCCCTTCACTTAACCAAGGACCATGTCCCACAGTGCCATCGTTGTCCCCAAGCAGTTTGTCAGTACCCACAAGCAGCTTGTCTGTGCCATCTTTGTCCCAAAATAGTTTGTCAGTACCCACAAGCAGCTTGTCTATGGCATATTTGTGCCATCTTGGCCCCCAAACAGACTGTGTTCCTTCTCACACCACTTACAGTACCTCTTCCTCTGTGCTGTGTACAGACTGATCCAAAACTTGGGTTTTAATTATGCAATGTGGGAGCAGGGAGCAGAATAACTCACAGGTGGATCTTCCTTTTCAGCCGCTAGCACCAATAGAGACACGGTTTAGGGACTATCTAGCCATCTAACACCTCTCTCATTTTCCCAGCCGCTCCCCGAGGCTCTGTTTCTGTTTCTACATGCCCATTCTATTCCGATTAATTTGGTCTGCCCCGCCCTTTTTGCATTTGCTGGAGTTTCAGGCTCTACTCAATGTAAAAGGGGACAGAGAGGGAGTGTGTGTGATGGCTGGGTGTGGTATGTGATAGGTGTTAGTTGTGATGTGTGGTGGCTATGTGTCATAGGAATGGTGTGTGAGAAGCGAGTGAGATGTGATTGGTGTGAGGTGTGATGGAAGTGAAATATGGTAAGTATAAGGGAGTGAGTTGTGATGTGTGAAAAAGAAAGAATTAAATAGAGAGGTGTAAAGGTTGTTGTTTGGTAGGGTTCACACCAACGGGAAAGAAGAGAAACCCTTACGAAAATGGATAGAAGAATAGGCAAGAGAAGAAGAGGAGCAGTGGAAAAGAAGACAAGGATGTGAAGTGCTTGGTGAGAGAGGTAGGCATTTCAGAGTGAGAACATGAGATAGAGAGTGGGTGAGTGAGTGATAGTGAAAGAGTGTGAAGAGTGAGTCAAAGTAAGTGAGAGAGTGTGAGGAAGTGTGAGTGAAAAAAACAACAAAATGCAAACAAAAATTATGTTTGGAGATTGGAGTTATGTTGTACCACTGTTAATGTCTGGCTGAGTACATAGTGGAGAAAGCTATGCTATCCCAATCTCTGAATCTGGTTTGCTATACAATAGGAGTCATGCTGTACCACCCTGTCAGGAACTGGGTCTATCCAGACGACTGTAATGACCCAGAACACCCAATGATCGTGTTCAGGAGTTATTGAGCAGTAGCAGAGTTGGACAGGGCCTGGAGCAGGGCGACTGCACTCTCACGGGTGGGCATCTAGGGTTGTGCGGCCACATACCAGGGCCCTGACAAAGCAGCTGATATTGTCCAGAACAAATCAGAACTAGGAGATATCTTGCAGGCACCCTGGAGCAGGCATAAGACATAGCACTAGATTCATGTGCAGGATGCTACAGGCTGGGAGTATGGAAGCTAAGCAGAGTAACAGCTGAAACATAGCGAGCAAGAGGGACAGAGCAAGAACATAGCCAGGCAAGACATACATGATACATGACACAACAAAGGACAGGGAACAAGGAACACAAGGGATGGAGTGAGGAGCCGGGATCCTCGGACGCTTCTCCTTTAAGCGAGGATAGGACATCTTAACTGGGACATGGGGAGAGCAGAGAGGAACCAAAATCCTCAGATGATTCAGGGAAAAGAGGGCAAAAGTACATAAGAGACAGACAGACACATGAATACAGGAATTCAGGTTTTTGAACCTGTTAAATGACACATTCATGTCACAACTGGTACAAACACCAAATAGAAAGGATTCTCGTCTAAATCTGGTGATAACAAACAATGTTGATCTTTTGTCTAACATTCAAGTGGGGGAGCACTTGGGTAATAGTGATCACAATATGGTCTCTTTTGAAATAAACTAAAAAAAAGAAATTGCCCATGGGGAATACTAAAACGTATAATTTTAAGAAGGCCAATTTTGATAAGATAAGGGCAGCTTTACAACTTACTGACTGGCATAAACTATTCAGGGATAAAAACACTGAGGAAAAATTGAGTATTTTCAAACAAATATTAGCAGGGTACGCTTCTCAGTACGTACCACTAGGAAATAAATATAAAAGAAACAAATTGAAACCAATGTGGCTTAGTGGGAACGTTAAGCAGAAAATTAAAAATAAGAAAATGGCTTTTACAGCATTTAAATCAGACGAATCAGAGGCATCCTATATAAGATGTAAGGAAGCCAATAAAGCATGCAAAAAGGTGATTAGATGGCCTAAACTAGAAAATGAGAGAGTGATTGCCAAAGAGAGCAAAACTAACCTCCAAAAATTCTTTAAGTACATAAATTCTAAAAAAATAACTATTTTTCCTCAGTGTATATTAAGGAGGAACCTATGGCAATGGATATACATAGGACTACTGGAAAAAATTGCAGTCAAACTGTGATTGGATGGCTCAGGACAAGGTGCTACAGCAAAGTTAATGTTTACAAAGCTCTGGGGCCTGACGCTATTCACCCACGAGTACTTAAGGAGGAAATAAGTGAACCTCTGTTTCTAATCTTTCGGGATTCTTTTCTTTCAGGAATTGTACCAGAGGATTGGAGGAAGGCAGATGTGGTTCCTATATTCAAAAAGGGTTCAAACTCTGTGCCCGGAAATTATAGACCTGTGAGCTTAACTTCTGTGGTTGGGAAAGTATTTGAAGGGCTGCTTAGGGATAATATTCAAGAATTCATTGGGAAGAACAGTATTATTAGCAAAAATCAGCATGGTTTTATGAAACATAGGTCCTGTCAAACTAATTTAATTGCATTCTACGAAGAAGTAAGTAGAAGTGTAGATCCGGGTGTTGCAGTGGATGTAATCTACTTGGATTTTGCCAAGGCGTTTGACACGGTTCCACACAATAGGTTAGTATTCAAACTGAAGGAAATTGGTCTAGATGCAAATTCTTGTTCTTGGGAAGAACATTAGCTTAGAGACAGAGAACAGAGAGTTGTTATAAATGGTAACTTTTCAAGCTGGTCAAAAGTGGTAAGTGGCGTCCCTCATGGTTCTGTTCTGGGACCAATTTTATTCAACATATTTATAAATGACCTGGCAATAGGCGTTGAAAGTCATGTTTCTGTGTTTGCAGATGACACTAAACTAGGTAAAGTAATACAGTGCAAGCAGGATATTACAGTGCTCCAGAGGGATCTAGATACACTGGGGGACTGGGCACACAAATGGCAGATGAAATTCAATGTAGATAAATGTAAAGTTATGCACTTCGGGGTAGGGAATGCACAAGCAACCTACACCCTAAACGGTAGTGAATTAGGGGTCACGACAAAGACTTTGGGAATTGTTATAGACAACAAACTAGGCAACAATGTGCAATGTCAGTCAGCAGTTGCTAAGGCCAGTAAGGTATTGTTGTGTATAAAAAGGGGCATCAATTCGCGGGATAAAAATATAATTTTGCCTCTGTATAAATCAATGGTAAGGCCGCACCTTGAATATGCTGTGCAGTTTTGGGCACCTATTCTAAAGAAGGATATCAAAGCACTAGAAAGGGTGCAGAGGCGGGCTACAAAATTAATAAAAGGAATGGAGCACTATACTTATGAAGAAAGGTTAACAAATTTAGATCTGTTTAATTTAGAAAAACGGTACCTCAGAGGGGATATGATAACATTATATAAATATATTCGGGGCCAATACAAACCATTGTGTGGAAATCTGTTCATAAACAGGACTATGCACAGGACACGTGGTCATGCGTTTAGACTGGAAGAAAGGAGATTTAGTCTAAAGCAGAGGAAAGGGGTTTTTGCAGTAAGGACAATAAGGATGTGGAATTATCTGCCTGCAGAGGTAGTTTTATCGGAGTCTGTACAGATGTTTAAACAGCAACTGGATGGATACTTGGAAAAACGTAATATTTGGAGATATAATCTTTAATTAAGGAGAAATCTGACTGCCATATTGGGGCCAAGAAGGAATTTTTTCCCTGGTTAGTGCAAAATTGGCTTCTTTTTTTTGCCTTCTTTTGGATCAACAGCAACAAATTAACAGATATATGAAAAGGCTGAACTTGATGGACGCATGTATTTTTTCAGCCTATATAACTATGTAACTATGTAACTAGCCTAGGAATATAAGATAACAACTGGAGATTCCGTCACATCATATGGCCATAGTATGCTTAGCTCACCACTACGCCAAAGTACTGCAATGTTCCGTGGGTCCTAGCACAAAGCCCTGCCTACTGAATATTAATAAACTGAAACTAAACATTGAATCTAAACACAAAACCAAGAAGGAAATACCTTTAGACTGCTGACTGAGACAAACATACAAACGGGTGGGGCACACCTTATAAAGGAAACAGGACTGAAGCAAAGAGCAAAACCGGAATCAAGGAATCAGAAGCACAGAACAGAACACAAGGAAATCCAGGAATGGAATACAGCAAAGGGATAACTATAGCGAGACAGGGAAAATCAGAGATATGCGGCTCCGCAGCCTGAATGGACCCTGACACACCCTCAGCATCTAGATCACTATATAAGACTCCACAGAGCGTGGCTACACAAGAGCCAGACTGAAAGGAGCCCTGAATGAGAGGAGACCACTGTGAATGTAATTTGGTTGTTGGACAAATCACATGTGTGGAATTTGAGTGCTAGGGCAAGTCTTTACGTGGGTAATCTAGGTGCCAGGGCTGAACTTTGGGGTGTGCGACCTGTGATCTACAGTATTCTCCAACCTCATATATTTGAAGTATATTCCCATTGATATTTTACATTTTTAGTATACCTGGGAGGCTAGAAACAATAAATTGTTCAACCATGACTTCCTGTTTCAAAATGGTACCCAAGGCAAGAGACCCAGCATGGGCCTGTTGCAGCCGCGACCGCTGTGACACCTATAATTAGGCCAGTGACACTCGTGCTAACACCATACACTAATGCCCCCACACATGCTAACACCAATTACTCATGCCAAAATCATACAATAACATAGACGTACTTTAACACTATATGCTGGCACTCACTCACCATACACTAACACACCATATAGCAACAAGTAAACACATGCTAACAGCATACACACAGAAACATGTTAACACCATACAGTAACACACACTAACACCATACATACTCAAACTTACACATACTCTCCTTTTCACAGCTCTCCATCTCCCACTCACAACTCTGGTTCATATTGTCCTGTTGCATGACCTAATTTCAGCCAAGCTTTAACTGTCGGACAGATGCCCTCACATTTGACTCTAGAATACGTTGGTATACCTAGGAGTTCATAGTCAACTCAATGACTGCAAGGTCCCCAGGTCTTGTGGCTGCAAAACAAGCCTAAATCATAATCCCTCCACCACCGTGCTTGAGAGTTAGCATAATGGGTTTGTGCTGATATGCTGTGCTTTTATGGCCAAACATCTCCACTTTGATCTTGTCTGTACAAAGACATTGTTTCAGAAGTCTTGGGGTTTGTTCAGATGACATGTGTGTCCAATTCCACCCACTCCCACCAAATATGTGGTCAATCCCGCCCGCTCCCGCCAAATATGTGGTCAATCAAAACCACCTCCTTACCTGAACTGCAGATTTCCCGGGCAGTCCCGCAAGGCTGCCTTCGTGTTGCTCCCTCACAGCGTCTCTTCTCTTGTTCCGTCCAGGAACACAGCAGAGTCACGGGAAGTGATGTCACACCGGGACCCACAGGTACAGTGTCTGACCGCCCGCTCCCACCCGCAACACCAGCAAGACCGCAGGACCCGCATCCCAATGCAGTCCTCGACTGCCATGTTCTTTTTAGAGAGAAATGTTTTTTTTTTATCAATGCTTCCAAACAAAGGAATCAACAACCCCATGAGCAGATAGATGCGGCTCACTCTGGAAGGCAGTAACAGAGATCTATCCACCCGAGCATAAAATCAAACACGCTTTATTAGTCCTCTTTAGGAGCCATATGAGCAATAAAGAGAATCCTTATCTTATGTGTTTCGCCCCACAGGCTTAGTCATAGATGTTGATTCCTTTATTCTTGCCGGAGGGGAACCAGAGCGGCTGCACCTGAGAGAGGTCCCATTATTTATTTATTTTGCACGGGTAAGAAATGGCTTTACCCGTTTGATGAAGTCTATTTGAACGCTTCCAAACAAACAATACTTGTTCAGTCTTTTTCTAATTGTACTGTGATGAACTTTAACACTTAACATGCTAACTTAAGCCTGCAGAGTCTGAGATGTAACTCTCGGGTTTTTTGCAAACTCTCTTAGCATTGTCTTGAATGTTTTCCACTTTTCTCACTGTAGAATGATGGACTAGATTGATGGTCAGCAACAATTATTTCTCTGAGATCATTGCTGATGTGTTTCCTCATTGGCATCTGAATGTTCCAGACCAGCAAACCGCTAAAACGTTGGCTTTTCTTGAGATGGTCACACTTGCTGATAATCAAGGGCATTTGATTAGAAGCACCTGTCTGCTACTTACAGAGTGTACTAAGTTTTTAACACATGGCTTCTCCATCTTGGCCATTAATAAGTCACATAAAAAGTCTCAGCAATGCTCACTCCCTAGCCACAACTCTAACACCTCTTGAAGTGACCATCTTTGTCCTTTTCCTTTGTGACTTATGCAAATGAGCTATCTACTGCTCTGGTGTGAACATGGTCATGCGTGTAATGAAAGGTCATGGGTAAAGTTTAGGGTTGTGGAATCTAAGCCATGATACTGTATATCCAAATGTCATTTAAACAACTTAACTTTTTATGGTTTATTGTATTTATTATTTAGCACCATCATATTCTGTTGCACTGTACAATGGGTACACAGGACATAACAAGTAGTATACAACATATCAATTTGACTTACAGAAACAACAGGTAACGAGGGCCCTGTTCAAATGAGTTACAATCTAGAGATTTATTGTGTTTTGTCATAAAAGGCAGGCTACCAACCAGCTGTTATAGAGGCTGAATTAGTTGACATGCTTTAGGAAGATAAAACAAAATTGGTGAAATATTAGGTGAGATTTGCTTACAAAAATGAGGATGTTAGAATGAAGTTCATATATCTATTCCTACACTTTATTGCTACCTGCAACAGCAGGCTGTGTATTAATAAACAAAGCTGAGAGATTGTATCAGCTAAAATACAAAGAGTGCTGTCCCCCTGACTCCCCATCTGAATGCGATCCCGCAGTGTTGTATGACTTCTACAATCAGCCCCCCTCATGGGGCATGTTGCAAGGAAATGAGCTCTTAATAGCAAGACCCCCTATGATCAACTAATGAGAGGCTGTAATTATAAAGTCAAGGAATATATTTATCAAATCTCCACCTTCCCACTAACACAAAAAAACATTCTATATTCAGTGTTATTCATATAAACCTGAAGTGTTAAATTGGTATGCTTTTTTGGTTCATTTTATCATATAACCAAAGGTATAAGAATGGATTAGTTACAAATGTATTGTCTCATCATAGACCACAATGATAACCCAATATCCAATGGAAGACCCCAAGTAACATTTCTATCTAGGAAATTACACTTCATCTATGATCTATGACACTTCATCAATAAAGACTTTAAAAAGAGTCAACTCTGTCTCAGTATCAAAACAAGACATTATTATTACTGTTTACTTAAAATACCGTGTCTATTTTACACTGGTGATGGCATCCCTAGATATATACAACTATACGAATGGATCGAAGACCTATAGCATTGTTCCATTTTGTGGAATGGAACAAGTGGTCAATCAAGTTAGGGGTTGGTTCAACAGAATCAACTCCATTTGCATGCTCTTGTGTGCTACCAGTGCCTACAACCTTATTTTCCAAGCTGCAAGCAAGGACATGCGAATGTCAACTGGCAAGTCCTTGCCTGTAATAGGCAAAATCACCAACCTTGTTGCAGAAGAATAACAATAATTTAAAGAAAAAATATTTAGTATTGGTAATTAAATAACTTTACTGGCAAGGTGATAGATTTAAAACCAGCCTCCTAGCAAAAGTGGTTGTGGTTAACATGACCCTGCTATAATCTCATAAAACAGTAAATGATGTGACGCACTGCTTGAGCCCCGATTCCCTTAGGAGAAAATTCTTTATTGGAAACTTTTTTAGTTAATCATGGTCTCTTGTGACCAAAGCCCGAGAAGATAAATATGCTTTTGTCTGTTAGCAGTTTGTCTGCAACAAGACAACTATCAAATCCAGACCCTGCTTGCAATCTGCCTGTGAGTGGCACCACATGATCCACATCACGTCTATGCATGCATACAATTATAGTACTGACCTGCACGCTTCTGCTGATCCAATTGTAAATTACCAGCAACATGGATATGGATGGGTATAGAAACTGTAAGATTAGGATAAGTAAAGAAGTGTTTTTTCTCCACCCTTATTGCAAACCCATGGATCATGAGTAAATGTAATAGGGCTGCAACAACTAATCGATAAAATTGATAACGATCAATAATGAAAATCTTTGCCAACGAATTTCATAATCGATTAGTTGAATCGATTTTATCAAACCATAAGATGAGGGGGTTTTTTTTAAAGCAAATGCTCTGAAAAATACCCTTCGTGTTATAATCTGACCTCAAAATATTGGTCAGTTAATAACACTAAGATCCAGATCCCCTGCAGCACTGCAGGGGCCCTGCATCCTCCTCTACTGCCCTCTACTTCCGCTGGTGCTTCTATGATGGAGCACGAGCGTGACATGACCAGCGTGACATGCTCCACCATAGAAGCCACGGGGAAAGTACCGGCCAGCAGCGGCGGAGGTTGTCTGCGTGTATTGCGCAATGTTCGCCGGCTGCCAGAGGTGGATCCAGGGCTGGCCTTCGGTGTTCAGGCACCCTGTACGGACTACTTCTCTGCCCCCCCCTCAATGGAAAAGAAAGGGTAACAATCTTGTAACAAACAACTAGTTTTAATTAGAGATTATTTATGCGCAAGTGCAAACAAGTACAATAATAGATAACTGGAAACACCGGTAACAATAATGTACCTTAAATACATTAAATATAGGCTTTAACAGTTTAACAGTTTAATCTGTGTAACAATTTTTTTTTTTCCTTTGCACCCCCTCCACGAACCCTAGCATGCAATCACTCCCTCCGCTCCCACACCAAAAAGAAAAAAAAAAATTGCCACACTGCAGATTAGGGGAAGACTGTGAGAGTCGGTGCAGTCTTCCCTCCTTCTGGCTCTACCGTGACTTTGAAAGGTCCTCTCCCCTGTAATCCTTCCTAGAGTCCTTTGTCCCCTCATTCACTAAACCACACCTTTCTTTTCTTTCCTCCCTGTAGAATAACACACAAACCCAGCTTTGCAGGTATAGCTCACATGTAAACTCAGCACTGAAGGTATAGATCAAATAAACAACACATGGAAACAGCACTGCAGGTATAGATCAACTAAATAACATATACAAACCCAGGTATACATAAATAATGTATGGAAACATCGCATAGCAGATATAGATTAACAGAATAACACAGAAATCTGGCCTTGCAGGTATAGATCAACTGGAAATCATATATAAACTCAGCACTAAAGGTATAGATTAAAAACTTAAATTACAGGCATAGATCACAGGTTGCACACCCCAAAGCCAGCCCTGGTGTCCACATAGAACTTGACAGCATCCAGATTACACACACAAATTACAGTCCAGCCTGAGCCATCTTTGTCCCCAAACAGCCCAGCTTGAGTCATTTTTGTCCCCAAAAAGTCCAGTGTAAGACATCTTTGTCCCCTAACAGCCTAGCATAAGACATCTTTGTCCCCAAACAGCCCGCCCTGTGCCATCTTTGTCCCATAAACACCCTGTCTGTGCCATCTTGGTCCCCAAAGCTCAAATACCCTGCTCTTATCTCTCCCTCATTCACACAATTCATCCACACATTAATTCATTAATTCTCTCACCCATTCACACAATTCATCCACACATTACTTTTATAATTCATTATTTTACTCATTCTCACTCTTTCTTTCAAGATTCTTACTACCCCCCTTCCTCATGATCTCTGCCCCTTCTCATTATCTACCCCCTCTTCCCCATCTTATTATGTACTCCCTCTATCTACCCCCTCAACATCCCTACTCACTGTCTACCCCCTCTACTACCCTTCTCACTATCTACCCCTCCTCTCTTTTTTTATCTACCCCCCTCTGAAGTTAACTTACCCTGGTGAAGTCCTGTGGTGGGAGCACGAGGCCTCAGTCTCGCTGTCCTGCCACGGCGCACGCAGCTTCACTTCTGAGCGTCGGGATATGATGTCATATTCCAGCGCTCATCATGAAGCACCACACCGCGACCAAGGCTTTGAGCTCTCACCACCGCAGTCAGGGCAGGGGTAGGGAACAGAGGAGACAAAGGGGGACGAGCGGTTGCTGAAAACTTTTTGATGTGTGACCACTCGGCGCCCCTCTCCTCCTCTCCCTGCCGCCTCGGCGCGGCCCTGGCCTTGGTGATGGGACGGCCGCATGGTGCCCTTGCTGCCATGGCACCCTATGCAGCCGCACAGCTCGCCCACCCCGTAAGGCCGGGCCTTGGGTGGATCCCCCGGCAGCGCTGCAGGGGACCTGTATCCTCCTCTCTGGCAGCGGGTGGGCGTCTGCAATGTGCGCAGATAAAATATGGTGACCACATTGATCAGGACAGTCCCGCAATGGGACTTTTAAGTCCCGGGTCCCGGGCAACCTCAATGCTCAGTCCCATAATGGAAACGCTGTCCTTTTTTATTTCGGATGCGGAGGAGAGATAGGGGCGCCGAGCGGTAGCTTATGAAGCTTTCAGCAACCTCTTGGCACCCCTCAGTCCCCTCAGTCATATACCGGCGCTCAGTAGTGAAGCAGTGGGGGAGAGAGGGTAGATAGTGAGAAGGGAGGGAGAGGGATAGATAGTGAGAAGGGAGGGAGAGAAGTAGATAGTGAGAAGGGAGGGGGTCAATAGTGAAAGGGGGTAGATAGTAAAAAGGGAAGGAAAAGGGTAGATGGTGAAAAGGGAAGGAGAGGGGTTGATAGTGAGAATGGAGGGAGAGGGGATAGATAGTGAGAAGGGAGAGCTGATAGATAGTAAGAAGGAAGGGAGTGGAGGATAGATAGTGAGAAGGGGGAGAGGGGATGGATAGTGAGAAGGGGGAGGGGGAAGTGAAAAGGGGGAAAGGGGGTAGATAGTGAGAAAGGGGGTAGTAAGAATATTGAAACAAAGAGTGAGAATGAATGTGTGAATGTATTGTGTGAATGAGTGAGAAAATAAAATAATGTGGATGAATTGTGTGAATGCGTGGGAGTATGAATGAATGTGTGGATGACTTGTCTGAATGAGTGAGAGTATGAATTAATGAATTTGTGAAAATGCATTAATGAATATGTGTATATGATTTCTGTGAGTGAGAGAATAAATTATTGTGTGAATGAATTACGTGAATGAAAGTTTGAATTAGTGAGTGACTGTAAAATTGTATGTGTGGATCATAGATGTATAATTGATTTGTGGAAAGGCAAAGATGGCACAAGCAGAGTTTTGTTTGAGCCTTGGGGACCAAGATGGCACAGGCAGGGTGTTTATGGGACAAAGATGGCACAGGCCGGACTGTTTGGGGACAAAGTTGACTCATGCTGGGTTGTTTGGGGACAAAGATGGCAAGTCCTATGCGTGTAATTTGGGTGCAATGTCAGGGGCAATGTGGATGCCAGGGCTGGCTTTGGGGTGTGCGACCTGTGATCTATGCCTGTAATTTAGGGAGTTTTATCTATACCTTTAATGCTTTTTTATGTGAATTCCAATTGATCTATACATGCAAAGCTGGGTTTTTGTGTTATTCTGTAGATCCATATCTGCTATGCTATGTGTCCACACATTATTTACGTGTACCTGCAAATGTAGGGTTTGTATGTCTTATTCAGTTGATCAATACCTGCGATGTTGTTTACATGTGTTTATTTGATCTATACCCTCAGTGCTGAGTTTACATGTGATTTCCAGTTGATCTATACCTGCAATGCTGGGTTTGTGTGTTCTGTTGATCTATACCTGCAATGCTATGTTTCCATACACTATTATTGTATACCTGCAATTACAGGATTTCTATTTCTGATTTTGATTCAGTGTGGCAAATATTTTTTTGGGTGAAGGAAAAAGGGAGTGATTGCATGCTAGGGAGTGTGGAGCAGGGCCCAGTTTTTTCATTATAAAATGAATTGGCAACAGGGTCTAATATTTATATATATATATATATATATATATATATATATATATATATTGTCAGCATGGTCTAATATTTATATATATACTGTCAGCAGGGTCTAATATTTCTATATATTGGCAGTAGGGTCTAATATTGAAGAACTAACTGCCAGTTCAGCTGTTATTTTGAAATCATATTTCAATCTTTACTTGTGGTCACCCTAGGAGACAACCTCTGCTACCTCTTCCACTTCCACTGGGGCTTCTATAATGGAGCACCGGCGTCACATGACCTTCCAGCAGGCCCGGACTGGGACAAAAATTAGGACGGGCATTCCCGGACTGGGACAAAAATTAGGACGGGCATTTAAGCCTGAGCAGCCCATTTTTATTTATTTATTGTTAAAGCCCACCCTTCATGTACCATCTTTGCATTTACTCACTCATTCACACAAATCATTAACACATTCATTAATCCAGTCTCACAAATCATTCAAGCAATTCATCCACACATGAATTCATTAATTGTCATACGCATTCACACAATTCATCCACACATTTATTCATTCATTCTCATACGCATTCACACTACCCCCTCTCCCCATCTTATCTGCCCCTTCTCACTATGTACCCCCTTCTCACTATGTACCCCCTTTTCACTATGTACCCCCTTCCCCACTTCTCAATATGTACCCCCTCTCACTATCTATCCCCTCTCCCCATTTCTCACTATCTAACCCCCCCTTGCCCCTTCTCACTGCACCCCCCTCCCTCACCCTACTTACCTTGTTGCCGGAGCAAGCAGCAACTGCGACCGGGCCCGCGGCAGGGCCGGATTGACGTAGGGGCTGATGAAGCTGCAGCTCCAGACCGGGCTGACTGGGCCTATGCGGCCTCTACGGCCGCATAAACGCAGGGCCCCTTAAGCCCGCCGCAACTGCGACCGGGTCCGCCACTCTAAGGGGCCGGGAAGCCCCCACCGCACAGAGCTTAAATTAAAACATCGGGGGGGTTTAACTTTATTTAACATCCTCCATGTTAAATAAAGTTAACAAAAACTGTATTTAGCATGGAGGATGTTAAATAAAGTAAAAAAAACAACAACCCCCCCCCCCGATGTTTTAATTTAAACCCTGTGCCCTGGTAGGGGCTTCCCGGCCCCTTAGAGTGGCGGACCCGGTCGCAGTTGCCCCTTATACCCTGCGTTAATGCGGCCGTAGAGGTCCTGACTGGGCCTATTTTAAGGTAGGGGCCTGGAGCTGCAGCTCCATCAGCCCCTAAGTCAATCCGGCCTTGCCGCGGCCCGGCCCACCGGGCAAATGCCTGGTGTGCCCAATGGCCAGTCCGGGCCTGCCTTCCGGCCAGCAGCAGAGGTTTGTCCAAGTGCATCACACAGACCTCCACTGGATGCCCGACTAGACACCAAGGAGTATGGAGCACGGGGGGTAAGTCTGAGGGGGTGCAGAGTGGCAGATCAGGGGGTATAAGGCATATCAGGGGGAACAGTGGCATATAGGGGGGCACAGTCTCATATAGGTGGCACAGTGGCATATCAGGGGGTTATAAGGCATATCAGGGGGGCAGAGGGGCATTTCTGGGGAATAAGGCATACCTGGGGGGAAGAGTGGCATATAGGGGGTTATAAGGCATATCAGGGGTGCACAGTGCATATAGGGGGTATAAGGCATATCTGGGGGGGCAGAGTGGCATATTTGGGGGTAGAGTGGCATATCTGGGGATATAAGGCATACTGGGGTATAAGGCATATCAGAGGACACAGTAGCATATCATGGGGTATAAGGCATATAGGGGATATCAGGCATATCTGAGGGGCAGAGGGGCATATTTGGGTGGAGCAGAGTGGCATACCTGGGGTATAAGGCATATCAGAGGGCACTTTGGCATATAGGGGGTATACGATATATCTGGGGGGCATAGGGGTAGATCTGGAAGTATAAGGCATATCTAACGAGGGCAGAGTGTCATATCAGGGGGTATAAGGCATATCAGAGGGCACAGTGCCATATCATGGGGTATAAGGCATATAGGGGATATAAGGCATATCTGAGGGGCAGAGGGGCATATTTGGGTGGAGCAGAGTGGCATATCTGGGGTATAAGGCATATCAGAGGGCACAGTGGCATATCAGGGGGATATAAGGCATATCTGGGAGGCAGTATGACACACCTGGGCTCAGATGTGCATAACTGGTGGGGGGGCAGGTTGAATGAAATGCATTTTTCTCAAAGTTTTTTTATTCTGCTGTTTGTTTTTAACATCCAGCTATTTTAAATAAACGAAAAATTTACATTAATTTTTTTTTCCGATTAATAGAAAAAATTATCGGCGGACTAATCGATTATGAAAATAATCGTTAGTTGCAACCCTAAAATGTAGTCCAGGTCTGTTAAATCACTATAAATAATTATTGGTTGTGCATACTGTATACTATTAGGCGAACATTGAAAAGCGTGTTAATCACGATGATTACTTTTTTTTTTACCAATGTCACATATCATTGAGGTATATACATTTTGCCTCATGAGTATAGTATGTAACTGGTTGCATTTTTAACACACCTAGATCTCCCTGATCTGGTTTTTTTATATTCTAGGGTTAGAACAATCAGTTAGGAACAGCTGTTTGGTAGGTAAAAAAATAATACTCACAAACAAGATACTTACTCAGTGTTTTGCAATTAGCGGCCACATGGCTATTTCTGGAGTAGAAATCCCACTACATTTAGAGCCTGCAATCAATTTCATACGCATGATGAAAATGTTGACCCTCTGTTTTTCTAGATATGGAGCGGGCCAGGTAGATCAGATTAGCTACAGTCGGATTCTAGGTTTCTGCGAAACAGCTCTTTTATGAGGTCAAATTTATATTCCAATATCAATACAAAACAAGTAGACACAGAAGCAGTCATAGTAAGCAATAGTGCTGGACAGTGAAGACTTTATAGAGTAAAAGAATGTGCCAGTCACAGTGGTAGTGGTTTACAGCTACTTGAAAGTATGATTTCTAAGTATTTTTTCTGTAAATACATTTAACAGAAATACCAACATAGAACATTCCAGATTTAAATATATTTTCATATTGAAGAAAAATAATTTTGCTTCTAAACCGGCACTGAAAATTAGATCATGTCTTTCTGTTATCAGGAAATTAAAAGCTTCCAAAAAAAAGGTAATTTGCCAAAAAAGACATTACGTATATCATACATTTGAATATGTGACACATTTTGTAGGCACTTTTAAAGTTATTTGTGCTTAAATGAAGAGGAAGAGCCTTGAAACAATCCATATTGCTCTGATGATTTTGTACTGCCATCCATTAGGGAGAAATTAGGTCCCTAATTTCAGACTCTGGTTTGGGCTAATTCTTGAGTGAATTACAATGGTCTTCATTGGTTGATGCCAGACGAACCCCCTGACGGCAACTCAATAGAGTCACTCTTACGGACCTTTAAAATCCTGGCGCCAAAGCCATTGGTCTACAAAGGCCAAGTTGCTCAGAGGGGGACTAAAATCCTTGTTTCTCTCAGGCCAAGTTGCTTAGAGTGGTTCTCTGAGTCTGATTCAGCTGCCCTTCATTGCTTGATGCCAGAGGAACCCCCTGCCAGCAACCAATAGAGTTGTTCTTACGGACCTTTAAAATCTGTCACCAAAGCTGTTGCTAACTGTTACAGCGTTAAGTTTTTTCCCCCCGAAGAAGAACATGAAGACTTGGCCAGCACCCAAGTTTAGACATTTATATGTAGTTAGCCCCCCTTTGCAGCTATAATCCAATGTCATAAAAGTCCCTGTAGGTTTGATGATCAGATCTTCCAATACTTTTGTCCATATAGTGTTTATAATATATATACCATATATATATACATATACAGTGCTGCTCCAAGAACCAACTTTATCTTGCCAAAAATCAGAGAAGTAGTTGTCCAAAATCAGAGAACCTGATTCATTTTCATTTAGGAAACTACTACTGAAAGAATCTACTGCCATATTCCATACAGCTATATGTTTGTATGACACTGCTTTAATTATTTCTATAAATCAAGTCAACCTAGGAATAAAAATTATGTGATGCAATAGACAAGAGTAATAAGAACACACGTTCAGTAAGTAGTACAAGGAATTACAGAACAATGGAGCTCTAAAAAAATCAATCCAAAAATTGTTTTTTCAGGAAATTGAAGTGTAAAATTACGCAGTGATGTAATGTAATGGGCTCCAATAAAGTTGGAAGGAGCTTAACAGTATTCTTTGCGTGGAGCTTGCATGTGTGATGCAGTGTATAACGTGTGACCTCTTAGGAGCTATCCAGTGTGTCCATCACCATTATATTCTATACCGTTAGCTGTTTTATTTCTGTTGTTAATGGAACATGCAGCTAGCAATGATTATAAACAGCCTGATTCAATCAAACTGCTAATAGGTACATGCTCATATTAGCAGTTTACACAGCTAATAGGCACACAAGCAATCAGCGCCAATTAGGGTAACCTAGCAGGTGCATGCAATCACCTTTACTTAAAGTACATGCTTACAGCTAAGGGAAAAGATTAACCAGAGAAAATCTACATGCAGAGATCATACCCTGAAGAGATTCCAAAGACATACTACAGGAGTAATTATAAATAACGATGTAATAAAACTATGTAGCTCATAGCTCCAAAGTGGACCGCTAACCCTTTAAAACAATTACACCATGATAGCTCAATGCACACATGGCCTCTTTCCATTGGACAAAAGGTCTGTTTTTCAGGACATAATCCTGATAATCCCATAATACAGTGCACTTCAACTAACTGAAAGCACAAGGTTATGAAAT
Source organism: Sceloporus occidentalis (assembly GCA_023333645.1). Lineage (NCBI taxonomy): Eukaryota > Metazoa > Chordata > Lepidosauria > Squamata > Phrynosomatidae > Sceloporus > Sceloporus occidentalis. The sequence goes on along the minus strand of JALMGF010000022.1, from coordinate 14,153,680 downwards.
ATATTTATGTAGGAACTAGTCTAGCAGCCTCGACTGAGGAATGGATGGACAGTTAATAATTTTTTGTGTATTCGGTACGCGATGATCTGAGCTGGATAGCTATGTTCTGTTGTATGCTTCTGCAGATATATTTTAAAACATTTCTTTAGGTAGCGATACTGCTGGAAGCAACAGTAGAAAGTCTGCTTTGTGTTTTGAATATGTGAATTTTACATATTGGATTATACATGATTATTTAATAATACTTTGCCATATGCAGAAAGCTAGCTCACGCTTCTAGTAAGCTCATTGTTTTTTCAGCTCTTGTTCATTTTCTCTCTACACAGAACTTCTATTTTTTATCTGATCTGTTTTACAGGTTCCCAACTGCCTTGTCTCTTTTGTGCCTAGCAACTTGTTCTTCTTTTACTAGTTTTTTCTTCTTGCTCTATTCCTTCCAACTGACTCACTTTTCTTCCAAGTGTTCTGCTGACAATCGCTGGTCACTTGGTATATGATCTTCTTCCCCCTTTTCCCTGTTGTCCTCGCCCACTGGTGTACTAAGTCTATATAATGTGTCCATATAACCTCTCCCTCTAACCCCCAACTGTTAATATATGATGACATTTTTTTATTTTCATGTACGCTATATATATTTTCACATTCGTTTGTGTTTGTCAGTATGTAACATTTATTTCAATGTTCAATGTTTTCCATTCTATCAGTTTTTCAGGGTTTTTTTCTAACTTTTTTATTGCGTGTCACCAGTCAGTTTAAAAAGACAAAAACAAAGGACAGTTCCCATATGTGTACAAAGAAGAAATAATAGTAGACTTAGTTATCTAGACAGTGCTCGCCTTTGATATAAGCAGGGAAAAACATGATCCTATAATGGCAATACTGTCCCGCTAGTTCCCTTTGTCCAGAGGTGATAGGTGAGAACAAGATAGCTGTTCGCCAGTAGCTGTCTGTGTGGTTTCCTCCGTGCTGTCCTCCAAGCTGTGTCTAGATTTTCTGGTGGAGTATGGGCAGCAGTTTGTGTCACCTTGTTTTTTCTGTCCTCTAGAGAGGCACCAATGGTATAATCGGTAGCTATAGTGGGCTACTGTTTTTCATTTTTTATATATCGTATTTCCCCATGTATTTTTTCAAAAAATTTGGGGTGTAAAAACAGGGTGCGTTTTATACAGTGGTTGTAGTTTTTTTTCCCCCCCGCTGCTCAGCAGCGTCTCTTGTTCCGTCGAGGAGACACAGGAATCCAGTCGAGTCACGTGAATGTACATCACATGACTCCGCTCCGTTCCGTTCCTGCTCCCCTGGCCGGGACAAGAGAAGTTCACACAGAGTTTGAGCAACGCAGAGGGAAACAAAGTCTGTGAGCGGCACCGGGAGACCTGCAGTTCAGGTAAGGGTGGGGGAGGGTGTATGAGTCTGTGTGAATGGGTGAATGAATTAATATGTGTGTATGATAGCATTGGATGTGTAAGTGGGGGGGCAGGGCACAGGGAGGCTGAAAGTGATGTGCATGTGTTGGCTGCTTGTGCATGATAGGAGTGTGATTGCTATATTAAATATACATGATTGCTAACAGAAATAACACTCCTATCATGCCCAGACATACCCAGATTCCAGCACTGCTAACATCACACTCATCCTGGAACCTGGGAATGATAGAAGTGTAATTTTCTGGCACCAAAATTGCGTCCTATACATGAGGAAATACGGTACATCTTTACACATGCATTGCCTGTTGCTGCCTGGGGTCAGATTAATCCCCCATAAGATTATAAACGCCCCTCTGCCCTATTGGTTCTTTGATCAGCAATGAAATAGGTGAGGTTTGTGTCTAACAAAAAATATTCAAGCACATGGCAGACATGGGATGTGGCTTTTGTACATCAAACATTCCAGCTTTCTGACGTCTTTATCCCCCCAGTGGCCAGGAGAGACAGCCTTTCTGCAGCTCTGTCATGGACAGCTCCATCTGCTATGTCACTTTCCTGGCTTCAGAAGTCAGTCTGCCTGACGTCAGGAGCAAGACAGTAGTGTACTAAAGATAAAAACCCATAATCATGTTGTATTTGGCAGAAGAAGAGAGACGTGCTTGTTTCATTTATTTTCTGGCAGTTAAAACATGACTAAAGTCAGAAACAACAAAACATCATTAAGATCTGAGAGTTTCTCGATTATATTACCGCTACAGACATATAAGTTTCTACCGATGTGAATATCAATATCCTATGTGAGGCATGTGTATGAATCCACCATGCAGAACGCAATAAGATACTGAATAAATGTAAGCAAAACATAATAAGGTGAGGTGCCAAAAGGGGAAGAGGTTAAAAGAGGGGAAGAGAGTAAATGGAATAAGACAATAAAAATAATGGGGAAGGTACTCTTCTTCTTCTGCATCTGATAAAAATATCATTATTATGTAAAATACTATATAAAGTACTATATATAGCTAAAAATAATTTAAAAAGTGAGCATGTGGGCCTTATTGACAACCAGGTTGAGCCTCATTTAATAGTCTATCCTAAAATGCCCGAATGTTGGTGGATAGGTTCAAGCCTTCTTTTGATTTTGCATATAGGTTTACTTTAAGGTTTGTGATAAGCATATCTGCTGAACAGAGACCTCTTAGGAAATCAGGATGAACATTACAGTGAATTGTTAGGCAAGGTTATAGAAAATAAATATGATTAAATCAGTCACAGCCTCAGAAAGCTGTAACTAAATTGAAAGTAGATCACATGCGTAATTATGTACATATACCTCTACCAACCAGTGAACCAGGGTTGGTAGATACCAATATTAATAGTGTCATGAAACCTGTAATGTTGTTGTACCACTGACTTCAGTTTTTTCTGATGATGATTATTGTCAAGCAGATACAGATGTGATAGTTGTGTCCTTACAGGGAAAATAATCATAATTTTCAATAGATTGATGGCAATAGATTTTCTAGGGGGAAAGCTTAGTTTTCTATGATAATGTTTCCAACAAGACTAAGAACATTTTTATAGCATCAGGAAATAATATATAATAAAAATATTGTACGATGTAATTTATTAGAAAAATTACTAATTAGGAAGATCACTTTCCAGATAATGTATGAAAGTGGTGTCCAAAAATGAGATTAATTAACACAGCAGGCTGCAAAATAAAAGGAGACACTTCAATAATCCACAGGTGATAGCGCTCATGCAAAAGGAAATTTTGTATTGTCTTTATTTAATTTAATCAGATTTGTTCTGTATACCATCGGGAGTTTGTATAAAAATTAATCTTTGCTGAAAAGTTTGAAAGGAGGTCCTATGATCATAGTAACTGATGAAATGTTTATCCAGATTGGCTGGGCTTCATCCCTGGCCTCAAGTACTGTGTACTCCTCATACAACGGCGCTGCATCTTCGGTCTCCAGTAAAATGCACGTTGTGTTCGGCGGCACGTTGCAGAATTTCAAAGTATAGTGAGTCTGGCCTGTAGGAATGGGAGCTACATGTATTAAATAATGTTTTCAATGTAATATAAACATTTCCAAATTGTAATTCAACCTCTAGAGACCATCAAGAAGTAATCTAATCATTGTATCATTGCAATGGTAAAAGACCTTTTCAGATGCTAATGGTTGGGCATGACTGATATGCACATGTCACAGTAACAGATTGTGAGGAAAATGTCTGTACACAGGAGTACACCAAATGTAAATGTCAATTGATATCAGTGGGAGATTTGTACATAATTGTGTATATTAAATTGCATATACTCATGTGTGTGTGTGTATATATATATATATATATATATATATATATATTCCTAGCTTTCAAACACACATAGATATGTCCAATCCACAGTCTTTTCAGCAAAATGGGCCACTAAGGTACTTAATGTCTAAGATTATGTGAAAAGAACAACATCCTTAGCAGACAGGTTAGCTTACAGGGACCTAATGAAAATGCAACAAAAGAGAACAGTTTTCCTCAAACGTTTATAAATATAAAAAGGGCAGTGATAATGACAGAATCATAATCAACCCAATCTTTATGCTAAAGAATTAGGGCCATTCACATCAGCATTTTTATATATATTTTCATATGTGGCCACAGGGGGCTCATGACATTTACAATGAAACCTATCTTTAATATGCTTTTTATACAGTCCCATTTTGAGATGTTAATTGAAAAGGGCTGTTCGGTGTTAGTTACATGTACCATGCAGTCACGTGGATAGATTTAATTTAGGACTTCAGTTTCTTGACTTTTGCAATTTGTGTTTCAAAAACACTACATCTTTTAGGAGAGCAGGAGACGGAATGGCATATGATGACAGCACTCGATGATACACTCACCAATTATTGTCAGTTATTTCTCTTTCTTTTTGCTCATGATTCAACCATTTGCCGTATTTGCCATATATGCCACGCTTACAAAACCTCTGACTTTCTCTTTTATTGAGGATATGTAGGTTGATTTGTCCAGAAGGATACTTCTAATGTATTCCAGTAATGGTGGCAGCTGTCCTGCCCAAAGAATAATGCTGTGACTGGAGCAAGAAATTGACATAGCTTAGCTGAAAACCAGTTAATGAAATACTAAGAGCAACAGCCTTTGACAAAACGTTCCATCGTCTAAATCCAGTGTGATGGTCTATTGTCCAGTGTGCACCAATAACATGTATCATCTGGTTACTTTGATCCTAGCAGGCAGAAGGTAATTCCCTCTTGATATAACATTAGTATCACTTTTCCTTTTGTTATTCAATGTTTTTATTTAATACACAGCCTCACAGTAACTCTGTTCCTATTAAAAAGAAATTGCTGAATTTTACCTCCATTTGCAGACAATTTGGGAATCATTTTGCCATTCTGTTACGAGCAACACTGCAAGAGTAAAATATGGTTTTCTTCTAACCTTTTACAAGCAGTGAAAAATCTCAAATTGCACAGCATCCACTACAATAATAAAGTTGAATTGATCATGCAGGGGTGGACCTACCATATAAACTAATTAAGCATATAAACTACATATATATATGTAGTTATGTGTTTTAAGAGGTCCATTAGAGGACAAATGTGAGAGACGTATACATTTATTCTTCATTGTGGCATTGTAATAGATTTTTCTTTAAAATAATGTTTTGATCATGTGTCTTCTTTTCTTCTTTTCTAGTTTATGCGGGATTATTCTATATATGACTTGTGCTTGAGACAAGGTTTCACTAAAGCATCTCAATACATATAGCTTGGAGGAAAGAACAGAGACTATGTGATAGAAACATTTATCACAGTGTACAAGAGAAAAGTTTATTTCAAAGAAGAGAAATGTTAGAACAAGAGCTTATAATTTAAAACTAGAAGATCAGAGGTTTAGATGTAATGTAAGGAAGTTTACTTTACTGAGAGGGTGGTAGATAATTGGAACATCTGAGCAAAAGTGTTAGAGACTAGCAGTGGCGTCGGCAGGGGGGCAGAGGGGACCATGGCCCCCCTGCATCATGCTGTGCCCCCCATGTGCTCTCAGCAGTAAAGCAGGACTTCAGTAAGGTAAGTGAACTACAAAGGGGGGGCAGATAGTGAGAAAAGGGGAGAGGTAGATAGTGAGAAAAGAGGGGAGAGGGGGGTAGATAGTGAGAAAGGAGGGTAGCAAGAATATTTAAATAAAGAGTGAGAATGAATGAATTAATGTGTGGATGAATTGTGTGAATAAGTGAAAATGAATGAATTAATGTGTGGATGAACTGTGTGAATGAGTGAATATATGTCACGTCCTTCCCAGGCTGCGGAGCTGCATATCTCGCTCTTGTTTCAATTTCCCTGTTTTGCTTCAATCCATTCCTGGATTTCCTTTTGCTCTGTTCTGATCTTCCATTCCTTGCTTCTGCTTCAGCTCTTTGCTTCAGCTCTGTATCCTTTATAAGGTGTGTCCCTCCCGTGTGTTCTGTTTGTCTGTCTGCAGTCTAAAGGTATGTCTCAGTGCTATGTGTTTGGACTTCATGTTTGGGGTGTTTCGTATCTTTGTTTGCAGGGATTAGCGTTAGGACCCACCGTCATTGGAGTACTTTGGCGTAGTGGTGGGCTAAGCATACTATGGCCATAAGATGTGTCGGAATCTCCAATAGTTATCATACAGTCCTAGGCTAGTTTCTGTATTTATGTGTGTCAGTCTGTCCTGTATCCCCGGCAGCGGGGTGTCCTGTCCTGTATCCCCGGCAGCGGGGTGTCCTGTCTTGTTCCCTGTTGTGCCCTGTATCATGTATATCTTGCCTATTATGTTTCTTGCCTGGTCTCCCTATCCCTTGCTTGTTATGTTTCTTCTATAACCTCTGCTTAGCTTCCACTCTCCCAGCCTGCAGCATCCTGCACATGAGTCTTGTGTAATGTCTCATGCCTGTTCCAGGGAGCCTGCAGGATTTAACTTCGTTCTGGACTACATCCGCTGCTATATCTGGGCTCTGGTGTGTGGCTGCACAACCCTAGATGCTCTTCACCCGTGTGAGTGCAGTCATCCCGCACCAGGCCCTGTCCTGAGACTCCGCTACTGCATACTGAACTCCTGAACTCCATCTTTGGGCACGCTGGGTCTTTACAGTCGTCCGTATGGACCCAGTTTCCTGACAATATATGAATTAATGTGTGGAAGAATTGTGTGAATGAATGAATGAGAGAATCAATTAATTTGTGAGAATGCATTAATGAATATGTGTAAATGATTTGTGTGAAAGAGTGAGATAAATTATTGTGTGAATGAATTATGTGAATGAAAGTGTGAATTAGTGAGTGACTGTAAAAGTGTTTGTGTGTATCATAGGTGTATAATTGATTTGTGGAAAGGCAAAAGTGGCACAAGCAGTGTGTTTAAGCCTTGGGGACCAAGATGGCACAGGCAGGGTGTTTATGGGACAAAGATGTCACAGGTAGCGTGTTGTTGGGACAAAGACAGCACAGGGAGGGCTGTTTGAGGACAAAGATGTCGTACGCTGGGCTGTTTGGGGACAAAGTTAACTCAGGCTGGGCTGTTTGGGGTCAAAGATGGCACGTCCTATGTGTGTTATCTGGTTGATGGTCATGTTCTATGTGGGCAGTGTGGACGCCAGGGCTGGCCTATGGGGTATGAAACCTGTGATCTATGCCTGTAATTTAGAGGGTTTTATCTATACCTTTTAATGCTGAGTTTTATGTGAATTCCAATTGATCTATACCTGCAAAACTGGGTTTTTATGTCTTATTCGGTTAATCAATACCTACAGTGCTGTTCCCATGTGTTGTTTATTTGATCTATACCTTCCGTGCTGAGTTTACATGTGATTTCCAGTTGATCTATACCTGCAGTGCTGGGTTTGTGTGTTCTGTTGATCTATACCTGCTATGCTATGTTTCCATACATTATTCATGTATACCTGCAAATACAGGGTTTTTAATGTCTTATTCAGTTGATCTATACATGGATGTGCTGTTTACATGTGTGGTTTATTTGATCTATATCTGAACAACAAGGAGTAAGTAAATGTTACGTTATGTGACGTAACGTGGCCCCAATATGTTCCTGTCATACTATGCAGGTTCAAAATTGTTTAGGAAGGGTCCTTCCGACATGGACTGACCCGGTCCAGGTCGGAAGGGACCTTTTTGAATGATTTAGAATGGACATGAGGAGACAGGAACAAGTGGTCTCAGGGGTCGCCAGTGACCCCTCTAGTTCTAGGTCCTGCTCGTGCAATCCTCACCCTGACCCTTGCACTCCCTCGGAGTGCTATAATGGAATTTTTCTGGGGTTGAGGCTAGGAATGCTGCTCAAGCTCAGGCCTATCCTTAAAATCACACATTTCTCAAAAATGTACATTGTACACCAATGAAGAATATGATAGTGTTATATAAATCAATAAATAATAATATCACAACTGACATCACCAGTAATATGTCATAATCCAATGTCTCTGTTCTCTACAAACATAAAGACTGGCTAGGGGCAGTTACATTGAGATCTCTACTGGCTGAAGACAGACATTGAGCAAAAGAATAACTTAATTAGCAGGATTATCATGTAAAGTACCCTAAAATAGGACGTTACGATCACAGCTCCTACTAGTATGCACATAAGGTGGCATTCTAATATATATATATATATATATATATATATATATATATATTGCTTTTTTTAATCTATCGAATACTGAGCTGCAAAATGTAGGATTTACGAAAGTGCCTGATCTACAATATTACAGTTGCCCACTGCAAAGGGATTACACTTGAATTACTGTTGTCCTCTTGGCTTCTCTTGAATTCACTACCACTGAAAAACATAATGCAGTTCTGTTTCCTAGTAACCTAGTTACCAATTTGTATTTGCAAACTGGAGAGCTTGCAATCTTCTATAACTATGTTGTAAAACTCTACAAAAAATGTACAATGGGTTATAGATTGCATTTGTTTTTCTGTCACAAAATGTCAACACCTGCTGACACGGCAAATCTTAGATCTCCTGTGACAACCAGCCGGATTATCTTTGATCAATGGGGTCCCACTCTGGTGATTTATAGCAAGCTGGCATTTTGCAAGGGATTAGAGCAGAATCCATCTCTATCAGATATATCCCAATGTCAAAATGCCAGAGTCTCTAAGTAACACCGAGCATTTTCCATATTGTACCGTGTCACTGACTGACAAATAGTGGCAAAATCCCTGTGACACTGATAAATACAGGCGCATGCTTAGGTTAAAAAAACACAGGAATTATAGAATATTGATAGTAAATGAAATGCCTAGAATTTAGCTTGGAAGGTATTTTCCATTACTTTGCTCTCATGTTTCATGCTGTCTTTTTTTTTTCTTTTATCACTTTATTTTTTCTGTCTCCACTCATTCTACATGTAAAGGTTCTCAGAAAAAATACACCACAAGTTATTGCTTACATAAGTTAGCTGTCCACTCAATTGTGATGCATTTTCCCATATGTTCTTGTTTAGATGAACAACTAAGCAGTCTCTGCTTTGGACCAGAATCCGTTGGTACAGTATACGTGTTTGATTCCCTGTATGTCCTTCTTTTTGGGATATAAACTAAGGATTTCACTAGGGAAAGTATTCTAAAGCATGGAATTGGGATTCGTTGAGGACTGGGCACAAAAAAATACAGACGCCTTTCATAAAGAGAAAATAAATGCTGGAATTTTAACGGAGAATTAATTGACAGTATGTGATATATAAACAGTTGGTAATTAAAATCCATATTTGCAGACCTAAGTGATTTGTGGACACGTAAAGCTTTCACTTTCAATCATTCTGCTGTCCAAAGGTTTTACTTGTAATTTTCCCTATAGCCGCTGGGTTTTCTAGCATAGTAAGTGAGTATTTGTATTTCTTCTTACATTTGACTATATCCACCATGTTATAGAGTTTCCAACTTCTATATTACAAATCACAGTATTCTTTAATATCCACAGATGTAGCCAACTTATAGACACTTGGCTATTCAGAGTAAACAAGCCAATATACTTATTAGAAAAAGCACCATATCAGATACATACATATATCTTGCCCCAAAGTGGGAATTGCACAGCCTAAACTGGCTAGAGGCACAAATTAATTAATTATAGCTTTATCGTATTATGGTAAAGACATTAAATATTAAAACAATATATTTAAATGCTTCATTTGTCAAATACCTAAATTGATAACTGTATAGAAAAATAAACAGTAAGAAGAAGTTCCCCTGACAGCTCTATCGCCCCCTGGTTCAACATCACAGGCGGTAGCTCTTTTATTATGTGATAATTAAACCAGCCAGCACTAAACTAGCATGGTTAAGAATAATAAGCAAATAAACCCCAAGTGCAGCTTTGAAAACCAACTACTGAACACAAACAATAAGATTAACAAACTCATAACGAGACAAAGACTTCTTGAAGATTGATTGCAGTGTATTTCGAACACAGATGCATCCTCAAAGATGTGAAAAAAACAACAAGACATAACAAAGGATGACAAAGCATGTCAAACACTGCAGAGAGGTACTCATCAATAAAACAGCAAATAAAATTACATTACTGAAATCATCTGGCCTGCTGTTACGAAACTTAAAGGGAAAAACCCTTAATGTAACAAGAATTTTTGTAGATCATCTAACTAAAGATGCTCTTTCACCTACTCTGCTGAATATAAGATTCCACAACTAAATGTAACGTTGTAAACGCCATTCCTAGTCCTGCTGAATAACCAAACCCTTCAACTAATATTTTGCCTCATTCATAATTTTTACCAGGATACAAACCTAGATTGTTGCCATAGAAAACTTAAAGAGCTTCTTAAAAATGTCTATGTATTAAAACTTCATAGGAAAGATCAAAATCATAGTTCTGCTAAGGTTTATTTAGTTAACATGCTGAAGAGTGCAATTGTTATCAATGGCACAAATAAAGTTTGCTTTCGACTTAGAAACACCTCTTTTTCACTTGCATGGAGGCTCTGCTAATATATGTCAGTCAACACGCCACTTATTTATCAGTGCATATATCACCATCTCTCCCTTTTTGTGTGCTGTCTCTTACTTCTTCCCCCTTTAAACCTGAACTAGACTATGGAGGTTGCTGATAAAGAGCAGATCTGGTGTGAAATGTTAAAAATTATTTTGTTCCCATAGCAACTAAGAGAATTAGCCAATCATCACTAACGTTACATTGTAACTGGTATGTCAATGCATTCTGTTGTTGTTTATGTAAGAGTGACAAGGCTACCTTTAAAATGGGATGCCTGTGTGTGTGTGTATATATATATATATATATATATATATATGTCACCTTCCAATTACCGTAATATTGTCTTTGCAAACAATACAGATGACAGCTTCCCACAACAGCCATAACACTATCACAATGCAGTAACTTTTACTTTTTGTTTTATTTCTGACATACAATCGCTCTCATCTATAGTAAACGTTAAAAAGTAGATGGCTACTTCTACTAACTTTACTTTGCTGATATTATTTGTACATATGAGAAGATTGGAGCTCTTCCCATTAAATGTCTTTTTTAGTTATAATTCCCATTTATCATTGATTCACTATGCAGCAACAGAGAATGAGAGGATTCCCTTTTGTAAATGTGTAACATTTGTTAAAATGCATCACCATCTTATATTTTGTTATAGACTGTGTGAGACTGTCTAGATACAACCGGTGATAAATTTCTACAGCCGTATATAGGATTCTTCAAAGCTCTTTTCCTTTTTCAGAGCTGAAACACTTCTCTTATCATAACTCAATTCAATTGTGTTTGTCCTTGATTCACAGGAAGCTTTATATACAATAACGTTTGGTATTCTTGTGAAAAGGGATGTCAGGAAAAGAAAAAAAAATCTGTGGGCGTCAGGTTTCTGTATCAACATAAATAAAACTCTGTGCTCTCATCTGCTTGATTACTTAGTCACAAGCCATATAAATGGGTCTGGAGCACAAAGGCAAGTGTACGAGAAAAGATATTCAGTTGTATTTCATTCTTGTCCTCTTGATGGGAGCAAAATAAATATTTGCATTACATGCATAAAATTACATGCACAAAAGACTTTTGTGACAACATAGGTCTATCTTTAATTTTTGACCTAGACTATCATGCATGTCTGTTACGGAAAGAGGTACCTGTATGAAATCATTTTTACTAAAAAAAACCCCTGCATTTTATTTATCTCCATCTGATATCAATGTGTTTTAGCAAGGTTAGAATTTGAAACCTAATTAGAAAGCAGGGTGAGTAGTAAGGCTGGCCCGGGCCAGCAAATTATAGCCATTGAGGGCTCCAGTGGACAATGAAGGTCAGTGTTCTTGAGCCATCATGTTCCTTATTGCCCTAGAGGACAGTGATTATGATCCTGAAAAGTAGCTACATGATTTTGCCACAGTAATAACGTTATTGTTAATTGTTATATTGTTAATTTAAATGTTATTGTTAACATTATTGTTCTCCATGCTTCTACTCTGGGAAAAGTAACCAAATAGGAATGATCCCCATATTTAACGGGATCTGAGCATAAAAATGTGAGGTCATGCATATCCAGCCGTGAGCCGTACCTACATCGTTAGGTAGCTTCTGGCCTTAAAGTCCCAGGGCCACCTTGTAATCACCAGTCTGGGCCTTTGTCCCCCTAGTAACTAACATACATACATACTAGCAGAATCACTTACATTGTTAAAAAAGGATTGTCTAATTGATATACAGGAAAGAGACTTTTGGGCATATTCACTAAGAAGTCAAGTGATCAGTTAAAGGTTAACATACTCAACTCCAGTTGCTGTTATGGTCTGGCTGCCTTTCTGTTTACTACCAGAGTTCTTTAGTTGAAGGCTAATTAACAGCCTTTCAGAGTTACCACAGCTATTCTCATTTGGACCAGTCTATTATACAGCCCTTCAGGCTATTTAAGCAGCAAAGGTTCACTTCCTCCTTGGCCTTGTGTTGTTTCTGGCTGCAAGTGCATTATCCTGTGTCCCTGTTTACCTGTGCATGACCTGGCTGTCCCTGACCTACCTCCTGTCTCCTGACTCCTGGCTTGTTCCTGACTTTGCTGATCTCCATATTCCTGACCCCGACTTGTCCGAGTACCTGTCTTGGTTCCTGACCCTGGCTTGCCTTTTGGTATACACTTCTGGATCACGAGTTGGCTTTGTTCGCTTGGTTTTTACAATAAAGATGTTTTACACTATACGTTTTGTGTCCGTCTAATTCCTAGTCCCTAAGAGTAGCACGCCCTCTATTGCTAACCCTTGCAAAAAACTTCATAGATTCACTAAACTGTGAAATGTTTTTCAGGGCTTGTAAGTGCCCACAACTTTACATTTTGTGAGTTACAGGTGAAGACATACAAGTTCCATGTGAACTTGTCCTCAACTCTAATTTGCAAAATGACAAGCCTCTTATTTGTATCTGTATCTGTAGTATCTTTTTTAAACCACAATAATAATTAAACATTAAACAAATAACATGAAAAAAAAGTATGAGACCCCCTATTGACCAAGGGGGTTGATGATTATCTCCCTTTTCTTCTACGCACAGTTGGGGGTATTTTAATACACTTGGGAAGTTATATGCCATTTATACCCCCTCCACATTTAAGACATGCCCCTCATTCAGTTCCCAATGTCATGGGGGTTTATGTATAAAAGATGCCAATTTCACACTCTACTCAATGGGGTAAGGGGGATTAAAATATTACAATCCCCTTTGGAGTCCATGCCATGCCCTTCCCATCCACCCCTGTCCTGGTCGCTTCCTACTTCAGGCATATTATACCTGTAGAAAAGACCTGAATAGTCTTGAAAACTTGTAATCTATTATCCTTCTGTATAATTTTTACCATAATTTGTACTATAGGAAGACATAATTTATTAAGGAGTGTAGGCTTTGAGTAGGAAATCTAGTAAAGACTAGGCAAACTTAACTGAATTACTTGACACTAAGCAACATGTCTATTCACTATAGTGTACTTAATTGAAGTAATTTTGGTTGATGATGACTCAAATCCAGAAAAGCACACCTTTTAACAGAATGTCAATTTGTGCTGAGTTGAAATACAAGTTGAATCTAACAAAATAATTAATTTTCAATTCAATTAAAGAATTCAATTAAATAGGATTGAAAGACTTTGATAAGCAACAGACTCCTATAATGACCGTAGAAACAACAAAAGTGAAGCACACCCTAAAAGGTATATCAACAGGTCCAGAGAGGCCTTTAAATTGTAGAGGATTTTCAGTGGGTTGAAAAGTAATGCATGGTGAAACTTAGTTACTTAGACTCAGATGATTACCTTGCTGTCAGCTCACATAAATACCTTAATCAAGTCAACAACAATTAATACCAACTCTACACTAGTTGAGTAAAAAAACAGAACAGAGGAACTAGTTTTTCTTACAAGAGGGCCGGAGGGAAATATGGTTGTACTATTCCTTAAAGACGGGTATCAAGTGAAAGCGCCATCATGACTTCACAGTACAGAGTACCACAGTGAGTAAATATTGATTTCTGTGGTCCAACAATTAACCAGGGCCAAAAGCAGTAGACTAGTTTGTCTTATGGTTAGTCTCCCTTTGGGCAACAATAAAAGCTAGAGTATTTTATTACCCTAGGCAAGAGAAGAGTCACTGAAGAATATTATTCCATGTTTTGTTGCATTCTTTTCCTGGTTGCATAGCATGAAAAAAATGAATGTCTGGGTAATAATACCTGAGTGTCGTTAAATTATCAGTCTTTCTTAATATCCAATCCCTTAGTTGTTCCAGCATTACAGAGGTTCATTCTAATAATAAGGGAAATAGTTGATCTTGCTTTCCATCAGCAAGCTGCACATGTATATTCAAAGTGACCCTATTATCCAAAGTTAAGCAATTCAATGGAAATCCTTTGAATGACCAAGCTTCTGAATATTTATCAGGGATCTGTAGGGTTTCTGGTTGCCCTCAAGGTCAGAGTTTAGTTTGTAGCTTTTAGAAGGTTTGAAATATATTTCCTTGTGGGATTTCAAGGCTTTCAAGCTTTCTGTCTGCAATTTCTAGCACTGAGACAATATGCAATCGATGCAAGTGCTCAACTGGTAACATTGTAACCTCTTATATATAGAACTAAAAATATGTTTTCACACCACTAGTACATCAAAGGCACCATGGGAAAGATTTGCTAAATGGTAATCATTTGAGCAAAACGTATCATATTCTACTAAGCCTCATTTGTAAGCAGATAAATATGATATATAGAATAACATAAAACATTCCTGGGGAAGAATTATGAGTAAATTTCCCTGATGTATCTATTTAATACTAACAGACTACTATTTGTACTTTCCTTATAACCATGAACAGCTGCATATTATGATTTTTTCAACTTTCCTTATATAATAGGACTGGTCCCAGTGGCATATAAGGCCAAGTGCCTGCCCCCTCTCACGAACACTAACATACTTACACACAAACAGTAACACACAATTACTCTGACACACTTACTATAAGACTCACTAACACAGACTCACTCATCCACAGACATGCTCATTCTAATATACAGAAACAACCATGGATCAATTTAATAGCTGGCTGCTTATATGACAGTTGTCAGCCGTTCATTGTTTAGTCCCCCTTAGAAATGCACGGGGGGGTTATGCAGACTGCACCCTGTGTATTTGCCTCTTTTCCCTTTCTAGCTACTAGGCTTGGAGAAGATGTGTTTGTGCGGTACACTTTGCACCAGTAAGCTCCAGCACCAGATCGGGGATGATGGGTGTCTTATTAGGGCTGTATGGGATACTAAACTTTCCTTTTAACATGTTTGCACAGAATGATTTTATGTCTTTGTGTAAAAAGTGACATGCATTCTGTGCATATCTTCGCTGTGCACCTCTGCGCTCACTTGTTGCTGCCAGGTCATGGTGTAGGAGACTGCCTCCCAAAAGTGATCATAGCCTTTTGTAGATATAAGTAGATATCCACAAACAGGGGTGTAACTAGAAAGCAAAGGGCCCTGGTGTAAAAAGTGCCCTTGGACTCTAATAAATGGAGATAGGAACCTTCCCCAAAATTAAAGCTTAACCTTTATTCAATATCTAACTTGAGTTAGATCGAATAACTAACTCCTAATCTAAAACACTCCTAATTGTTTCGTGCATTGTTTTGTCTAAAATAACGATATTTCCTGCTTTGTCACTAGGTTTGATCACTATGTCTGATAGTGTTTTTTTATTTCTTGTAAGGCTCCACTTTCCAGTTTTGACAATGTAGACCCTTAAAATTTAGTTGTTCTATCTCCTTAGTTACCAGATCTGCAAAAGTCTCATAACTCAATGATACTTAAGAGAGGAGTGAAGCTACTTGCTAGTTTCAATGATGTGGATTCCTTGGTAGCTTCCCTTTCCTCCAAGAGGTGTACTAATTATCTCATAGTCTTGTTTTGATATACCTTTGGATATTGGGGGTTTTGTTCTGTACTTCTAGTACGTCTCTGTATGCGATCCCTATGTCAAAAAATATTACCAGTCTTAAAGTCCTGAAGATCTCTTTGGCATTTTTTATGTTAGCCCCTGAAGAAGCCAGAGAAACACATATTGTGCTTAGTTTTTTTTTGTTTTGTTTTTTTCTGGCAGTTATTTGTCTCTTTTTGTCATCTGTTTATGTTGGATGGTCTGACCCGTTACTAATATAGGGATAGAATGCGATCTTGTATCTCAAGGATTTAGATTCATGCACCTGGTTGAGGGTATGGACCATCATTAGGATCTTTATATGTATAGAGATATTTTGAGAGCTGTATTCATAGTAGTGAGGTGTTAGGTGATTGTGTATATCTATTTATTTCGTTTTTGAGTTAGGAGTTAGTTTAGATATTGAATAAAGGTTTTAACCTTGGGGAAGGTTCCTAACTCCATTTATTACAGTTTGGTGGAGGGGTAGTCCCTCATCGAGGAGTAGGACGAATAGAGACTCATATAGTATTTGTGACGGAAGCCTCCATCACTGGGACCACTGGAGAGGCCTGACTGCCAGCCTCCTCCCTATTGACTATGGGCCCTGGGTTTGTAAAGGCTTCTGTGGCTACCCCCAGCAGTATCATCTCATCACTGGCTGAGGGGATTATCTCCAGCAGACAGCCAGGATATGCCACCAGGGAGTGACCACCATTGTTTCAGTTTAATGTTATATAAATCAGTCTCCCCCCCTATTGTATTGTTAATCCCGTTACTGCCCCTGTTGTCTCTGGGAGGCAGATTAAGGGGCGGTTTGTGTCCCAATATCTTGTTTTATGTTAATGTGTGTTTTGCTGGATATATCCAGTCCTGTGTGTGAGAAATAAATCAGTCTTCGTTTGGTTTTACCCTACACTGAGTCTCGGCTAGTGACTGGGGAACCGAAGAAAGTGTGTTGTCCCAGGCTAAGGGAGCACAAGATAGCGGAGGTAGTCGGTCGGACAAGCCAGCTCCGTGACAGTATTTATATGTATGGAATTGCCCTGAGGCCCCCAACTTCTACAGCTGGTCTGTGCCATCATTGCCCCTTGCCCCCTGCCCCCTTCCAACATACACTCTGGCACACATAAGTAAACACACTGTGACAAACCCTGTAGCATGAGGGCCATACATGTCACATTTAGGGGTCCTAAGCACAGTCCTCTAGGGCAATCAGAGTCGGGAACACCAGCTTTTTAACTCAAACCCCAAAAAACCAAATCATAAAAAGAAAACGTAGCTCCCAATTTGAGCCCTCTCTAAGTAAACTATGCTGGTCCAGACTGACCAGCCTAATCACCCACTAACTCAACCTCCCAGCCAGACCCAGCTACGCCAGCCTCTGGAAAACCTCCCCCAAAATTGGGAGCGCAGGGAAACTTCCTCCTCCCCCAACAGTCTCTCTGAATATCAGGCTCCAGAGGTTTTTAATGCCCAGCACCTGTGCCTGATGCCGGACCCATAGGAATCCCGGACCGGATCCTGCAGATTTCTTGCCTCCTGGAAAACCTGGCATGGAATTTCCACAAAATGGAGAAACGGAGCATTGGCCCACCCTGCTCTCCAATTTCTCCACCCCAGGGACCCATATGTGTAATCTGCATAGCAGCTGTACCCAGATGCCATGCTAATCATCTCTGGGGTTCACAGTCTCACAACACTTACACAAATTACACACACTTACTCATACTCACTAACACTCACTCCACTTACACATCCATGCTCACACACACACAGTTACACACCCATGCTCACACACGCACAGTTACACACCCATGCTCACACACGCACAGTTACACATCCATGCTCGTACACAAATATACACTTCCATGCTGACACACACAATAACACATCCATGCTCAAAAGCACACAATTGCACATCCATGCTCACACACACAATTGCTCATCCATGCATATATATACAAACACATATACATACATCCCACCTCCCGCCCATCCCCGCTTACCTCTCACATCTCCAACAGCTTTATCTCTGGCTGCTTACACACTTTGTGCACAATTCCACTTAGGGGCACTTGTTAGAGAGTTATTCTAGGGCTGCAGCTGTGAAATAGAGGAAGTATAAACTTTTTATAATTTTGTTTTTTTACTTTTAGCAGCCAATAGGGCACACAATCTACACAAAGCTCTAATGGAAACGCAGTTTACATGGGGTGATTTCCAAATCGGAACAAGTAAATTTATATATTTTGAGATAAGTTTCCTGCTTTGATTGTGTGTACATTACTATGCACAGAATAGTTAAAATTGTTTATTGTTTAAAATTTCTGTATTATTTTTAATGTATTATTTATATATAACTATAATATATAAAATAGTTATAATAATAATATATATATTATTCAGGATAATCTAGGGTTAACATACTGTATATGCCATGCTATAGTAAAATATGACTAAAGTAAATTAGAAAGAGGCAAATAATGATTTAACAAATGCATAGTAAAAAGCTCTGCTCTTTTGGGTACAGAAAGCAGCCCTGGTCATCAAGAGGTTAAATTACCTTTTTACTCTTGACTGTCTATAATGTGATGCAAAGTCTGTAGTGCACGGTCAACATATTTTCACATATAGTTGAATAGAAATAAAAATAGAACATACACAAACAAGAAAATCTAAGTTGGAAAACAATCTATACATAAAAGCAGGAAATTGACATTATGGAATATGCAAATAATTTCTGTAATTAACATGGAAATTGGCCTATAATTCCTTCACCAGCATAATCCTAACTATGAAACGAATGGGACAAAAGACTCTGATTTTCTGTGCAATCGTTATAATGTTTATTGGCCACACAGTGATATGAAAGATAATCAGACATTTTAGTTACTGATTTCAGTTTATATTTTAACTTGAGACATGATAACTTTGTATTGTACACGTGTACTTAATCAACTCTTTTCTTCTAGTGTAATTGAATATACTCACTAATTCCTAGTTTGTCATCTTTATCTACAAGAGAAAAGAAATTTATTTAATTGAATGCTTTATTCCGTTTATTAAATTTGTAATATTTCAGGAGGCTAATCTTTATCATGCAAATCAGATATATATATATCTATATCTATATATATATCTATATATATATATATATATATATATATATATATAGATACAAGCAAATACAAAAAGGAAGCACTCACCTGAACTAGCATTAATTATAAGGGGGTGCTGCTGAAGTCATGAGAGTTTATAATCTATTTGATGTGTGTGCGCTGATTTAGAGATTGTATATATATAGATAGATAGATATATACTGTATATATGTAATAAAGCACAATTCCCCACTGAAACATTTTCTTTGGCAACATATAACGTGTGGATTTTTTGCTCAGGCAAAAGTTCATGGAAAGCTGGGCCTGTACAAACTTGAAATAAACATGTTCACTTAAAATACGTAAAGCCTGTACACAAGATTAAATCCTCCCAACAACACACTGTTTTATGTACATGAACATGGGAATAAACAGGGCATTAGACACACTTGAAATAGAATCCTTAGCGTGAAACCATTGGGACCTTTTTAGACTGTAAAATCAATTGATGGTCTTTTAGTAAAGGGGTATGAGAATCCCCAGATAACAATACAGGGCTGACAGAATCACACATTGTATTAACTAGACTACCCAAAAGCCCTGAAGTCAATAAAGATGATATCAGAAATATTTTGAACATAATTTTCAAAAGATCATGCATAAGGTACCTTAATGTCAAAAAGTGAATGATTTCATATTAATCAATATACTATCACTCATTTAGGACTGCATTATATGCCAAGGGTTTCTGGGTACAGCTCTGTCCAAGCCGCAGTTTTACTCTGTGTCACGCAAAGCCAAATTATATTGTGTGACACAGAGGAAAACTCTTGTCTCTTCTTGTTCTCTACTGTCCGCTATGTTATCCAGGCCTCCCGGAGGTCTTCTGCAAAAGGGAGAAAGTACTCCAAGAGGTCAGAATAGTGCAGACGGGTTAGCTGGGTGTAGTACTTCTGCAACAGGGTAGATTATTTGTGTGCATGGATCTGCACAACAATGCAGAGGAATGGTTCCAGCACCTTGTAGAAAGTATGCCACTAAGAATGAAGGCAGTTCTGAAGGCAATAGGAGGGGTCTAACCCGGTACTAGCAAGGTGTACCTAATAAAGTGGCCAGTGAGTGTATATGCTAGTACATCACGAATTGTATAAGTGGTTCTAGATCCTATAAGCGGGGATGGCAGCACAAACAGAAGATGCAGGACGTAGTGCTCAAGGAACCTGAAGCTGAATTGAATGTAATCCATGTTTATATTAGACTTCATATTTTTAAGGCCAAAAGAGCTGCCCCAACACCATGCTCTAGCTGATCATTTTCAGAAGCTGACAAGGTGCAAAATTTTAGTTGACAGTTCACTATTGCGGGGTTCGCTTGCGATTAAGAAAATGGAGCATAACTCACCAGTGCAGATTTATACGGACACATTTATTCCATTCAAGGTCATGATCCTCATATAGATCTCTATGCTTAATATGAGAGACATGCTTCGATGTTGAAACTATATTCATCCTTTCAGAGACAGTAGAGACTTAGTAGCTATTATAATAAAGAATACCGTATATAAAATATGCTAACTTCCATTCTAAATGTATCCCTTGAGCAAGAGGGAGGAGATAATATATTCCTGCAAATCTAAATTATTAAAATAAATAGCATTGTGTCCTCCTACCCCTGTGGGCGTTATTTATTATTAACTGATATATTAATGGACATATTAATGTGCCACATTCTTGTAATGTAGGTTTTCATGTTTTTGATGTTTTGATGAAGTTTAAGTACACTCTCAAGTGAAGGACAAATCATATATTTGGAAAATTGGTACTGTAATTATTTTGCATATGTTACATTCTTTTGTTTTACTTGCTATATAGATGGCATAAATATATCTGAAATGTATATGTGTCTGTGTGTAGAAATTTGTCCACCTTCTGACTAGCTAGACACAACAGGTGAAGCAACATGATATTACTGAGTTAGAGCTCACTAGGTCTTTGTGGAAGTTATTAACTATTGTTGGGCCAACACAGGAAAAAAAAAGTGTAAAGCTGCTTAAGATGGGACCTGAGAAGTTCAGGCAGGTATCATTATCACTTTATCCAAAGACTCTATTTGCTCTTGGGCTAATACAGCTATGTAAAACAATCAAGACCCTGACAGACAAGCGTTCATCTCTCTCACCAGGACATGCCACAGAGTCTCACCGCAATCAGCAAATAACAAAGCACAGTAAGTAAGCAGGTCTCGGTGGAGGCTTACAATTAAAGATCTAAACTCCCAACAATTAGACATTGCTTCATTTATTGTGCATCAATATTCCATCAAATTGTAATACAGCAAGGAGGCTTACCCCGAAAGACCAAAACAACTGAATTGAGCAGGTTTTCCAATGTGCCACTCATCTTAGCAACACTTGTTTTCACTACTGGACACAAAGGGTAGTTTCGTAAAGGACCACAATTCTAGGGAGAAGGTTGGTGCACAGTTTGTGTTGCCTTTTTTGTAAATGTCTCTTGGAAAATTCCTCTCTTACTGTTAAGGTGCTTAAATTGTAGAATAGACTGCCATCTGAAGTCGTTTTGGCCAATTCAATGAATATATATATATTTTTTTTAAGTTTTTCTAGATATGAAATGCATACAGGGTTATCAGGAGTCAAGTAGATAAGGTAATGTTGATCCAGGGTGAGTCAGACTGCCTTGGAGTTAAGAAGGATTTTTTTTTCCATCGAAATTTTATTCTAGGGTGATACTATTTATTGGTTATTCAATATTTACACTTTGTTTAGAAGTTGTTTCTTTCATTTCATCTTTCAGACCTATGAGGACTCAAAAGCTCATGCTACTCTACCAAATCCTCCCATGATCAAAATGAAAGCAGGGATTGGGTGAATACTCATAGGGTATTCTTTTATCTTTAGTAAGATTTCAAGAAATGGTCATATTAATTATACTTATATTATAATTATGTGATAACTAAAACACATCTACAAATAAGTTCAAAATCATGTCATTTGTGTTAAATACATTTACATTGAAATATTTGCCAAAATCAGGTCACCAGGGAAAATAACAATCCATTCCAATTCCATTCTCACTAGTCATTACTCAGAACCAGCAACCTCAATGGATGCACTGGAAGTCACACGAAATACAAACCTTTGTTCAAGTAACAGTTATTTACCAATTATCAAACATACCCCTAAAGTTTTTCTGCTAATTGCCATTAACTTCATAAATTAAGTGGGTCCTGTGGTTCCTGTTGGTAGCGATAGATAGATAGATCTATATCCTTCTGGAGATACGGATCCCTGAGTTATCTCACTGGTAACAAGACCTTGCTCTGTATATACGCCATTGACTACAACCCTCTTTTGTCTGTCACTCAGCCACTGCCTAATCCATTCAACAATATTGGGATCTAAACTCAGAGATTGCAGTTTATTTATAAGTCTTCTATGTGGCACAGTGTCAAAGGCGTTACTGAAATCCAGATATGTCTACTGCATCAGCTTGATCAATTACATTAGTCACCCAATCAACAAAATCAATAAGATTCGTTTGGCATGATCTTCCTGAGGTAAACCCATGTTGTTTTGATCTTGAAACCCATGTGACTTCAGATGTTCAGCAATCCTATCCTTTAACATAGTTTCCATTAATTTTCCCACTACAGATGTAAGACTAACTGGCCGGTGTCGCGTCTGCTACACTTGAGGCACTCACCGCAGAAGTTTTTCTGCCCGGAGAACCACTGAAGAGAGAGAGGCCCCCAACAGTGATAATCCAGGACTTAGATGATCCCAACAGTGAGGAGGCCTCTGTGAGCAGAATGTAGGTATGGACTGAGTACTTTGCAAGGTAAAACAGCAATATCAGGAATACCAGCGTGTAATAAATATAAGTCAACTATTAATCTCCAAGGACAACAGCTGGATCCCAACACAATGGGATTCCTCTTGAGTAAACCAGTTTCAAGGAATTACACTAGTGGCGAAACCCAAATGTCCAGGAACTCACAATACATCAAAGAGCTATCTCTCTACCAGGTGGGAACAATAAACAGGAGATACAATCTACAATCTCCTACAACAAAAGGACTGCAGGAGATAGTATCTGGGCTGGAGACAAGCACGTGTTTCTGCTACAACAAAAGGATTGCAGGAGACAATATCAACCCACCCTGAATTTGCCCTGAGGACCATCAACTTCACTGTGGGGGCAATCTAACTTCCTGGGCAAGAGCGGTCTCTACAGGCAGCTGGTGCAGGTACAAGATTGTGCCTTCCTAAGGATGAGTGGCCACAAACTAAGAAGATGATTGGCTGGGACTGTTTGGGCATAGTGGCTATAAAGGTGTTGTGTGAGCAACAAAGACAAGAGAGAGAACCAGAAAGAAAGAAGGAAGGATAACATCAAGGTGACAGGGACACCCCATCCTTACATGCACACATAGAGTCATTAGCATAGTATAGTTAGTCATAGAGCCTTGTATTTCAGACGCTTCTCTATATACTCATATATATGTATTTGTTATTTTAATAAACCCATTGTTTTAAGCCACTGGTGTAAGTGGAGTTTCATACGACGAGGAATCTGTAGTAGTTAAAGGAAAGCCAGACGGGTGAAGGTTATATATCCCGGGATTTAAAGGGGCTTTTCTACACAGCGGATCAGAACAGAAGGGGTTAATTCCAGAAGAATGGTCAGGGCAGCCAGGTCGGTAACAAAGCAGGTAGTCAGACAAGCCGGGGTTCAAAACACGAGGAGGTAGTCAGGCAAGCCGGGTCGGTATACAGGAATCATGGGCAGAGGTACAGAATCGTAAGGCAAAGAGTAGTCAGGAAATGCAAGGGTCCAAATACCGATAAATTTGCAGCAATACACAGGAACACAAGAATAGAAAACAACAGGGTGACTGACAGTAGCACAGACTGGCTTTTAAATCTGGCTCCACTCTCAAGCCCCACCTCTAACTGACATCATGGCCGCGCCTCCAGCTGTCCATCAATTCCCCGGGACCTGCCTCGCCGCACAGCTGCGCCCCCAGAGGAGTGACAGACGACCGGAGGGGAGGTAAGTGTAGCTCCCCGGGAACTCCTGAGCCAACAAGCAATCATAGGATTGCTTGTCGAGGAGTTCCCCAAACTGCTTTTCCTTCTCCCGTACCGTCGGTCAAGGGATTGACCGCCGGCGGGAACAACCGGCGCCTCAGGTATCTGTGCGCCATGAGCGGGGGAACGCCCGCAGCCGACGGAACCCGGGGTTATAGTATCGGGTCTCCGTGAGCTGCGGACAGACCTCCGTCCGCCAGTGACGGGACCTGCGGTGGTGACAGTACCCCCTCCGCGAGGGCGGGCCAGGAGCCGCAATCCACCAGGCTTACCAGGGAATTTATTATGAAAGGAACGGAGCAGCGCAGGGGCATGTAAATCCTTGGAGTGAACCCATGACCTCTTTTCCGGACCGTAACCCTTCCAGTGTACCAAACACAGAATAGCATTCCTAACTTTCTTAGAGTCTAAAATGGACTGTACTTCATATTCAACCTGGGAATCAACAATTACTGAACGAGGACAAGGAGTAAATCTGGTGAATGGATTACAGGTAAAAGGTTTAAGCAAGGAAACATAAAAAACACAGGGAATCCGAAGGGAGGAGGGAAGGAGCAATTTGTTAATCTTACGAAGTATGCGAAAAGGACCGATGTAACGATGGGCGAGTTTTCTAGAGGAAACCTTAAGATTAATGTTTTTGGTAGATAACCAAACCGTCACATGCCATGAATGAGGGACCCAAGAGGCGGCGGAGGTCAGAATGTCGCTTGTATCTAGAAGCTGCTTTAACTAAAGAATGGTGTACCTCGTCCCAAACTAACGGCAGTTGTTTTACATAGAAATCTACTGCAGGAACAGGAGAATCATCGAACAAAGTGGGCAGAGAAGGAGGATGATAGCCATAATTACAGAAAAAAGGACTAACCCTTGATGGTTCGTGGAAGGTGGTATTCCTGGCAAATTCCGCCCAAGGCAGGAGTTGGGCCCAATTATCCTGATGATCATTAATAAAGAAAGGCAAACATTGCTCCAGAGTCTGGTTGGTTCTATCTGAGATACCATTAGTTTGGGAGTGGTAGGCAGAGGAGAAAGCTAGAGAGATACCTAAAGAAGCACAGAAGGCCTTCCAAAACAAGGCAGTAAATTGCACACCACGAATACAGGGACCATCTCAGGAGCCGAGGGCAATTTAGGAAGGGGAACAAAGTACACCATCTTAGAAAACCTATCAACCACCACCACCCATATGACAGTATTGCCCTTCGATGGAGGGAGATCCACGATAAAAGCCATAGCTAAATGCGTCCAGGGTCGGAGGGGAAGAGGTAAGGGTTGAAGCAAACCAGCGGGCCTCATATGAGATCCCTTGGCGATAGCACAGGTAGTACAGGAGGCTAAAAATTGGTGCAATCAGTTCTAAGCTCAGACCACCAAAATTGTCTACTTATGATCTCAATGGTACGTCGAGCACTAGGATGGCCTGCAGACTGGGACGAGTGTGCCCAAGACAGAACGTGCTTCCTGTCAGAAGTAGGGACAAACAAAGTACCCATGGGCCATTTACTATGAACAGGGGCCCTGGTCTGACATTCGAGGATACGGGAAACCAAGGGAGAGAATAAGCGAGTAGAGACTGCAGCAATAATCTGGGAAGAGGGAATAATGGGTTCAGGGTCAGATTTAGCGTCCGTGTCAGATACAAACTGTCTAGACAATGCATCCGCTTTAACATTTTTGGACCCAGGACGGTATGAAATAAAAAACTGAAATCTAGAAAGAAACAATGACCATCTAGCTTGTCTGGGATTCAGTCTTTTAGCATGGCTGAGATACTCTAGGTTTTTGTGATCGGTTAAAACAGTAACAGGGTTCCGAGCCTCCTCTAGAAGATGCCTCCATTCTTGCAGGGCCAAAACAATACCCAGCAGCTCGCGGTTCCCCACGTCATCTCGGCCGTAGAAATTTTTTTAGAAAAATAGGCACACGAGTGAAGTTTATCATTAACATTCCGCCTCTGAGAGAGTATAGCCCCCACCCCACTCTCCGACGCATCAACCTCAACGACAAATGGTTTCGTGGCATCAGGGTGTCGCAATACCGGAGCCGTCGCAAAGGACCTTTTAAGGTGAGCAAAGGCCTGAAGAGCTTCTTCAGACCATTTCTTACAATCAGACCCCTTTTTAGTCATATCAGTAAGGGGAGCCACGTTTTTAGAGAAATTATGAATACATTTCCTATAGTAATTAGAGAATCCCAAAACCTTTGAAGAGGCCGTAATGCGAGAGGTTCTGAAATAGCCGAAAGTTTCATAGGATCCATCTCGAATCCAGAGGCAGGAATGATGAAACCCAAAAAGGACACACGCGGAACCTCAAACAGGCATTTCTCGGGTTTAGCATATAAACGATTCTGACGGAGACGCTGCAAAACAATACGGACATGATTACGATGCGACAGGAGATCCGGCGAATTGATCAGGATATCATCCAGGTAGACTATGACGAACTGAAAGGAGATATCTCGAAAAATTTCATTGACGAATTCCTGAAATACAGCGGGGGCGTTACATAACCCAAAGGGCATGACGGTATATTCGTAATGCCCCATTCTAGTATTGAAAGCAGACTTCCATTCATCCCCTTCACGGATACGAATTAAATTGTAAGCTCCACAGAGATCTAACTTAGTAAAAATAGTAGAACACCTTAACCGATCAAACGATTCGGGAATGAGAGGTAGAGGATATTTATTCTTGACGGTGATACGGTTCAGGCCCCTATAATCAATACACGGTCTCAACCCCCCATTTTTCTTCTCGAAGAAAGAAAAAACCTGCTCCCGCAGGAGAAGTAGATTTATGAATGAACACTCTTTTCAAATTATCCTTGATATAATTTTCAAGAGCTTGAGATTCAGGTAAGGATAATGCATATGTATGCCCTCTAGGGGGTAGTGTACCGGTTAAGAGTTCAATAGGACAGTCGTAAGGCCTGTGGGGAGGCAGAGTCTCTGCTTGTTTTTTGTCAAACACATCCTTATATTCTTGGTATGCCCAGGGTATCGATGAAGCAGACACAGACAAGATAGCGGTAGTTTTAGTAAAAGGACCAGAAAGACATTGCTAAGGACAAGCAGGACCCCAACTTACGATATCTCCGGTGCCAAGGTAGGCCTAGAACAATAGGACAGGATGGTGATGAGATGACATGGAAGGATATAGTCTCTCGATGAAATATCCCAACCGATAGCAATAATGGAGAAGACTGCTGAGTGATGAACGAGGGATGTAAAGGTCGACCGTCAATGGCAGAGATGGCAATCGGGGGTAGAACTTGGCAGAGAGGTATTTTATGAAGGAGGGCAAAGGACTTATCAATGAAGGAGCCTGCAGCCCCAGAGCCTATCATAGCAGAAGAGGAGATCTTCCAACCACTCCAAGAGACCGGAACAAGCAAGTTGTTTTTGAACGTAGGAGCTGAAAGATGTTCCCCCAGACAAGGCTCCTTTACTTGGACTGGGAGCGAGTGTTTGCTGCTTTATTGGTGCAGTAACGCACAAAATGACCCTTCTGACCACAATAAAAACAAAGTCCTTGAGACCTGCAACATGCTTTCTCTACCAGAGACAATTTAGTAGCTCCTAATTGCATGGGTTCCTCAGGAGGCAGGGTTGATGAAGATCGCTCTTGAGGAGAAAGGGAGCGATGTTGATGAAAGAAAGTGCGTTCATATCTTTTAGCCTTATGTGCCTGTCTTTCAGGGATACGGTTGTCAATCTTCAAAGTCAAGGAAACAAATTCTTCAAGATCAGCAGGGTGATCTCGGGTAGATAATTCATCCTTCAGACGTTCGGATAACCCGTCATAAAAAGCTGCTATAAGGGCTTCATCTGACCAGTTGATATTGATATTGACGGGGAAGCGGATGTGGACACCGAACTCCCAGCCCTCGGGTCAGATCTGGCAACCAACACTTGAATGGCCCTGGCCATTTGATCCAGGGTATCTTGCATATTCTTGAAACGAACTTCATGGGAGTCCAACAGCTGTTCATGGGAAGATAACACCTTGCTTAACTCAGAAGGATCCATGACCCTGTTGTAATGTCGCGTCTGCTACACTTGAGGCACTCACCGCAGACTTTTTTCTGCCCGGAGAACCACTGAAGAGAGAGGCCCCCAACAGCGATAATTAGAAAAGTCAGCTTTTCTAAAATCTAAAACTTTTTTTTGTGTGGTGTGACTCAGTCACTGTTCGTATATTAAACCACACAGACTGATAATCACTAGATCCGATACTTTCACCTACAGAAATATCTGTTAACAAATCTCCATTTGTGAACACTAACTCCAATATGGCGTCCTTATGAGTTCCTCAACTACTTGTTTTAAAGATAATCCCAGTAGGGAGTTCAGAATATCTGCACTCTGGGCACAACCAGATACTTTGGTTTTCAGTTCACATCAGGAAGATTAAAGTCACCAATAATTATAACATCCCCCTTCACTGTCATTTTAGCTATTTCCTCCACTAGTAGATTATCTAGTTCTTCTACTTGTGCTGGGGGTCTATAAATCACACCTACACAAGTTACTTTACTTTTGCCAAATTGTACTGTAACCCAAACTGACTCTATGTTCTCCGCAACAGCTTATGTTAAGTTAGATTTTATGTTATTTTTCACATATAGGGCCACCCCTCCCCTTTCTTGCCCTTTCTATATTTTCTATATAAAGAGTACCCCGGTATTGATATGTCTCAGTCATTTTTCTCATTATACCATGTCTCAGTAACAGCCAATATATCAACATTCTCAGTTGCCACTACTGTTACAAGTTCATGGATCTTATTCCCTAAACTGCAAGCATTTGTAGACATGACGTTTAGCTTGTCGTTTAACACGAATGCTGCAATCGCTTTCTGTCCTTGTTTTGGGGGGCAAAATTTATGCTTCTCCCTATTATCTGTATAGACCAAGTCCCCAGATCCACTCACCTGGTTACTAAGTAAATCGCCTTCCCTTTCTATACTGTCTATGCCGGTATTTATAGATAGGTAGATAGATAGATAGTTAGATAGATAGTTAGATAGATAGATAGATAGATAGATAGGTAGGTAGATAGATAGATAGATAGATAGATAGATAGATAGATAGATAGATAGATAGATAGATAGATAGATAGATAGGTAGGTAGGTAGATAGATAGATAGATAGATAGATAGATAGATAGATAGATAGATAGATAGATAGATAGATAGATAGATAGATATAGAGAATATTATATATATATTCATGAACAAATGGTGTTCTCATGAAAATGTAATAACGTAAAAACTGCTTTAAAAGCTACATCATTTATACAATAGGCCTTGTTGATGCCTAGAGGCTGGGAAGTGGTAACATTAAATGAAGGTCATACTGAATGTCTTCAGTAAATCTACGTAAACAGTGGAACACTGCTCTTTTGAAACGCATTTGTATAATTGCATAAACATGTAGTTATTTAACACATCAATGCATGAAACGGTGAACTGTACCAGAAACAGATGATGCAGTCATGGTGATTTCAGATGCAGAGGCAGAATAAGCCATTTAAATAGAACATACGTTCCTTACACAGGTGACTCAATCAGTTTCTGTTTTTATGATTTGTGATCATGTCTGCAAAAGACTAAAAAAGGTTACGTTTTGAAGGGTATTCTAGAATTACAGCTGAGAAACTTTGGGGCACAACAACAGGAATATCCATTCACACAATGCTATATATTCATAGCAAGACCACTGTTGGGGTATTTCTTGTGCCATGCACTGATTAGATCTAACACACTGAAAATAGATAGCTGTACGTTGTGTGCTCAGGCTCATGTAATTCCAACCCTGTGCTGAGCTCAAAATTATATAACATAACTAGTATATACAAATGTGTATGGTATATACCAATCAGCCATAACATTATGACCACCTACTTAATATTGTGCAGGTCCCCTTTTGCCCCGCCAAAACAGCCCTGAATAGGGTGACCACATGTCCCCGGACCCGGGCAGCCTCAATCCGGGACAATGCATTGTCCCAGAATTGAAACGCCGTTGTTTTTTGTTTTTGTTTTTTGACGCGGAGGAGAGAGAGAGGCACAGAGCAGTCGCTCATGAATATGTTTTCAGCAACCACTCTCCTCCGCAAGGCCTCTAGCTCGGTCATGGTGCCGGCATTTCATGCTGAGTGCTGGAATATGATGTCATATTCCAGCGCTCAGCAGTGAAGCAGTACACACCGCGGCAGAGCAGTGAGGCAGAGGCCTCGTGCTCCCACTGCAGGACCTCTACAAGGTTAGTGAACTACAAAGGGTAGGGTAGATAGTGAGAAGGGAGGGAGAGGGGGGTAGATAGTGAAAAGGGAGAGAGAGCGGGGTAGCTTGTAAGGAAGGGGGTAGTAAGAGTATTAAAAAAAAAAAAGGTCAGTATGAATGACAAAATTAATGAATTAATGTGTGAATGAGTGAGAGTATAAATTGATGTGTGGGTGAATTGTCTGAATTAGTGAGAGTGTGAATTAATGTGTGGATGAATTCTGTGGATGAGTGAGAGTATGAATTAATATGTGGATGCATTGTCTGAATGAGTGAGAGTATGAATTAATGTGTGGATGAATTTGTGAGAATGCATTAATGAATATGTGTAAATGATTTGTGTGAATGAGTGAGAGAATAAATGATTGTGTGAATAAATTATGTGAATGAAAGTGTGAATTAGTGAGTGACTAAAAGTGTTTGTGTGTATCATAGATGTATAATTGATTTGTGGAAAGGCAAAGATGACACAAGCAGGATGTTTGAGCCTTGGGGACCAAGATGACACAGGCAGGATGTTTATGGGACAAAGATGGCACAGGCCGGACTGTTTGGGGACAAAGTTGACTCATGCTGGGCTGTTTGGGGAAAAGATGCTAAGTCTTCTATGCCTGTAATTTAGGGGGTTTTATCAATACCTTTATTGCTTAGTTTTTGTGATTTCCAGTTGATCTATACCTGCAATGCTATGTTTCCATACATTATTATTGTATACCTGCAAATACATGATTTGTATGTCTGATTCTGTTTATTTGATCTATACCTTTACAGGTGAATTACAATTAAACTATACCTGCAAAGCTGGGTTTGTGTGTTATTCTGTTGATCTGTATCAGCTATGCTATGTTTCCATACATTATTTATATATACCTACAAATACAGGGTTTGTATGTCTTATTCAGTTGATCTATACATGCACGTGCTGTTTCCATGTGTTGTTTATTTGATTTATACCTGAACTACAGAGAATAAGTAAAAGAGAGGTGTGGCTTAGTGAATGAGGGGACAAAGGGACTCGGGGGAGAGGACCTCTTAATGTCACGGTAGGGACAGAAGGAGGAAAGACTGCACTGACTGTCACAGTCTTCCCCTAATCTATGGTCAGCGTGGCCCGGGCAGCTTCACACATGCTGATGATAACCAATGCGCAATGCCAAACGTCAGCTAATATAGTGTAAGGCGCACCAGCACTGGACAGTGGAAACGTGTTCTCTAGAGTGATGAATCACGCTCCACTATCTGGAAATCTGATGAATGAATCTGGCTTTGTTGGATTTTAGGCAAACATTTGGATAAACAAAATTAAAGAAGGAAAGGGAAGATGCATGATTTTAATGATAGACATATACGCTAGTTAACAAACGTGGAACACAAATAAAATGTTTTTAAAATACATACATATTTATTGCTTTCAAAATAGGCAAATACATAAAACAAGACATCTAAAAAAAAAGGCTTAACATTTTTCTCTATTTTTCTTTTATCTATGCATCACGTTTCTGGAGGAAGACACAAAATGCTGTACATGTCTCCAGGTGTATGAGATAGCTGTAAGACAAAAAAACACATAAAAAAAATATATTTTTGCAACAGCAACAATTGTAGTGCTTCAAATATAATGATGTGCTTAAAAAAACTAAATTGATATCCATGTAGTGTGTACATACTAGCAAGATGCCTGTCTTTTTGGTAAAAGGGAGATTGTGTGAACAATTTTTCCTTCTACATATGTTTAACTTTATACATTTTACTGCTGGACAGCCAGCAGCATGTGAAATATATATGTGTCCTGAAAAAAAGCCAATGTGGTCGCCTTAGTTGGCATGCATGTTGTCTTTATTCTATTTTGTCCACTAATCCCCTTTGAACACAGATGGCCATTCACAGAGCAAAATAATTCAGTCAGCCTGAGGACTAGACTCAGGGAAATACCTTTGTAATAAAATAAGCCTAAAACCCTTTGACATATAAACTGACTGAACACTAGTAAATAGGCTAGTTACACAAAGAGAGACAGAATTATTTACTTTGGTTCCAAATACTGCCTAAAGATGTGTTAGCATCTATCCCAGATATCTTTGTGTGGCCATATTTTGAATAATTCTAATGGTCCCAATTCTCATTTGAAACAGCTCATGGTGGATTTGCCTCTACTATATAATGTCATTGTTTCTAAACATCTCCTGGTATCAAGTTCAACATCTGATGTAACAATAAAACCAAAAGCTAAAGAACAATTACTTGAACAGGTATGTAGGCCAAAGGGGTATTTGCCATGGGGCACTTCAGGCATGCCCCCCAACTGTCCGGATATAGGCGGGACAGTCCCGATTTTGGGTCTCTGTCCCACCGTCCCGCCTATCCCTTCCTCTGTCCCGCTTTGCAGGGGCAGAGGAAGGGTGAGGCGAGATCTGTACTCACCTCAGGTGCAGCTGGGGGGGGCACAGCCGCCCGATCAGCAGCTGCAGAATGCAGACTAGCTGGGAGATTGCAATCTCCCTCTAGTTAGCTCAACATTAGGGAGTGCGAGGTCTGTCACTTTAGACCTCGCTTTACTGCTCCCTAATCAGTACCCGCCGGCAAATAATGCAGAGCGCGGGAACATGATGTCATCCCTGCGCTCTGCAGCAATAGTCAGCTCGTAGTGATGAGAGAGCAGTAAGTGACAGACCTCGTGCTCCCATCACAGGATACAGGATGCAGGATACAGGATGGAGGCAAAAGGATGAAGGATGGTGGAAGAGGTAATAGATGGGGAGAAAGGGGTGTAAGGGCAGTGTATGTGTATGTGTGTGTGTTTGTAAGCTTGTGTGTGTGTATGGGCCGGTGTGTGTAAGAGCAGTATAGGTATTTGTTAGCTGGTGTTTAAGGGCAGTGTACGTGTATATGTGTGTGTGTGTAAGGGCAGTGTACGTGTATATGTGTGTGTGTGTAAGGGCAGTGTACGTGTATATGTGTGTGTGTGTGTGTAAGGGCAGTGTACGTGTATATGTGTGTTTATGGGCAGGTGTGTGTACAGGCAGTGTAAATTTTTAATTTGAAAAAATCTCTGCAGCTGTGGACTACTCTTCCAATGATGCTCAGCCGGCCAGGTGTCCACCATAATGCTGGCTGAGCATCATTGGAAGAATAGCCCACAGCCGCATGGGAATTTTAGTTCACAGCTAGCATCTGCAGCTTTACTGTTGCTGCACTTCCCAAGACCCTCTACCAGCATCATGGCATTAGTATGTCTGGCTGAGCCTCATGGGAATTCAATTCAATGTGCTGGTTATTTGTAATATGACTGTGCTGACAAAAACTAAGCATGTTTTAAGTGGCAATGCGAAGGCGACAAGTGCAATTGCTTGTATCAGTGAGTTCCACAAGATTTTTTTTTAAAAAAGGGTCCCTCTTTCACATTTTGAAATGTTGGGAGGTATGCTTCAGGTATGGTTGGGGTAATTTTCCCTCAAGCAGGAAGTAATCAAAACACCATATTCTAAGCTACGCCAGTCACTCTGTTTCTGTTTCTGTATTCTAACATATAATTTGACGGCAAATAATAATCATATATGCATTACAAAAGAGGCAACCCCTCTCCCACAAGGCAAGTTGACTGCATAAATTGTTAAATCTGAGAGATAAATTTAAAGAAAGCTGACCAAAAAGTAAAAGATGTCAGCAAAAGAAATTGCCAAAGAGGGAGTAAAGTAGAACAGAAGGAAGAAGCACTGCAAGAGGCAGAAAGCTTTGACTCCATAAATAATTATAGATAGACTCCATATAATCATTATAGATGTTTAGAATAACTATTAAGAATGTAGATATATATATACATATATATATGCAGCAAATATATATATATATACTGTATATATCATGGCACACAACTGTCCTGCTTTGCGTGGGGCAGTCAGAATGTTGCCACTCTATATGGCTGTCCAACCAAGCTCTACCTCTGCCTTGCGCTACCTCCCTAGCCCCCCACCCCAATTTGCCAGGGATAGCTATGATAAATATATATTAATAAATGTTATTGCCTAGTGACTTTGAGTTAGAGTAGACATCAGCCTGTGTGTAATGTATGCTGAGATTGGTTGAAATGGTTCGATGTTCTACTTTATTTTTATAGCAAAGGGACCCTTGTTTGTATGCAAGCTCGGTTTGGCTGCCCCAGTAAAAGCCCTAGTGGATAGCAAGAACAAGATGTGAGATGTACCTTTAAATTACACAACAGTTTAGGGGTGAAATGCAAACGTTCCAGCAATTGGAATTTCCAGAGAATATCTTTTTATATAAAAATGTTTCCTTGTGTAACAGGGCAATCCTTACATTGTGTTTCCTATACTAGTTACAAGTCTCTAAGGTAAAATGCCAAGCCACTATTTACTTTTGTGCCAGTGTCAAACTAAATGCCAATCAGGCTTGTCTTGCTACAAGCAGTAAATGCAGTGTTTTATATGATGTGATGTGACAAGGTTGTTTGTTGTTGTTAACCTATTTGTGTTTAAAAAAAAACCAAATACAACAAAATCCTTATATTGTTGAAGCAGCTACCTTTGTGTTTTAGTGGTGATTTTCCTATTTCACACCAAAAATTAAATAAACTTGTTAAACAATGCAAGAATACAAAAGTATTTCAGGCTATTGTAGTAAGAAGTTAGGTACTCTGTATAATGGCTATGTGCACAAAATGCTTTAATTATTACGGGTAAATTGTAAATGAAAAAAAACACACATCAAGGATTATTGGTCATAGGACATATGCATACCTGAGAGGCTCCAGGAGAAGCACCAGTTCTCTTGGTCAACACCAGAATTCTCCGGGTTGTGGGAGAGGGGTCCTGACACCCCCCACACTACCCTTCCATTTCCTCCTTAAATGAGGTGTGTCCTTCGACATTGGCGGGAACACCACTGACATCAACAGGAGTGCCCACTTACGTAAGCGGGATCACCCACCAACGTCAGTGGGACTGCCCACAATGTCAGTGAGTATCTGGCCGCATTCCGCAAGGGGGGCTCTGGGTAGCTAGAGCCAAAAAGTTCCCAGGAATGGACATTTGGTCATAGGACATATGGTCATAGGACATTTGGTCATAGACATTATTATTATGTATTATTTTATATAGCACGATCATATTCCACAGCGCTGTACAATTGTTTTTTGTCATAATGAATTTTGGTTTATATACTATACTATTGGTCATAGTAATAGGAATATAAAATATTAAAAGTATTATTAGTTTAGTAAAACAGTCTCTGCAAAATGTTTGCCAACTGTATGTACTACTGAAGTTTACTACAGCTCCCATAATTCACTGTGGAGCTAGCATAACCAGCAGCCAATTAGTTGGGAAAGAAGTTGGGTAATTTAAATTTTTGTCCAATCAGCATGAAGAGGGGACAGATTTTCTATTGTGAATTACAAGTCCTGGAAGCATGTGTAACAGCAGCAGCAAATCAGTAAAGATTTGATTGTCATTTTATATTCTTCTATTCAGAGCCAGCCCTTACGTGGGTCCAGGTGGGTCCATGAGACCCAGGCGGCATTTTGACAGGGATGGCAATTTGCTGTCCCAAAGCAAGTTCTCATTGGTGCCGTTAAGGCGGATGCAGGGTTAACTGGGGTCACATCACGTTGTGTGACCTTGTGTTAGTAACACAGCAGCTGGCCATGCGTTAAGGACAGGCTAAGGCTTCACAATGGTAAGTATGGTAGTTTGGGGACAATGTGTGTCTGGATATGCTAGTTTAGTGACACTATGTTTCTGGGTATGTTAGTGTGGTATCTGTGTGGGGCTGCATATGTTAGTTTGGTAACGGTGTGACTGTGTGTCTGGTGACTGGGTGTGTTTCTGGTAGTGTGGTGACTGTGTGTGTCTGGGTATGTTAGTGTGGTGACCGTTTGTGTCCGGGTATATTAGTGGGGTGACTTTGTGTGTCTGGGTATGTTAGTTTGTGTTTTTTTAAGTGTGTGTGTGTAAAAAGGAAGGCATGATTGACAACCAACTGTATGCCAATGAAGTGAAATGGAGTTCTGATGCAGAGATCCAATGGGCAAAGCCTCTCTATACAAGACCTTAAAATGGTCTCAAACATTAATGGAGATTCTTCTCTGCAGAGCACATGGCAAATCAGTTAGGACATTTGGTCACCTTCCACTCCCTCCCCCAGTGCAATGTCCTTTCCCTTTTCTATCACCTTGGTCTCTAAGGGTCACTGGAGAAGATAGGTTACCAGGGGAGTGTCCAGCAGAAGGAGGACCTATTGTGTTTATAAAGTCCTGCCAACTCTCTCTCTCTCTCTCTCTCTCTCTCTCTCTCTCTCTCTCTGAGTCTGCGTGGAGATGATCACAAGGGAGTGGTAATTGTATCACATGTTTACAGGCTTATCCTGCTGTTTCTTTGTTATTTCCATTCAATCAATGAATAGATAGTTTGGTAACAGCATATACTAACTTATAGTAATTTGTATATGTATTGTTAGTTTGTTTAGCCTCTCTTAATAAATGTTGTTAATTGCAGAAAACAAGGAGTGTGGACTCTGACTTTACACTCAATAGTTAGTGGTTATTGATAGCATAACAGTGTATATATATATATATTCATACATTAAATGTTATTCAGTAATCACAGTAAGATACAGACACGTTTTTATATTTATAACAGTGTGTCTGTGTGGTTTAGCTATGTTAGTGTGTGTGTCTGGATAAATTAATTTGTCATGGTATGATAGTATGTGTCTGGGTATTTTAGTGTGTGTTTACTCATGTGTGTTAGAGTGTGAAAGCATGAAAGGGGGAATTTATTAATCATGAAATAATGTAAGTGTATGTAGTTTTGGTGGGCATGGTTGGGGCTGCAGCATTTCATCCTTGGACGCAGGCAGCACAATGTCTCGGGCCTGCTCTGGACGTATGAACAAATGACCTATGCCAAATGTCCTATGACCATATGCCCTATGACCAAATGTCCTTCTGAGAAAATGTCCTTCTGAACAAATGTCATAATGACCATGAGTCTTTATGAACAAAAGTCTTACACCATATATTTAAGGTATCAATGGTATTTCAGTAGGGATATAGATATTGTTGATTTATTAGCACCTATCCAAGAATCAATGATCAATACAAATCTTACGTGTACCCAAAATTTTAATCACATATGCTGACATTTTAAATCAATTGACTCTGCCGCTTAATGAACCCACATTGCTACGATACAAGATTATTGTAATAGAAACATTTTTATTACTTTATGATGTACCTGGCCTGAGTCTCCATGAGTAGGTTTGCCACGCACTGGTGTGTGTACACTGATAGCATTCAATATTCAGTCTTAGAGTAAACTAAAACAAACATTCAGCACACTACAGGTAGAGGCTCTTACCTGTGTTCATGATGGTTTCTTTCCATTCCCACCGGAGGAGAAATATGGGTTATTTATCATTGCTCTATTAATGGGAAAATTTAACCTAAAAAAATAAGAAATTGTGATACAAATAAGTAAATCTGCTGTTGCTCTTCAAAGCTTTGCAACCATGAAGCTGGTGTGGCACGGTCAGGTTAGATTTACTGAACAAGGTAGAAGATTGCATACCCTGCACTTTTATTTGACTGTTACAGGAAGCAACAAGGTAATAAAAAATAACCATAGCTCATATACCTGCATAGTACCCTAGATATAAGTTACATCTGGAGTAGGTGGATCTAAGCTGGTCAAGAAACATCAAAACTTCTTGTTTAAATAAGTGCTCAAACAGTCCATTCAGCTAATGGGATAGTCAACCCTGTCAAAAATAAATGTTTTGTTCCATTTTGTTGTTTGTGTGTCTGCGTAACATTGTGAAAGCAAACTAGAATGATTCCCAAGAACTCCCTGTTTTCCTTCAGGTTCAAACACTAGCCATAGGGGAATGCGGAGAGTCATAGAATACATAACTTGTAAACATAATTGATCTTTCCCCTTTATTTCTCCTTACCTAAACACACAAATAACAAAAATATTGTTATTGGGGTGGATCAATTAGAGAACAGGGCGTGCTAATGCTCCATTCCCCCCCCCACTTACACATCCATGATATCACACACACTCATTCATATATTCGTTCATTCACAGATTAATTCCATCCACCCCCCTACCTGCACTGCAGCTCTCTCGGTGCCGCTCGCAGATTTCCGCAGGGGCCGCTGCTTCCCTCTGAGTTGTTCGCATTATGTGCGAGCAACTTCTTTTGTACTGCACAGAGAAAGCAGGAATGGAGCAGAGTCATGTGATGTGACGTAAATTAACGTGACTCTGCTGGGTTCCACCTCCCTTTGCAGTACAAAAGACCCTCCCACAGCTAAGCAGCAGGGCCCTTGCAATCCCGGTTGCCCTGGCTGCAGATCTCACGTGGGCCGCACCTCGTGCCGCATGTTGGACGCCCCTGCTCTAAAAATAGGCAGAACTTGTGGTGCAACCTTTTCTTTAATAATTGTATTAAAGAAAAGATTGTACCACAAGTTCTGCCTATTGCCATCTGCTTGGAGTACTGAGGCTCCCCCACACCACAAGAGCCTATGTTTTCCACCGGTGTAGAACCAGTATTACAAAATGCAAACTGAGTTTGGCTAGTTTTCCATGCTTCATGCACAAAATTAGTTAATATAGGTATAATTATGGCATATGAACTCACCTATGCATATTAGGAAAGAGGTTTTGTGGGGCATCTCCTCCCATTGGACCGAGGTCTTTCTTGTTAGTGAGTCTGGGTATGTTCCATGGTTGACTTTGTGTACAGTACATGTAATGCATCATAGGATTGTAAACTGCACTAAACAAAGGCTGAGCAGCTTGAAAAAGGTTAAAATGTCCAATCTACAAAACATAAAAATATAGTTGTTAATGTGGTCACAGAGAAGCATAAAGTAATAAAGTAATAAAGCAATCAATATTTTCTAAAAGCAAACCAGATTATGTTATTGTGTATGGGGTATGATGTTTGCAAACAAAAGATGTCCTCTCTAAACTGCTGTTTTTATGCTGAGTGAAATATATTTCAACCTCAGTGAGCTCCTTCAGCAAGAAGAGTTGAACCACTCCTACATAATTCATGGATAATATGGAGATATTTCAGGAAAGTCTTCTCATCGATTTAACAATTCTTTTGGCAGAATGAGCCATTCCCTTATCTTGGCCTTCTGTAATTTATAGTGACATAATTTGCAAACTCCTTGTTAAATGGCTCTACCTAGGATAGGTGTAATTTTGCTTATTATATGGCTTTGTGATTTTAATATTTAGGTTCCGGGTATTCTGTGGTACATACAATATTTCACATTGTATCTATTTCATGGCCATCCTTAGATAATATTCCCCAAATTTCTCCCTTCTCTGTCAACTTGATCAATGCAGTGAAAATAATTTTCCTTATAAATTGTATTATACCGTAATAAAATGCACTAGGCTCAGGCGTGTAACTGATGATGTATGTGGCTCTACTGTTCATTATTTCGATTGCCATCCTTTAAATACAGAGCATGGGGTGTATTCATTTATTTGCAACCTTTGCTGATTTACCATAGCGCATTTATACAGCATGTATACTGATGCAGTCATTCATTTTATGAGTTGGAAAACAACACCTAGTAACATCACATATGTTATCTCAACTTGCACGTATTTGCCAAATCGGATCAAGTTTCATGGTCTAAAATACACTTGAGTACACAAAACTATAGTCATACCCTGCTTTCTTACTCTCGTGAGTAAGGACATAGTCGCTGCACAACCATCCCCCTGTTTACGTAAGCTCGCTTCTCGAGGACACATCAGCACGATGCCAGCATGTCAGTTCATCTTTCAAGAGTCTTATTTCTGAGCATCTTTTTAGCGTTCTGTGTTTTGCAATGGAAATGAGCTGACGATTGCAGTGCCGTACATGCATTAATAAGTGAAAAAAGGGAGTGTTTCACTTTAAATACATTTTCGTTTTACATACATGCCCTGGACCCCATTGTGTATGTTGATGTGGGGTAAGCCTGTATACATTATAAAAGGGCAAATACCCACATAACAAACAGCAATAGTTACTCTACTTACCTATAACACATTATTGAGTAAATAAAGCTATTTAAGTTCACCTGCTGGTGCTATATAAACAAAAAATATGCATTTACTAAGTGTATATTAAACATGTTACCGCCTTTATTTCTTAGCAGCATTTTCACTATAAGTTCCATATTAGTATTCCAATTGTGTGGTACATGCGTTGAAGTTCTGACTGTGGGTCATTGTGGACAACGTGTATTATTCTCCAAAGCATGGAGCATTTCTAAGAATCAAGAAAAGCTCATGTGTCTTTACTGTGGTTTTATGCAGGGTCACATGAATGGACTTTATTCTGCTTCAAGCTGTTACTATGTTATACAAACTTATTCATTCAAGAGGAACTACGGACTAAGAATTTCCAGTTTGCTTTTGTGAACTCCGACGCTCTCCTGCGGTGCTTTCAAGATGTTTGAGGGAATGCTGGTTAATATGGGGCATATTGTTGTTTCATTGCGTAAAATGTGTTTATATAGATTCTACTATCCTTATGCTCTTTTGTATTAAAGTTAAATGCCTGTATTTTCTGGTCTTGGGAGGATTGAGAGAGAGGGTATAGCATTATGTTAATGTCTGATCAAAAACAGGAAAGCAATCCATCAACGTCTCAACAATAACTGCCCTACAAAGTGTATGGTACAGTTATTAATATTAAAAAAATATAGAAAAGCAGTGCATTAATAGAAATATGTGGATCAATTTCAGTCACTGGTTAGGGCAATAAATGATTGTGTTAACATGTGGATTTCTCTGTATGTATAAAAATGTCTTATATCAGATCTTCGACACCATGAGTCCTCTTCGTTTCTGGTGTTAAATATGGAGGAACAAGTGGTAACATAAGCTACCCCATATGTTTTCTGTGTTCACTTTATCCATGTGGATTGGGAAGGGGATGCTGCTGGGCTGTGTTGCTTAAGGATTGTTATTCCTACGTATAGTAGCTAACATCAAAATATAACCTTTATAAATCATTTTATGTACTCTTGCATTTATAGGCTTGATGCCCCAACCTGCTTTTTGAACAGATCTCCTGTGACTGCCGGCCCTTACAAGTCCAAAAGTAAGGAAACAAGCTACTGGTGGGGCCCACAAAATTTGTTTTACATGGACTAATGTTTTATGTATTTAAATAGAATCAGGTCACATGTAGAATAAATGTCTCTCCCAACACATTTATCTTACTTCTACACTGTAAACAGTTTCAAGAAACTAGATAGATTCTTGTGCTTGTTCTTTAAAGACGGAAGTTCACACCTGCCCATGCTATGATGCATTAGTTTAAGAGATACTTTTTATATCTGGGACTCAGGAATGATTCATTTCCAGAGCAGTGAACCTCACAATATTCATGAGTGATTGCTAGCCTGACAAGGGCTTTAGTGGCAGGTACCATTGCTTTATCACACTATGAATCGCAGCGTAATTTAGTTTGGCATGCTGCACTTAGCGTAATAAAGATTCCTCTGTGACATGGAGCTGCTCAAGCTGTAATGAGGTTTACCACACAGTATGTGCATTCCCTGTCAGCTTCCTGATGGCTTTATAATCAGCTAAATAGCAGGGTGTGT
The DNA here is from genome assembly GCA_023333645.1 of Sceloporus occidentalis. Lineage (NCBI taxonomy): Eukaryota > Metazoa > Chordata > Lepidosauria > Squamata > Phrynosomatidae > Sceloporus > Sceloporus occidentalis. The sequence continues at coordinate 14,111,628 of JALMGF010000022.1, read as the reverse complement.
AAATGGGATAAGTGACAAAGGAAGTAATCAACATTTATACATATACAATATATATATATATACGTGTGTGTGTATACACTCACTTTACCCCCTTCTGTTGCTATACTGTAGATATACACTACACCATACTAATATCCAGTTATATTTGCTTCTTTTGCACCCTACAAGTATTTTAACTTTTCATGTTTATCCATACAAGTTCCCCTTAAAACTCTTCCAGTGGCTCCATAAAACAACTCACTACGACTTCTCTTGTTTACAATTATTCCCCACAACACACCCACTTGCTCTGTAGCTATTGCACACTCAAACAAGCCCCTTCTACCCATGTTTCATACTAGACACTAACAATGACCTTCTACAATCCAATTCATTTTCTCTTCAACATAAAGTGTGTGTGATATACTTCTAACATCAGCTAAAGGGATCCACTCTAAAACAGACTATTGTATTTTGAGACCACAAACGGCTTTAGTTACTTCTTTAACACGCTTGAAATTCATACTAGTAAAGACAAAGGAAACCAAATATACCAAAAACAAAAATGCAGCAGGTACAAGTAAAGAAGCCTGGTAATCCATATTAACAACATAACATTTATATATACACTCAGTGGCCACTTTATTAGGTACACCTTTCTAGTACCGGGTCTAGTACCCCTTTTGCCTTCAGAACTGCCTTCATTCTTTCTGGCATACTTTCTACAAGGTGCTGGAAGCATTCATTTGGTGCTTAAGGGCCCAAAGTGTGCCAAGAAAATGTCCCCCACACCATAACACCAGTGGCGGAACTACCGGGTCGCAGGGGTCACGACTGCAACCGGCCCTGGAGTTCTGCCACTCAGGGGGGCCCAAGCAGGGCCAGACTGGCCCACCGGGATACTGGGAAATTTCCCGGTGGGCCGGCAGATTCGTGGGCCCGACGGCCAGCTGATTCGCCCCTGATGCGAGAATAGACCAGCACATGACACAGACTGACACAGAAAGACGGCCTTATTTAGAAACACAAAAATAAAATCCCAGTACATAAAAATGCAAACTGATACATGTGTGTGTATAAAAGGCAAGAATAAATACACTCTAAAAACTAAGACGCATAATGGTCATTTAAAAATAAATATAGTAAAAATTGGCAATCTTTAAAAGTAAAGGTCATTATAGATCATTATAAAAGGGACATATAATTTTCAATAAATATCTGAATATATGTATATAGATGGAAATACAATTCATTGGAAGTAATGTGCTTAATTGTAAACAATGTAAGTATGTATACATGTCTATACATAAATAAAACATGAAAAATCATGGTGTGTGTTAGTAGTTACGAAACTACATTCTCTTAAATATCTGAAATAAAAGAAAACAATGTAAGTATGTATCTAACATGTATATAATACTATTTCCCCTTGAGTTACATTCCTAGTATCAAAGAAAAGGGAACTGGGAAAAAAGTGCAATGTGCATGTACATTAAAAGCGAACTAAGGTGTTCTTGTTCAACTTATGAATACTAAAATGTCCAATTCAGTATTTAGACCGCCTTTTTTATGTGTTTGAAATTTGTAGATCCACTCAGTTTCCCTTTTAGAAACTTCTTGTTTGGTATTTCCACCCCGCCAATGGGGTAATACTAAATTTACTCCTAGAATTTGGAACTCAGAGAATGAGAAATCTTTACAGGTATTACAGTGTTTAGGAACACTGTGTTTAATGATTTTGTTACGTATACCTCCAAGGTGTTCTGTCAGCACATACCACGCGGTTTTTGATATTGAAACCTGTGTGACTTTAGATGCTCAACAATCCTATTATTTAATATAGTTTCCATTCATTCCCCCGCTATTGATGCCAACAGACACACTTATACATACACACTCATGCTAACACGCTTACACATACATACTAATGCACACACGCACACACAAGCGAAATCCAGCAAAACCACAGATGAACAGCCTCAAGACCAGCTTCAGGGCAGGTTGGCCTACAGGGAAATTTCCAGGTATCCTGGTAGACCAGTCTGTCTCTAGAGAAGAGGCTTTGAAGAAGTTAGTTTGTGAGCTTATAATCTACTGAGTGCTTCAGGAAGAGTAAGACAGAAGGAAAGTGTTGCTAAGGGCTCTGTAAGTCAGAGTCCGGAGTTCACTCTTGGAGGTATTGGGTGCAAGTGGAGGAGATGATACTGTGGATTGCAGTAGAGTGGTGAAAGGCAGGCAGTTACTAAGGGTTGCAATAATCTAGATAGGATACAAAGGATAGTATTTTGGTAGCATCTTTCATGTTCTCATTTAAATTATTTGCTAGCAGTTCCCTAGGTGGAATATGTTCCAGTACCTCTCTCCTACCTACTATACATGCTGATATAGGAAAGAACATCATGGCAATGCCCTCTACCAGCTCTTGAAGCTTCCTAGTTTAGCTATATGGTAAGACTGGCCCTGGTTCCTAGACCTAACAGGTTAATTCTCAAGAATTGTTTAAGTATCAAAGTCTTTCCTCTCATCCTGCTGTTTTAAGGGCTACACCACTGGATGATAATGAACTTCTCAGGGAGTTGCTGTAAGTTGTAACCTTTATCAATGTAGGTTTGGCATTTGTAGTGCAATTTGTAAGAACTAAATAATAGCTATGGTATTTTTACTATACAATATTCCCACAGCAATGTGTCACACAGACATTGATACACCACAGTATTAACATTCACAGCGATACATATATACAGCAATAGAAAAATATCACCAACGTTTACCAGCTTCCAATCTCCCCTTGCGTGTGATCTGATAACAGTATATATTTTACTTGCTCTTGCAATTTTTTTACTTGTTCTATGATGGTAGATTAAATGAATGTATACTTTTCATGTACCAGTTATGTGTTGGGTTTCCTGCTCTTGTTTATTTCACTCAATCTCTGCTATGCATTTATTTGACGCTGCTGGGTCTCTCAGGTATTTGGACGTCCTGCAACCATTATTATTTTTACGTAAACCTACATACCGTATTTGCTCGATTATAAGACGACCCCCCCAAAATCTGAATATTAATTTATGAAAAAAAGAAAAAGGCTGAATATAAGACGACCCTATAGGAAAAAAGTTTTACCAGTAAATGTTAATTCATGTAAACTATGTGAACAATTTTTTTTAATAAAAGCTATGATTGAGAAAAATATTTTGTTTTTATTTCCTTTTTTTTCAACCTTTTTTTCAACCTTTTTTTTCCAGGGCTGCTTTTCATTCCCAGTCCGACCCTGGATGGTCTGGGGCTGCTTTGCTACTTCAGTTCCTGGACGACTTGCCATAATAGATGGAAACATAAATTCTGCTCTCTACCAGAAAATCGGAAAGGAGCATGTCTAGCCATCAGTTTGTGACCTAAAGCTCAAGCGCAGTTGGGTTATGCAGCAGGATACTGATCATGTAAAAGACTAATTTTCAGTTATTACAAACGTTTGATAGCAATTGTTTCTGCCAGGGGTGGCACAAACAATTATCAGGTTTAGGGGGGGCATGGATCCCCCCCCCAGGAAATCATGCGGGGGGGACCAATAATAGAAAAATCCCCCCCAGGGCCGTAAGTGAGGCGAGTGCCTTCGGTGCACAGCTGCCCGATCAGCAGCTGCAGCGTGCAGGACTGGTTGGGGATTTCCCTAACCAGTCCAACATTAAGGTCACACTTACCAGTGTGCTCTCAGTGTCACTGAGCGCCGGGCGATGGGATATGACATTTATATCCCAGCCCCGGCGCTCAGCATAAACAGCTGTGCGTAGAAGGGGGGGTCTGATGGTAGATATGTGTGTGTGCATATACATATGGTGAGGCATGTGTATGGGCAATGTGTATGAATGTGTATGGGCACTTGGGCAGGCATATGTGTGTGTGTATAGGGCAGGTGTGTATATGTGTGTGTATGGGCACGCGCATATAAGGGCAGTGTATGTGCATACGTGTGTATGGGCAGTGTATATGTGTATGTCTGTATGGGCAGTGTATATGTGTGTATATAAGGAGTGTATTTGTCTTATAGTGTATACGTCTGTGTAAGTATGTGCAAGGGCAGTGTATATTTATGGGGAGGCATGTGTGTGTGTGCAGTTTATGTATGTTTGGGCAGGCGTGTATAAGGGTAGTGCATATGTGTGAGTACTGGCAAGTGTGTATGTGCAGGCAATTGCAGCGTATATATGTGTTTTTGTGGGCAGGCATGCGTAAGAGCAGTGCATATGTGTGTATGAGCAGGCATGTCGTACTTAAAGGGAAGAGAATGATTCCCTGTAACACATTTTTAACTCAGGGGCACCTAGGGTTAAATCCAGGCCTATTTCTGGTTAAATGAGTGTGTGTGTCACTGTATGTAGCATTTGGACACAAGAGAATATTGCGGGGTGCTACTTGGTCTAGGGCATCACTAATACAAAGCGCCACGTGCTAAATCTAGGGGTAGGCAGAGTAAGTGAAGGATGTGTTTGAATGCGTGTCTGGGTGTGATAGCGTATGTTTGTGGGTATGTTATTGTGCACATCTGTTTTTATGGGTATGTTAGTATGTTTCCAGGTGTGTTATGGTGGGCATGTGTCTAGGTATATTAGGGTGGGAATTTTTTGGGGTGTATTTTTGTGTGTGTGTGTATGGTATTCAAGTGTTTAAGTGTGTGGATATGTTCCTGTGTGCATGACATGTTAGGAGTCTTAGATGGGTCCTTCAATACATCATAGTACTCTCTGTGGCCGTGTCCAGTGGGGTCCATCTGTGGTTGTAAGATTTTTCTGTGGGAATTTTCTCCCATTCATCTAGTAGAACGTCTTATGAGCTGAAGGTGATATACCAAGACATTTTGGACAACACTATGCTTCTAACTTTGTGGGAACAGTTTTGGGGAAGGTCCTTTTCTATTCCATCATGACTGTGCCCCAGTGTACAAAACAAGGTCCATAAAGGCATGGTTGCAAAAATTCCCCACAGAAACACTCCAAAATCTTGTGGAAATCGTTCCCAGAAGAGTGGAAGCCGTTATAGCTGCAAAGGGGGGCCAACTACATATTAATGTCTATGTATTTATAATGCAATGTCATAGAAGTCCCTGTTGGTGAAATGGTCAGGTATACCCTACCAGTAAAAATACTATCCCCCCCAGACTTTTAGGGGTTCCTATGCCCATGGGGGCGGGCAATTACTTTTTCACATGGGTGATATAGGTTTTAATTTACTCTTTGCCTTCAATAAATTAAATTATCATTTAAAAGCTGCATTTTGTGTTTACTCCTGTTGTCTCTACCTTATATTACAATTAGTTGGATGATCTGAAATATTTAAATAAGACTAATAAGCAAAAAAAAAAGAGAGAGATAAAACACAATGGAGTTGTAATAGCGCAGATAAAAGGAACCTATTCTGAATGTATTACTTTCACAACCAAATGATGCATTAGATGCATCATTGCTAGTTTAGTGGAATGACCAAAGCTTTCCAAGAAATAATTGTTTAATTGTGTAAGATTTTGCCTTATTCATCACGTTTGTTGGGAACGCTTGTCACATCGCACAAAAGCAGTCACTGATAGATTGTCAGTACAGAAAGTAAAAAACCTTTTTAAAAGTTTCTGTACAGTTTGTAAGTAAATGAAACTTTACAAGAAGAAATTAAATTACATCTTCTAATATGTATTTGCTTAGCATACTTGACATAGTTGAGATTGTGCCCAGGAAGACCGTACCCCATACCCAATAATGACACACATTTTATTTGGGTGCAAATATATTTTCCACAGCTTTATTAAATTATACAATATTTAAAGGTCATTGTCAAAACAAGCCACCCCGGTTAGAACATAAATAACAGTTTTCCTTTTTATTAACACTGACAATGACCTCCCATAACAAATACGTTAACCGTATAACAATGGCACCAACACATACCAGGTGCCTCCACATTAACACATTGACCACAATAAGGGGTATAGCAAGACACCCCTACCAGACCGTTTAACCAAATTATAAACCATGTAGGGGCATACCGAGACACCCCTACACCACCAATTTAACCAAACCACCAATGCAGGGGCATACCGAGACACCCCTCCACCACCAACTTAACCAAACCACCAATGCAGGGGCATACCGAGACACCCCTACACCACCCCAGGTTCTGAGCCACAGGCCAGCTCAAAACCTACCAAAATAACTTGAACCAAGTCAAATTATTAAACCAAACCATAAAAAACCACCGTACTAAACAATAATCCCCAACTATCCCCGCCGCTGTGACCAAACGGGGTAGTCACCCCCACAACCCACCATTAAAGGGAGGGAGGGTGGAACAACCAGGATTTAGAAAAGCTCTGCCCCACCATCTTTGTCCTCTAAATAGCCTGCCTGTGCCACTTTTGCCCCCTAAACAACCTGCCTATGCCAACTCTGCCTCTGAATTAGCTTACCTGTGTCATATCTGCTGTGTCATATCTGTTTTAGGGGCAGATGTGGAACAGCCGGGCGCCACAGCTGTAAGCTGTAGGTGCTGCGTCCGGCGGCTGTCAGGCTGCATAGACATGCACTGTCCCGGCGCTGCTCAGCCTGGTTTTCGCGCTAGGCCAGTGTGGTCCTGTATGTATTACTACATAATATGATCTGAGAGTTACTTAATTCAGCTCAGGTCTTAGTAGAAACAATGACTACAAGCAGTTTATAGAAATAACTATATATGCCATAATTGCTCTCAGCTTGTTACTTTTTATTGTTCCACATCTGCCCCTAAAACAGTTTACATGTGCCACTACTGCCCCTGAAACAGCCTGTCTGTGCTACCTTGGACCTTGAACCAGCCTGACTCTGTCCCCTTTACATTCTGTCTACCCCTGAAACAGCATGCCTATGTAACATCTGCCCCATAATAGCCTCCCTGTGCCATCTCTACCCCATAAGAGCCTGCCTATCCCATTTCTGCCCATAAACACCTATACTGTACAATCATTCACTCACTTATTCATTCACCCTCCCGCACCCCCTTTCCTCGCAGGAACATGGAGAGCTTCCTGGTACAATGTGCGAGGGCGCCACAGCTGTAAGCGGTAGGTGCTGCGTCCGGCGGCTGTCAGGCTGCATAGACATGTACTATACTGTATGTATTACTACATAATACGATCTGAGAGTTACTTAATTCAGCTCAGGTCTTAGTAGAAACAATGACTACTAGCAGTTTACAGAAATAACTATGTATACCATAATTGCTCTCAGCTTGTTACTTTTTATTTATGTTGATTCTCAAGACAGATTCTTTAGCAGCTGAAAATACAGAGAGGAGTGAGTAAGTAAGCTCAGCATAAAAAACACAGTGAAGGTGAGTGCAGGGGACAAAGGTAGGAGACACATCTCAGGTGAGACTGGAGTAAGATTAATAAAACGTTTAGAGAAGATAAGTGATTGAAACAGGGAAACAATGAGAAGGAGGAAGAAAAAGATTTTGGGATGTATAGCAAAACACTGTGGAATGTCACGTGTTAAAGTTCCAGAAACATTTGTCTAAAAGCTAGAAATTAAATGTTATTCAAAAAAACTTAAATCAGGTCCTTTTCAGAATCAATTATGTAACTAGTTTTTAAAATTTGAGCTAATTTTACATATTTTTGATTTGAAGCCATCATCCACATGACTCGCAATCTGCACTGTATAGAGTTTAAATATCCCTGAGTCATATTGCAGTGCTCTATAAATATTGCTATTGAGTGACAGAATAGGAGATTTATCTGTAATCATTGCTGAATGTTTTCATAAAGACGGAGAAGGGATATCATGTGGTTTTTGTTCCAAAATTTGCTATGCATAAGAGGACAAACAAGTTATCCCTGATAACTGGTGTAAGAACTACTTCTTGCAAGGTTTGGAGCACCTTAATAGTCTAGCTACTGGACAAAGTAGGGTGGCTAACGAGTCATCTCTCTCTCCCTCTCTCTCTCTCTCTCTCTCTCTCTTCAATTAAGAACAATAGTAAGCTAAATGTCACGTTTTCACCCTTTGCTGGCTGGACTTGTTCTTACTTTGTGTGTCTCATTCCCGTTTTCAACCACTAGTGGCCGCCCTTGCCACTCAGGACCACTCTGGCTGATTATCATGTCCAGGTGCACCTTGCTACCTAATTATCTCAGCCTTTATAGGCCTGCCTAGCCCTGCAGTCAGGGCCTTTGCATTGTAGTGTTATGACCACTCTGCTTTGGCCTTGTACCTGAGCTACCTGCCGTCAGCCCTGCCAGTGGGCCTCCGTACCGTCAGCCCTGCCAGTGGGCCTCCGTACCCGTCAGCCCTGCCAGTGGGCTTCCTGCCGCCAGCCCTGCCAGTGGGCCTCCATACCCGTCAACCCGGCCAGTGGGCTTCCTGCCATCAGCCCATCCAGTGGGCCTCCGTATCCGTCAGCCCTGCCAGTGGGCATCCTGCCTAGAGACTTCCTGCCTTTACTTGCTGGTCATATCACCTATATTAATACAGTACCTTTCCACGTATTGTTTGTACTGTGTTTTATTGCGCCTGTCCGTACCACCCCACTTACCGTCATGCATCGTGAGGTACAAACGGAACCCTTTGTATCCCCTGCTACTGTGCTCCTACCCGACCTACTTACCTGGGTTGTGACACTAAACTACATGCCTCACCCAGAAGCACAAGAAAACCTGATCACTGTGTACCCATTCTCTCAAAGAAGGCGGGTCAGATCTTACCAATGCTCTGGCAGCCAACACTAGGTTAGTTTTGCTAAAACTCAAGGCAGGTAAAAAGAACGTGTTGAACAAACATTCCATGATTCAAGTATTTCAAGCAAGTTGTCTTAAATTGTGTCTCACTGCTTTCAACATAAAAGACCAACTTGTAAGTAACACTGTAAGCAGGACCTTAGGTGTTCAGGCATCCTGTGCGGGCCACCTCTGTGCCCCCCCATCATCACTAGAGTGCCTCTTTCCCCTCATTGACTGTGACAGGCACAGGGTGCACATTTCAAAGGCCAGTCCCTTATTTAGGATTGTCTCGTGTTTATGTTTTTTCTCTGTCTCCTCAAAGAGGACACAGGTCGGTAGGTTATGTGTGGGTGCTGTCATAAAAAGGTTCTTAAGGTGCTCAAATAAACCTTGAACCTTTGTGGTCCAAATGAACTGGTCTTTTTTCCCGGGAAATCCCAAGAAACATTGTACCTCCTATTGAGCTGGGCAGGTCCATGACGTGCTAGCTGAAATCCCTTTGTTGTCCATCTGAAAGGCTTGGTGGGTCAAAATGAATTCTAAGAACTCCACTATGGTAGTCTTGAAAGTTCATGTCTGCTACTTGGTATAGAGGCCAAGTACTTGGTTCAAGATACATATACTTTCTAATACACTTTATATCTTTATGGAAGTGTTGGAATATGTCCGGAGCCAGGGCCGGCCCAAGACAAAATGCCGTCTGGGGCGAAGTTTAAAATGCCCCCCCCCCATTATCTACCCTTACCCCCCCCCCTTGTACTTACCTTTCAGCAGTCCTGCGACAGGTCTCGGTGCCGGCTTGTAATGCTGAGCGCCGGAAATTACGTCAACTTCTGCCGCTCAGCATTACAAGCCGGCGGCACCGAGACCGAGCTAGAGGGCTCGCAGAGGAGAGAGAGAGGGGCGATGAGCGGGTACTGACAACTTGGTAAGCGAAAACCACTCGGCGCCCTCTCTCTTCTAGGTTTTAAATAAAAAAAAAAAGCTTGGAGCGGTTGCCCCACTCAGCTCCATTGTCGGGCCGGCCCTGTCCAGAGCATTACAGATTCCAAAGGGCATTATTGTACACTCATGTACAATACTCATGTAACCCCACCCCCCCCGTTCTTCTTTCCCACAAAGAAAATGCCAGCCCCAGGATAAGAGGTGGAGGGATGTAAGAAGCTCTTAGACAGGGTGTCATCTATGTACTCCTTCAAGATGCGTATAATTTAGGTTGTGGTAAAAGATAAACATGTCCATAAGCAATGAGTGCCCCAGAAAGGAGATCGATGGGACAGTCATAATTTCAATGTGGGGTAGTTTATCTGCCCCCTTTTTCTTAAAGACCCCTGCAAAAGATGCATGAGCATGGGGTACAACAGGAATCCCTTCAGAAGTGTGCCGAGAAGTGCAGAGAAGTTGTCCATGGGAAAGAGAAGGCTGAGGAAGACAGCAAGCAGTGTCAAACTTGATATATTCTCGATGAATGGTTCCTAGAGTGACAATCAGGTCAATAGTCTCATAGTAACAGGACTGGAAGCTAGAAGTTTGCCATCCATCAGTTGAATGTGTATGGGACAGTAATCTGGAATTTGGCAGCAAGCACTATATTCATAAAACAGCTGGCATCATAGAGGTAGAGGTGGTTATTCCATTATTGTGACATGTAGAGGGACTTGTGGGGCCAAGTAGAAGCAAGGAGCGTATGAACAGCAGCATATCTATTTGCATGTGTTCTTCTGCAGGTGTGAAGGAGTAGAAGATGGAGATGCTATCTGAGTAAAATACGTAAGCTAAATCATCTTTCAAGGAGTCTGACAGACCTAAACTTAACTGGTCAAGGAGGCTAGCTTCATTCAAGGAACTTTCAACTGCTGGCTGATGGTATTCAGTTTTCTCCACAGACCTTTTTCCTTGTCTGAGATTGCGCAGGGTCGATTGAGCTGTGGCATCCCTGTGTGGGTCATCATAAAGGACCTTGCAGCCTGCTGGAAAGAAGCCAAGGTGTGATGGGTCCACTGTTGGGGTTTCCCGGGATAGAAGGGCGATGAGAGTGTGAACCCTCATGTAGTCTGTGGAATATGTGTGAGGCTTTAAGGAGAATAATATGTGACACCATGTTAGGAAGGCCATCTGACAACTTATCCGGCAGTGGTATGTTGGGTTCAGGTGCTATAGCACCTTCAAATGTCATAGATACCTTGTAGTTGTATGTTGCATAGGTTCAGAGATAGGATGGCCCAAACATTGTTATTGGAGTTGGTGATACAACTCCGCTTGACCTGCTTATAGGTCCTGCACAGCCTGGGTTAACATGGCTAGTAATTCAGTGAAGGTTGATCCAGAAACAGTCCAAGCAGGGCCGGCCCTACCATGGAGCCGAGGGGCGGCATTTTGCGGAGGAGAGCGAGAGAGAGAGGGGCGCCGAGTGGTTTTCGCTTACCAAGTTGTCAGTACCCGCTCGGCGCCCCCCTCTCTCTCTCCTCTGCGAGCCCTCTAGCTCCGTCTCGGTGCCGGCTTGTATTGCTGAGCGCTGGAAGATGACGTCATTTCCGGCGATCAGCATTACAAGCCGGCACCGAGACCGAGCAGGGAGACTCGCTGCAGGACTGCTGAAAGGTAAGTACAAAGGGGGGGATAGGGTAGATAATAGGGATTTTAAACTTCCCCCAGGCGACATTATGTCCTGGGCCGGGCCTGAGTCCAAGGTCAGTATGTCAGGTGGGAAAAGGTAAGTCAGAGACAGTAAACAGTCAATATGGCAGGCAGCAGATAAAGTGTTAATCCAGGGACAGTTCAAGGTCAATATAGCAGTCATACAGGACACACACCCCTAAGGCCGGCTCTGATTGTAAGTTTACGATGTACTGAGCACATCTGGGAGACTTAAATGTGGGGTAAAATGGAACTAATACATACATTACATTTTAGATTAATTTTCCTATTGAGGCTCTTAGCGAACTGGTCCAGTTATGTGAAATAACCATGGTTCACATTTGCTTTAAATGCTGGTAAGAACATCTAGGCTAAAACATACTCTGTCTGACCTAGGTTGATGCTTGAATCTTTGTATCGAAGAAAAACAGGAAAGAAAAAACAACTCAGAAGTGGAACCTAAAACATATATATATATATATATATATATATATATATATATAAATGGATAGTAGAAGCATTATTAAACACTCATCCACATCTACCACATAAGCCAGAAGGCTTGTTTTTTCCCCCCAGAAATTCCATGGTGCTGCCACAACCACAAGGAATTCTGGGTAGGTAAATGCAAATAAGGTCAACAATGATCACATATATATATATATATATATATATATATATCTACATACCTCGGAACACTGCTTCTCCGGTTCTTGGGGTCAAGACCCGAATTCTCGGGTTGCGGGAGCGGGTCCTTGACACATTCCGCTCCCCGCTCATTTTCCTTTAAATAGGGGTGTTTCCCGCTGCTGTCAGCGGAAACTCCGCCGATGTCAGCGGGACCGCCCGCTGACGTCAGTGTGCAGTCCTGGCCGCAGTCATATGTTCAATCAAGAGACTTAGTGGGTGAAATAAGGAATTTGATATTATTACTCTGTTTATTGAAATTTAAATTTGGTGACCCACTAATGCCTTTTAAAAGGTTACTGGTGTCAAATTCACTTTTGTGCAGGCCATTACTTACTTTTTCAAGCAGTTCATGTCTTGCAACAATAAATCCTTAATGAGAGGTCTCTCATGCCAAAAGAAAACAAGAAAACTACAGCAGCTTTTCCACTAATCCTATAGATAACTCACTAAACTATTACTCATTATTTTTTGGGATTAGTGTTAGAAAAAACAAAATCAAATAGTCATTACTTTTATATTTGAACTCATACAAACAGTAAACAGTGGCGTGGATAAAGGGTTGATGTGGTTGCCCCTTGATTGTCCCAAAGAGTCCAGTGTTTCTTTACCCCCTACTCTAACAGCAGAAAAATGCCTTCTTCAAGCTTTGATCAGCGCTGCTTAAAATGCATGTTTATGATATGTCCCATTGTACAGGGCTACGTAATATGATAATACTATAATATATATATGTTATATCCTTGTACCATCAGTGAAGCACTGTGCTCTTAACTAAGGGACTGATTAAAACCTCCAGATGGGCCTAGATAAAATGAATAAAAAAAATACTACTAACACACAAAGACCAAAGAACTTCTTACCTGTCTAAAGAAGTATTCCAACTGTGAATTTTGATTAGGGGCAAACGCTATCTGAGGTCTATGCTGAAACAGAGCCTGTTCAAAGGGAAATTCAGAAATAGTTATCTTTAACATCATATATGACTATGCATTAAATAATTATGGTAAAGTATCAAATTATAAAACTATTCATATTACTTCACTCTTTAAAAGTGAGAACACTTTGATATAATGTTATACAGTGAGCAAAGTAATGATACAAAATATTGCAAAATTCATATACTGTGCAGGAATTGAGAGAGCTCTCACTTTTTCTAGCACTTTCTATCAGTTAATGTAAATTAACCCAGAACTGGCAACATTTATTGATAAAATCTTAATTTCTCCATCAACATATGACACCGATCATGCCCATAAAGGTAGTACGGACCTAAAATGGAAATGCTGTTTTTTCTTTGCTCTAAGGAACCAACAACAACAATAGGTGTATATTTTGGCCTTTATGGCCATTGTTTCCCTCGTTGTAGGAATTTGTGACCCTTACAGCCTCATTAACAGTACCCTTACTGCCTCGTTAAGAGTAACGTGTCAAATTTTGTTCAACATGCCAAAAGCCACTTACTACGAATCATGGTCAGGAAGAGAATGTTGCTTCATGAGGCGTGAAGAAATAGACTCTAGAACAATCTAAGTTATACATCTGTATGTTGGATGACTGCTGTCTTATGTTAATTATGTAATACCAAAGGTAGTTTTGTTTAGATGGGGAAAAGCATACACTATGTTGAATAAAACATCAATATAAAATTATGTTTATTAACAGACTAGTCTTGGTCACGCCAACTAAATGATTGGTAGGCTAGTGCCCCACAGAACCTCCTACTTACAGTTAAGGTGTAACGCTGTAAACATGTAGGTAGGTATGACTTTAGTATTAAATTGTCAAGGCGGATTTAACTCAGTACTGTTTATGAAGTTCAAATCAAACACAACATCAGCAGCAAAAACAGTATTGTAATGACCAGAATAATTAATAGAAGTCACAAATCCTGTTTGCATAAAATATGTCTTGGGAAATTAAGTGTTGTTAAGAATTGTCTAAATATAAGTAATATCTGTTGTGCACAAAAAGGGGGCCCCTGGAACAGTAGGGAAGGGGGAGTATGACTGTTGGCCTATGCATGATAGGGACAAGCTGAGGCTTTGTCATTGGACAATCAAACTGATTCATAGCATCAGGCATGAATTTGCACAATGTGTTGCCTTGTTTAGGAATGCTATCTTGGTTTGTAGTGGTCTCCCAAATGCAAGACTCTGTGGAAAGGAGTCACAGGAACCTGAACCACTTAATTTCAAAATGTATTGTCCGGATTGGTAAGGAGTTGGAAGGTAATAACAGGGATGTAATGAGAAACATCTCCTGGCTAGTGTGAATTTCAATGCCCATTGAGCTGTGTGCCCAAAACAAGAGATTTGCGAGATGTGTCCTGCAGGTGGTTTAGAGTACGGTACTTGTTGGGCTAGGACTCCTGCTTAAGGTGTTTAAATAACTACCTGAAGGGCCTATGGCTTAGTAGCTGGTTGTTAAGGTGGTTACTATGAGTTAATTATGCTGCTGGCTTGGGGCCCGGTAATGTTTTGAGTTAATAAAGCTGTGGCCTATGGCCTACCCACAAATCAGTGTCCACTGTTGTTTGGGGGAGAAGGAATCTTGGTCTGGAGGAATGCTATAGGCATAAGCATTAATTTTCCCTTTTAAATGGTTCTAATACAGAAAAATATTTATGGACAATTGAATTATATAATGTTTCCATACAGATCAGAACATTTTACCTGCAGAACAAAGTACCCGAAGCTCAACTGTGTCTACATATGGCATGTCTATAAAAAAAGAGTTCTATGAACAGAATAAATCAAAGAAGGCACAAAATCAATTTTGAAACATTTAACATAATATATTGGTGCTTAGAAAGGTTTAAGCTATTACCAGGGTATTTTTAGGAAATAATTTACAAAATCATTTTTGTCACGAAAATAGTCGTGGGGTATATGCACTAAGCAGTGAGTTGTAGAGGAACCACTCCTTTACAGCTCACTGCTTGGTACATACACCCCACAACTATTTTGCCACCATGGCAAGATGAAAATTACCAACTGTAAGAAATCATTTTTTATACTTTTATTTTGTTCTGCACATTTTAGGCCTGAATGCAACTTGAGTGCTAGGAACATATGGTATCAATTAAGTGACGTAGCTTAGAGGGTCTTGGAATGCCGGTGTATCATATGACTGTTCCAATAGGATTCCTTTACGTATACCCTAACCAAATGTAAAGGGGTATAAATTGGCATGACTACAAAGACAAGGTCTCTTTCCACGCTCTTTCCACGCTCTTTCCACGCTCTCATCTTCATTTCACCAAGATATTTAGCCTACAGTACCTTTTATCAACATTTGTTCCAGCATCGGTATTGTATGAATTGATAATTTGTTATCGAATAAACCTGATTAATAAGACATAGAAGCTGTGGTCTTGATTGCTGTTTGATCACTGGAGAAGCTTAGATATTCAAGACAAAGAATATTCTAACAAATTGACGAGCCAGCCAGTCTTTAGTCAGTTTTCTACGGCGAGCCTTTGCTGCATGTATGTTTTTGACTTTTCCTCTTCCGACAAAGGGGGGATAGTGTGCAGTTGTCTGAAGAGATCAAAGAGATCCTCTGACTAAAAACAAAAAACCTAGCAGTGTGATCAGAAGAAAGTGTAATTCGACACTACCAGACCATTACCAAACCACGTGGTGAGAAGCAAGAGCATTCCAGAACCGTGTATCGTAGAGAGAGCAGATTGAGCAAGCAACTGATCTACGGTAAGTATGGATTTTATTAATACTTTGTCTTCCGGAAGTAAACTTGAATTTACGTTTGTTCCTTATACGGCTAGTGATTCAGCTTTGTGGCATGATTTATGGCGTCAATGTGAAGATGCAAATAATAAGATAGACAAACAGATATTTTCTGGGAATAAGGAGAAACAAAAGTTGAGAAATGTAATGAAAATGATTAAGATTTTTAATACATTACTTGATGGTGGGGATAATATGACTAATAATGATGTTAGTCAAAGTAATTCACAGAGTAGTGACATGGTTAAAAATGAGATGCACAATGTGTGTGCAATAGAAAAGGAATGTCCTAAATGTGATTTATTAACTGAAGAGATTTCGGATTTGTCGGATTGCTTAGAAATTAAGAATTTGTTAATTACAAAATTGCAGAAAGATTTGAAACAAGTTTGTGTAATTACAAGGGGAGATAGACAAAGACACAGCTTAATTCCAGAAAATGTAGAGGATGAACCAGAGGTCAGTTCAGAACAGGAACTGCAAAGGAAGAAACTTAGAAATAAAGCAGCAAAACTAAAATTACAGATACAAAGTGAGTTAATGAAATTACTTAAAGAAATACCGCCGTATAATTCTAATTTGGATGCATTTGGTAATGCAGATGTATTTGAATCGAATACAGAGAAGCATAATTTGTCTAATAAAGAAAAAAATATTTTGTTTAAAATTTGGTTACCTACATACATGAGTAGAAGATTAGTAGCTCCAATAAATTCTCCTATAGTGGAGGATGATAAAATAATTCATGGAACAGATAAGGATAGACTCCAACAGTTGATTAAGTTTACAACTGGAAATACCAATCCAACAATTGATATACTAGAAAATCTGAAACCTACAATTTCAGAGGATCCATTTTCTTTCTTGTTAAGATTTGAGCAGGCTTACAGATTAGTTTTTAACATTTCTGATGATGAATGTCCTGTCTCTATGATTCAAGTTTTTGTTAAAAAGTTTAACTACCTGGATCCTACTAGCATAGCAATTGCTTCAGATATGCAAACACTTGAGGATGCTGCTGCATTTATTGATAAAATCAGGAGAGAATGCAGACATGAAGGGGTTAAAATGAATGTGTCTGTAGTTAACATGGTTAATAGCAAGGATATAGGTAGAAAGGACAGATCACATTTAATTCACCCCCCTTCTCCCCCTCAGGAATTTAAACATACCCAGATGCAGAATCCTAGGGGACACAGGTTTTGGAATAAAGAGTCTTTTCACTGTTTCTATTGCAAGAAACTGGGACATTTTAAAAGACAATGTCGCAAATTTCTCTATAATAAAAAATTAAAAGAGCAAAGAAAATCAAATGGATTTGTTTACAGTTCAAATGTATATACTAACAGGGCTGTAACACCTCAAAGAGATTTACTTTACACTCCAATGATTAGGCAAATCAGGGAGATTGAAGTTAATAAAGAAGATTTACCTAATACAGGAACTACACAGGAGTATGTTTGTTGTAAGTGTCGCGAGAGCTATAATACGTAGATCTATGTTGATTCAGTATATAGGGAGCTAGTATAGCAATTAACTCTAATTCGTACTGTATCCCTGCACTCTGTCTTCTATGAAGATGTTTTGAATAAGTTAATTTATTTATAAGAAAAACTATATGAACATCAGATGTGTTATATGTTAAAGTTTTGTGTTTTGTTTTATTCTGTAAGTTAAGATCCTGTAATGTTATATGTTGTATATGTTAAACTGCAACTACATAGTGTCCATCATTTGCAGAAGTACAAGTTAGGGATATTTCCTTTCTTGCTTCTCAGGTTGATTCAAAACCTTAATTTAGTTCATGAGAACAGGGTTTTGCGTCATGACTAAATAGGATTACTATGTATTGTATTGTATTGATCAAATATGTTTTTCCGTATTGAAGTATTAATTATTTACTATTGTCCATATTCTTAAATTCATCTCATGATCCAAATTCATGTGTTATAATTTGCTATTTGGTTATTTGATAAAATGATGCAGTTTTTAATGTTAAATAATCATTTTAAACAATTTCTTAAGAATCATATTAGAACATTACATTATGTTTTATGGTGTGGTGCTACAGTAATAAAGGTGTTGTATCAGCTAAGATTTTGATGCTGCATATCTGTTGTGTTTTTTAGGTTGTATATAAGAGTCGAATGGACAATGCAAATCATTAAAAAGTCCATCATGGCAAAGATACCATACTGATGATTGACGGTTCTAAGGAAGATCTACAGAGTCAAGAAGATCTACAGATTTGACAACCAATTTATAGCCAATTTAACAATACTCAAGGGTTCCCAGACATAATTAAGAAGAAAAGAGAAATTGATGATTTCAATGGTCATGTGTGTTTTTGTGTAATGAAAGGGTACTTATTAGTTTGTAACATTAGAATTAACTTTACCAGACAAAGTAATGTGAGGTTAAATGTTATGATAGGGCCTAAATATTTATTTAGTTGGACTAAAGGGACCTACGCACAAGATGATAAATCTGGGTTTTGGGAACAGATCGTAAACAAAGTAGTTTTATTGAGTATAGTAATAGGATGCAGTAATAATGTATGTGAAGGTACATGTTTAATACCTATGGCAGATAAAGAAGAAACATTGTTTCCTATTAGAGTATTGGGAGTACCTGTCAGTAGTACACAATTATTATTTTATAAATTAGAGTATCCTGATTTTGTTTTTTCCACAGATATGTCAGAACCGGAACAGTTAGATTTGTCTGCATGTTTACATTTTGTGTCCAAAATTATTTGTTTGTCTTATCAAGCTGAAACTATATATCATTCATGTTTTCATAACCAGAGCTCATGTTCAGGTACAATTCAAAGTGTGAAAACATCTAACGATCTTGTAACGCCTATAGAGAAAGGTAGAGTATGTGTACAGGTAATGTCTAATGGGGAATTGATTAAAGCAATGTTTCCTAAATGTACGCATACAGAAATATTATCGAAAGGTCTGTATTGTATTGATGGCGATCCAATAGCAATATATATATATGGAACTCAGATTAATGTTTCTCAAATTAATTCTCAAAAATTAAATGTTTTGCCAATACAGTGTAATTTATCACAAGTAAGTGAATTTCCATGGCAAAAGTGGGCAAATGAGATAAGGAAAGATGTAGGATTTTTAAATGTCTTGCAAAAACAATTAAAAGAAGCACAGATTGTATTTCAACATGAGCAAGGTAAACTCAAAAACATAGAACATGAATGGTCAATAGTCTCAGGTACATCTTGGTGGAAAAACTTTGCTAAGTCAACAGAAATTATGGCAAAATCATCTGTTGGCTCCGCTATCACCAATGTTTTGTTACATCCATTTATTATTGTTTGTGTCTTTTATATGTATTATTTTTCAAATATGTTTATTATGTAGAATAAGAAAATCATATTTAACTATTCGAGAAAAGATAAAGCAAGGAGAGATGATATTAAGGGAAACTTTAAGACGTAGGATGCATCAGTCTTCCACAGATTCTTTTTTATAATATTATTGTTTACATATCTTCCTGCACTCACTGAATGTGATACGAATGTTGTATGAATGGACAGCAAACATTTATTTATGGTACATAACCATAAACAGGGGGAAGTGTAAGAAATCATTTTTTATACTTTTATTTTGTTCTGCACATTTTAGGCCTGAATGCAACTTGAGTGCTAGGAACATATGGTATCAATTAAGTGATGTAGCTTAGAGGGTCTTGGAATGCCGGTGTATCATATGACTGTTCCAATAGGATTCCTTTACGTATACCCTAACCAAATGTAAAGGGGTATAAATTGGCATGACTACAAAGACAAGGTCTCTTTCCACGCTCTTTCCACGCTCTTTCCACGCTCTTTCCACGCTCTCATCTTCATCTCACCAAGATATTTAGCCTACAGTACCTTTTATCAACATTTGTTCCAGCATCGGTATTGTATGAATTGATAATTTGTTATCGAATAAACCTGATTAATAAGACATAGAAGCTGTGGTCTTGATTGCTGTTTGATCACTGGAGAAGCTTAGATATTCAAGACAAAGAATATTCTAACACCAACCCTCTCAAATTAATTTAATTTTTTAAGGAGTAACCAAACTTGGGTATTCTCGGAGAGACTAACCTGCTTTGGAGAAATGTTTAACTTAATTATATTTTTGGCAGAGGTGGCCAAGCCGGTACAGCTTACAGTGCAATGGTAAATGATTTAGGTAAACTAGAAAAATGGTCAGAGCTGTGGCAACTGATGTGTAATGTGGATAAGTGCAAGATATTGTACCAGGGCATAAAAACCGAGGATACAATATTTGATACTGTCCTCACCTCAACGTGGGAGGAAAGGGATTTAGGGTTAATTAATTTAGAGGATTTAAAGGTAGGTAAACAATACAATAAACCATCAGGAAATGCTAACAGAATGCTTTGTTGTATAGGGAGAGGTATTAGCAGTAGAAAGAGGAAAGTGCTTGTGCCATTGTACAGAGCACTGGTGAGACCTCGATTGGAGTATTATGTACAGTACTTGAGACCATATCAGAAAAGGTTAAAAGATCTTAACTTACACAGCCTGGAAGAAAGACATAACACAGGGAGTATGATAGAAACATTTAAAAACACAAAGGGAAATCAACACCATAAAGGAGGGTAACAATTGTGAAAAGGATAATAAGAAGGCGAGTAAAAGAAGAAAAACTACCACAAAAAGAGGATATAGTCTTAAAAGTTATATCAGGAACTATTACTTCAATGAGATGGTGGTGAATACCATTCCAGCAGAAGTTGTAGAGGTTAATGCAGTGCAGTGAAGGAGATTAAGCAAGCATGGACAGGTATAAGGCTAAACTAGACATAAGATAACTCAAGTATTCAGATATTGGGCAGACTAGATGGGCCGGATGTTTCTTTTCTGCCAACACATTCTATGTTTCAACATTTCTTTTACCTGTTACCCAGCTGAATACAGAGGGTGTGCATTCCCAGGATCTAAGGATAGAGTGTAGCACTTTAAGGGAATAAAGTCATTGTCCTAGGTATTTATTCATGAACGTATATTTTAATTTAGGTTTAATATGCTGTCATGCAATATTCGTCTTTTAAATTGTGTGGTCCATTTGCCATGGATCTTAAAACAAAAATATATATTTGCTTAGCATTTTTCATTAATTGGTGATAATCAACATTTCTCTGTTGTAAGCAATATTTTTTGTGTCATTTTTACAATATTGAAACCTATTGTGCCATGGGTCTGGGGTGAAGAATATGGCAGATAGGGCATCCTTCCCAAAACAAGCACAACAGGGTACTCAGCCAAGCTGCATGTTTGTCATCACTACTACACTTTGTGTAGTGATAGCACATGCCCATACACACACACATACACTTCCCATACACACACACATACTCAAGCATTCAACAGCTTCTGTTTCCCCCATCTCTTTCATTTCTCCCTCTGCCCCTCCATTCTCCCCATCTTTTTCCATTTTCGCTCTGCCCATCTTCTCCTCATCTCCCTTACCTTTCTTCTGTGGTGGGAGTACAGGGTCCATTTCATCAGACCTCTCCTTCACCACTCCCACTCTGTACACACGGCTTTCATTCTGAGCGCCAGCATATGATGTCATGTCCTAACGCTTAATCAAAGAAACATCTAGAGCACATTACGCAGCGCACTCCAAATGGAATTACGTGAAGACGTCAGTACGCCCGTTAACATCACAAAGCTTTTTTGTACACATCAATAAGAGCAGGAACAGAGAATCTTCGCCCTACACTTTTCTCCCATATGGGCTTAATCATAGATCTAGGGCTATGATTAAACCCATATGGGCAAAATGTGTAAGACAAGTAAAATCACTAGTTTGACTGTTTGTCTGACCAGCTTGTCTCCTGACATGCTTCTGACTGATAGGTAGATTTTACTTCAGTTCTTATTTTGGTTTCTGACCTTTGGCCTTGCTTCTTGTTTTACCTTTAGACTGTTATTATTCAGGTGCCAGATCCCCTGTCTGTGTTTGTGTTTATGACTCTGACCTTAGAGACCAGTGATAGCGAAGAAGGGTGCATAACTACAATCAGGTTTCACTATACTCACCTTCTTATTATCCTTTTCACAAATTTTAAATATTTGTTTATTTTAGTTTTGTACGTTTTTAGACTTTTTTGACTAAGGATCCCTTTAGGCCTTAAGGATGTTGTGTAATCTGAAGTATTTTTATTCATTTTCAGAAGAAATATGACACATAATCCAAGCATACTCACAGGACATCCAATAATACAGGCCCCATAAAGACATTATGTGTTACCTGTTGCTTAACAATGTCAATGTATCCAATATTAGATTTTATGAGTTTCAAAAGACATTAAATGTGTCTTGTGTCTTTGTATCACTGTTACCCAGAAGAATGACATGCCATGTGATCTCCATTAGCTTGGGCGGTTGACACCTGCAGCGTCTTGCTATTGCCTGCAAGGCCGTGTAGCAGATTCTATGCACAAAGAGGTGATTATCTCTCCCAAAGCTGAGGTGTAGTTATTTATTTTTAATGTTATTGTATCATGTTTACATTTAGTGATTTAAAGGCCTTTTGACAACACTCATAATTTCTCTTGTATTTCCAGCACCGTCAGCATTGACACCACTAGAACAGAATGTGCATTGCATAGATGGAGGTACTATTACATCCTTAGGTTGTTCATGTTACATTGTTTAGGGTGTAATAGCATGTGCTAAACGAGATAAGGGCTATTGAATGTTTCATTGAGATGCCTATGTTCAAGCTTCTAGGTGCCAAAGAAGAAAAGGGAGGGATTTAGGGAAGCACTGCCCATTGTGGCATTTGACCAGCTCTTCAGAGGGAACGGAGCTATGCGAGATGGGCTTTTTTAAGACTCTTGGGAGCTAGCTAGCTACGTGCTGACTACCCTTGGCACAAATATACGTTTTTATAGCACAGTCCATGGAAAAGCACAAAGGGTTAAAAGCATACACAAGTAAAAGCATATCAGCGCTACACCTTAGAGGAACCTTGGTAGGACATGGCTCTTGTCTACCTGCAGCACAAAAACATAGATATCAAACTTTGCTTTTATTGCCTACGCAAAAAGAAAGGAATGTACCAGGATTCTCAATCACAACAGCCTTATGAGAAAACAAATACAGCAGAGAATTCAAGGACAAATAAGAACAGCTTGTTCTACGTATTTTTTTGCTAGCCGGCGAATCCTCTGCTTCACTTTTACCATCATACATCTACTGTCTGCCCATGAATGAGAAAGACAAGCAAAGCAGTGAGTAAAAATCCAGGTTCTCTTAAGTGCGTTTGTTTTCTTTGCCACCAGCCTCTGACCCTGGGTTTCTTAAACATTTTCGGCAAAGTAATAAAGTTAATAATGGAGTCTGAGTTCCAATAATATTTTGTTTTCAGCAAGTCCCCCAATAAGTTTTAACTATAAAATAATATTAACCCATAAAATTATACAGCTACCAAGGTGCTATTGAAATACCTATTTTCCACATTTAAGCCAGTAAAGGATTATTGCCAAAAATCCCTTGGTTTAAGAAATGATTGAGCTGTTGTTACCTTTCATAAAAGAGACAGACCTCCACCCCACTAAACCTGCTGATTTAGGGGGCCCACTGGGGTAGTCTTGTCCCAGCCATACTATGACCAAGACAGCCTGCTTGCAGAATGACTACGTGATAGGGTTGCTTAGCACTTCACATTTACAGAGTATTAGTCAGTGTAGCATTCTAGTGTGCCAGCAGCACAACAAACCACTGTTTGTCTCAATCCATAGCTTAATCACTAGGGCAGACCATGCGAACTGGCACCAGGAGGCAGCTGTTGGAAAAGTGAACAAGCAGTGTTTCTAAATGAAAACTTTTGTAATTACCTGCAATAAAAAGGGAGAGTGATACAATCACAGCGAGGTTCATTGTTTCTTGAAACACACAGACATGGCTATCTCTTTGATGATGTTTATCTTCCAAATATGCAATACGCTCTACCAAATGTTACCACTCATTTTTCCACCTTAAGCAAGAAGTATTCTGATGTGCCCCTCTTGTGTAATCCTTATTGTTTTTGTATCCTAATCCCTGTTTTACAAGTCAAACTCCTGTGAAGCCTAACATATAGACTAGCCTAGGGCAACCAATCAAAGTGTGCTTAAAATCTATGTGCATTGATTTTATATTAAAAACTGCAGGCACACTAGCAAACTAACATGAGTGTTATTAATATAAAAATCAATAGAAGTAGATTTTCAGTATTTTGATTGCCTGTGGCTTGTTTACAATGTTAGAAATTCATTTTTTTATGATTTTCTGTGCTCCATGGGGCCTGTATTTGTAGACAATTAGTGACATGCCAGTACGAAATAAACTTCAGATTGAATTCATGAGAGGTGTAGTACTTTCACAGAAAAAGAAAAACTTTTGCATTTCTTTTACATAGATGCCTTAAGATGATTCTGTGTTGTTTTCTGGCATGGTGAAGAAAGCAGGAAACAAATGCAACACATCTACCAGCTGTTTAGGGCAATCGTCTGCCTGGACTGTTTTCTGGTCAATGTTGTGCAACATGGATATATTATCAGAACATTTTCTGTCGAGACGAAACAACAGTTAAAGGACCTTGACCAAAACCTAAATATTGCTATGGAGGTGATGCTTGCTCATAATGCGTTTTCATCTTAATCATTATGTATTTCTTCTTTACTGCTGGTAGCCTCTGGCTCTACTGGCCATGCATTTGTAACCTACAAGATCCACTTCCTGAATGATTATTCAGGAACATTATGGAAAATAACATTGGAACATTATCGAACATAATGCGTTCTATTCATGAAGCATCAAGTTGTCAGTTCAGTTGCTAGTTCAGCTGAGCGGGATGAAGTGGAGCAATTCGGTGATTCACTACAGTAATCTCACCCATAGTTCAAGTCAACGAAAAGCTTATAGAAAGTTGCTATGAAAAGGATAGCAACTCAACTATTCACATAAATTAGAACCTCAGGAGGAGGTGAATTGACCTGGAACTCATAAACCTTAATTGGACTGACAGACGTGAGAAATGACTTCACCAGCATACCAGTTGCTGTGTTAAAATTAGTGTGTCAAGTGCTTTTGTGTGATTTTCAGTTGGTTACCTTTGTAATTTGACTGACTATTCAAAACTTAGTAAGGCTAGGTTTCCACTTGGGTTTTTGTCCTGCGTTTTTTTTCTTGATGAAAAACGCCAAGAAAACTGCCACTGCATTTTCCTGCGTTTTGGCGTTTTTTTCTGGAGTTTTTTCTGGCGTTTTAGCCTTTCTGTGGAAATTGCTTTTTTTGACCTTAGGCAGTTTTTCCAGCCTTTACAAGTTAGAAGTTTCACCCAGCTAAAAGGGATTAGGATAAATGGCAAGTATCTGCCCCCTGATGTCATTTACTTGGTAGAGTTCTACTTAAACGCCCCGGCGGACCCTTTTGTCACTTTTCTGTGGTTTGTAAGGCATGCTTTATTCCGAATGTCTGCTCCTCTAGGAAGATTGGCCCCAAATGATGGTGCAAATTGTTTGCTGTTGCTTTTGGCACGCAGGATCCAGTTGATGTGTCGCGTATGTTTGTTTGTAATGGCATGTTTGTTCCAAATGGTGTAAAATTCAATATTGTCACGCGCGCCGCCGCGGCACTTACCTCGGGTGCTCGCGGCGGCTCTCTCCGTCCGCCCGATGACGCCGTGCGGTCACGTCGCGGTGGCGCGCCCGTCACTGCCACCGGCGCCGTACGAACAAGTCGGTGTCGCGGCTCTGCCGCGACCCGACGTCAGCAGGGTAGTCCTGCCTCCGCTCCCTCGCTGGGGCTTGTGCCTGCACGCCGAGGACGTGCAGGCAGATACCACCGGGACAGCAGATAGGGAGCCTGCCGCAGCCGCGATGACGTCACGCGGCGCACGCCACGCTACGCACACCACGTCGTGGCCTATCCGTGAGTACCTTCTCCTATTTAAACGCCATCCGTATTTCTCTCCTTTACCCGTTCAAAGTGTTTTGCTTTTGGGTGTGCTGTTCTATGATATATCTCTCTATTGCCTTGTGTACCGACCTTTGCCTGTTTTTTGACTACGTCTCTGATCTGCCTGCCTCGACCTCGGACCTGTTTATACCGTTTACGCTCCTGATCTGCCTGCCTCGACCTCGGACCTGTTTATACCGTTTACGCTTCTGATCTGCCTGCCTCGACCTCGGATGGTTTTTGACCTCGCTGCTTGCTGTTGCCCGTTATTCGGACTGTTTACTGGACCGTGCCTCATCCATATATCTGCATAGTTGGGTCCTCCTTCGCTCCCTATCCCCGTGACAAATATGAACTTTGTTTTGTGTGAAACTGTTTGTTTCCAGCCTATTTCTCGTAGGACACACAGATACTGGGTCCATCCTCTGCATTGTAACTGTGGAAAAAACGCCATAAAAAACGCCAAGGCAATAAACCCACATGGCTTTTTCATGGCGTTTTTTCTCTCCCATAGACTTCTATTGGAGAAAAACGCCAAGATTTCCTTGCAAAAAACGCCAGAGTGTCAACATGCTGCGATTTTGAAAAACTGCCACAGAGCCCAAAAAAGCAGAAAAACGCCAAAGAGGACTGAAAAAACGCCAAACAAAAAAACGCCAAGTGGATATGGCATTCTGCGATTTCCTATTGAAGAACAGCTAACATCTGGCTGCTGCGTTTTTTCACTAAAAAAACGCCAGGTGGCGCTATTGGCGTTTTTATGGGCGTTTTTAGCTAAAAAAAAACAAGTGGAAACCTAGCCTAAAGGAACCCACATGTGGCCTTACTGGAGGACAAAGACATTAATTCTAGTGGCATATGATTCTACAAGATTTTTGGTGAATTACAAAGCTTATGAAGACTAGTAACAACTTTTAGATCATTTATGATACTTGATTGTTGTTTGAGGATACGTGTTGTTTGAGGTTGCGTACACAAAGTCAAATGGACTAAGAATATTAGTGCAGAACTCTGTATTTTTGCAACAAATCCATCCTATCTAGAGACCATTATTTTAGGGCCATTATTTTTTATGTCTGCCCGCATCTTTTCAGGGTTTATTATTTTTTCTGACTCATTGATCTGTCTCTTCATTAAGAAATTTGTTGTTCATTCTTGATTATTTTGTGCTGTGTATATAATATACTTGCGTACAAATTTCTTAAGTTGATTTGAAGAGCATCCCAGAAATGGGATTCTTTTGTGACTGTGTGCTTAGGACTACCTTGCCTATTTCTAGGGTTTATGGAAAACTGAGTGAAACGAGATGCTATGTAATGTGTGTGTATAGAGATATAATGAGTATAATTTTGTTAAAACATGCAATTTCCTTCCAAAATCCAATGGTAAGGTCATTTGTACAAGCAATCACTTTGTCATTACTGTCGCAATCATCTCACTATCACATAGTGAACAATAACTACAGAGAATAACGTGACTGTCAATATAAATGTTATTAATTAGTGCTCGAGGAGTTTAACATTCCGTGCATTAGGCCTGCTTGTGTAATGTGTGCACAGGCAGTAATCTTGTGATAATTAGCATTCAGGTTCAGGGATGTAGATAACTTGTTACACCTGCAATCACTTTTCATACATTGACCACAGATGTGTATTAAAAATGACACACAGAAGTGGACAGGGACAACCAAATACAATACCACACAGAAAATTCCAAGCAGTGTTTTGTTGTATATAGTTACTGTTATCTATGTGTATGTGTTCCTTCATAATCCACAGTGATACCAGGGTGTTGAAATATTCATCTGCAAAATCCTCCCAATTTAGTCAATAAACCCATACGCTGCACTGTTTTCCATATGTTGCAGTACATAAATTGTTTTTATGACCATGAAGAAGTCACATTATAGCATGTTGCTGTAAATACTGTATATGAATGTGATGCAGAAGGGGTTTGGTGTCCATTTCTACAGATGGGAGGACAATTCTGATACAGCAGTTTTAAACTGCTTTATGCTAAGTTTGGGAGTCTACTCACTTCTTCAATAAGTCTCTCTACCTGCATCCATTCTTCCTAATTTGTGCCTCTATAACTAATACATTGGTCAACTTTGCCTTTCATTTATGTTAATATTGTTTACATTATACTGATCTCGCCATACATCATGGGCCATTAAATGAATCCAATTAATTCCTGTCGCCTATTAAAATCCTACTGCTTGTGAAAGGAAAGTATTTAGTCTGTCCATAAAAAATTAATTGATGATTCACACAATCAACAACGTCAAGTGTTTCACTGCAATTTACGGTTTTAAACTTGCCCAATGTGCTTTGATGTTAAACCTTTTCAATGTATTGTAAAACAATAAATAATAATAATGTTCCTGGCTGTTTTTGCCACCTTCTACACACTCCGAGACAGCTACAGATGGATAGCAGCTACAGATCTCCAGATGAACCACTGGAGTAATGATACAGAATCAGATGCAAAGCAACTAACGTTTATTGGGGAAAAAACAGGGTTTTTATGAGAACAAGACATTGAAAGAGACAGACACGTGTCCCTTCAAAGTGGCCATTAGATTCAAACCTGGACTGGAGGGGCAAAAGGAACACTCATGAAGATACCTACTGGTTGAATGAGGGGACATGCAAGTGCTCACATAGGAACCAAGGGGTTCTCAGGAGAGTGGGGAATGGTCGCTGACTGTGGGGCATAACTACAACTAACTATAAGAATAAACAATATATAACATATTAACCATTTCACTAGCTTGAGGAAAATAGAGAAATATAATAACAGGGCTATAACAACAGTAACCGCGTATGAACAAGTGCATTGTTATAGTAATTCGGTTGATGCTAAAGTTGTACCTGCATTTGTATTTTTGAGAAAAAACCCTGTCATCAACTTTCTGCTGCTTATAATAGGACTGCTCAGAAGTATAAAAATAAGGAAATGAGTGGGAAGCATGAACAAA
This sequence comes from Sceloporus occidentalis, assembly GCA_023333645.1. Lineage (NCBI taxonomy): Eukaryota > Metazoa > Chordata > Lepidosauria > Squamata > Phrynosomatidae > Sceloporus > Sceloporus occidentalis. The sequence goes on along the minus strand of JALMGF010000022.1, from coordinate 14,082,862 downwards.
GACATGTACTAAAGGTCTCTACTAGTTAAAGTTAAAGGTGAGGAGGTAGTTTTTCTTTATTTATACTATATTGTTTTGTTTATATTAGTTACACGGCACCAGCGGAAGCGGCAGGCAGCAATGGAGGTTGTCTGCGCACATCAAGCAGACAACCTCTGGCTGCCCCCACTAGACACCAGGGAGTCTGGAGCAAGGGGGTCAAGTCTCGGGATGCATTGGTAAGTCTGGGGGGTCAGAGTGGCACATCTGGGGGTCAGAGTGGCATATCAATAAGTAAGGTGCATTATGAATTAAGGGAGGGACCTTAAAATGGATATTGGTTTTCCAAATTTCTGTTTGTATATAAGATATCCAGTCAAAAGCAGGTCTAACTGCATAACAGATACCAACAATGTTAAAATACATGTATTCCAGTTCATTAGATAAAATACTGTTTTACTATTCCACTAATGTGTATTTTTTCTTTAAAAATATTTTTTTCTTTTAAATAGCACAAAACTATAGGGGTGTGGCCTATAATCGGGTGCTGCCTATAATCGGGCCAATACGGTAATATAAAACAAGTTAATACGTTATACATACACCATATCTTTTTCATTCAAAAAGCCATCCTTTGTCAAAACACATTTCTGCTTTAGCAGAAAATTGTACCTGATAATGTGGTCCACAGGTGGGGAAAATTCCAGAAGATGACAGATAGTTTAGCTGGTATGGACGATTCAATGAGCTGGCAGGCAAAGAATGCTTATGGGATGTGACGGGTTGACTTGTGTATGGCACAATGGTCTTGAAAGTTACTGTTCCTGCAAGTGTACAAATATATTATAATATTAATTCAAGGTAGTTGTGTCTACTTATTGGGTACACATAGCAGGGTTCCAAGGTGTGCATGCTGACTGGTGCTGGAAGTGATTTCGGGGACAACAGAAGGATACATCTGTGTGATCTATGGGAGTTACTAAAACTTTCTTGGTGAACCCCTTACAGTCACGGTAACCCTCTAAGGCTGAGAACTCATGGGGGTATGTTTGAGTTTGAGAGGGCAGCACTGACGTATTCCTGGGGAGACTCCTTACCTGCCTGCCCAGTCCCCTCTTATGTCTAAGTAACCCTTTGCTGATTAGGGGCACAGGGTGACGGCGAAAACCCGTCTGGTCTGCCGGAACAAGACTCCCATGAACTAGCCGGGTATCCCCCATACCCCGCTAGCTCATGGGAGTCTGGTTCCGGCAGACCAGGCGGGGTTTCCCGGTCACCAGCTCTACAAGCCAGGAAACGCTCGATGCACCTGACCGGGACCTATACGTCAATTCATGGAACTGTGCGGCGGTTAGGAACTGCGGCGATGTCCGCCAATAATTGGAACATCGTCGCTACGGATGCCATTTGCCCCACCACGTCGCTCTTTTTTTAGGTTACGTTAAGCTTGTGGTGGGCAACACTCGGTGGTGGTTACAGAGAGGGAGCTCGTTCGAGAACCCTGGTTTTATTACCAATCTTTAGGGCCGGGTTTTACCCAGCCACAGCTATGGAACACTGGCCCGGCTACTGCACGGACTGTTCCGGGGGAAGTTTCCAACGCTGTTGCTCAGGGTCTCAACATCGGATCACGTTGATTTTTGGATCATACCATCTTCGGACCATGAGTGCTCCATAGATACCTCGGAAGTGACACTGTTTCCTCAGGATCACTCCGAAATAGTGACTCTTTGTCGGGCATTGCTGGCCATAGAACTGTATGGAGGCGTCTGGCTGTCTGGTCGTTGATGGGATTTAACCCCTAATCCTATCATGTTTTTTGTGTATACATATCTGTGCTGTCCTCAATAAAGAGAGTTCTGTTTTACTCCCACACTAAGTCTCATCTAGTGCTTGGGGAACATGAAGGGTTAATCCCTTGAGCAATTAAACATTCAGTGGTAAGGAAGATCTCTACGGCATAGCTACTCAGTTCGAGCACAGGTCTCCATCACACAAGGATAAAACAGACATCTTAAGACTTTGGTCACTGTTGCATGCTTATACTGCCTGTTGTAGGTAATTCTTTATCATTGTTCTAAATCCTCCTAGAAAACAAGAGGGACATTTTTGATATTTTGACATTTGAGATATTTTGGTCCCAAAGAGGGACATTCCTAGTCATGTAAATATAAATGTTCTCAGAGGAATAATATGTAACAAGTGTCCCTGCCACTGTGTGCCTACTGTTTAACATAACTGTGTATGCCGTAACTGTGTATGCCATGTGATTTTTTTAAAGCTTCAATTACACAACTAGTTTGGCTAAACTCATTACTTTGAAAGAAGTCATGGATAATCTAGCATCCTTAACACTGGGTCTGTTTAAGCATATGCACATAGAATAATGTAATTGTTATATTCAGGATATATTAGGAAGTATCAGATTTGGTGTGGTGATGATTAACTATTGAATTGTGATCATTCCAGTTCTGCACTATTTAGCATGCATACAATCTGATTAATTACAGTTGGTAGGTTTTCATATATATTTGCAGTGAATTATAGCTTCAATAAACTGTGTAGTGATTGGAAAGAAAGGCTTTGTGAGAAACAGAATTCTTTGCAGCGATAGATAAACCATTGAATCTTTACACATGAAATCTATTTATTTCTGTTACTTTGGGTCATTTATAAAATGTAATGGCCTACCACTTAAGGCAGCATAGTCTATGTTTTCAGGTCTTGGTAAGCATAAAAAACTATGGATTGCATTTATATCGCCTAGAAGATTAATAAATAAATCATTTAGACTTTAAATACAAGAAGCAAATAGTCTGGTTTCAATAACTATCTTTTACATTGCTTTGCGATATAAACAGTTCTATATATTTTTTCCTAGCAGAACCTTAAACTGCAGGGTTTGAAATAAGAGAATTATTTTTACAGTATCTTCCCCATGTGGAATCCTTGTGTAATATTAAATGTCAAGTAGATAAAAGGCTTCCAAAATTTTGGATAACAAAAGATATCCTTCATCAAGTTTAGAATGGCATATAAGCATAAAACATGTAGCTGGAAATTAACACATTCCTGTTCTGAGTTAGGAGAAAGGACAGCTTTGGGTTCCACTAGTTCCTCCCCTGTTAGTTCTCAATGTTTTTTTATATGTGTGTGCTTCAGATACATTTTCCCAATGTCACATCACACTTCACCCTGGATTGTGAGCTAGTGTGCGCATGCATTAAGTAAATCAGCTGTGTTTGCTTATGTTGGAGAAATGGAAGATAACTAGTTTCCCACTAAACTATTCTGTTGTGTTCATGCATTCTAGCTAATGAAAGGGACTATAGTTTGTCCCGGTTACACCAAACAATCACATGCTAAGGTGTCATTACAAAGGTGGTGGAGAAGGGAAATAATAATATAAAAAGAAAAGGTTCAAGCCAGCACCCTTACAAGATGAGTGGGTTATCTGCAGATCTGAGACAAGATGTGATCAGCTTCTTCTGAGGTAGAAAGAGAAGTGCAGAAACGCTTCTGTTATTTCACAAATTAGAGCGTAAGAGTGAGTAAGAGTGTTTTTTCACATTTTAAAGTGTGGAAGGCAGGGAGCCAAATATATTACCCCAGGTGCCAAATACTTTAGGAACACCCCTACAGAAGGCCAGTAATGTGTTTGGGTACCCTACATACATTTTCTGTGTTGCTGGAGACCCTGGCTTTAGTATAGTTTGTAGGCTTATCTTTACTGGATAAGGTTAAACCACAGACAAGGAATCCAAACGTATTCCAGTTTTTACTTTTTTAAATGCCACCGTGTAGATCTCTGCTGTACCATTTCAAATGATGTAAAGCGTTTAAGATTTAATAACAGAATCATTCTGATGCATGACTCAAGTGATGGTTACCGTATAAATGAATGACATTAGATTATCTACGAAAGCCTTAACATTTTTCCCTGCTTAAAGGTGATATAAGACAATATTTTAACTGCTTCTTGGCTTTTCTTATTGCTCAGAAAACAACCTCTGGAACATAAAAACGATGTCTATGTTATTTTATTAACCTTGCCCATCCCCATTATCTCTGTTTAGGAGTGTGGTACAGATGCAGTCAAACATTTGCATCCATCAATTAAATTACTAGATTCTAATTGCCTACCTGTTGGATAGTTTTACTGATCATGCAACTTCTTAGTAAATAGACCAAAAAGATATGGTCTTAGCAATTAACTTGAGATACACATTGAGATGTAGCATATTATCTTCCCCTTATTTCAAGAGCAATGGATTGGACTCAGTTGTGCAGAGGCACAGTTTGACCTCAACCGGCTTTGTTTAAGGCTGCAGGCCAATTTGCCATCAATCACAGGAAGATCGTCTTATTTGGAACCCAGTGCCCCATTATTCCCACAGCCAGCACAGCCTTCATACTACACTGGAGTTCCAGAATATGACGCTAAATGATATAGCTGGCAACGCATTTTAAAGTCTCAGTTCAACTTGCAGTTAAATGAATTTGCAAGTTGCTTGCTTTTTTAAAGTTGCATATAAGTGCATTTCCTGCATGCAAGTGTGAGTTGTCTTTTGTGAGTGCTAATGCGAGTTTGCTTAAGTGAATTTGTGAGTGGGTCTTCGGTCTAAGGCTGCTGCAAACTTGCATTTTTAGTCAAATTGATAGCACTCACATCTTAGTGAATAGACCTGCCTATCTTTTTTTGGCAAGTGACTCTGTCTAAGGTTATCTAGAGAATTATAGTAAGTTGCAAAATGCTCTAGTGAGCGCATTGGATTGGTAATGAGAGCCCCGTTCAGTTTTTCATTTGGGCATTTTGAACATCTGCATTTTGTACACATTACCCTGGCCATATATGCTGAACATAAACATTACAAAAATAATTTCAGCTGCATTAAAAGTACACAAATAGCTTGGTTGCATTGGCCCATGTTTCATTGACCCGTTCTATGTCTGTCATATGAGTGGGCAGTGGCGTCGGCAGGGGGGTCCATGCCCCCCCCTACATCATGCTGTGCCCCCCCGTGTGCCCCCCCAATTGAAACGCCGTTTTTTGGGGGGGTTTTTTGTAATAGACGCGGAGGAGAGAGAGAGGCGCCGAACGGTCGCTGAGGAATACGTTTTCAGAAACCGTTCGGCGCCTCTCACTTTTCTCCGCGAGGCCTCTGCCTTGGTCGCAGTGCCGGCATTTCAAGTTGAGCGCCGGTATCTGATGTCATATCCGGCGCTCAACAGTGAACCAGGGAGACAGGGACTTCGCGATCGCACCGCTGGACTTCTACAAGCCCAAGGTAAGTAAACTTCGAAGGGGGGAGAGGGTAGAAAGTTAGGAGGGGGTTAGAGAGTGAGAAGAGGTAGATTGGGAGGGAGAGGGGATAGATAGGATTGATTGGGAGGGAAAGGGGACAGATAGGATTGATTGGGAAGGAGAGGGGAGAGATAGGATTGATTGGGAGGGAGAGGGGAGAGATAGGATTGATTGGGAGGGAGAGGGGAGCGATAGGATTGATTGGGAGGGAGAGGGGAGAGATAGGATTGATTGGGAGGGAGAGGGGAGAGATAGGATTGATTGGGAGGGAGAGGGGAGAGATAGGATGGATTGGGAGGGAGAGGGGAGAGATAGGATAGATTGGGAGGGAGAGGGGAGAGATAGGATAGATTGGGAGGGAGAGGGGAGAGATAGGATAGATTGGGAGGGAGAGGGGTTAGATAGGGTAGATAGCGTGGGAGAGGGGGTAGATAGGGAGGGAGAGGGGGTAGATAGGGAGGGTGGCAAGAATATTGAAATAAAGAGTCAGAATGAGAGAGAGAATGAATGGATTAATGTGTGGATGCATTAATGAATATGTGTAAATAATTTGTGTGAAAGAATAAATGATTGTGTGAATTAGTGAGTGACTGTAAAGGTGTTTGTGAATCATAGGTGTATTATTGATTTGTCAAAAAAGAAAAGAGTGTATAAGCAGGGTGTTTAGGCAATGGGGACAAAGATGGCACAGTGTGTTTATGGGACAAACATGGCGTACGTTCAGCTGTTTGGGGACAATGTTGACTCATGCTGGGCTGTTTGGCGACAAAGATGGCATGTCCTATGTACGTGTAATTTGGGTGCTGGTCAGGTTCTATGTGGGCAATGTGGACGCCAGGGTTGGATTTGGGGTGTGTGACCAGTGATCTATGCCTGTAATTTAGGGGGGTTTATCTATACCTTTTAATGCAGAGTTTATATGTAATTTCCAATTGATATATACCTGCAAAGCTGGGTTTTGTGTTATTATGTTGATCTGTATCGGCTATATTTCCATACATTATTTATGTTTACCTGCAAATATAGGATTTGTATGTCTTATTCAGTTGATCAATACCTGGAGTGCTGTTTCCATGTGTTGTTTATTTGATCTATACCTTCAGTGCTGAGTGTACATGTGATTTCCAGTTGATATATACCTGCAATGCTGGGTTTGTGTGTTCTGTTGGTTTATTCGTGCAATGCTATGTTTCCATACATTATTTATGTATACCTGCAAATACAAGTTTTTTTTAATCTCATTCAGTTGCATGTGCTGTTTCCATGTGTTGTTTATTTGATCTATACCTGAACTACAGGGTGTAAGTAAAAGAGCGGTATGGTTTAGTGAATGAGGGGACAAAGGGACTCTGGGGATGATTACAGGGGAGAGGACCTCTCAATGTCACGGTGCAATCAGAAGTACTGACTCTCACGGTCTTCCTCTGATCTGCAGTCAGTGTGGCAAATTAATTTTTTTTGGTGTGGTAGCGGAGGGAGTGATTGCATGCAAGGAAGCTCTGAGCGGGGCCCAAGGAAATGCTTGGGTAGGGTCCAATTTTTTCACTATAAAATATATTGGCAGCAGGTTCTAATATTTATATATATATATTGGCAGCAGGGGCAAATAATTATATATGTTTTGGCAGCAGGGGCTAATATTTATTTATATATTGGCAGCAGGGTCTAATATTTATTTATATATTGACAGCAGTGTTTAATATTTATATATATTGGCAGCAGCGCCTAATATTAATATATATCGGCTGCAGGGGCTAATATTAATATATATCGGAAGCAGGGTGTAATATTTCTATATATCGGCAGCAGGGTCTAATATTTATATATATTGTCAGCAGGGGCTAATATTAAAGAATGAAAAATAACTGCCATATTTCAATCACGGTCTTTACTATTATGTAGTTAAAAATGCACATCTAACGTGTGTATGTATATATATATATATATATATATATATATATAGTGTATATGTGCCGTTTTATAATTGGCCCCCCTACTTTGGTCCCGTGCCCCCATGTGCCCCCCCTAAATATGAAAGCTGGAGACGCCACTGTGAGTGGGCTGTAGTTCTTGTTAAACAGCAACTAATAGTTTGGTTGTAGGACTAACAAGATTTTATGAAAAAAGGCCATTTTCATTAAAAAAAGAATAACATGAGACATTAAATGAGAAACAATAAACCTCAATATATAAATGTCACGTTCTGCCCAGGCTGCGGAGCTGCATATCTGTCTTGCTTCAGTTTCCCTGTTTTGCTTCGATGAATTCCTGGATTTCCTTTTGCTCTGTTCTGATCTTCCATTCCTTGCTTCTGCTTCAGCTCTTTGCTTCAGCTCTGTTTCCTTTATAAGGTGTGCCCCACCTGTGTGTTCTGTTTGTCTCAGTGTGCAGCCTAAAGGTATGTCTCAGTACTCCCTTATGAAAAATTACTGCAGTTTTTCTGAAGTAATACTGCAGTTTTTTGGACATGAAAAAACTGCAATACTGCACTTTTACTGGAGTATTCCTGCACATTTACTGCAGTTTTACTGCATTTGTACGTCACTGTACTGCACTTTTACAGCAGTTATTTTTGTACGGAAGTACAAATGCAATAAAGCTGCAACACACTGAAGTACAACTGTAGGTTTGCAATATAAAAAAAAAGTGCAGTAAATGTGCAGTAACACTGCAGTACAGTGAAGTACAAATGCAGTAAAAGTGCAGTAATACTGCCATAAAAGTGCAGTATTGCAGTTTTTTCATGTCCAAAAAACTGCAGTATTACTTCAGAAAAACTGCAGTCATTTTTTCGGAAGGGTATGTGTTTGGTTTACATGTTTGGTTTGTTTCGTACCACTGTCAGCAGGGATTAGCGTTAGGACCCACCGTCATTGGAGTACTTTGGCGTAGTGGTGGGCTAAGCGTACTATGGGTATATGATGTGACAGAATCTCCAATTGTTATCACATAGTTCTAGGCTAGTTTCTGTATTCATGTTTGTCTGTCTCTTATGTACCTTTGCCCTTCTTCCTTGTATCATCTGAGGATTCTGGTTCCTCTCTCCTCTCCCCATGTCCTAGTTAATATGGCCTATTCTTGCTTAAAGGAGAAGCGTCCGAGGATTCCGGCTCCTCACTCCTTCCCCTGTGTTCCTTGCCTTGTTCCCTGTCCTTTGTTGTGCCCTGTATCATGTATATCTTGTCTAGTAATGTTTATTCCTTGTCTGGTTCACTGTAGTGCCCTGTAACATGTATATCTTGTCTGGTTATGTTTTGTGCCTTATACCTTGTATTCCTGTTATCCCTTGCTGCTTTTTCGTGTACCAGACCCCGGCTATTCCTGACGTGCCTTCTCGTGTACCAGACCCCGGCTATTCCTGACGTGCCTTCTCGTGTACCAGACCCCGGCTACTCCTGACGTGCCTTCTCGTGTACCAGACCCCGGCTACTCCTGACGTGCCTTCTCGTGTACCAGACCCCGGCTACTCCTGACGTGCCTTCTCGTGTACCAGACCCCGGCTATTCCTGACGTGCCTTCTCGTGTACCAGGCCCTGGCTATTCCTGACGTTCCTATTTTTCGTGGTGTGCTCCAAGTTGTTGCCTGCATACCGGGTTTCCACCTATATTAACTGTCTCTGTTCTGGGCAGCTCACGCCTCACAATAAATCCCAGATTAAGTCTTTCAGTTTCATAACTGACAAAGGAGAATCTGTCTTCCTCAATTAACTTATTTTTTCTTGATGTTCTTGATTAGACTTGTGCATTCGTCTTCGGGCGAACACGAAGAGTGCGTTTTCGTGTTCGTTCCGAAGACGTGAAGAAGAGAAGATAGCAGCGTTAAAACATAGACGAAGACAAACAACACAAAGAATCTTCGTGATCGTCTTCGTCTACTAATCTCCCTGGTCCCTTCCCCAACTAGCCTACCTTATCTTCGCGGCATTGCAGGAGTTGACGGAAGCGGAAATCCGTAGGTTCGCCATCAGGGTTTAAAGGGCAGTGCGAGTGAGCCTATTGGTCGCCTGCAGGGACATCTTCTGGCATCAACCAATTGGTTGATGCCAGAGGAAGACCCTGTAGTTGACCAATAGGCTCACTCGCACGGCCCCTTAACTCCTTAAGGTGCAACCTGACCACTGCTCTCTCTGCTGCAACAGTTAAAAGTGCGTACTGACTTTTGAAATCCTGGTGCCGTAACTTGGCTGGGAGAGACCACTGGTCTCCCTGCTGCAACGGTTAAAAGTCCGTACGAACGACCAATAAAGTCGCTTGTACGAACATTTAACTGAGAGAGCAGGGAGACCAGTGGTCTCTGCCAGACAAGTTACGGCACCAGTCTGTATGAGCGACTCTATTGGTCACCAGCAGGGGGCTCGTCTGAGGCTGCAGACGAGCCCCCTGCTGGCGACCAACAGAGTTGCTCATACGGACATTTAAACTCATGGCACCAGAGCTGCTGCGTCTTCCATACCACGTTAACCCTGTATTAACCCCTTATACAAAACCGGGAAAAACAAACACGAAGAATGTCCATGAATATTCGCTAGAAGAGAAGACAGGAACGAGTGAATATTTGCGGAATACGAAGATTTATTTTTTTCAGAAGACGAGCACGAAGACCCCCCTGGTGACCTATTCTATTCTTGATAGATTATTAAAAAATATACATTTATTATTGGGGCTTTAGGTGCCCTACTTTTTTTATTTTCAATGAGAAGGTGCTTGGCTTGCCACATACGCACTGACTCTCACTCAACACATATAGGGACTTTCTTTTTCATATGAGGACAAGTGTACTGTTGTAAACCCTTGTTTTATCTACTTTTTTGGCTACATATTTGGCTACCTCCCACAATAACTCTGCTCCCTGATAAAAAGTAGACTTTCTTTAGCTTCATTAGGCAATGCTGTTACTCAGAGTATCAGCATATTGTGTGTACAGATGTATGATGATGTTGTGCCAATATATGTTAAAAAAAAAACCAACAAATTATAAGAACATGGTGTACAAGAACATTTGAAATAATACATATTTGCTGGAATTTTAGTGCTACTGTGAGTTATTTGGGGCCCATCTCCAATATTGGCATTTGCAATATACTCTATAAGTAAAGAAAATATGTTCATGTTTGTTTAAAAAAACATTATAATTAAATAACATTTTGGTAACATAATGTCCCCTTCATCCCAAAAGTAATGGGGGCATCTGATTAAAGGGGAAAACATCACAGGTGAAACATCACGGTAGATATGCCTGATTATGGTCACCAATAAATGAGGTTATTGTTTGAGACATAATATGGAATTTTGCATGTGAAAATCCCCACAAATCTGCTGTTCATATTTTTTTCTATTTGTATAAACTCTGTAACGGGTGATCTACCATTATGTTTCATTATACATATGACACCATTTGTTACAGTTGTGCTTGCACATAAGCTTTTATGTCAAATGTTTTTGATTTGGGAAGTACAACTTGTATAACTTTTTAATCACAAAAAAAGTCTAAAATCTCACCTTCTACTTCACTGGGTGGTTCCATTTTGTCTTCTGCATAACCCTCTAGAGCTTTAAAACGAGGCTTATGTACCAATATTTTGTCCTTGTTTTCTGCTTGAGTGGGATCTACTTTTCCGTTTTCAGATCCACTATCAGCCAGAGCTGCCAAACCTTCCGCATCTTTTGATGTCTTTTCTGAATTTTGATTCTGCTCTGTAATGGAATACCAGTAGGACCATTTAGGTAAATATTCTCATAGTAAGTACAACTTAAACACTTCTGTCTGTAAAATAATGTTCTAGAAAACAATTGACAGGAAAAAGTCCCTCACTAGAGGTAGGTGAAAACTTAGATTCTATAAGTTCAATATTCTTTAGAATTCCATATTCAAAAAACATAGGAAAATTCAGTTTTCTACCCCAAATAAACTTTTGGAGACAAGACTTTGTTTCTACCAATGGTTAATGTCACATGATGCACATTACATTCTTGGCACATTCACATGCATCATTAAGAGTGGATACTAAATTTATTTGCCCTAGTTCCTGAGATATCATCATTCCCATGGATGGCCCTGGAAAAAATCGCAGGTTTGTGGTGTGTCCATTAGAGTAATTTTAAGGTTCTAACCTGAACAGGGGCTGTGGATGAGAGGGTATTATTGGGGGAATATCTCACCTAGGATGATTTAATTAAAGAGTGGGGAACAGGTGGTTTAATTGTCTGCTCCCCTTTAATAGGGGCCCTGTGGACTCTTGTTTTTTTTCATTAATCTAATGATGTTTGAGGAGAGGAGGACTTTCAAATAACATCACAACACCCTGGGGAACTTTGTTCTAAATAGCATGTGTAACTGACAGGATACTTGCAGCGTAATTATTCTGTGTATTGCCTGCTTTTTTTTTTAACTTAGTCAAGTGTATGCAAGTTGAGACTGATTTTTGTGAGACCGAGTGCTAAATGAATTTGCAAGTTTCAATGAATAGATCCAACTGACCATATTTACATACCTTAGCATTTTCAGACTCATATTTTTGTAGGGCACTGTTGGCCGTTATTGAACTTACAGTGTCAACATAGTGTCTGAAATGTTATATCCTTAAAAATGTCAAACAAGGTCCACACATAATATTTGGCCTGCTATTTTCCAAAAAGATGGAAATATTATGCATATGAAGTCATTTCCAAATGAGGACACGTAAATATATTATATGTGTTTTCAGCGGCTTTATTTGTGTTGAAATTATTATATGGAAAACTGTGAAAAAGTGTTTCTATTTCTTTTTTTCTTTCTTTTTTTTTATTTAGATAAAATCATGTGATAAACCACAGATCTTTAGATCAAAAATATATTTGTTTTATTTACATTTTCCACATAACTCTTAATTAACACAGAGCAACATTTTTGCCTCCTGTATGCTGAAAATCCACATCCGCATCTTTCCCCCACATAATCATTCTATTTCTGAAATGATATTCCTGATAAAAAGATGTGCCCTACATTCAACTGCCTTCGCAGAAGTGCAAGTGAGAGATAAAAACACTTATTTTTGTGGCGACAACATTCAAAAAGTAATCATTGTTTAAGTTAAATAAAATAGCGTGACTTTATGGCTGTTCATGCTTAAAATATATTTATTAATCTTTGTAGCCCCATCATATTCTACAGAGCTGTACTATGTGTCCCCATTTGAAGGAGAAATCCTATGACCACAATAATTCATCTATATTTCATAACATGCCTAGAAAAGAGACCTAAGGGCTCTCAAAAAATTGTAATTTTGTTAGCCACAAAATGTATAATCTTTACCAAATTTGCTTACTATATAAAACACTGTAAACAAATTAGCACAGGATTAGTTTAAATAGGTTAATAAGGTTTTGTTAATGAAGTTTTAATGTGTTACTTTGATAAATATCCTTATTAGTGAATACATTAAGGAAGTGTGTTGGCAGAATGTTCTTTCTCTTTTGAAATTAACTGACATTGGAGGTGTTTTCACAATATTGTTTATCTCTAAATATCGAATTTATTGGCATTTTAAAAGGTTCTCAGTTACCTGAATTACTTCCTTTGGAGCAACTCTTTACAAACACTGGGATCTGTTTAAAGGTTCCCTTCTTTGCCTCAGGAAGATTAGCTAGTTTGTCAGCACTCCTATTTGAACACAAGGTATTGTTTCTTTTGAAGCTCTTGGTGGGTCTAGTCTTATCTAGTATAACCTTGGCATTTGGGTATATTTTTGTCGCAATGAACTTCTTTAAGTTATGGACCTCAGCTATGGAAAGTGCAATAGTGGTTGCTCCTTTCTTGATCAACTTTCCTTTGGCTTTTGTGAATTTGTGGTCTGCAGCAGGACGTTGTTCTCTCTCACTAGACGTGCTGTCTCTTCTATTCATCATTGCCTTCATTTTGTGTTCCACTGGTGCCTGAGCATCATTTACACTAACTGGCATAGTTTTGATGTCCATGTGGTCTTTCAGGTCAAGTGACAGCCCATTAAACTCTTCAATGAGAAGATTAATGTATTCTTGCTCCACCATATGGTGAATTTCATCCTTCTCCATGCCTCCATCTACAGACCTATGTTTATTTGTAAATAAATGGTTAGTGCAACATGGAAACAAGTTTAGAGTTAAACTTTAAGCATGAGGAACAATTGTTTCATTGATTGTTTTGGCAATTTGGGGAACTGTTATATAATCTAAATAAGGATTTAATGTGCCCTCAAGAAAAAAAAATAACACATTCTGCTTTTAGCCAAAATGCCCTCCACTTATATTAGCACCCTTGGTAAATATGAGCAAAGAATTCTGTAAGAAGTTCTCTTTATTTATACAAAAAAAGACTCTGCAATTGTATGAGATCTATAACAGCAAACACAACAAAGGTTTATAAAAAAAATGTATTGGGAAATATAAGAAACTGAAACCGAAGGGGGAAGTAGAGAGGTGAGTAGCCAGAACAAAGTACATGAGCAGTAGACTGCTCAACAAAGAGTGAGTTATCACTGCCCACATTTAATTGAAATCATTTTTATGTTGACTGTCTTACACTATATTTTGTTTTTACTTTGTCTTTTATATATGCATATGGAGTTTAACGTTTGGAATTTGTAAGGTGTTATTTTCTCATTATTTAACACTTTGGGTGTATGAAGCACACTATCCTATTAGCAAAAGTATTTAAAATGCCCATTTCTACCATCGGGGCAATAATTAAGAAGTTCCAGTCAACTGGAAATGTTATGAATCTGTTATATATCTGTTGATATTGGATATTTGAGTCCATGATGACAAGTATCCTAACAAAATGTCCAGGTCCTCCGGAGAATAGAGTATTTTTGTGTACTTTTTAAAGAAAAGATCAAAAGGTTAAACAAGAAAAAAAATTTTTTTACAGCATTCATATTTACCAATGGTGCCAATATTACTGGAGGGCACTTTAAATGAAATGAATAATGGATGGAACATTTAAGCAGCCACACTGCTGCAAGATGTGTCCCTACTTCATATATGTCTGTTTATTATAAAGTAATCTTGGTACACCTTTAAGCAACAAACCAACAGACATGGCTAACATTTTTAAGATTTACCTCCCAGATTTGTGTATTTCAAACTATTTTGGAATTACTCCATTGGCCTTCTCTGACAATGTTGCCTAACACTACAGCCCAGAGTTAATAAGTCTTCTTGGGGTGTATTTGATCTCGACCAGTTGGGTATCACCTAATGGATAATTTAAATGATGTTTGTACACACACCATCATAGATGATCTTAGAAGAGAACATAATACTCATGACAGCAAACTAAAAATATAGGCACAAGTGTTGTTTGTAACACTGTTTAAGGTTGGGTATTCCAGGACCTCCACTGGCAGGAACTGTGGTTGGAGTAAATGTCTGGAAAAACCATACACAGGGTATCATTATATCAAACCCTGGAAATTAGGTATTGCCTAAACGCCTTCAATTTGAGATATTTTTTTGTACTTGTATTAACTGTTCTTGGAACTGCATATGATGTCATATACCTGAAAGCTTTTACCTTTTAAAAGATACATACTGTTGAAGGATTAACCAGGGTCATCTATTTACCGAATGCATGCAATAACCATAAAAAAAATCTATACAGAAAAACAAGACAGACGCTGCTGGAAGACACCAGACAGTTCAGAAAAAAACCTCCTCTTTATAATTCATCTCATTAAAACAAATCTGTGTTTCCCGAGAAGTTAAAGTAGAACAGGGAAGAACAATACAGATAATGTAAATAATTAAATATGCATTTCCTATACACAGTCATTATAGAACCTCCCTGAGCACTCAGTTCTGATATCAACCACTCTGAAAATGTTTTTCATATCTAAATGCACTTAGAGGTTTCTGTTGCAACAGGAATGTAAACAGCACAACTTATTAATAACTGGCTCTACAAAAGAGTTGTACAGTATTTCTCATTGCGTTTTCAAAGAAGAATCCTTTTCTATTAATATCCATTTTTAACTTTAGCAAAAACATAAAAAGTATGCACTTTTGAAATGGATCGGTTTCTACAGTGACATCTAAAGGGGCATCAGAGCCATAGCTGATTACAACTGGTCCTACACCGTTCCAAGTGTCCTGCACAGCTGCCCTACTGTCCTGCTTTTTACGGGCAGTGGATATCATAGGCCAGCTCTTCATGTATGGTGGGCAGGTGGTCCTATCTCCACCCACTCCCAAGCCCCCCTGTCTCTAGCCTCTAGCCATGCCCCACAAACACAGGTGTCCAGATTTGGATACCTAAAATGTTGGGGGGAAATGTTTAACATTCACAGAATGGCTAAATGTATTTACTAAAATGACCCATAGCTTGTACTTCTTTTAACTAAATGACGCGTTTGCTCATATTTGCTAAGGGTGCCAATTTTAGTAGAGATTTTAGTAGAGAACATTGTATGCACACGTCCGTTTGAGGCTCCCACCGTTCTCAGTTGGCGGGCCTTCCTGTAGGTTTGCCACCCATTCCCAACTTTGCAGACCAGTACCTAATTTAGAGAATCTGTCTTGTAAACCTAATTGCTGTGATAAGGACGGTTCCAATTGCAGCTAAATCTGAAATGCACAGTAATGCAGGCAGGCAGAGAGAGCTGGCAAGCTGGAGGAAGAGGCAACTCACCAGGACGATCTCTGTGCAGCGCAGTGTTCCTGGTGCCTGAAAGCAACATAAATTGCATGGAGAATCATGTTTGTTTCAGTGCTTCAATATGAGCAGTTAGGTAAACTAGACTATGCAATACAACAATACACAAAACACCATTCACTAACACACTGCTGTCAGCCAAACTTTACCACATACTCCATTCTCAGCCACACAAAGCAGACTTTATCACATACCTCTTGCAGACACACAAATCACACTCTACTATACACAAGATTCTCAGCCATAGATATTATGTTTCATATATTAAAAATGCAACATTTAAAAAAAGGATGATAAACATGCAATGTTAAAAAATGCATATTAAAACACATACCATGTAGTTTAATATTCATTCATCATTTGTGAGGCTGTTTGGGGCAGTATACAGTACCCTTAAGATCTACACATGTACAATACACACATGTATATTGTTTGTTTTAATATTTAAACATCATTACATTTGTTAAATGAGTGTATTGAACTGTAAAAAGTTTGGGAAAGTGACAAATACCATTTAAACGTATATCTTTTGTTTCTTGTGTTATAGTGTAAATTCATGGAATTTCCAGACAAAAATTCTTAGTATGTCTTTTGTCTGTGTGGTTCCACTAAAATCAATAGAACTATGTTCTTGCTGTGTTATTTTTTCTGTCGTATTACTGCTAAGACATATACAGCTGTGACCCTCAGTGGAAGACACAACTGTTTGTGCCTTCTAGCAACCTTCACATCAACAGTCTCCTGCTTACTTTAACCAAAGCAATACAATGTAAACGATAGGGTGCCACCTGTCCCTGGCATTGACATTTTTTGTTTCACTTTATTTTTCATTTGATTCACTGGCATATAAACAGCAATTGCATCTGGCCAATTCTATTTCTACCTACTTTAAAACCAGATATAGTGTTTTATGCTTGTTTTGTTTTCATAATAGCAGTCTTGTATCGGATTTGGGAATCACGCCATCCAATTTTCCATCCGGTCAAATTTTTTTTTATATATTCATCCAAGACTGTTACCCTTGTAAATCAGATACAACTTAAAAAAGAGAAGGTCAAATTTACGTTTTCTTTTCTATATAGCTCTGAATTCCAAATCCAAATGACCTTTTTAAATATTTTAAATTTTACTGTTCTTTGCCTTCATCTTTACGTTATAGTAGCAAAAATGTACAAGTTTCCTTGGCCTATTGAGTAGCCAAGTTAGAATATAAAACAACCGACACTGAAGGTGCATCTACCTTGAGCTCTTTAATGAGCAGAGGCAGATCTGTCAAAAATGGAACAATAACTAAACCCAAGTGAAGTGCACTCCCCCACTCTTTAGAATCTGAACAGTCCTTTCTGACAATCCTCATGGCTATTGAAAACACCTAACTGTTCATAATGGAAATCTAGAAATATTATTATTATTTTATTATTATATTTTATTTATAAAGTGCAGACAGATTCCGCAGCGCTGTACTAGGTAAAAATTTTACAGATAACGACAAGTACAAAATGACAAGAAATTGACATACAGATACAGGAGGAATGGAGGGCCCTTTTCCTGGAGGAACTTACATTGTAGAACTTACATTCTCTCCCCCTTTATCACTATCTACCACCTCTACCCCGTCTCACTGCCTTCCCCCTCAGCCCCTTCTCGCTGCCTTTCCCACCTCTGCCCCTTCTCACTATCTACCACCTCTGCCCCTTCTCACTGCCTTCCCCCCCTCTGCCGCATCTCACTGCCCCCCGCCCCATCTCACTGCCTCCCCCCCGCCCCTTCTCACTGCCCCCCTTCTGCCCCTTCTTACTTCCTCCCCCTCTGCCCCTTCTCACTGCCCCCACCCGGTGGGAGGCATCCATCGTCCCGCTCTGCCGCGGTGCACGCTTCACAGCTGAGCGCCGGAATATGACATCATATTTCGGTGCTCAGCATGAAACGCCGGCACTGCGACGGAGTCACGGAGTGTGAGGGGCGCTGAGCGGTTGCTGAAAACTTCACGAACTTCGGCCCGGGACATTGTGTTTTTTGTTGTTGTTGTTTTAACTTTATTTAACATCCTCCATGTTAAATAAAGTAAAAAAAACTTTATTTAACATGGAGGATGTTAAATAAATAAAAAAAAAAACAAAAAAACCCCCAAAAACTATGTTTTAATGTAAGCCCAGGGCAGGCGCCCCTGTTGCCATGGCGCCTGCACAGGTCGCACACCCCTAAGGCCAGCCCTGGCTGCCATCAGCAGCTGCAAGAAAATCATAACAAAATGTTTCTTTTTATTAGCAAAATCATAAATAAAAAGTCATAAAATAGGTGTGCATCTTCCCCAAAATCCTAACATGGAAAGTGTTAAAATACCAGCATTTGAAATACCCTGGGGTGTCTAGTTTCCAAGAATAATGGGGGGTAAATTGAATTGGCCAGCTTCAAATATTTCTCACATAGGACATGGGCGCAGGATGACCAGATTTGTAAAAATGGTTTTGAAATGACAATACACGACTTGTACTTATTGCCTCCCCCCTCCTTCCTCTGGGGGCGGGGCCAGAGAAGTTGCTCGCACAGCCGGGCCCCTGCAGAAGTCTGCGAGTGGGAGATCTGCAGTTCAGGTAAGGGGGTGGGGGAGGGTTTTTGAGCAAGTATGTGTGATTAATGGAATGAATGGGTATTTAAATGTTTGTGAATGAGTGTGTGTTAGTATAGATGTGTAAGGGGGCTAGTGGTGGTAGCATGGCACAGGGAGGCTGTACTCACACTTCTATCATCCCCAGGTTCCAGCATGTACTGGCTGCCTTGGCTTGATAGGAGTGTGATTGCTGTTAGCAGTTATATATATATATATATATATCTCCAGAAATGCCTTTTAACCCCCTATATGCCACTCTGCCCCATGATATGCCTTTTAACCCCCTATATGCCACTCTGGCATATAGTGGATTAAAAGGCATATCATGGGGCAGAGTGGCATATAGGAGGGTATAAGACATTTCTGGAGGCAGAGTGGCATATAGAGGGTTAAAAGGCACATCATGGGGCAGAGTGGCAAATAGGGGGTATAAGGCATTTCTGGGGGCAGAGTGGCAACCCTGGGGGAAGATGTGCATAACTGGGGGGCAGGTTGGCAACTAAAAGGAAATAAAAAATATATATTTTTCTCAATCATAGCTTTTATTAAATATGAAAATATTGTTTACATGAATTAATATTTACTGGTAACTTTTTTTCCTATAGGGTCATCTTATATTCAGGCTTTTTGTTTTTTTTTCCTAAATTAATATTTAGATTTTGGGTGGTCGTCTTATAATCGAGCAAATACGGTAATCCAAATACAGAACCCACATTAGTTCTTCTAACAAATACATGTTTTTCAAATGAAAATGTGGCCTTTGTAAAGATGGAACATTAAAAAAGTAAACCCTCTGCCAATGTTCTTGCCATTACAATCTGCTTGAGAGTGATTCTAAAACGGAATTTCACAGTTCTCTAGATAAAAAAAGTGGCTATTGATTTATCATGCCCATTGATTTTCTTAAATGATTAGGTTAACTCATAAAAGCAGATTCTTAATGAATTCTTTACTCAGCAAACATTCCATGTCTTTTGGCTGTTAAATGTTCTTGCATTATACTAGAGATAAAGCTTTTTATTTCACTTGGTCTTAATGACTGGCTTTTATATATATATAATTTTAGCATATAGAGTTTCTTAATGGTGCACCATGCCCTCAGACTATCGGTAACGGGTTGTCCTTAAACCCATTAATGACAATGCATTGTGAGCCCGTGGATGTACGGGCTTTGTCATGAAGGGGTTAGATAGATTAGATAGATAGATAACATACTTTCTTACAACATAATGACTTGTAAAAATAGTAACTATATTTAGTAGACAATAACCATTTTATGTTCCATATACCGGTAACTCAAAATGTGTGGACGTATCCAGGGTTTATCATCTATGAATTCTCGAATTGTACATCTTCATTGTTTTCTCCACATCTTAATTGCATTCAAACTGACAACATTGAGGAAATATCTTTTTTAACATTTTCTTCCAACATAATGGTTTTATACCTAAGGTCTGAGTTGCAGCACTGTGGCTATGGTTTATTTTGATCTAAAAATTCCCAAATACCTAGTTACCAGTATAAAAACCTGACCGGTTTATCTGGTTGGCGTAGATATCCCTAACCCGCTACTTCTGATTCTGTCAGCTTTTAGCACCACATTTACTTGTCTCTTCATTGCAGACCAACCCTGTTGAGTCTACATGAACAGTTGACTGGTTACTATTAGGACCATACAGGATCCTTGGAGCTAGGTGAAATTAGATGCGTTTCAACTTTTAATAATATGGTGTGCCAAAAGCACATCAAGGATGAGAAAACCTAGACTAAGGCTTGCAAAAACATAATTGAACAAAGGCATTGGAAAGAGGCAGATGCAGCCTGGTCAAAAATGCAACTTGAATGTCAGGACCACTACTCTGCCAGTGGGTATAATGCAAATGATCACAGATGTCAATATAAATGCATCAGACAAGGAAAATCTATCTTTTTTGTTACCGACTATGAAAAACATTCTGAAAAAAACCAAGGCATTATCCTCAGGCAGAGATATGTCAATAAGGTGCTGGGCAATGCATACTGATGGAGAGCCACTTATACAGTGTTCCATTAACGTAGGAACTGTGACCAATTACAGAAGAGTTTGTTTATTTGTCAAAGTAAGTGTTAACCCTATGTTACCACAGAATTGTTCCATTGTAATTGATTTATTCTGGTCTTTTAGGCAATTATATGGGGAAATTAGAATGACCCCTAAATTATAGGGCAGTTAGTGTCACTAAAAAGCAATTAGATTCTTTAGATATTATTTCGATTGTATCTTATAATTTACTATAAAAAGTATAAAATATGGTGAAAATTTGAGGGAAAAGAAAGGACTTTTTCTTACCTCATCTACAAAAGCTAATGAAAAAAATCTGCTAAATAGATTCTAATGTTTGTCTTTAGTTCAGAAATACTCAATGTGTTTGTTTTTTCTTGTTTGTTTCTTTTTTGCAATTTATAGGATAATATGTACAAGTAGTTTATTGCTATTTCAAAGCCATTTTTCAAATCTGATAATCCAGCCCCCATTTCCTATTTGGGACATCTTTGAAGCTGGTCAGTTCAATTTACCCTTATCAAACCATGTTTGGAAACTAGACACCCCAGGATATTTCAAATGCTAGTATTTTAAACACAGAAAAGTAGGCTCACCAAGTCACATAAAGAAAAGATAATCTGTCTTTTTTCCTCCTATGACAAGCAAAATAGAACAGAGCAATGAATGTCTAACTGAAGACATTGGATCTCAGTGGTCCATTCTAAGGGTTAGCTGTAGTGTTGTTTTGTCCATTTGTAACAGGGTAAATATGAATTAGTAAAAATAGGGTAGAAACATAGAATTTGATGGCAGATAAGAACAATTCAGCCCATGTAATCTGCCAATATTTCCTATATAAGCATTCAGACTTTAATCAGTCCTTGGTCTTGTCTTAGTTTCAGAAAACCTTTATGCTTATTGCATGGATGTATAAATGCTCTCAATGTATTAGCCTTTACCACTTCTGCTAGTAGGCTGTTAATAAACTTTTCTTTTTTTTTCTTAATTACAGCTAAGCCTCCGACCCTCTAGTTTTAGATTATGACCATGTTCTACCACTTCTTTCCCTTTGAAATAAATTCCCCCCCTGAACTTATATTATCATGTCTCCCTTCTTTCCTCCTGGCAATGCATATCGAGATCTCTTAGTCTTTCCTGATATTTGTGATCCTGCAAGACAGTCCCCGTTTTAGAAGCCTAAACTCTCTCCAAAATGTCAATGGACTTCTGAAGAGAGTTTCCAGAACTGTACATGATACGCTAGGTGAGGTCTGCAAAGTGGCCGAGCAAAAGCCCTCACCTGCCTCTAGCTATGCAACCCATCATCCCGCTTGCTTTTTCTCTTTTCTGTTGCCACTTATAGAACATTGTCCCCAATGCTATATTTTGCCTTTGTATTTTATGTCTCAAGTGCATTGTTTTACAATTATCAACATTGAACTTTTGCTACCACACTCTCTACAATTATTCTAATTAACTTAGATAATTTGTCATGTTATTGGTATGTTCTACCAGGCATATCTATCTTCTTATAGAGTTTTGTATCCCTTTATTGTATAAATGGAACCAGAGGGTCCCTGGATGTTGTTGTCAAGTAGGTAGTCTTCCAAAGAACAGCACCACCAGTCACGACATAACACACCGATGCAAAGTAATACACTACTTTACTAATGTGGTAATAAGCAAGGGGTGAGCCTTCAATATTCTTCTTGAAAAAAGTATTTATTATCTTACCAGAATTAAGGAAAGACCATAATAGATGAGAAAAGTTTTTTTTTCTGTAGCTAGAACTTGGGTAGTGAGGTAGAAGGTAAAATGCTCTACGCCCAACATTAGGGTGCAATTTCCAGATTGCCACAAGTCATTAGTAACTATATTTCTGTTTTGCCACTTAATGGGTATGTATTATATTTGTTCTATGTTGCAAAATCAAATAATGGGTCATCTATCCTAATAGCATAATGGAATTATATGCGTAGTGTTACACTTTACTTGGTATTTTTTTTTTTATTTGTTTTGACTTGCCTATCGAACACATGAATTTTTGCATAGACACTTTTTCCATGTCTTGTGTAGAAATGTTATACAAGGATGTGTGCACCAACCCACAAGTTCTCTAGACCAACTGGTACTATAGCCATGCATTAAAAAAGCTAAATTAGGAAATGTGACCATCAGGATTACAAATGTGACTTCAGGATAATGCTTTTGAGTGAATAAATGATGCATGTCATGGTGATCGTGTCCCCTAATTCATTCCCTCCTTTTCTGTCTGGAACATTGACAGCTGAATTAATTATTCTTTAGAAAATGAGGTTGAAGCATAATAGCGGACCCTATTGTTTTCAGAAATGGAATTTTGGTCTGTTTTAGGCATCCAAAGCAAATATACATTTTATTCATCAAACAAAATGTTTTAAAACAATGTGCGTTTATTGCACAGTTGTGTAAATTGCATTTTCCTGAGTTAAATGCTTCTTGGTTCTCATGTCAGTCTCTGCAAATGCTTATGCCCCCTGGGAAGAATGTAGTTATTTAAATTGGAATCTTGTCATTAAATATTTGCTTTAATGGAACAAGACTAAAAGGGAAGAGGAAAAAAAGATACATATGATCAAATGTGCTCACATACTTAAAAAGCAATGTTCATGTTATGATTACATTTGTTCTAAAGCAGTAGGCAGGGTCAAGCCTAGGGTCACTGATGCCTGGGTTTAAAGAATCACACTTTCATACACACCCATTTTCTATGGGCCCCCGACTTTACCAAGTAACATGCGACTTCCCATAGTGTCGGCTCTGTCCCAAAGCAGCTTGGCAGTTCTATCTTCGCCCCCAAACTGACCGGTGCCATCTTTGTGTCCAACCAGCTTGCCAGTGCCATCTTTGTGTCCAACCAGCATGCCATTGCCATATTTGAGCCCAAACAGCCTGTCAGAGCCATATTTGCCTCCAAACAGCTTGACAGTGTCATCTTTGTGCCCAAACAGCTTGATAGTACCATCATTGTGCCCAGTTTGTCAGTGTCATAATTGCTTCCATCAAAAAAGTAAGCCAGACACTAAAGGTAGTACATCATAACATCCATCATTATATACTAAGACTGACTGTGTAACTCCCATAAGTATATATTGAGTCAGACACATACCATGGTACAGCATGACTCCTATTATTATATAGTGATTCAGACATAGATGGTGATACTCTCATTACTCATATGACTCTCATTACTCATTATATAGTGAGCCAAACAGAGACGGTGCTACATCACCCCGCGCACCTGCCTAGACATGGCTCTTGCTGTAGGAAAGCCGTGAAGTGATAAAGTAATTCAGAAATGTTAATGGTCAGTTATTTCTGTGTCCAGACAGAAAAACTAATTCACTAGGTTTTCCAGTACAAAAGCCACTCATTCATATGTCACAAGAACAAAGTGTCACTACCTAGGCACACCTTTATCCAAATAAATGAAAAGTGAGGGTAAAGAGTGGCCACACTGCAGCAGAATAGTACAAAAAAACAGAGGAAAGATACTAGAGAAGAGGAATAAACCCTGCACAAGGATGACCTAAAATAGAACACCAATATGTGTTATTCCTCTTCACTTGAATCCTAATAGTCTATCCATAACTACCGTATTTGCTCAAATATAAGACAAGGTTTTTTCAGAGCAAATGCTGAGGTCTGACTTTAAGACCTAGATCCAGATCCCCTGCAGCACTAAGGGAGACCTAGATCCTCCTCTCTGGCAGCCAGTTAACATCTGCGTGATGCGCACCGACAACCTCCGCTGCTGCCCCACACTTCCGCCGGGGCTTCTATGATGGAGCGCTGGTGTGACATGACTTTCTGGTGCTCCTTCATCGAAGCCCCAGTGGAAGTGTCGGGGAGCAGCAGAGGTTCTCGACGCGCATCACGCATACATCCAGTGGCTGCCCCCACCAGACACCAGGGAGTCTGGAAAAGAAGAAAAAACCAAAAATCTCACGTGTGTGATAATAACAAAATAAATACTTCCCTCAAGATAGCAGCTTCCAAAACCACTCTTCCTCAAGGTGTATATACAACCAGACAACACAATACGGAGCGCATATACATGAGGGAAAGAAAAATAAAATACAATAGTGTAATATGTAAAAATCACAAAATAAATTATAAAAATAAGAACCACTCACAAGTGAACTGAGTGTAATGAGCTCATCAACAATCCCATGTTAGAATCTTGAGTGAATTGCGGTGGCACCACTCAGAAAGAATAGTGCATGTGCGTGTGAATAAAATAGAGTTAAACCAGGTCTATGTTTTGTACTTTATGATTTTATGTATTGATTTTAATACTCCTGAGGAAGCCGACGTACGATCGGCGAAACGCGTCGAGGGATATAATAAACCGAATACTTTTCCAATATTTGGTTTAACTCTATTTTATTCACACGCACATGCACTATTCTTTCTGAGTGGTGCCACCGCAATTCACTCAAGATTCTAACATGGGATTGTTGATGAGCTCACTACACTCAGTTCACTTGTGAGTGGTTCTTATTTTTATAATTTATTTTGTGATTTTTACATATTACACTATTGTATTTTATTTTTCTTTCCCTCATGTATATGCGCTCCGTATTGTGTTGACCAGGGAGTCTGGAGCATGGGGGCAAGAGTGGCATATCAGGGAGTATAAGGCATATCTGGGGGGAGATGTGCATAATAGGGGAGCAGGTTGGCCAATAAAAGGAAAAGTTAGGGTAGTCTTAAATTAATATTCAAATGTTGGTGGGTCGTCTTATAATCGAGCAAATACAGTATTTCTGGTTTGGCCTTTGTAAAAGGAATGGAAGAATTCATCCTAACACATGTTATATATGTGTTAGAACAAATTGTTCCATTCAATTTACAAAGGCCAAAACAGAAATAGTTATGGATAGACTATTAGGATACACACATATACCCTTGCCCTTATACACAACTGCCTACACAAACACATACGTCTGCCCCCCCACATGTATTCACGATTGGCCTTACACACAACCATCCTAGCATACACACACACTTGTCCTTACACAGATGCTTTTGTCCAAATATACATATTTTCCTTCACAGAAGCACTTTCAAAACACAAACACTCTCCCTCTCTTTTTTCCATTTCTTCCTTTCTCCTTACTACAGTTGTATTTTCAGATTTCAGAAATAAAAAAAATGTTTTAGTTTCAAAATCCAACAATCTCCTTCACAATTTGTTTATGTTTTTTGTTATGTTTTTATATTACTATCCTTTGCCTAGTGCAGGGGTAGGGAAATAATTTGGTCTGCAAAATCATTTGGTCTTGCCCGCGGGGCATAAGGGACAGCAACTGCAGTCGCGGGGGTCGCAACTGTGACCGGTCCCCGGAGATCACTTCCGCAGGGGCCTGCTACTTACTGTGTGTTGCTCACACACTGTGCGAGCAACGCCTCTTTTACGCCATGTCACATGGCCCTGCTCTGTTCCCGCTTCCCCTGGGCGGTAAAAGAGAAGTTGTTCGCACAGAATGCGAGCAACACAGAGAGATGCAGTGGCCCCTGCAGAAGTCTGCGAGCAGCAAAGAGAGATCTGCAGCTCAAGTAAGGAGGGGGTGTATGAACGGGTATGTGTGATTGAGTGAATAAATGAGTATCTGAATGAGGGAATATTTGTAAATGAGTATATGTGAATTAATGAATGTCTGTGGGATAGCATGGAGGTGTAAGTGGGGGGCACAGGGAGACTGTTTGAGGCAAAGATGCCACAGGGAGACTGTTTGAGGCAAATGTGCCACAGGGAGGCTGTTTGAGGCAAAGATGCCACAGGAAAGCTGTTTAAGGGTGGTGGGATAAATATACAATGTGGAGCTGGCTGTGGGAAATACACAAGGATGTGCCGGGGCAATGGGGCATTCATTCACAAGGGGGGCTGGCTGGGGGCATCACAATAAATACTAAAGGTTGGGCTGTCTGTGGGATAAATATACAATGTGGGGCTAATTTTTAAGTTGATCATTTTGTATGGTCCGCGAATGATGTTATAAATATCCAAATGACCGTTGGCAGAAAAAAGGTTCCCCATCCCTGGCCTACTGCAAGAGAGTATAATTAACATGCACTTACACCAAAGGAGGGATCCCTTAAATAGAGACAGTAACATTTTTGTCATCATCATATCATATTTCAGTTCTCCAAATACGCGCAGCACTAAGTACAGAGTGCTGTGGAGGCTGCAGTGGAACAATAAATGGTTCCTTTAACCTACATTGCATTATTTAATATACCCTGTTCTCTATATATCATTTTTTAAACGTGCACCTCCTATTTTAATATAGCCTATAATATATAATCAGCAAATTCTGGTAACCAGAGATGACCCGTGATCTCAAAGTTCATCATTGCTTGATGATAGAACAATTACTATTTTTAAAATAGTATAATTTGTAAATTCTCACCATTGTTTAACTTCAGCCTCTTTTAGAAAACTCCTCTTTTCTTTTTTAGGTTTCATATCTACTGGCAGATATTGGGCTTTTCTCCAGATTTCATAGCATGTCTTGTCAAGACTGTCTTGTGGAGTATCTTGGTGAATCCAGACATACCTAGGGAAAGGGCCTACAGGTTGAGTATGTTTTGGAGGGGAAGTATTCTGCTGTGGCACAGCCATGGTGGTGATCATCTTAAGCCCTGTCTAAAGACACCTGCACTTCATGGGAACCCAGCCTTGTCTTTTTTGTTCCAGCCCTTTCACAGAGATTTCTTTGAAATGCCTTCTGTAACTTGGCAACCATAGAGCACACAGCATGGCAACTGAAGAAAATGCATTATGTCTATGTGAAAAAAGCAAAAACAGCACTTAAACAAAGCATGTTAATGGTATCAGGCAAAAAATAAGTCAGAATTGGCCTATTCTACAAATGACACCTATGTCAATAAGTTCATTTGTAACGAGACTGAACCATACAACTTCCAATCTCAGACATTCATAGCATACAGGTTTTCAACAAACACTGGTAAACAAATACATTATATTACTCATTTTAAAGATGTAGCCCAAAGTTATACGTTCACTCCAAGCTTTTTAACGGGACAGCAGTGAGGCCTCATGACAATTACATGGCAATAGCCCAAACTGAAAATTATCGTTGAGGTTGCCAGAGTTCCAAACAGTTGAGCAAGGCTAACTGACGTTTTAAATTTAACAGTTAGGCCACCTTCATGATTAAGAAGGGTAGTTTGTAATACATAGTGTATAAAAGAAAAAACTGGACATTTTGGGGCTTTACAAGTATCTTGAATAAACTCTGATTGTTTAAATTACCAGGTGGCTTTTGAGATATATGCCTTATTTCATATTTGTTACCAGACTGGCATACCAAATATATTATGCTAATTATTTTTGTGCAGGCCAAATATCTCTTGACCTGGATTTGTCATCCAAGTGGTTATGTTGCATAATGTAACAGGTTATAAAGGATATAGCTTTTTCATTGCTAACATATAATAGGTATTAAATGTTTAAATATTAAATTAATTAAAAAGGATAGTAAAATAAATAAATAATACAGCTAACTGTCTGCGCCAGGAATGTGTGTCTAATCAGAAGAAAGGAAACCACTGCACCTGGCACTTTACGGCAAACAGTCAATAAATGGCATGTATGTGGGCCGCCTGCTGAATACATATAGCCGCACGCTACACTCTTTTTCTTGAAGCACACAGCAGCATGTATTTAGCAAAATATGTAATGCAATTACAAGTGATTTTGATACAAAGTGGAAAGTGGCCTTATCGTCATAGTAACCAATTGTATACTCTTACAGGTATACCACTCAGTTGGTTACTATGATCATACGATTATACGTCCCCATGGTATATTAAGAAGGAAAATTCTCAACTATAAAAATAATGATCATGGTGCTTCTAATGGAGCTCACTGGAGGGACTGACCAACCAAAGGAAACTGGTGCAACAACTCTTTTTTGCAACACTTTAATAAATGGAGTAGTTGAGAGGCTTGGGGTCTGCTGAAGGACAAGTGACCATTTGCCCCAGTGGTATCTAAGCCAGAATGCCTTTAGGAACCCAATAGGACACTTAATATATTAGGGCCCATTACATTAAGAAAAAGGCAAATGTGCAAAATATAATTTATCATGCTCTGAAACTAGTAGCAGGGAAATATTAAAACTCTGTTGGTAAAATAAATGGCCAAGTATATTGCTTTTTTGTGCACTTTACCAATTTTGTCATAGAACTCTGCAGGCTCATACAGTTGTCATAAGCTCTTGAATAGTCAAACAAAATATCGACAGATCCTCCTGGTATCGTCGACAGTTGATTAGCAAGACGACACACACTCACTGGCAAAGGACTAACTCACTTCTGGAATAGAATCTCTTGTCTTTAGACTAAAAGTTCCAAGCAGCCATTTTTCCTCACCTGTGCCAGCTAGTTTGTCAGCACTTCTTGAGGATATACCCAAACCTAAAAAATGAAAGGAAGATTTTAGAAAATATCACTGAAATGATAAGAAACTTTAAATAAGGCTTTTTATTATTATATTATTATGAATACCTCCTTCATCTCCATTGCCTACCTTTGTTGGCTCAGGAGAGGCATTTCCTGGTGTGGGCAAATGTTAGTTACCCATTAATATCAAAAATGATATGACGTGGTAGTAGTTACTAACAGACCATAGTGTACCTGAGCAACATAAGAACTTTAGGATCAAAGTGAGAGGTATCGGAAGACGTGGTATTATTGGATGGAATATATTGGGAGCTCCGACGTTCGGGCCCTGTTGCAGGTGTGAGGGGTCGCTTCTGGGGTGGGGCGCTGTGCTGGTTTCTGGGAGAACCCCCCCCCCCCCCTTTTTTTTTTTCTCTTTCTTTCTTTCTTTCTTTCTTTCTTCTCTCCTTCCTGTTTATCTTCTCTTCTCCCTCTTGTGTGCCATCCTTCCTCGTGTCCTTCCCTTGTTATGTCAGGGATGTTACATCTCTGCGCTTCCACACTTACCCTCATCATGTCCTACTTTGATCGGCCCCTGAGGCCCCCTATTCGACCTACAGTTTATACCTGGGCGGATCTATGCTGACACGATTTTTTATGCCTTACTTTTGGTATGTCAATGTGGTACGCAATGTGTTATTCTTCCTGCACTGTTCTTACCGCTATATATGCCCTGTGTTCGACTATGTTGGCCCACTGCGTTGGGCTATATATCTGCCTGTATTCTGTGGACTTGTGGACCCCTTTTTTCCCCCTTTGTCTTCCCTTCCCCACTTGTCTCCTGTTCTGTTGTTGTGATAAAACAATAAAACATATATTTACAACAACAAAAAAAAAAAAAGAACTTTAGTTTACAATACCTGGGGTAAAGATTAGCCACAACTACCTCAGTCTAGACTGTCAGCTCACATGAACAGGAGCTGCTTCTCGTTTTGTACCAGTTTGTTATTGTGTGTGATTTTACTAAATATTATTATTATTATTATTGTCTTTTATTTATATAGCGCCAACAGTTTACACAGTGCTTAATACAATACATATATTCAAGGGGTATGACAAGACAAGAATTGACAGACTAAGACAAACCGATACATTAGTAATTAGTACTTTGTTGTAACAGCGCTACAGAATCTGCTGGCGCTATATAAATAAATAAAATGTAATGGTGTTCAGCCAGTAATTGCTCACTGTATATCATGGGAGCTGCAGTTGAAGGTCACCACATCCCCAGTCTATAACTACGATTACCATGAAGTTCAGCCAGCAATATGACTGCTGACTATCATTGTAGATTCAGGCAACAAAAGTTAATGTTTGTAATTAAAGACATATTGTAGCCCCCAAAGCCCAGTCTACAGTTACCAGCTACTATTCCTACTATTGCTGGCTCAACGTCATTGGAATCGCAGTCATGAAAAGTTAATGTTGTGTTGTGTAGTGTAGCATTCCAAGGTCTTACAAAAAAAGAGGGTAGTTAGAGGGGAGTAAGAAAGGGACATAAAGGCTTGGAATCAAAATAGGACAGTTGTACTAACATTTGCCACTCAAAATGCTGTTGTTACATTTGTCATGCTGTTCAGCCAACTAAGTAGCTTTGAATCGTGAGATGTGCGTTTCACAGCAGCTGCAATGCCAATTCATAACTATATAAAAACTAACCTTTGACGCTTCATTTGTACTCACTTTACCATGATGCTTAACATACCAGACTAACCCTAGCTGCAATACATGCATGAAATAAAACTACTTACTGTCTGCAGCCTGCACACAGTGTCTCTGCCCAGGTGGGACTCTGTGTTTATGAAGAAGCAGCTACCACAGTGAAGGAGAGGAGACCAGCTAGAAAAAGAGAGGAAGAGAAAAACTACTGCCAGCAGAGGAATGTACAGAATGAAATAAAAGTGGTTTTTTTTGCCAGCTACAAGGAGTTTTTGCCTCTATGTCTAGTTAACTTACTCAACACAGCCTAATGTTTCTCCCTCCCCTGCTGCTGCTCCAGTAGGACTCTTTGAATTTCCAATGGTTGCCATTCCAGACACCCATGGCAACTGCATATAAGCTATTTGTGTCTGTTCTTGCTCAGTTATCTTAGCCCAATCTACTAACAAACACCCTGATTCCTTATCATACTGTCTGTGGAGTGACTTCGAATTAACCACTCTCAGACTAATGAAAGTCGACAAAGAATTAGCTCAGTTTGGCGTTTAACCAGTAAAAGTAACCCCAAATATCACGACTGACAACAATGATAGGCTTCATATCTGTAGATAATGGAGGTTTATTGTAACAAAATTAAATTAAATCAGTTTTTTGTCTTTGCCAACTTACATTGCTGTATATAGCATTGCACTTTATGCTCAAGAAAAATATTTTCTTCTTGTTTCTTACAGCTCCTCCATAACACAGTAGATAATCTTCCAGATATAGTTTTGTATTGTTCAAGTTTTTAAAAAGTCTCCTCATTATATCTGTTGCATAGACTCCATTATTGCGGTCAAGATGACCCTTTCTCCTAGACACGTCTAGTTTATTAAAACTTTTTCAGCTTCAGTGAAAACACAAGAGATCATTATATTTCAAAACGAACTTGTTATAATAAATGTTCTCGTGTATTACATATGCTCCCTAGATGATTTTTCTGTGAAGCTCATTGAAGCATCTCACTCTGTTAGGAGTTTTAGTTTAGATGGCCCACAGTTCTGGGTTTTTCAGTTACAGAATCTGATTGCTTAAATGTCTTGCTGGTACATACAATGACATTAATAACATTAACTTTAATAATCATGTGACTCATTTATCAAGAGACAGACCTGGGCACCCAGGCCTAGTACACCAGTAATGGTCATACCCCCTGAGGGGTGGCCCTGCTCACAACAACCACATTTCTGAATAAGAGAATATGGCCTTTATTAGGTACACTTGTTCAATTGCTTGTTAACACAAATAATCACATGGCAGAAACTCAATGCATTTTAGGCATGTGGACGTGGTCAAGACAACTTGCTGAAGTTCAAACCGAGCATCAGAATGCGGAAGAAAGGGTTCTTAAATGACTTTGAATGTGGCATGGATGTTGGTGCCAGACAGACTGGTCTGAGTATTTCAGAAACTGCTGAACCACATCATTGATTAAACGCGACTACCTGAGTATTGCTGACAATGTCCATCCCTTTATGACCACAGTGTACCCATCTTATGATTGCTACTTCCAGCACCATGTCACAACGCTCACATCATCCTGAGTATGACAATGAGTTCACTGTACTCCAATGGCCTCCACAGTCACCAGATCTCAATCCAGTAGAGCACCTTTGGGATGTGGTGGAACGGGACATTTGCATCATGGAAGTGCAGCCAACAAATCTGCAGCAACTGCGTGATTCCATCATGTCCATATGGACCAAAATTTCTGAGGAATGTTTCAGCACCTTGTAGAAAGTACGCCATTAAGAATAAAGGCAGTTCTGAAGGCAAAAGGGAGTCCAACTCGGTACTAGCAAGGTGTACCTAATAAAGTGGCCAATGTATGTATGTTCATCTCATTGTGTGGGACATTATAAACCTGTTTAATCTCAATGTGTTAATTATGCTTCACGAAAAGTAGCTGCTATGAGCTAAAATGTAATAGAATCTGCTCTCATCAGCATCACAGTGCTGTACTGCTTTCTTTCTTGAGGCTACCAGAAATTCTCCAGAGTACCCCAGAGTAATATGTGCATTTTATTCATCCAAATAGTGTTTTGCTACTAAATATCAGAAACAATTATTTGCCCACCAGGTGTTCCTTTTTTAATTTAAAGGGTAACTGTAATCTTCAAAAGATAGCTAAATATGTTTATCAAAATACCTGTGCCTTGTTTTCCCTCTAGATATGTGGCAAAGTTGGCATATCTAGATTGTAAACTTGTGAGCAGGGCCCTCTTTACCTCAGAGTTGTTTTAATGTTACAACAGAAAAGTAAGAATTAATGGAGATAAATAATGAAACAAACCCGAGAAAAGGAAGATGACTGCTTATCAAAACATATATTTTGCTTATTTTACTTTGTAAATACCATTATATGCAGGACCTGGCTGATAATGGCCATGGGGCCCTAGGATATTAAGGCTGGTGGCCACCAGATGAAGTCAGTGTGGCCAACAGCTGGATATGCACAGGTGCCTACTATCATAGCGTGCAGCCGCGCATGCCCAATTACTGGCTGCATGCTCCATCACCCGATCTGCTAGAGCATTTGCCCAGTGTGCCAGATGGCCAGTCCGGGTCTGATAACAGGGCTTTACCGTACTGAAGTCTAAAATGTAACATTTGGATTAATTCAATCAATATTGTTGAAAGTGTGTTTACTGTCGTCATCTCATTAGAAAAAAGATGCCTGTTTTGATTAAAATGGTAATAATTTATTCTACAACTTTCATTATGGCAATATATAGAAACCTTTAACATAATACGTATCAGCTGCAAGTTATTGTGCATCATCACATAAAAATGATACTATTTTACTGAAAAGTATTAATAATAATTGCAAATGTCAGTAAATGATATATACCATCTTCAAATTTATGAATAGATTTTATGTTAGAAGGCTCAATTATTAATGGTGAAAAATAACACTGGCATATTAAAAATGTCCACTAGCAAATACAATGGCCGAATAAGTAACCTAATTTAAAGATAGCTAACAAAATATGTATCTGTATAAAGGTTCCTTACATGTGTCTTCTTGGATATACCGTATTGCTCAATTATAAGACGACCCCCCAAAATCTGAATATTAATTTAGGAAAAAAAGAAAAAGCCTGAATATAAGATGACCCTATAGGAAAAATGTTAATTCATGTAAACTATTAAATTTTTTAATAAAAGCTATGATTGAGAAAAATATTTTTTTGTTTTTATTTCCTTGTATTTTCCAACCTGCCCCCCAGTTACGCACATCTGCCCAAGGCTTGCCACTCCAATGTGGCCCATGATATGCCTTTTAACCCTCTATATGCCACTGTGCCCCATGATATGCCTTTTAACCCCCTATGTGCCACTCTGCCTCCAGAAATGCCTCATACCCCTATATGCCACTCTGGCATTTAGGGGGTTAAAAGGCATATTATGGGGCAGAGTGGCATATAGGGGGGTATAAGGCATTTCAGGAGGCAGAGTGGCGTTCAGGCGGTTAAAAGGCATTTCATAGAGCACTCTGCCTCCAGAAATGCCCTATGCCCCCATTTAACACTCCCCCCCACACACACACACACTTACCGGTGCTTCCAATTTCCTGCTGTATACCGGGGCAGCAGTCTTCATTACGCTGCAGCCGGAAGGAGGTGTGGCTAGCGGGTTGTCCCCGGCACCGGTGCGGGGAACTCTGATCTCTGACAGTCGGGGAAGGTCTGCGTGATGGACGCAGACAACCCCCGCTGCTAGCCACACCTCCATCCGGCTGCAGCGGAAGTTGTCTATGCGGATCGCGTGGACGTCAACCCGCTGCCCCGGTATACAGCAGGAAATTGGAAGCACCGGTAAGTGTGTGTGGGGTGGGGTGGGAGGGGGAAGTGTTAAATGGGGGGAGACAGAAGGATCCAGGTCCCCTGCAGCGGTGCGGGGGATCTGGATCTTAGTCTCATAGTCAGACCTCTATTTGAGGTCTGATTATAAGACGACCCCGATTAGAAGACGAGGGGTATTTTTCGAGCATTTGCTCTGAAAAAAACCTCGTCTTATAATCGAGCAAATACGGTAGTGTTTCATTAAATTGGATTTTTTTTCACGCCACAAAACTTGGTTATTCCCGCCGGATAAGGGGCTTGATTCAATGATCTAACTAAACCTTAATAGAAACCTCATAGAAAGTGCTTACATTTGACGGTACGCATAGAAAATGGTACATTCAAATCAAAGACTTAAAGAGATTCAATTGGGTGCGCAGCATGTCTGAGAGCCTAAAACAGATACATTTTTGCCTGCACATTTCAGACCATGAAAACTTTTCTCTAATATCCAACAGAGCCGACTAAACTAAATGTACACACCTTACAAGAATCAGTTCCTCACACTGTACGTGTGCGGTCAAGCAAAAATAAACCTCAATAAAAATGTTTAACCCTGTCAATACTGGCACATGTTATGTACCAAAATATATCAGCCACATCGCTACCCCTGAACTACCCCTGCCATCATGACTTGTCTTATCACATCAAAAGCACCAGTACCTATTTGCACTGAAGTATCCCCCGTATTTAACAAAGTGCCCTGCCAGTGGCCAATCACAATGTTCACATAAAAATTTCAGATCTGTAATATGTTGAAAAAAGTTTGTATAGGTTATATGGAAAAGTAGCAAGTTGCCCATCACAATTAGCTGAAATTGGCATTTCCCTTGCCGTATTGGTGGTTCTCCCTGCACATGGTGTGGTGTGATTACTTAATACAGACTCTTCCTGCTTAAGTGCCATTCATTTGCTTTTAGACAGGTGCATTGAATTGCTCTACCCATAATATTTTCCAAACGATTGTTCTCTATTTTGTGACTACGACTAAATTTTGACTGCAAATGTAAAAAAAGAAATCCAACAGTCTGTGTGACCTAAGAACCCTCAGCCCTGACCTAATCTTTCACTCAAGGCAGTCACAACCAGAAATAGACTTTTGTGTAAAGTAAGAAAAACCACTTACGTGGACTCCAACTTGCCATTAAACCTCATGAAAAAGTGTTAATTAGTCCCTTGTGTTTTCTGAATAACTACTTGATTTCTTTTGAACATCATGTAATGTAACCATATAACTCAGTGACCAAAAACCAGTAAAAAAAATCGAAATACGGAAAGAAAAACAAAATAACTATTGGTAGGTAGAGTATTTAAAAAAGAAAAGAAAAAAAAAGAACTCGGGAGAACAGAGGGCAATCAGAGTCACAAAAATAGATAACAGGTAAGAGAATAGGTTCTAATCAGAAGCTCCTTCAGGTTTGATATAATAATCAATGTATAAAAGATAAAAAAAGAGAAAAGAAGAACTTCTATGTGTACGTACTGTTTGTAAAATATGAGCAAATCCAATACAAAAAAAACATGTAAGCTTATAGACAATTTCTCAACCATCAGATCACTCAAACCTAAGTATGGTACAAAAATGAAAAATGGGGGGGGGGGTTTGTATAAAAAAGGGGTTCTCCTAAGTGAAAACAAACGTTATTCCTTTTTCCGAACTTTTACGTTAAAACTTGATGACGTATCAAGCCTTCTAAAGACCCTACAGGACAGAGAATGAGGCTCTTATAAAGAAATAATGAAAATTTGCACGCTTACAATGGTTGACTAACCAGGCAGTGATGTATTCTAGCCTAGGCCAGCAAGCCCTAGGTGGCTGTTTCTTTGCGGCAAAAGCTGCATAGACTGCATAGACTGCACTTAAAGGCGCGTAAGAAGAAGTAATTAATAACTATTGTTTCCAAAATGAGAATGAGTCACAAAGAAGATAAAAGTGCAGTATTGGTTGACTCGTAACAGGTGCTGGAGTCTTTCATCCAGTTTAAATATGAGAGAAATCAGATCCTGAGAAATTGTGCTCAACTTGAAGACTGCTCTCAAAATTTGACAAAGGATGTATCCTTGATGGCTTCATCAACTTACTAATGACGGAAGGATTCTGATTAAATCGCTGATAAGAGGTAGCAGGTTTTTTTCCCCAGTTAAAGCAGAAGCCTAAAGACAACTAAATAATAGCTGTTCTTATTGTAAATTAGGCTTTGATCCTGCAAGGAAATTTTAAATAGAACCAAAACTATTGCTAAATCCAGCCTTGACAGCTGATATTATTATTACATCTGAAATGAGGAGTCTAATCAAACTACAATAAAAAGTGTCCTTTCCCCCAAAATGAAAAAAATCTCAGAAACCAGCAATCCCAACCTAGAGTATACAACACTGATTCACAAACCTCCACTTTTAATTTTACATTTTTGGAAACTAGCTGAACTCTATTCTTGATCAACCCCTGTTAAAGAGACATTTTTGATGGTATACCTTTTTTTCGCCGCAGTGAATTTTTAAGCTGTAGATGTACTTGCCCTTTTTTACTTTACAAAGAGGGTGGTAGATAAATGGAACAGCTTCCCAATAAAAGAGGTAGAGACTAAAACAGTAAGGGAATTTAAACATACCCGAGATAGGCATACAGCTATCCTGATTCTAAAACAAGACCAGAGATTGATTAAGGTCTGAGTCTTTACAGCAGGTGAAGTGGACAGAGTCGAGGGGCTGAATGGTTCTAGGTTTCTATGCATATGTATTTTTCTGTATGTATGTATTTTTAACTGCAGGGTAAACCATTTTATGTACATACACACCTGGCATGTTTCAGCTATTCTGCAAAAACTTGGTCTCATTAAGCTCCTTTTGAAGTCAATGGGACTTCATAACTCATGAATCACACATTTGTTTTCCATTGACTTAAATGGGCTCAGCTCTCAACTTGTGATTTCAGCTGACTTGTGCAGTTTTTACGTATGTCTCCGAAAAAAAGACAAGGTGTATACATTCTTGTTTCCTGAAACTCACAAAATGTACATATGGGTTTTGTGAACGTGTTATTCACATTCTTTAAATAACAGTTAGTTTAATGACTGAAGTGTGCTGGGTATAGAGGGAATAATTATTGCTCCTGTTTAGCCTACTTCCCCTGCCTCTCTGCCGTGAGTTTTGCAATGCCAGCTTGTTTAGATCAGAGCTTAAAGATCTTGAGTGCTTCCCTAATTACTTTATCCTCCTATCCCTCCAACCCGTTCTGGCATTTTAAAGACGTATTCAACCCTTTTCATATTTGATGCTTGAATTATATTTTGTTTAGCTTTAGTCTGCTTAGTTTGAGCAATGCTGCCTTAGCTGGCACATGTGTGTATCTGTGCCGGGCTTCCAGGCACTGCTGAAAAACACGAACCCCCTTTTAAATAGGGTAGACATTTTTCGCCATTTTCTTCTAGAAACACATATACATTCCAAATGTCCGTCTGTTAGGTCACTCAAATATACATACCGAGTACTGCAGAGCAGTGCTTTACATGTGCTGAATGGTAATATATGAAATGTGTATCTGTCCTTGAAAAATTGGCTGATATGGCAACCATAGATCCTAGATGATTGGACAGCAGTTTACTCCCTTGGAAGAATATTTTTAGATGACGCATAAACACTCTCAGCACCATGGACAGTGCCAGGATATGCATAATCAGCAATGTACTGAGCTCTGAAGGCACTGTCTCATAATAGCATTTATGTAGCTGTTATCAGACAAGATGCTTTACCCACAAACTTTTCCTTCTTAATACTTGCTGGTTACAGCAAAAATGGTTACTGTATATGTACATTAGTACATGACAGCAATGAACATTCAGCAGAATCATACAAATAGAATGAATTCAGATTTCCAGGAATTACAGTATATTTAACTCAGTTTATTTTTATTAATGTTTTGCTACTGTTTATATTAGAAAGAACTCTGCATTAATCACTAATTAGCTGTTGTTGCAAAAATATAGAAAATCAATCCCCTGGATTGGGCAGATATATGCACCAAAGTATGCACAAATATCAAGTTTTATATTTTGCCAAATTACAAATAAAGGTGGCACTGAGTCTCTCAGATAAAATAATTGAATTCATTATATTGTATGTTGCATGCAAGGATAGCTGTAGAGGCCTGTGTGTATACGTTTATGCAGTAGATTATATATGGTCTCATATTTCATCAAAGCATTTACTTCTTTTTACAGCTAACGTTTTTTTCTAATTCAACCTAGTAATCTGTTTTTAATCCGTTCCCATTATTGGTCTGTGTTAAAACCATTGGAAATAAGAAGTTCAAGCTCAGTTTCATTAAATATCATTAATATCATTGTATGTGTATATATATATATATATATATATATATATATATATATATAGATATAATACTGTGTATATATATATATATATATATATATATATATAGTATGTATAACTTTTACAGTACAGCTTAATATGACGGTGCCATATAAATCAATATAAATATATATAAACTGTATAAATAAATATATATATATATATTCATGTGACCATGGCACATACGCCTACTTGTTGAGACACACATGAGAGACTTATAGAATTTGGTCCATGCTCACTCATGTTGAGTAAGATCAATGCAGGCATTAAACTCGATACCCGCACATCCTGCTTTTGTCGTGTATGGACCTACATTTTTAATGTTGATGTTTCACATGCACCAAATATGAGTTCAAGGGTAGTCACTACTGGTTCCCTGTGGATTTGGCATAAATGGAGAAATGGGTCAAGATGTGCCTTAAAAGGGTGTACTCAGTGATGTATTTATGGGGAATTGCTGCCCTAGGCATGTCTGACCCAGAACAGCGTTAAAGCTGTCCCTTTTAGACCCACTTCAGTCTTTAGGTAACAATGTCCTTGTACAGGAAGCTGAAATATGACATCATATCCTCATATCACAAGTGAAAGATGCTGTGGAGGTCTATACAGATGTTGTTTCAGGGGAGATCAAGGGAAACCAATTAACCAACAGGTCAACTGGCCCAAGTAAAGTAAAGTGCTGCTCCTCATATATGCCACTCTTGGTCTATTCGCCTTAGGAGAGAATATGCCACTTATGTATGTGTCAAAAAAAAAAAAAAAAAAAAGATTGTTTCACTTTGGCAAAACATTGTCTGAATGCAGTAACGTGTTAAACAAAGAAATGTATGCAGGCTTGCCATGTCTCACCATTAAAATCACTTACAGGGATGGCTAACCAAGGAAGACATTCGACGTACGTAAGATAGTATCTAAATCAATTACGATAAGCCGTATTATGTTTCTTTAAGAAGCTTGTTTCAATCTAAGCACTGTACTTCATTATTTTGCACAGGCCGTATGACTTAATGTGCACACTTCTGTTTTTATAAACAGCAATGTTCCAGTCCATTCTGACATGTACCAGTGTGTACTCTAGGTGGCAGCACAGAGTAAAAATCAGTTCAACCTGGACTGTATAAGAATTCCATAGTAAGTTTTATGGTATTTCAGTAAAGGAAAAATAATATTATCAAGTTACCATGTATTGACAAGTTAACGATTAGATTTTATTTGTGTAGCATCTCATTTTGAGTTTTGAACCTCCTTTTGTCAAATCTAAAGGTAATAAAGGGTTAATGTAGGCACCATAAATAGGTTATAGTCATATACTGTATAACTATAATTTTTGCACCTGCATTAGCCAACTAAGTCTGTTTCACCTTAGTACATTATCTACATGATTTGAGGGACAAACAATGTAAAGATGGTGATGGGTGGATAGGCAGACAGACAGATGGCTAAAGCATGCTCCTATACAGTTGTAAAATGTCAAGACTATATTCAGGGCCCGGCCCGACAATGGAGTGGGGCAACCGCTCCAGGCGGCCCTCTCGCTCTCCTCTGCTGCGAGTCTCCCTGTTCGGTCTCGGTGCTGCTGAAAGGTAAGTACAAGGGGGGGTAAGGGTAGATAATAGGGAGGGAGAGGAAGGGTAGATAATGGGGGGGTGCAGCAGAGACGGAGGGAGAGGAAGGGTAGATAAGGGGGGGGGCATTTTAAAATTCGCCCCAGGCGGCATTTTGCCTTGGGCCGGCCCTGACTATATTTGACATTGCAGATCTATAGTAATGCAGTGTGGGCCTGGTAAATCTGAAATTATGTAATCTGAGATAGGACTAAAATGGGCCTATGATGTAAGAGTTGACATTTGGGTGGGACTGCCTGAACTCAATGTTAATTCAATTAATTTAATCATTAGATTTTTTTTCCACCATAGGCAATAGTATATTTCCTAGTTTTACCTTTAATTTTAGG
Source organism: Sceloporus occidentalis (assembly GCA_023333645.1). NCBI lineage: Eukaryota > Metazoa > Chordata > Lepidosauria > Squamata > Phrynosomatidae > Sceloporus > Sceloporus occidentalis. The sequence goes on along the minus strand of JALMGF010000022.1, from coordinate 14,041,902 downwards.
AAAAAATCATTCAACAGCAACAATGAAGGCTTAGATAACGAAAAGCAAGTATAGTTTGTTTAATAAATAGTACAGTTTTCATGGGATAGGTTTTGTGCAAAGGTACCAAATAACACAAAACCAACAGATAAAGGGGTTTGTCGCTCTTTGCAACCAATATTTCTTTCTTTTTTTACATTGGAAAGCACCTCTTAAGTATGATTATGTGGTACCGGAAAAGCAGGACCTTCAATGGGGCTGGTAGATCTTGATTCCCCGTTGCAGGATGTGTTGGGTTCAAGAGTAAACTAGCATCCTTTTTCTAGGTAACCTGTGATGCTCAATTAGTCGTGGCTGTGGTTACCATAGCAACAGTCTAGGAAGATTTCCAACAATTTGCAACACTGTGGTAACATTAAGGAAGAAGGGCATGGGAGAAAGTCAGCTAAGTCTCTCTTCAAGAAGTTTTGCAGGAAAGGGCAGAATATAATTGTATGCAATAAAAATTACTTTAGTGATGATCTTTTTTTCACTGTTTCCTATATTGTTGTATTTCACAAGGGAGTATTTGGCACCTGGGGCAGATCCTGTATGTGGCACCCCCCCCCACACACACACACACTTTAAAAGTGCATACTTTCTATCATAATATACTGGCACAGACATTGACGGTGGTACAGCATAACTGTTTTCATTATATACTGAGGCACATATTGACGGTGGTACAGCATAACTGTTATTATATACTGAGGCACACATTGACGGTGGTACAGCATAACACCTATCACTATACATTGAGCCAGACATTGACAAAAATGCAGCAAAACCCCTATCACTATATACTTAGCCAAACATTGATGTGGTGTAGGCCTTCCACTTCAGTGTATGGCTTAGTATAAGTAGGGATGCACCGAAATGAAAATTCTGGACCGAAACCAAAAATGACCCCTCCACACATTTAAAAAAAATAAAACCCTACCCTTTTATTAACACACCAAAATTGGACAAAAAATGTAATAATATTTATATATATATATATATATATGATTGTTAACAGCAATCACAATCCTATCATGCCCATCCATACCCATTGTACAGCGCTACGGAATTTGATGGCAACAAATATATAAACATCATATAAATGAGAGGTTTTGGTTATATGAATTGGCCAAAGCATAATTAAGCTCACCCGCCACGTCAAGGCACACTCTCAATAGGGTGAGAACCTACTCTCACCTCCTACATAGTGGGCACACAAAGCAGTTTATACTGCTACCAAAACCAGATTAATGTGTTGGGGGTAGTGCAATTAAATAAATAAATAATATATAGCTAGTAATCTGTTTTTAATGCGTTTCTAAAAACAGTTTCTAACAGCAGGCAGCCAGTACATGCTGGAACCTGGGAACCTGGGCATGGTTCCTCTTGGCTCTTCTTCTTCTGTGTCCTTCTGGTGCAGTGAGCGCGGAAGGCGGTGGGTGTAACTTCAGTGTTGTGCACCGGGATATGACAGCGAATCCCGACGCACAGCTCCACGCGCACTGCAAGGAGCAGGATTGGAGGTCTGCATTAACAGACCTTGATTGTCTTTAAGCCATCCTTGATCTCCCCAACCGAGCCTGTTCCTCTTGCAGCAGACATTACTGTCCGTCTCTGGAGGGGTGCCGGCAGGGTGTTACCCTCCTGATGAGCGGCACCCGGGGCGCACCACCCCCGCCCCCCGCTAGGTAAGCTACTGATTTCACTGAATGAAAAAAATACTATTTTAGTTCCCTGAAAACAAAAGAAAATAAAAAGTTTGCTGTATGTGTCATTGTAGTCAATACTCTCAGAGTATTGCCTTTGAAAAAGTTCTGATTCAATAGAGGCGAGCAGTTTAAGCCAGTATGAAACAATACTTTCATGTTCTAGCATCAATTCTCGATGCTGGATTGAAAAGGCAGAAAATAAAGAAAGAGAAAAGCCAAAAGGGTAGGAGGGAGATTGATTGTGGGAGACAATTGGTGATCTTGCGGAGAACTGCCTCTCGCTGTCAAGTGACATCACAGACAATGGGGACATTCACAGACTTGCGTAGCTATAAAAGAGGCACATTGGAATAGCTGAGCGCTAAACCTCATCTATTGGCCTCATCAGTGTTTAACCTATATCACGACTAAACAATATTTGCTCCAGACATTGTAACACAATAGCTCATGAAGTTAGTAAGGATGATGTGAATTGCAGTCAATAACCTGTAGAAGGATTCCCCCACCGCCTAAACAGTTAAATCCCAGAAGAAAAATATGCATTAACCCCATTTGATTGACCCCAAACAAGAAGGAATTGCTTTTAACTGTTTAAGCATGCATCTTACAATATCTATTAAAAAAGAAAGCCATTAAGATTACTGTACATTCCTTGGATCCTAGCGTTCTATAGGGAACCCTACGTCCAGCATAAAAATTTTATTTAGAGTTATTATACACAGGAGTTTATGAAATGGAAAGTTATTCACCAATAAACCTGAATTACAATGTGAAAATACATATTTTTTATACACCCAATTCATGATATTCTCCGCAATCCAGTGATATCAGAGCAGGCCTGTGTATGCGAACAAGGTGCTGTATATATATATATATATATATATATTATATATATATATATATATATATATATATATATATATATATATATATATATGAGGGAGGGAAGGATATTTCGCATTGATGCATGTGGTGTGTGCCAAGGATAAGATGTGTCTGTGTATGTGAGACAGCGTCTGAGGCAGCCAGGGAGAATGGCACAATGCAGGCAGCTCCACGTCCACCCTGCCTCCCTGCTTGCAGTGAAGGTTAAGTGCTGATATGAGAGCGATGTGCCCTCCCTGTCGGAAGGACAGAATTACCTGGACAGAAATCATCTCTGTGTATGATATATAAAACAAGTTTAATGTGATGCACCACATCCACAGAGTATATGTACAGAAAAAATATTCTGGTTTCTGTGTTCATTGACAGACATGTCATTCTCACTTTTCTGCTACCGTTCCTGAATATACCCTTGATATTGTTTTATATCACCCTTTCATAGAATATCTCAAACACCTGATCATTCCCCTGTTACTCTGCCTGACCTTATCTTTTATAATACCCATAGGTACTACATTACATGCTCTCTTACACCTACCCTTCTCTCTCATAATGTATATCACATTGTATAGCATATACCCGTTACGCAGTGGAGACCCCAGAGTTTTGGGTCGTTGGCCCTTGCTGCAGCCTAATTCTGAATTTACCAGCACCAGGTAATTGCAAGACATCTTTTTTTTTTATTCAATATGTTCAGTATGAACATTATGCATGAATGTTGCTTACTATGAACACGCATCCTCAAGAAAGAATATGGATGAATAAAACACATGATGGGAATGAGAACCCACAGTAATGCTTACATTAAACAAACTCTTTTGCCTGCTGCCCCCAATCTTTACAGTGAACATATATATCCATAGCCCTTAATGTTGCATGATGGTATTGTGCGGGTGGGGGGTTAATTTAATAGTGCGAGCACAGTTTTGTCTGTAGCAGTGTGTGGTGGACAGGAAAGGCTGGATTCTGATTGGCTGTAAGGCACAAGCTAGGTAGTGGCGGGAAAGGGTAATATAAATTGCGCTGCACGGGCAAAATCTTCACTGCAGGGGAGACCTGAGGTAGCTAACCAGCTTTAATTGCTTTAGGCTGAGCTTCCCACCCTCCCTTCCCCAAATGTCTTATTTATTGTTTTTTTGTCACAGTTTTATTGAGGGTATGGGTCACCTGCCCGTTAGAAGTGGGTGGAGAGCTTTTCACTTTTGGTTGTAAGTCTGGCTAGTACTTACTATGTATGAAGTTATAGTTATTTAAGTTATGGTTAATAAACGGTTAATTTGTGTTTTATTAAAGCCTCAATAAAATACCACAGCTTTTAGTATCTAAGTTGCTTTGTCTGCATGTTTATTTAAGATTACTCGCACATACACCACTCAAGCTACTGCTCTGTGCCATGTACTCGCTTTGTCTTTATTAAACCAACAGTGATAAAGTTGGTACATTTAAGTACTCAAAAGGAGCATTCCATGGTTGCCATGGTCATTGCTCCACTTGCAACCATTTGCACCAGAATCGCTCTTTATACATGTCCAGTACCGATTTGGAGCATGGTCAAGCCAGGTTGCCAACCCTGACAAAAGTTGCAGTTGTCTATGGTGTATGGAGCAAACAGAAGACCTGATGGGACCTGATGCGTGGGACATCAACAAGCAAAAAAGCAACCTATGCCTACACAGAGGTGAGATTGACTGTACCTATAGTTTTAGCTATAAACCTGTAGATACAGTAGCTCCTATATAGTGTCCCACTATATATGTCATACTCTCTTCATATCTCAAACCTTTCTGTTGGCTCCAGCACTCTCAATGTTCTTCTCTCTTTAATCTGTGGACCAGTAATACTATATATAGCTATATAGCTGCTGTTCCTCTGTCCATAACATGAAGTTGTAGGGGGACATGTTAACACACACATACACACAAAACATAACTTGTAACCTAAAACCTAATAATAAAAAACGCAACAAGCAATTTGGATGAAACAGGCCGTGGGCTTTTATTTAGTTTACCAAGACATACAAATATTTCACTCATAACTTGTACTTTATAACTGATAACCAAACAACTTAACTCTTGGCATAAGCCCCAGAGCACATCTTAAACATATCTCCTTGCCAACCGCCCTATAAGCCAGCTGGACAAACTAACATCATCAATTCACCCCATAATTATAGGGCAATCATACCCCAATAAAAGCCACGACAATTTATTAAATATAATAATTTTTTTTTTTAATTAATATATATAACATAATAATACAATCAAAGAAGAGTGGGGAGGGGTGGGAGGGCGAATCTTCATCAGCTCGTCCATTTTCAACGCAACGCTTCGCCACTGCTCACCAGTCTCAAGGACAGTGCAGTATCGGCTAGGCGTCACGTCAGGTAAGTACCGAAACACCTCAGGGACTTCCTTATATAATTAGCATTCCCGCCCTTTAGCGCAGCGCGAGGCAAGCGCAGCCTATCCCAGCGCAGCGCGAGACCTTCCCTAGCCAGCACGAGACACCTAAAAAGGCGGCAAGCGCTAGCGCAAGCGCAATAACATTTTTAAGTTACATAACAATTATTTTTTTTTAACGTGTTTAACCCTTTCTTTTATTAGGTAACTCATTACCTCAGTCCCCCCACCTTCATGCCACCCTGCCCTATGCGGTGCAGGCTTTATCATGAACGTGTATATCCCACCTTCTCAGTCCTTTATATATCAAGAAATAATATATATATATATATATATATATATAGTCTTCTGTTCCCCTAGCACTTTATATATAGCACTTTCTATATAGTGATCCTATATACCTCTACTTGTACAGTTGAGTAGACTAACAAACTGTCACTCATTTTAGAAGGAATTCCTATACAGTTTGTGTTCTCTAGGAGGCCATAATGTCATGCAGGTGCATTCACTGTATACAGTGAGGCATGCATTTCCCCTTTTATATATACAAACTTCCATATGTGACAACATTATCTGTCTCTTCGCCAGTGCATTGCTTTATATACATTGTATCCATGTGCCCACATGCTCACCCTGCTTACACAAATATCCCTCTAGGAGGATATAGGGAGGGGGATTATTCACTCCCCCTCCCTATACACCTATATGGGAAAGTGGTAGCATTCACGTCACTGTACACTATAGATCGCCGTTCTCTCCCCATACACAAGCATATACGTCGCTATGCTCACCCCCACTCTCCTAATATACATACTCCAGTATATCCACCAGCTCCCCACTTTCACCCACCCGAGTTCATGGCTTCACGCTCAACCTTAACAGATCTGCAAAGCTAATGAACCTGATCCCGAGCCCCGCAAAATCTTAAGTAGTGAGACCAGACTGCGCCGAGATACTTCATACAACTATAAGGAGCTTCCATGTGTAGATGTTGCATACAAAGCTGCTGGTTAACCAAGTGCCCATCGCGTCTAGAACAATCGGTACTTTTCTGTTCTACTCCAGAATTAAAAAAAAGAACCCCAAATATATATATATTGGATTCGTAGAAATAAGGACACTTGCTCGTTCTTTCACTGATGTTTTTAGGGTTTGCTTGTTTTATTTTGGGATCCAGTAAATAACAATGCGAACACTACCCCAACACGAGTGGGGACCTGCGTGGAAAGAGGAGGAGGTGGAGGGAGGGGAGACAAATTCAAGATGTAATTTGCAGCATTGTTGGATGTAGGGGAGGAAGGGAGAGAGAGGAAGAGAGAGAGAGAGAGAAAAATCCTAGTCCCTCTTGTGGATCATTCTCTGAAAGGGGATACCATAATCTGTGCATTAATACAGCAAGGTGCAATAGCTGAAGACTTGTCTGGATAACCCCAGTGGGAGCACCCCGAGGACATATAGCCATTTAGAAGATTTGGGAGTGAGAAGAAAGGGGGCAAAGAGGATCCAGAGCTGCCAGCTCCCCAGTGCAGGGTGAGACTTGGTTCATTCCGGCTGCAGAAGCAAAGAGCTGTTCAATGTAGTGGGGATTTTCTTCTTCTTTTTTTTTTTTTAGCAAGAATACCTGACCTCCTTTTTTTCCAGAGATCCCTGCAGAAGCTGCCATGAAAACCACCTCTGGATTGCTGAAGTGGGGGGACAGGACAGGGTGCAGCTGCACAACCAGGAGAATATGGGGGGCATGGTGGGTTTTTGGGCTCCTGGAAGTGCAAAGTTGGAGCAGGCTTGCGTTCATCAGTTTTGGTCTACTGGCTGCATCAGCAACGGGTGAGTCCTCGGGAAATAAGCCTTCTTGAGTTGGGCTTGTGTAGGACCAGAATCTTGAATGATTATTGCTATGGTCAATTTGATGTTTTCCTACAAGCGCCTATAAACATCCTGCTCCTGGGGAGAGCAGTCTCAGCACAGGAGATGCATGCTGGCTGCTAATTATACAACCTGTCTGGGATGCTGTGGTCCAGCATCTCATCATAGAGACGATATATATATATATATATATATACACGATCCCTGATAACCATATGCATTGGTATCTATAGAACCTGCTATGGGTAGTATTGTGGAAATCATTATGTATTGGAAGGTATATATTGCAATGCTGTGCTGCGCTCTGTGTCAGATGATCTGATATTCTTATGTAGTATATAGGATGCTCAGTATAGAACATACACCATACCTGTAGGAATCTACCAGCTGTATTAATGAAATGACATATTGAAGAGGCTGGTGTCTGGTGTTCTGTGGTCATTTGGTGCCTTCACACAGTCAAGGCTTGGATCTCGCATATGCTGCAGGCATAAATCATCTACCTTTTCTTAACACGTTGCCAACACTTTTTGTTTCCTATTTGATAGAGTACAAGGGTACAACCGACTTTACATTGAAATGATAAATGTATGTGTGTTTTGTAAAATACTTTAGAGACTTAGAAATGTTCCTGTAAATCAGAAGCCAGAATTCCTTTTTTTTGTCCACCCTATACATTAAAAGTACCATACATTTTTACTAGTCTACCATACTTTAGTAGTAGCCCCTGGCCCAAGGACTTGTGGAAATTTCCATCATTCAGATAAACATCTCAGGGTATAATGTGTGGCTTGCTTGTTGGAGAACGTGGTGTATGATTTACCATCCCAAGCATCTGGAGGTGGCTTTCCTTATAAATTGATTTCCTTGGGGAGACCTCATGTCTTTATCTGGACATGATCTAGCTTGACCTGGACTCCTGCTTTAAAAACTGTACATTTTTCACTGTCCTCTGCTGAGATTTTAGCTTTTTTTTATCAAACAAAAGGGTATCTTATGCCTCCAGGAAGCATTTAACCCCTTAATGACTGTGGAAGCTGAGTCTCAATGCCTTAATTCTCTTCAAACTCCTCTACTTTTTTTCTATATATAAATCACAAGCTTACCCACTACTCACCCTCACCCAAAAATATCACTTTATTTTGTTTGCTTAACTGTTAAGATGTTTAATGTGGGGTATCCTCCTGTTGGTCACTAAATTGGTTTTTTTCTTCATCTTTAAATCTACCCATGCGAGATTTGTATGTTTTAATTAAAATTGCAATTAGACATTTTACTACTAAAACTAGGATGTGTTTTTTTTAATTACCAGTTAATTACACAATATTTTACCGTTACACAGCTATCATTTTTGTGATGCTTAATGATGGTGTCTGGAAGTGGTGTAGGGAGATACCAGAAATATCTGCAGTATGCCCCAGTGTTATTATGTTTAGCAGAGCTAACATAAGAGATACACATATTAGGTGACTAGACTGTCATTGTTCAAGGGTATTTTATAGAGATTAGTCTAGTATTACAGTATCACCGGATATAATTACATATTGGGCATCTTCTGGGTTATCTAGCAGGGACCAGTATACCTACAAGAGATCAGCAAGGCATGTGTGTATATATATATATTTATATCTATACATATATATGTATATATATTTTGCGCATGTATACACATATATATGTCGTGGTATATATATATATATATATTTATCTGTCTATAAGCACAAAGGGGTCCTTATAAATGTACTAGGTTAAAATACGTTTCATGCGCTGATCTCTGTCCTGTGCGTATGCTGAAACACTTTTAGTCTATTGCCACATTCTATATGCAGAGGTTAACATATTATTTCCTTTTCAATAGCCTACATTACAGTACCTATGCTTTTCATCTCAATGATTATGATAGGGTATCATTAGTCATAAATGATTCATCTCCCCAAGCTGTGCATGTCTGCATTTTTTATATTATTCTGTTGTGTATTGGGATGTATATGCATAGGATGGTATGATATGAGACTTTTTAATGCCGGTTTAAAAGTGAAACATGGACATGTGTCAGCTGATACATTTTAACCAAGGCACTTGGGACATGTGCGTGTTCCCTGGATGCTTGTAAACCTTAGTATTGTGCTCTTCAATACCAAGAGTACAAAATAGCCTTAGATTTGCTTCAAGTTAGGCTCACTAGAGGCTATTCCATTTTTATATCACCGTTCTTCTAACATTTCTGTGTAGTTCTTAGTTCCGTCCTAGAATGTACAGTCCTCTGTGCCAGTTGACCCCCTCCACAATATGTTGCTTTGTATAGTTGTGGATAAGTAATAATATTGCTTGTTTGAAATATTAAGAATACATGTGATGGCATGTAAAAACGAATGGAGACAAAAATCACAACGTCTTTGGTACTGGTAAGAGCTGTGGATAACGTAACGAATAAATTAAACTGGGTTTTCATTTAATGAAGAATGTGTTGGAAACAATCTTGTGTATATGAGAATCTAGCCGTATGCTATGTTCTACAAAAATATAGCTTGGCTAGTCTACTAAGAGTCTTCACATTTCATTGCATGATCTTCAAATTAGTTTGGACTTTGGTTCTTGACCGTGTTTTAGGTCGTAGTGTTGAAAGGCCATAAGCCCATGCAAGATAATGGTGACCGACTCCTCCCCTACCCTTTCAGACATTGTAGCAGCAGCAGCACTGCCGAGTGCCGACCTCAAGTAAGCATGGGTTGGTGAGAAGAAATACTCATGAGAATTATTGGGGTTCCTACTTTTATGTCTTGTCTAACACAATTTAAAAATACATTTTGTCAAACAGATGTACCAATAATACTCATTCAGTCATCTGGGAAATTCTGATCAATGATAGATCATCCAACACAACAATATAACATCCCAGATAGAGTGTGGAAGGATTTATTTTATCCAAGGTCAGTAAGGGACAAGAAAAAAAACAGCTAGGGTAAAATTGTAAGCAAACAATTCACAATTAAAAACTGTAAGGTTTTCATTAAAATCGAACAAATTCTAATCCTCAAAACCTATGTATGCAATAGTAATAATCCCTTGCCAATTCCTTTCAGTCTTTAAAGTGTTAGCATTAGTAGTGCTGCTTTACAAAATGTTCATAATTTTTCAGCCACAGCAATCAAATGCATCTTACGCTGAGCCAAGAGTCATTTTGAGTCTGGGGGCCAATAAAATAGTTCCCTTTGCCCCTTGCTCATGCAAAATGGTCCCTGCCACAATTAAGTTGCAATTAAACCATTAAAGTTTATTGGTATACACAGCTACACAAGTTGATTAACTGCTTGTTAATGAGAGAAGTCCTAAGATTCCACCAGGACCTCCAGCTCTTCTGGGAATCGCTGCTATGATAGAATGTAATGCGCGTCACATGTAGAGTAGACAGAACCCGATAATTTAATACAAAAAAGAAGGATGTTTTCATATCTTGAAACTCCCCACTAGCAAAGTTATTTTCAGTGTACTTGCAGAGTTATCTGAAATAAGTGAATTATATCTAATGGACAGGCAGTTAAATTAGCATCCTGTAGTTATTGCATACCTGGCCAGGATGCGATAAACAGATCAGACAGTACTGTGTATTGTTATGTGTTATTTACAAACTCTGTTATACCTCAGTTCAATATTAAATTTTTTTTAATTTTTTTTTTAAATATCATTAATGTTGGTTATATTTTCTAGAGTATTGTCAATAACGAGATACAAAAACAACTTTATAACAGAGTAAACTTATAAGATTTAAATTGATTATTTTTGGAAGCAGCAGTTTAATTACAAAAAAAAATTAAAACTGGCTGTAGCCTGTTTGAAGCTATAAAAAATGGATGATAAATTCACTAGTTTAAGAAAAAGGTAAGTAGCAGATTTCATTTCAGAGCACCATCTATAGGCCAAAAATATCAATTATCAAGCCGTATATAACAGTTCACGAAGTAAAAGACTATTTTCACCATTTTCAAGAACAGTGAGTTACCTTGATTTTCATGGAAAACTTTTAACATTTTAAAGCTTGGTAAATGATCTAGGAATATATATACCTTATATGCTTTTAGTAAATGTAAATGTAAAAAACATTTAAAAAATGTATCTATCTATATATATATATGACCAAGAATATGTGGACATCCGACCATCACACCTAGATGATCTTGTTGGACATACCGCATCATGGGCCCTAATATGGAGTTGGCCCTACCTTTTGCAGCTATCCCAGACTCCATTCTTCTAGGAAGGTTGTCCACAAGATTTTTGTATTTATGTGGAAATTTTTGCCCATTTAGCGTGGATGACCTGTTGGAGGGGAAGGCATGGATGAAATTGGCATTCCAGTTCATCTCAAAGGTGTTCATTGGGGGTTGAGGTCAGGTCTCTGTGCTGGCCGCTCAAGTTCCTCCACACCAAACTCATCCAACCATGTCTTTATGGACCTTGCTTTGTACATAGAAACACAGTCATGCTGGAATAGAAAAGAATTTTCCCCAAACTGGTGCCACAAATTGTAACAAGTTTTATTGTTATAAGTGGTAGGATGATGGCAGTATTTATGAAGTCAGAACAGGCTATATTTAAAAAATAAAAATTGAAATAACTAATCATAGTAACCAATAGCATAATGTTGGCCAGAATTGCTTCAGTTTTTTCTGTATATGTATGGCTCAATCTGTTAGCCATATTAACATGAAGTTAGATTATATTAATTTAAAAGAAACACACGCACCCACATATAAACAAGTGTCAGGACTAATTTTCCTTTTATATTCTTTACTTCCTTCGATATACAATATAAGCAGAAGCTTTAATATGCAATAGCAGCAATTAGGACATACAATTAAATGCATCTGTAGAGGATAACGGCTTCTCCAGCTGCTGTGCTATCTGTAATAATTTCAATATCTAGTCTATTAAATACTATTAACGCGTGATCACATGCACACTACTTTATATAATGATATAGTGCCTAGATTTATAGAATCAAATGTTTTAGAGACTGTTCAAAATTAGACAAAATGAGAATTTTGCTACCATATATAGAGTAATAGTAAGATAATGAAAATGTATTTTTAAGAATATATAATACAATGTTTTAATATATAAATTACACAGTTTAGCCGAAGGCAGGGTTGCTTTACCTGGTTTGTCTCCGGGTGATGATATAATCAAGTATTCTCTTAGCGAGGAAGGGTTGAGTGACATGTAGGGTTTAACTACGCAGCTCTCAATTTTTTTTGGCATACACCTAATGCTAAATTGTAAGGATTAAGATGACAGATCAGCGGTTTCATTCCGCGCAGGCTAAGAAAGGATGAAATAGTAAGAACATTATTCTGTGGAGGATCAATGCTTTGTTGGCATGTGCCAGGGGCTGAGATGTTACACCGAAAACATTCATAAATTCTCATGCCAGACTTGTAGTTCTGTCACTGGAATGGAAACACAAACTTCACATACATTGCGTTATTAGAGATACATATGCAGTAATCAATGAAAATGTGATATTACTTGTATCAGTGTATATATTATAATCACAATTTGTATATAGCATTCATTTCAGAGCTATATAAAATTGCTTTCTTATTTTCACCTTTAGTTTATTTAGACAATCTTGAAATAAAATATAGAAACATCATGATCAAAACAAGTATTCATGCTCCAAAATAAGACATAAGCAAGATTCCTGGTCTGGTGGGAAAAGTAGGAAAAGTACTCCAGCAGATTAAAATGCCATATTCATAAATGGCAGGGCTGGCAGCACTGAGACCAGGGAAACAAATACTAAGAGGTACAGATTGGGTATTTACTGGCCTTTTTTTTACTCAGCCTTTTTACTCCTTCTATCTGTTACTCTAGACATCTATAGAATTACAAGTGCAAGAAATATCTAAAAAGCTTTTGTTAATGTCCCAAAATACATGAGTAAGAGCAGCCTAAGGGGCAGTTGTGTTTCTGGTCCTTTCCAGACATCTCATCATGATTTTGCTCCCAATTTAAAATGAATCCTCCACCAGTTTCATACTTTACATTTTACTTGAATGTGAGGGCTCCTTCCTCTGCTTGTGTCTTCTATCAGCTATGTAATGTAATGAAGACCTTTCACCTGTTACCTTTTGCCTGGTAAGATTCACACTACTGTGCCATATGACCAGCTTGGCCTTGGCTCAGGTGTCCAGTTCAAATGTGGCATCTTAGGACCACTGCATCTTCTCTTCCATACATTTTTAAGCAGGATTTTTTGTTGATATGGAGAGGAAATAAATACTGATGATCTTAAAAAATACACATTTGGAAATCATGGTAAGAATGATTATGTTCGGATTCTCCTGCACCTAAAATATCTATGTTAACTGTGATGTCAAGACTGTAATGGGAACCAATAATGAGTGACACTGGTGTTATCTGGTCTAATTAATGTTGCAGGATCAAATCTGTCCAAGCATTCCATACATTGCTTAACCTCCTAACCTAGCTGCCTGCTATAATAATTTAGTAATGGAACTTATATAAAAGTGAAAGATATGGTTTCAGTGTCATATTATTGTTCTGATTTCTACTATTTATTGAACAGAATATGACAGACGATAAGATTAAATTATTTTAACCCAATAATTGCACTAAACCATGACAGCTGGGTCCATGGCTTCAACTATGTTCTACAAGGTCAATTAACTCTTAATCTTTACTTTACATCTTTGTGGTGTTGCTGAAACAGTTCTGGCTACTTACTGTTGCAGTTTGTGCATGACAATAGCATGACATGCTACATTGCCCATTTTCTCTTCAAGTGATAAAGATGGACCCCAACTTTAAATGTGTCAAATATTGTGCTGTGGCATGAAGGCTACATTGACATGGACATGATTGTCATGAACATATCCATTACAATTGGTTTTACATAGTGTACTGATAATACTGTTATTAGTGCTTGCACTGAGAGTTTAGATATAAATATCATGTTGACACATGTATGTACCACACATGTACAAACCAGCATAGTTATTTAGCCTTCTATATTGAGCAAGGTGTGTTAACATACTTATGCATAACACTATTGAGCTGGAACCATTTGATGTCATGGCACCATCAAAATCTCTGGCATAGTAGTTCTAACTAAGGGATTCTGAAAACTTTTTGGAGCTGTGCCACCAGTGAATACTTGTGTCAACCAAACACCATGTTTTTAGCTTTTCTCATTTTTTTGATGTCTTTTTAAGGGTCAATGTAAACCCAGATTCACTCTTGTCTATAAGTAACCATAATAACAACAGTTTCCTATCAAATAAATAATTCAGATCAAGGCTCAGATCAGTACTCCTAGAACCCCTCAGAAGTGCCCAAAGTGGTGCACATACCACAAGATGAAAAGACTGAAATGATTATAGAAATGGGAAATTCTATGCATTAGACCACTTAACACTTAGAATGCAGCCTTTTATGGCTGTTTATTGCTGTTAATAAAAAGTGCATGTTTGCTAATATTTCACACACTGACACTTGGTCTTTATGCGTGTTGTTCATTAATCATGTCTTATTGTGAATAAGTGGTAGATTATGTTCTAAATGGTCCATACATGTATTTGTTGTTTGTTACAAAATGAAGATTTGCTACATCATTAAAATAACATTAACTCCTACACGTCTGTGGATGAAAAATATTAACTTTACTGCTGAAGAATATAGGGTATATGCAGGTGAATAATTATATCTGTTGAACATAACTGAATTGAACTCTTCAATTATCAAATTTGTAGCCTTGAGAGCTTAATGGGGAAGTGTTTTTGAATTTAAATGATCTTTTTTTTTTTACATTATAATCAGAAAAATGGTGCTGTATAAAATTTTGTTTCATAATAGTGGAGTTCTTAATGTATTATTTTTTTATTACTGCATTCTTTATATGAATATATATATATTTTATTTTTTGTAATTATTATTTTATTTTTTAAGGCTTATCTCTCAGTGATTGTTAAGCTGCTGATTGTTGTTAATTGGTTTAAGCAGCCTTTGTAAGGGTGGAGTAAGGAGAAGATAGAGAATGTAAGAGGGGAAATTGGTTAGTTCTGATCATTTTGTCACCTTTTGCTGCAGACTTCAGGTTAAACATTTAGGAATCAGTTTGCTTCAGCAAAGTCTTACTGTGATTTTCACTCATATATATCATTTAATGAAATATATTAATAGATAAGACATTATTATAGCAGGGACCCCGCTATGAGAAGAACAGACCTTTAGAGATGAGGGTTGAGGGCTATATCCATTACGTTACAGACACAACATTAAAATATCTGTAGATAGACCAAAACTCTTCATAACAACAATAAGCAGTTGCGTATCTGTGAGAAAGGGGATATCCGATCATAAAATGGACTGTAAAAGGTTAAGGAGACTAGCCACTAAACGTTTATTGAAACATAATAGTTTTTTACTTTATTTCTGTCACGGGATCAGGGAGAAAGGTAGGATCCTACTATGCAGATAGGCAAATAAGCACTGTAGAGAAGTCCAGTATACAGTCCGTAATCAAAAAGTGCAAAGGCAGGCAGCGAGGTCAAACGTATCCGAGGTCGAGGCAGGCAGAATAGGAGCAAAACGGGTAAACAGATCCGAGGTCGTAGGCAGGTAGCGAGAATCGTAGTCAAAATCAGGCAAAGGTCGGTACACAAGGAAATCGAGATAATATAAAGCAATCAGCACACCCAATAAGTATTACACTTTGAACGGGTGAAGACAGGAGAGAAAAGTGGCGTTTAAATAGGTGAGTGATTGCAAACGGCTGTGCAGCGTACGCTACGTACGTTGCGTACGCCGCGTACGCTGCATAGGCTGAGTACGCTGCGTAGATTGCGTACGCCGCGTAGATTGCGTACGCTGTGTACGCAGCGGTACGCCCGATGCGGACCTACGCCGCGTCATAATCGCGTCCTCTTCGGTACGCGTGGGGGACGTGCCGGCGCGTCCACGGCAAGTAGACGCGATCCCAGCCGAGGTGGAGGAGGCGGGACCGCGACACTGCCGTGTGCGTACGGCGGGAACCGCAGCGACGGAGGAGTCGGGACCAGGCGAGGCATCCCTGGCGTCAGAGGTAGGTACCGCGGCGCGCGTGACAGTACCCCCCCCTCCAGGAGCGCGACCCGAGCGAGACGGAGCCGGACGAAGAGGGTGGAGCTCGTGAAACCGAGCGACACGAAGGGGAGCATGAACGAAGCGAACAGGCACCCACGTCCGTTCCTCAGGACCGTACCCCTTCCAAGCCACGAGATACTGAAGGCCGTTACGAACCCTACGGGAATCAAGGATTCTGTCGACGACATATTCCTCGTGACCATGGACGGCAAGCGGGGCTGGAGGCTTGACGGGAACGGTAAACCGATTGGAAACATAGGGTTTCAGCAGGGAGACGTGGAAGGACCGCGGAATCCGCATGGTAGGTGGCAAGGCAAGGGACACCGTCACGTCGTTGAGCTTGGCACGAACGCGGAAAGGACCAATAAAACGAGGCCCCAGGGTCCGGGAAGGTTGCCGCAAACGGATGTGTCGCGTAGATAACCAGACACGGTCGCCCACCTGATAGTCCGGAGGTGGAGTCCTCTTGGCATCAGCAAAACGTTTATAGCGAAGTTGGGCTTTCAGGAGAACCTCTCGGAGTTTCTTCCAGTGAGCGTCCATGTCAGATACACGCTTGTCGACCGCGGGTACTGTGACAGAACCCTCCATCACTGGGGTCCCTGGAGAGGCCTGAGAGCCAGCCTCCTCCCTATCGACTATGGGCCCAGGCCTTGTAGAGACTTCTGTGTGTGGATACAGGGGTTCAGTCTGCTGATGTACCCCATGTTTTAGCACTCAGAGTCTCAGAACTGTAACGTCAGCTGGACATCCTGTGGTAGGAAGAAGGCTGATTATCTGTACATTGTTAATTGTATAGGTGTGAAGTGTTTCCCCTGTTATTGTGTGAGTTAGCCCTTGTCTTAAGACCCCCTGTAGGTATGACTTGGTGTCACTGCTGCATACCTAATTATCCATTACATAACAGGTAGCTGTTAATCCTGTGAGCTCCTGTTATCCCTGTGTCCTGGCCATTGTCTGTCTCAAGCCGATTATATGTCTATCGTCATTCCACGTCTACGTCCCCAGTTAATGTCATTATTTATGTCTCGTGTCATCCTGTCCTTCCCCCAGATATTGTGTTGCAGGATTTGATCTAATTACTTCCTTCCTGACATGGTAATTGGATCATGTGATATTTGTCTTGCCCCTTTTCTACTTGTGTATATATAGTTCTGTATTTGGCTTTAATAAATGAGTCCTGCTTTCACCTCAACATGAGTGTTGCCTGATGTTTGGGGTGGGCTGTAGCCACACTGTGTAGCTAAGCTTCGGATAGCCACAGTGCCAATGCGGCTTCGGTGCAGCGACGTCCCTCCTTCTATCTACAACGCTGGTCCTGCCCGGTGCTGAAGGGGTTACTTGTTGGTGTCCCGTCAGGAGGAAGCAACGTTTGGCGGGAGTACCCAGTCGGGGTACAGGTCGGTCCCGTCACAGGTACCATGGAGGAGGAACGAGAAGACGGAGGAGGCAGTATGACAGGGTGATAGCCCAGGGCGGCAAAAAACGGGGTACATCCAATGGACTCATGCAGAGAGCCGTTATAGGTCATCTCTGCGAGCGGCAGGAGAGACGACCAATTGTCCTGGCTATCGGTGCTGAACATACGCAGGTACTGTTTGAGTGTTTGGTTAGTCTTTTCGGTTTGTCCATTGGTCTGCGGATGATACGCAGTCGATAAGTGGAGCTGTATTCCGAGTCTCTGGCAGAGGTGTCTCCAATAGCGGGATATGAATTGTGTACCGCGATCGGACACCATGTGGAGCGGAAGACCGTGAAGACGGACGATGTGATTGAGAAAAACATCGGCAAGTTGCGAAGAGGACGGCAGGCGAGGTAAGGCGACGAAATGAGCTTGCTTAGAAAAACGGTCGACGACCACCAAGACAGTCGTGTTACCCTGTGATTTGGGGAGATCCACGATGAAGTCCATCGACACGTGTGTCCAGGGAGCCGTGGGAACGGGAAGAGGATGCAGGAGACCTTGAGGTCGACTCCGAGAGGTCTTCTGGCATGCACAGGTGTGACAGGCGGCAAGATATGTTCGGACGTCTCTGGTGAGTGATGGCCACCAGAACGACTTGCGGATGCGGTATTCTGTCTTCCGGAACCCAGAATGACCAGCGAGGAAGGACTTATGTCCCCAGTGAAGAACAGCCGCACGAAGTCCGGGAGGAACGTAGAGACGCCCCGGAGGAGGACGTTCAGAAGATGGGATGGCCCTTTGGGACATACGGATCCTGCTCATCGTGCGTATGGACAGACCGGCAACAAGACGTGTGGATGGAATGATGGGTTCGTTGATGTGCTGATCCCTGTGGTTATCGTGTTGTCTAGAGAGGGCATCAGCTTTGATGTTTTTGGAGCCTGGTCTGTAGGTGATGTAGTAGTTGAACCGGTTGAAAAACAGCGACCACCGTGCTTGTCGAGGGCTTAATCTCTTGGCGTTCTCGATATACAGCAGGTTCTTGTGGTCTGTTAGGATGACCACGGGTTGTTCTGTACCCTCTAGAACAGACCTGGGCAAAGCACGGCCCGCGGGCCACATCCGGCCCGCTGAATAGCTCGGACCGGCCCGCAAAGAGTGTCCTGGTGACTCACCAATGAGTCCGGTGTCCCCCCCCGCCCCGGTCACTTACCTTAAACTCCTGTGTTGGAAGCGTTTGTCTCGGGTGCCGGCGCTTTACGCTGGGCGCCGGCATATGACGTCAGACGCCGGCGATCAGCAGTGAAGCGCCGGCACCCGAGACAAACGCCTCACGCTTCCAACACAGGAGTTTAAGGTAAGTGACCGGGGCGGGGGGGGAGATCCTGAGAAGGGGGGGTTAGGGAGTTAGAGGGGAGATACTGAGAAGGGGGGGTTAGGGAGTTAGAGGGGAGATACTGAGAAGGGGGGGTTAGGGAGTTAGAGGGGAGATACTGAGAAGGGGGGTTAGGGAGGGAGGTCTTACTGTGTGTGTGTGTGTGTTACTGTGTTTGTGTGTGTGTGTCTTACTGTGTGTGTGTGTATCTTACTGTGTCTGTGTGTGTCTCACTGTGTCTGTGTGTGTCTTACTGTGTCTGTGTGTGTCTTACTGTGTCTGTGTGTGTCTCACTGTGTCTGTGTGTGTCTTACTGTGTCTGTGTGTCTCACTGTGTCTGTGTGTGTCTCACTGTGTCTGTGTGTGTCTTACTGTGTCTGTGTGTGTCTTACTGTGTCTGTGTGTGTCTCACTGTGTCTGTGTGTGTCTTACTGTGTCTGTGTGTGTCTTACTGTGTCTGTGTGTGTCTCACTGTGTCTGTGTGTGTCTTACTGTGTCTGTGTGTGTCTCACTGTGTCTGTGTGTATCTTACTGTGTCTGTGTGTGTCTCACTGTGTCTGTGTGTGTCTTACTGTGTCTGTGTGTGTCTTACTGTGTCTGTGTGTGTCTCACTGTGTCTGTGTGTGTCTTACTGTGTCTGTGTGTGTCTTACTGTGTCTGTGTGTGTCTTACTGCGTGTGTCTTACTGTGTTCATAGCTTATTCAGTTATTGTAATAAATATTTTAGCCCATTTTTTAGCTCAAAATATTTTTTCCTTTTTTTTCTCCTCTAAAATCTAGGTGCGTCTTATCAGCAGGTGCGTCTTATAGAGCGAAAAATACGGTATGCACTCCGAAGCCTTGTTCATTTTGTTCACTTCTGTGCTGTGCTAATAGTTATTCAGGCCTTACTTATTCAAGCACCTCTACCAATGACGTAGGCTTGAATAACTTTATTAAACAGCACATAAGTTAACAAAATGGACAAGGCTTCGGAGTTTGTAGTTTGTAGAGGTCTGGCCCTCTAAAACCATTCCAATTTCTCATGTGGCCCCATGGGAAAATTAATTGCCCACCCCTGCTCTAGAAGGTGGCGCCACTCCTCAAGTGCCATTTTGATGGCTAGGAGTTCACGGTTACCGACGTCGTAATTCCGTTCGGCTGCGGAGAAACCCTTAGAAAAGAAGGCACAGGGATGATATTTTGTGGTTTGATCATGACGTTGCGATAGGACAGCCCCTGCTCCGGTTTCGGATGCATCTACTTCCAGGAGAAACTGTTTGGTAGGATCCGGCCGACGTAACAGGGGAGCTGAGACAAAGGCATGTTTTAGCCGTTCGAACGCCTGTCGGGCGTGTGTGGACCATTGAGACGGATCGGCTCCTTTTTTCGTCAAGGCGGTAATAGGGGCTGCTATGGTAGCGTAGTTTCTGATGAATCGCCTGTAATAATTAGCAAAGCCCAGGAACCTTTGGACGGCTTTGAGAGTTCTAGGGAGGGGCCAGGCTGTGATGGCCTCGAGTTTGGTAGGATCCATGTGAAGCCCTTCGGATGAGACGATATAGCCAAGGAAGGGCAGACATGTCGTCTCGAATATGCATTTTTCAGCCTTGGCATACAACCCGTTCTCCCTTAGCCTTTGTAGAACAGCACGTAGGTGGTGTCGATGTGTTTCGAGTGTTGGAGAATAAACGAGAATATCGTCCAAGTACACGATAACATGAGATAAGAGCATGTCCCTGAAGACGTCATTTATGAAGGACTGGAATACTGCAGGAGCGTTGCATAGCCCGAAGGGCATGACTTTATATTCATAGTGCCCGAAGCGGGTGTTGAAGGCCGTTTTCCATTCATCCCCGGACTTGATACGGATCAGATTGTAAGCACCCCTGAGGTCTAGCTTAGTGAAGTATTTGGCTCCTTTCAGGAGGTCGTAGATCTCCGTGATGAGAGGAAGTGGGTACCGGTTCTTTATGGTGATACGGTTTAACCCCCTATAATCGATGCATGGTCGTAGGGAACCCTCTTTCTTGGCCACGAAGAAAAATCCAGCTCCAGCAGGAGAAGAGGATGGGCGGATGAAGCCTTTGTCCAGGCTTTCTTGGATATATCGTTCCAGAGCTTTGTTCTCCGGTTCGGAGAGGGGATAAGTACGTCCCCGTGGTGGATCGGTTCCAGGCAACAGATCGATAGCACAATCGTAGGAACGGTGTGGTGGTAGCCTCTCTGCATCTTTTTTGGAGAATACATCCAGATACTCCCAGTAGTGTCTAGGTACTATGGTCTTGGGATCTGTGGGTGCGATCTCGAGAACGAAATTGAGTCGTCGACAAGGCATGACACAGGACTCTTGACAGTAGTTGCTCCACGCTAGTATGTCTCCTTTTACCCAATCGATGTGTGGGTTGTGCTGTCGCAGCCAGGGATGTCCCAAGATTAGAGGGGCATGAGGAGACTTGATTATCTCAAACGTGAGCTGTTCCTGGTGGGTTACCCCTACCAGTAGGATCAGAGGTATGGTTTCCTGTGTCACGAGTCCTGATCCCAGAAGGGAGCCGTCAACGGAAGCGACCAGGGAGGGAGCTGTCTTGCTACGAAGCGGTAGGTGGTGTTCCTTCGCCCACTGGTGATCCATGAATATGCCCGCAGCCCCGGAATCTATGAAGGCGCGGGTGGCTACAACGTGGTCCTCCCAACGGATGGAGACGGGCACTGTCAGGCGTGTAGCGGGAGGAGAAGAATAAGGACGTGTGCTTAGGTTGCCTTCTCCGGTGCAACCTAAGCGTTGTCTTTTACTGGTCTGCTGGGACAGGAGGACAACAGGTGATCAGCTCGGCCGCAGTATAGACAGAGCCCCTGTGTCCGTCTGTGTTTCTTTTCGGCCTCAGTGAGATGGCGCACTGTCCCTATTTCCATGGGTTCGTCGACCACGAAGGAGGAAGATGTGGCAGCCGGAGGCCTTGTGTTGCCGGAGGCGAGCGGTCCTGGTCTTTTCCCACGGGAGTGTTCGTTCGGCCCTTTCTTGGATACGTTTATCCACTCTGAGACATAGGGCTATGAGATCCTCAAGATCCGCAGGGGTATCATGGAAGACGAGGGCGTCTTTGATCTTCTCATTAAGGCCTCGTCGGAAGGCGGCTTTGAGAGCGCCCTCTTCCCAGTTGGTCTCATGGGCCAGGGTGCGGAATTCCACCGTATACTGAGCCAAGGTTTTGCGGCCTTGCTGAATGTCAAGCAGTGAAGACTCCGCTGTTTCTTTACGACCTGGCGCATCGAAAACAGTCCGCACGGCTTCCATGAAAGCAGGGCAGTCCTCGAGGAGATATGAATCTTGCTCCACGAGGGGAGAAGCCCACAGTAAGGCATCACCTTTGAGCAGCGAAATGATGAACGAGACCCTCTTGGAGGATGTCTGGAACGCCTGGGGGTGGTTTCGGAAGTGGAGCATGCATTGATTAAGGAAGCCACGGCATTCCTTCGGATCTCCAGAATATTTGTCTGGCAGAGGGAGCCTGGTAACAGCACCTGTGTCCTCGTGCTGAGCGTCTCTGTGATGGGGTGTTCCCACAGTTGGAAGAGACGTCAGAGAACGCAACAAGTCCGTCATGGCATCCACCTTCTGTTCCAGGGACTGTAGCTGGGTGGCCTGCGCCGCCAGACGCTGGTCCTGTAGGTCTTGGCGGGCTTGCAACCGCGCCATATCCGCGGGATCCATGTTAAAGACCCGTTCAAAACTGTCACGGGATCAGGGAGAAAGGTAGGATCCTACTATGCAGATAGGCAAATAAGCACTGTAGAGAAGTCCAGTATACAGTCCGTAATCAAAAAGTGCAAAGGCAGGCAGCGAGGTCAAACGTATCCGAGGTCGAGGCAGGCAGAATAGGAGCAAAACGGGTAAACAGATCCGAGGTCGTAGGCAGGTAGCGAGAATCGTAGTCAAAATCAGGCAAAGGTCGGTACACAAGGAAATCGAGATAATATAAAGCAATCAGCACACCCAATAAGTATTACACTTTGAACGGGTGAAGACAGGAGAGAAAAGTGGCGTTTAAATAGGTGAGTGATTGCAAACGGCTGTGCAGCGTACGCTACGTACGTTGCGTACGCCGCGTACGCTGCATAGGCTGAGTACGCTGCGTAGATTGCGTACGCCGCGTAGATTGCGTACGCTGTGTACGCAGCGGTACGCCCGATGCGGACCTACGCCGCGTCATAACCGCGTCCTCTTCGGTACGCGTGGGGGACGTGCCGGCGCGTCGACGGCAAGTCGACGCGATCCCAGCCGAGGTGGAGGAGGCGGGACCGCGACACTGCCGTGTGCGTACGGCGGGAACCGCAGCGACGGAGGAGTCGGGACCAGGCGAGGCAGCCCTGGCGTCAGAGGTAGGTACCGCGGCGCGCGTGACAGTTTCATAATGAAATCTTTGGTGCATATTTTCTGCTGAAGCTGCAGGGCTATGTAGAATTTACTGCGTGAAACATAACTCACTGGTAACAGGGTCTTAACAGGGTCTTAACAGAGTCATTTTGGCACCCTCGATTACGTGGCCTGTGGCATTAGAGGTCCATCAGTTGTGCTGTGTGCATTGCTCAGAGCACAATTGAGCATTTGTGCATCTACCAGCTAGAATAGTATTTGTGTGGCATTTGATAAGCAATGGTGTCACGATATTGTTTAACACACAGCTCTTCATGTAGCGGAGAACTTTAAGAGAGTAACTGCCAGCTGTATGGTCTGATCTGTCGATCCATTGTGCTCACCACCATGCTTTAATTTGTTAAGCATGCTCACACCTGCATACCTCCCAAGAATCCCATTTTTAACAGTCTTTATTTTTGGGTACTTCTAGCTTTTGCAGGCTGTGGAGATTATGTGCCTTAGAAGCTGTAGATCAGTGGAGGTATGTGCTGTTGTGGCAGAGACCCACATCACAGCTTCCACTTGGCCAACTTTCAATGCATTGAAGCTGAACACCTCAAGGTCTGAGGTGGGCACTCCTACTTTGATAGCCTTTTTATGGTACCTGCTCTGTAGACTCTATAACTGACTTTTCTATCACAAATTAAAAGCTGTAATGGTGAAAAAGGTCAGGGAACTTAATTGCCATTGTTATTATAACAATATTATAAATTAATACTATCAGGGCCTTAATTGCTGGAGCAGTATATTTTTGCTTGGGTGACCTCCTCTTCTGCCTCATACAGTCTACCTGTGAGCTATTTAACTTAGAAAAATGTCCTTTTTATATATTCGCACCAATAAATAATTATTCGTAAGTGGACAGTCTTTAACAGAGTGCACAAAGTACACACTGCCACTCTCAAATTCCATAGCCTTTTCTGGTTAAAATCATAAAGTTTTAAAGAGGCTGCATTCACCTGTTTCAAATGCCACACCAAAAATAGTCTCTTTGGCATAGTAAGCAAACGTCACGTAATGAGTGCTTTTCGGGATATCCAGCATGTAATTTGTTTAACTTCTACATGGAAAAGGGAACTTGACCTTGAAATAACTTATCCCTAATATTTTCTGCTTTTACGAATAAGACTTCAGTTACAATAGAACATTTGCCCACTGAAAAAGAATAGTAGTAGCTTTCAAAGAGTTTATCCATATGCAAGTGCCCACCTTACATCAAGACTTTTGGTGAACATTAACATCATACTAATAGGTATGCAAAGGAACCCTTTTAACTAGGGACACTAGGGAAAATGTTAACAGCTATCTCACAACTACAGCCTGGCTTGCTCAGATCACACATCTAACCATTGTGCCTCTAATATGATCAAAGGAAAACCTAAAATTGAGAATTGAAATCGAGGATGGATTTTTTGCCACAGCTGAAGTTTATCACAGTCAGTTGTGTGAGTACTTTAATGTTTGCTGTTGTTTGATGTACCCCCATGTTAAATTAACGTGTTTATTTTGCTTTTGCAGCTAGTGGTCAGCTAATGTTTCATTTTAATTGATTCATTTTATTCAGTTCTTCATTTTAAACGGCCAACCCCAGCAAGCTTCTGTCCCAAGGTTAGGTTGGATAGCCCTGAATAAAGCATATTTAAATAAGTGAGATTTCTTGAAAGTCAACTCACTGATTAAATGATGCGTTGTACAGAACCAGCTCTGGCCTTCCTGTAGATAAATTTGCCAAGGATGGCCATTTATAATGCACAGTGAATTAAGGAAGTTGAAATCACAACTCGCTTGCCAATAGTCCTGTAACATTACTTATAATTCATTAGAATATAGTTTAGAGTAGGACTGTCATTGTGGCTTGTTTCTATTGCTACAGTCTATGCTTTGGTATCGAAAGGGTTACATTACTAAGGGTATTCTATATTTTTTTTTTCACTCTGAGGATATGCAGAGTGTTTGTTTCAGCTAAAAATGTATTAATTTTAGATGCACTCATATTCTGCACACCCCATTGAATTCTCAGCGGGATTTTTTTTCTAATACAGTGTAGTTTTTTTATTGGTTAATCTAGAACCCATAATTTGGGGATTAGTCGGAGAGTTAAATTTCAAACCACATCTTAATAGAATGTATCCTGAAACGTATATCCCAACATCTAAAATCTTCAAAGAAGGAACACTTGTTTTGGAGGGGACTTAGAAGTGTTCAAGGCTTTCTCATGCTCTCCGTCAATGTTTCCCTACCTTCTCCGCCAACTGTTTCAAATCCTCTTTTTCACAGCTCTGCTTCTTGTCTTGCCTCTCTTTCTTCTTTGCTTCTTCTGTCTACTGTACTCTTTCTTGGCCCACTTCTCCCTGCTCTCAACTGCATTGTCCAGGCCTCGTGGAGTGCTTTTGCCAAAAGGAAGGCCAGGTGAATGGAGCAGATAGTGGGGAAGATGAACCAAAACAGAAAACCAAGAAGAGGCAAGATATGAGACGAAGCTGTGGATAAGGACATAGGGACACAGAAGTGGTTGATGGAGAAGATAGAGAGACATTAAGAGAGATGATGAAAGAGCATGAGAAAGAGCATGACTGAGAGTGAGAGAACCAACAAAATGCAAATTCAGAGCTCTCTGCTTCTTTTTCATTTGTTTCAGTAGGGCCACGCCTCATTTTTTTACGTTTATACAAATTAAGGAAATTTACACAATTTTGTTAAAATTAACACTTAATATATTTTTCATATATATATATGAAAAATATAGTAGAACAAATTCATATTTATCAAAAAATATACAGCTCTCGGGGGCTTGAGGGTATTTGCAAGTGAGCATTCACACTGTAGAGTTTGCCCAATACGTCTCCCCGTAATTACAAGTATGAACATTAGCTGTGATGTATTATTTTCTAATTCTTAATATTTACTCGTTAGTGGCAACTCATCATTTAATTACATTTCCAGGATATAATGATGAATCTATCATAATTAGTGGGACAAGAGTTCCTAGGAGGTTACTGTGATTTTTTAATTTCATTTATCGTAGAAATCATTTGAAGTCCTAATTTGCCTGTGAATTCTATGTCTGAACGACAGCTAGACAGCTTATCGCATCTTGTCTTGAAAAGGCTAGTGCCTGCCACTTTTTCATTCTCTGCTTGACAACCGAGGAAGACTCTTTGTGTGTGAGTAAAACCAACTCACGTGTTAGACTTTTACCAGATGTTTCGAATAGATATTGGCTAATTGCATTTTCTTAACACTTAACACAAATCTTTCATTGTCCCAAACCCTGTAATTAACGGTATATAATGGTGCTTCCTGATTCATATAGGGGCTATTTAACATTATTTATTTGGGTTTGAAAAAGATAAATACATATATTGATGCTAAATGCCATATCAGTGGTAGGCCATTTAAACTGACGGAAAGTCTCAGAGTTTTAGAGTCTTTTATACTACACTGTGAATTTGTGTAACATGGTGGCATATGCCAAAAGTCCTATGACAATACATAGGAGCAGAAGCAGGGTTACTTGTGCCATGGAGTTGTCTTTAATTTAAGTACTTAAATAAGTATGCAGATCCTAGTTGGGAGTATGCACAGCTAAGCACCACTTCCACTCGTACTCAAAGATCAAAAAGCTCTTGGTTTGATGGCTGACTGGCGTACCTTCTTGACAGCCTTTTGATCGCTAGGCAGATGCAGAAATGGAGAGTATGCCTGTTGGGGAACACAAACCATATGGAGATCTACTTATCCTGATCCTGTGTTGCTCTGTTGGGGGAATCTTGTTTCAACTGCTGTCAATTATTTTCATGCTTGTTCAAGAAAAATATTGCTTATCTACCCATTAATGTGCAAAGGATAGAGACGAGTGTGATATGTTTATTTATTTGTTTGTTTATTTAGATGTATTTTGTCAGATATTTTATCATAGAAAACATGTATTCCACATATTCTGTATTTTACATGAACACAAAATGGAGTCAGATCCATTTTATTTTACTTAATCATATAGTGATTATTTCTTTTTGTCCTTGTTCCCTCAATAATTGAGAACAAAGGAGTATTCATGTATAATGATGTTTCAGCGTATGTATGATACAATTAATGTTATCTTCCATGAGAAAGTTAAGGAGTAGACGCTGCATATCTTTAGAAATGTAACTTGGAATGGGGGATACATGGTAAGACTACCAAGGCCTGAGCTACTATCTAGGAGGTAACACCTGGCGATTAGGGTGACCAAGGATACATTCCAAACACATACGTAATGGTTTTAAGTTAATTCTTAGACCAGAGCGTCTCTCACAGGTAAATTAAGAAATTACAACGGTGTAAATATGAGTAGAAATCCTAATTTTAATGGGTAAAACCCACCGTTATGATTGGAGAATTCCAATCAAGAGGTGGAGGCTATGATAATAAGCTCTGTTTTTAAGCTTATGTCTTGGATAATTGAAGGAAGAAAGAAAAAGGAAAAGGACGGACTGATTCACCAAATTTACCCCAGAGAATTGGAATCTAAAGATCCTGGCACCATATTTCACTCTTGGAGTTACTTTGAGTTCTAACCTATATAACTTTTAGAAAGTTATATTCTTGCCCACTTAATTTCTTGCCACTGAACCTGGATTAATTTCTACAAGGACCAGTTGGACAACAGCAACAAGTGGTGGTAAATATAATTGTTTTATTATTCTGAATAGAGATGAATTTTGTCTTCTTCATATAGAATTCCCTGTTTCTGGGAAATAATATATTGCATTATTGTATATGGCGGCTTGTGAGACTGCAGCTTATAACCCGTGATAATAACAATAATGAAAAGGTATTTTTACCTATAGATGAAGTTTGACATCATTTGCATCTATTAGGAATTTCACTAATACTCGTAGACATACAAATTATTTTTAATTTGTCATATTAGTTAAACTAATATAAGAGAAATAGTGATATCTTTATTACAGCCCTGATTATTATCAATTTTTGGTTGCTGAGTGGACTGGAAATTAATTATGTGTTAGACTCATATAGTACTAACTCATATTGATAACTATCGATAATATATTGTATTTGGAACTGATGTAATTTGACATGTTTTAAGAATTTTCTGTTTTATATCATGCACTGTATGACTCATATATATATTTTATAAATTGTGTTTACAATAAATAATATTTTTGATTGATTATTGTGATAATATCTATCTAATTTGAATTATAATTTTCGGCGATCTGAAAGAATTTAGGATCGGAGATAAAATATAGGGTATCTCCTTAAATTAATATTGTGGATGTGGTACTACAATATTTGGTAGCGTCGTTATTTTGTGTATGTGACGAAATATTGGTTTTGCCTATTTTGTCTCATTAATATCCCTAACAATTTACTTTACTATATAATGAACATGCTGGGAGCCAGTAGAAATATTTTAATTATCTGTGGCTCTTGATAGCAGTTCCCCTACTTATGTCTACTCACGTAACTCCAAACACACCTTCCTGGTCCCTCGACTTATCTCATGACCTTCCCCTGGCCTCAGCTCTAATCTCTGCCTGTACACCTCATATACAATACGTCTCAAAGGCTTTGTCATCCTCTTGAATGCCCTACCAATGCTTATTAGACCATCCCTTAGAATCTTGTCCTTCAAAAAAATCCAATAAGATCCACTTCTTCAGAAAAGCCTATTAACTTACAGGTTAACTCTCATCTTCCTACCTACCACTTTCTCACCACTTGCGCTGTCAGCTGTCTGTATGTATAGTGATTGTTTGTTTAATCAGATACACCTATGTGTCTGGTTCACTTCAAACATTTGCGACATTGTAATGTGCCATCACCTCCTTCTAGATTGTAAATCCAAATTGTTATGTGATGTACTACTTAGGTCATGATTAACCATTGTACAATGTTACATAATATTATGGCGCTATATACTGTATTTGCTCGATTATAAGACGAGGTTTTTTCCAGAGCAAATGCTCTGAAAAATACCCCTCGTCTCATAATTGGAGTCATCTTATAATCAGACCTCAACTAGGTCTGACTATGAGACTAAGATCCAGATCCCCCGCAGCGATGCAGGGGACCTGGATCCCCCTGTCTCCCCCCCAATTTACCGGTACTTATGAGTCCCCGGTGCTTAGTCCGGGCAGCCTGTACAGCTCTACTCGATTCGCGTAGAGCTCTACACATTGACAGTTTCCTGTGATCTCTGACAGCCATGGAAGGTCTATGCGATGGACGCAGACAATCCCCGCTGCTAATCGCGAATCGCGTATCGATCTACACGCTGCCTGGACTACGCACTGGGGACTCAGAAGTTCCGGTAAGTTTGGAGGAGGGAGGGGGAGGGAGTGTTAAATGGGGGCATAAGGCATTTCTGGAGGCAGAGTGCTCTCTGAAATGCCTTTTAACCCCCTTAATGCCACTCTGCCTCCAGAAATGCCTTTTAACCCTCTATACGCCACTCTGCCTCCTGAAATGCCTTATACCTCCCTATATGCCACTCTGCCCCATAATATGCCTTTTAACCCCCTAAATGCCAGAGTGGCATATAGGGGTATAAGGCAATTCTGGAGGCAGAGTGGCACATAAGGGGTCAAAAGGCATATCATGGGGCACAATGGCATTTAGAGGGTTAAAAGGCATATCATTGGGCACAGTGGCATTTAGAGGGTTAAAAGGCATATCATGGGGCACAGTGGCATATATGGGGTATAAGGCATTTCTGGGGCAGAGTGGCAAGCCAGGGGGCAGATGTGCATAACTGGGGGGGGGGCAGGTTGAAAAAAAAGGAAATAAAAACAAAATATTTTTCTCAATCAGCTTTTTTTTAAAAAAAAATAGTTCACATAGTTTACATGAATTAACATTTACTTTTACATATTCAGTCTTTTTCTTTTTTTCATAAATTAACATTCAGATTTTGGGGGGTCGTCTTATAATCAGTGTCGTCTTATAATCGAGCAAATATGGTATACCACTATGTGGTAATAAACAATCAAAAAAAATAAAAATTTATATATATATATATATATATATATATATATATATAAAAATGTATGGTGAGGGGTACACTAAGACTGCCCTGAAAGCTAGCGTCTCCTTATGGGTGACTGGGCATTGAATATGATTTTGTGTTGCTATCTTTATACAAACCTTGTTTTTAATGATTTTCCTTCTGTAGCCACAGCACAAAGGTAATTTTTGATCACGTCCAATGTACATACACATTAAATTGAAATTGAACTGCCCATACTGAGTTTAAAAATGCTTTATAGAAAATCTAGAAAAGGCACCATTTGTCTGGATAATTCTCCAAACTCATAATTATAACAACAGAGCTCACCAAATGTTTAATTCTTTGTAATCTTTGTCTTTGAACATTTTGAATATTGTTAATTATAGATGGTAGTTTGTGCAATGTTGTTTGTTAGAACTAAATGTTTAGAGACGAAGGGACATCTTTTAAACATTAATTTTCTTTACATTGCTGATTAGAACACTTAAATGTCATCAAATTGTGTCTTCTTTTTTTCTTCTGTTCTCAGTCTTCTAAGTTGATTTTGGGACTTCAGTGATTTTCCACGAATGGTTGTTAACTTGTTGCAATTATTTTTGCAGAACACACTCAAAGAGAAAGCAAAATAATTAGCATCAATAGACTGGCGTATCCCAGGGGACACTCCAGCCATCACATGCACTAATGCTGGATGGTCCCTTTCGTTTTTCATGTGGCCCCCTTGCAATTGCAGAATCATCCCATATTAATGTCCCCCCCCCATCAACTACTTGATGGACATGTGTTCAGCTACAGAGCAGGCCCAGTGAAGATTCAGGAGGGGTCTAATGAGCAGTTGCATACTTTGGGCTTTCCACCCAGGTTGTCACTCATCAGTGGCGTGCCACACTGGCACACAAAGGTCCCAAGTCTCCTTGAAGTTTACTATATTTCAACGTCTCCCTACCTTCTTTGCCGACTGCTTCCGTGTCCATGTCTCCTTTCCTGCAGCTCTGCAAGCTTCTCTTGTGTATTGCTGTCTTCTTTCTCCTGTCTTCTTGTACTTCTCCCTGTCTTCTTTCTTTGTCTGCTTCTCCATGAACCAGACACTCAACAAAAGGGCAGAGCCTCTGAGCACACCCTCTCCTCATTTGGAAAAAACGTTGCACTGCTGTTTTGCAGAAGTACTCTAAGAGGACCGAATAATGCATACAGTTTCATGTAAAAAGAGAGGCGTAGTTTCACAAAATGGAGAAGCTAAGGGGACAGCCTCTCTCCCCTTGCTCCAGAACCCCCGTATGTTTGTGGAAGTGTTTCAGGAGACCTGGTTCACGAGAAGCAGGTGAAGAAAGAAGACACGGGGAAAAGCGTGAGTGAGAGTGTGGGTGATTTTACATTTTAAAGTTGGTGGTGATCTGTCCTGGGAGCCAAATACCCTAGGTATGCCCCTGCTAATGAGACTCATCTGTTCATGCGCACAAGCAGCTGTTTTGAACAGAGAATCAGTAGAGCAAAATGAAATTATGAAGAGGGTATTGTGTTGCAGCTCTGGAGCTCTCCTAAACAAAAGTGCTTTCATTTTATTTTCTTAAAATGTTCAAGGAATGGATAAGTATTTACATTACCATGGTGAGGCTTCATTGGGGCATTAAACTGTCAATTTGAGTAATAAAATTGCATTTATTTATGGCCCATCCCTAAAAAGAAATAGGAGACCTAAGGTTAGAGGTTTTCTTAAAGGAACACTACAGTGTCCCCAGGTAGTCTCCTAGGCAAAAAAAACCTGCCAGATTCTGGCCAAACCAATACTTCTGGGGTGAGCTGTATTTCTTTTGTCCCATGCTGCTTTTTTTTACATTGCTGAAAGGGTGTTAAATAAGTGGGACTAAAGCATTTAAATTTAAATAAATTTAAACATGCATTGGATGGACATAAAGCTATCCCTAATCTATGGTTAGACCAAGGACTGATTAAGGTTTGAGTTTTTACTAGATCAGCAGAAGGCTTCTTATCTACTGTCACATTTCTGTGTTTCTGTGTTCAAAAAAAACCAATGACTTGCCTTAGGGGAATACACAGTATAACAATTCCTCCGTGGTCCGCCGTTTTACACCACTGAATTAGTGGCAGGAATGTGCTACCTCTGACTATCTGCATAACTCCTCCATTTGGAATGAGGACCCATTTTCTTTTTAAAAGAGACCAGTTAGCTATCATATGCATTAAATTGCCCTTTTAAATATATTATTCTATATTATATTACAAATATTGCTTGTTGCTAATACCAATTTACCTACAAATATTTTTTCTTCTAGACCAGTCTGATTAAAACTTCACCCCAAAGTATATTTTGATGTTAAAAACCTGTTTTATCCCTCTCTCCTTGCCTGTTCATCCGTCTCTCTGATGTAGCCTTTCATTAGTCAGAATTCTTGCTTGCTTGCATATTCCCAAATATTGATAGTTTGTGTTTATGCCCAATGACTGTGTTAGCCACAGTAACCATGTTCGACCCATTGGTGCCGTGTGGTGCTGGATAGTCTGGATAAGAGGAACTTACAAGTAGAGCCTTGAGTGCAAAAAATGTGCAATACAAAACCACTGTAGGGTAACGGTTACAAGGCTCAACTGAAGCATTTATGCATAGATACCATATAGGAGGGCATGGAAAGGCAGGGATATATGCCCTTTAAAGATAATAGCAAATACTACAATAGTTGTGTTTGTTGCTAAAACAAATTCACATTCTGTATATGACTGCCCATAGATAAACTCTGTGATATGGCTCCTGAAACTACAACTTTACTGAACATTAATAAAGAATATTATGGTGAAAAAAAAGCTGATCTTCTGTGTGTGTTATACATTTGATTACACAGATTTTACCCAGATTAACCCAAAATGTTTGACAACTCTACTCTGTGTGCATTCTGTGCTAATATGCCACAGCTAAATAATATTGCATGTCAAATAGCAAAGCTATACTCAAATCTGGGAGACTCATACATTGGTTTTATCGCTTTTCTTTAAAGTTCTCATTTCTAAAACACAGCAATATTTGTTGAGAAATGCTTTTATTATGTAGGTTTTTTTTCCTTTATCACCTGGAGTGAAAGTATAAAGCTAATGTTTATTACTAGCAGAGATGCTTTGTAAGCACAGATAATAATGACCAAATCCAATCAATAATGCTGGTTTAAGAAGAGCCTGAATTATATAGTTGGAGCTAAGGGGTGTAATTATGGAATATGATCCTTCTGCTTAAAAGGTATTACAGAAAAAGATTGCTTTGCGGTTTAACATCAGTCTGTTCGGGTGTTCTGTGGTTTGTCATGTAGGTTTTATATATTGCCTTTATGCATTATGGAATTGTGTGCTTTTTTGACTTGACAGGTTTCTGTAAGTCTGTATATATATATTTATACATGTGGACACCTGACCATCAAACCTATATAAGCTTGTTGAGCATCCCATTCCAAAACCATGGTCATTAAATGGAGTTGCCCCCCCTTTTGGCTATAAAAGCCTCCACTCTAATGGAATTGCTTTCCACCAGAGTTTGGAGTATGTTCCCTGTTCCATTGAAGGGTATTTGCAGCAGCAAATACTTTGTAAATGTTGATTGCTTCCATCTTTCTGTCACCAGTTTGGGGAAGGTTTTTTCCTGTTCCAGCATGACTGTGTCCCTGCAAACAAAGTAAGGTCCATTAAGAAATAGTTTGATGAGTTTGGTGTGGAGGAACTCAAGTGACCTGCACAGAGCCCTGAATTGGAATGCCAATTATGAGCCAGACTCTTTTGTCTGAATGAGCACAAATTCCCGCAGTCCCCCAATCTCGTGGAAGGTATTCCCAAAAGAGCAGAGGCTGCTATAGCCACAAAGGGGTGACAACATCATAGTTATGATCATGGTTTTGGAAAGGGATGTCCAACAAAATCACATAGTGGACAAAGATAGCACATTGAAGATAGAAAAGAGAAGGGGGAAGATAAAAGAAGATGAAGAAGAAGAGGAAGCGGTAGGCAGAAGTGAAAGTGGTCAACAAAGAAGGCAGGGAAACACTTAGAGAGCGTAAGAGAGAGTGAACGAGAATTAGAGTGTGAGTGTGTAAGTGAATGTGGGTCTACGTATTTGGAACCAAAATTCTGAGCTTTTTGCTTAATTGTGCTATTCCTGGAGGGTCTGGCCTTGTTTTTGTGGCTTTGTACGAATCTCCACATTTACAAAAATTCGGTAAATTTGCAATACATACAAATCCAGATGCACAAGTGTAGCATATAAATATAAATATATATATATATATATACATACAGACATCCCAACTCTCCCGGAGTCTCCCGCATTTTAATAGCAGTTTCCTGATGTCCGCAAACTGCAACAGACAATTATAACCATTAAATTCTCTCTCGCGCTCGCTCTAAAAAAAAATCTGTGCTCAGGTGTGCCTGTGCTCTGGTCCTCCTCTGTGGCATGTCCTGATTGGTCTCTTTGTGCTAATTAACCTATCAGTGTTCTCGGTAGGCAAGAGACCAATCAGGGCCTGCACTGTGTCACTTGCTGTCCCGGGTTCTCCAGAGCCCGTCTACCAAAGAGGACGCATTTGCCGGGCGGCCAGAGGACCATCATACATGTTTGATGGCAGTGGGGGGGGGGGATCAGTGGCCAGTGAAGCCACTTCCTTGAAATAAATACAGTATATTGTGTGTGTATGCTGTTCTTGGGGGATGTGGGTCGCTGGATTCTTATTTATTTTATACGTTCTAGTTTCATGCAGTCGCTTCTATGCTTGAAGCTACTGCCGTGTAAATGAGAAAGGCATATGGTGTTTCAAAGATGGTTGATAGTAATATTGCGTGTAGTTTTACAAATGATAAAAAAGGAGTTTCTATTAACAGGAACAAGATTTGTATCCCTTTGTAGTCATTCACAGATTGGACACATGATAATAATATTTAATTTTTTACACAGAGAAAATGTAGCAGTGGGTTAACAAGAAGACTGATGTATCTTAGAACATGCTTCTTCAAGGGACTATTCCATGTAACATTAAACACTGTAAACTTTACCATGCCTTTATAGTTGTTGAAAGCCAGTTTGTCCTGTTTAGCAAGTGTTTGATAGTTTGATAATTCATTGTGCCCTTAGTGGTGCTGTCCAATTATATTGTGTTTAGTGGATTTCTTGTTAATGGCTTAGCTATAACAAGTATTTTTTTATTCAGCCAGGAGGCCCAAACAGAGACTAATTTATCAAGACATAGAAGGTGAAAATGCCTGGGGTTAATTATTCACGTAGATGGTACACAGATCGATTCATTTAGTTTGAGCCGATAAACATGGATGACACAAGCCCTGCAATGAATCTGAAAGTCCCTCTTAAGGTTTATCATGTTGATTTTGCACTGTGACTTTGAGACCTTTGTTCTTGCCACATAGTTTTCTTGAATATAAGGGCCTTATATCTTTTTGTGCCCACAAGCAATGTCTTTGTGTGAATATAGACAGAAGCTCAGTGGCATTAAATAGATTCACTCTAGCACACCAGTTGTAGAAGACTTCGACTCCCATCGTGCATCAGGCTGAGAGTTGCAATTTTTTAAATATGACATTTGAAAGGATCCTTATATCTGCTGAAGATTGGCATTGTATAATTTAATCATTTTGCAGTATATAGGTTGTAGTACATTGTACAACATTTGTCCTAGTGATAGAAAAACCCACACAACCTGGCTTCTTTGATTTGTCGAGGTCTATCCTAAATGAAAAATCCCTCTGCCCTTTTATAGACAATGGGGTCTATTGACTAAAAAGTTTAGTCATTTGTGAGTTGTTTGTTGAGTCATGTGACTTTGCATTTTGTGAGTTTCTGGTAAGGGCATGCAAGTAAAATGCTAAATTAATATAAATAACATTTTTAAAAAATTGAAATGAATAACTAAAATGAAATAGGGTCCATAGGATCCCCTATTAATTGGGAGGAGTAAGGGTTGACCACCCTACATTCACCACATGTGGTTGGGGAAATAAAAAGAACTGTGGGGGTATATATCCACTGAACAGGGAATGTAAAATATAATTTTGAAATGTCTATGGGAGCCACTGATCCCAAGCCATGCCTCACCTGTTGGGATGAGTGTGGTAAAATAAAGATTTGCCATTGTCAAAATGCACATTTGGATCGGTGCAGACTCCTTGCCATGCCTGCCCTGTAGGATGTTTTTGTTGTTTGATTTGAAAATAAATACCAAACTCTATCCAAGAAGTCTATCCAAGAACCTTCTGGGTGAAGCTTGTTAGAAAAAAACGTTACTTTTACATTGGCCCACCTCTTGTAGCACAGGGAAAGAGGTCATCTAGAAAAAAACAAAACACAGTAATCCACCTTCACAGCAGCACATATATATATATGCTCCTATCCACCAGCAACCCCCAGTATTTTGAAGCTGTATTGCATGTGTAGTAGACTTGAATGGGGCCCCTAGAGGGATGAGCCAGTGGGGGAAAGGCTGTCACCATAAGGACAAATCTTTAGTTTAACCTTCCCATCCCCTAAGCAGAGGATGTAGTTGGAATTTGGTATATTTTGTGCAATACACATCCAAGTTTATTTTACCCCTGACCCCACCATGCATGAGGTGGGAGGTAATGGTCGCCCTCCCTTTCATTCAGACGAGTATTGCTTGTCTGAAATGTATTTATATAGTATGGATGGTTGCGAGATGGATTTTGCCGTTCTGACTGGCAGTCAACTGGTAGGTTCATGGGTTGCATGCATTTTTCAATTCATATGAGTACATATGCAAGCTGCTGCAAACTCACAAGCAAGCAGGAGCAGAGACTCATAGATCTGGTGGGGTTTGGGCAGGAAACAAAAAGGGTGAGTGGAGTGACCAGACACATTTTCAAATAAAAAAACACAAACAGAATATTAGCTTCACACCAACCAAAATTGCATTAGCACTACACAGAGCAATGTTCGGCCACTTTAAACCTGTTTTGAACCACAACTCACAACTGAAAATAAACAAGAATGAGGCTTCAACTTTGAAAACAAACCGAAGGTCCAGTGAGATGTTAAATCCAGCACTGTGGTGTTATAGATCTTTTCCCATGAAAAGGCAAATTGAGTTACAGTAGATTGATAACCCATTACCATTATCGAAACTCCGGACCACATTGCTCTGAAATGGAAATTGGAAATTGCGGAGTTCTCCCTTGGAAGTTTCTAATTACTAAAGGAAAACATATTTCATATGATTTGCTGAAGGCATAATGTTGCATTAAATTAGATCCAATGTATTAGTCTGTTTTAACTGCTTGATTGCCATTGTGGTCAAATGTATCGTGATATGTTGTAGACCTCCTGTTCTATTTACCATTTGAGCGCCAGACAGTATTCTTACTCTGCTCGTTGGCAATTAGATTGTTTGAATATTTAAAATCAATGTTCTTCTGCATAGAAGATATCACTTACTTGTAAAAGCCAGTTTGTTTGCATCAAACTAAAGAGTTTAGGCACTGCCCAAAAGTAGACCTACAGTAACATAGTGTAAATGGGCCATGTGCATCTGATATACATTCTAGTTTAACATTTTATTGATAGTGGTTTTCCTTATTTGGTTATTTTTCCCAATTCACTTACTTGTGATCAACAATGTATTGCCTTGTAAAGAAAGGAAGTTTTGTCTGTTAACCCCCCACCATCCCCCACCACACACACACACAGTGAGCCATCTAACACAACTGCAGAGCGGCCTTCAGCTCGTACTTCCACTTGGCAACACTGCCTAGCAACACCATGCGAATGCAGAGAATTCACATTGGGTGTGTGTTAGAATAGTAATTGAATGGAGAACCGGATTTACTCCGTCATGAGGAGGCTAACACTGCCTTGTTCATGCCACAACGACGTAGTTAGAACCATGTCTTTGAAATCTCAGTGGTTTCGTTTATCCCAGTACACTTTGGGGATTTTCCCTTTAAATGCTCACACGTCATGTGTGTATCATGTTCAAGTCAAGTACATTTAAACAGATTAAACTCCTAATGAAAAGAAAGCGAAATGAGGATAAAGCACTACATCTTGGTTTTTATCAGATTATCCAGCCGAAGTTCAATGTGAATTGTATCACTTGCTTGTTAGGATATGTAATCACTTCTAATGTAAAAAAAGAGTGGGTAGCTAGAATGTATAAGGACTCGATAGGCTATACATGTACTGAAACTGAGGACCCCGCTGAATCCCACTTTATGTTCCCAAGGCACAAATCTGTGGCTTACTTTAAAGGAGACTGAATCGTAAAGTTGCTTCTGATCCATTGTGGAATGCAAAATGTAATCTTTCAGTCCTGTAGTTGTCCACAGATTCGTGGAAGTAGATGACTTAATTGCCACTTTTCATCGTGACTTCTGGTCCCTAAGTTTATATATGTTTTGATGAACACAGTGGTGCATTTAGCATTTTTTTTTACTCGAGTTACCAAATGAGACGTAT
The DNA here is from genome assembly GCA_023333645.1 of Sceloporus occidentalis. Classification (NCBI taxonomy): domain Eukaryota; kingdom Metazoa; phylum Chordata; class Lepidosauria; order Squamata; family Phrynosomatidae; genus Sceloporus; species Sceloporus occidentalis. The sequence goes on along the minus strand of JALMGF010000022.1, from coordinate 14,003,220 downwards.
TTCCAATGTTCTTCCTCCCGTGACCAAATATATTAAACCAGGCAGCATGTATGTTTGCAGTCTGTGCGAGTATCATCATAGCTTCTATTTGAAGCTAATGTTTGACATAATGAACACACATTGGGCTGCATCTAATGAAATAGATAAATATACCATAAGTAACTGAGGAGACTGATTCACTTAATAAAACACCAGGAAAAGTGGTATTGCTCTTAGTTTCATGTATAAAGAAAATGTAATGCCGACGCATGAAATATGCCAGCACCTCATATTAGTGATTGACTTCAAGTCAAGAAGAACATCCCAGATGAGGACACAAGGGATCTGCACCCAGTTAATCGAGGCTGTTAATGCTGTTGGGGAGAACAACTGGTCAGTGGTGGCCGTAAAAAAATGGTAAGTATTTGGAAACGGATATCATAAAAATATCTGTTTCGTCGTTTTTGAGTGTTGATGTTTGGGAATGTGTCTATAGTATGTAGGAGTTTGCAAAAGTGTCCATGCCTTTCTTACTATAAATAATATCTAATATTTTATGAATCATTCAGCATCTTATCATTTATTTCACAGATATCAATACATCAAGCAGACAATACAGTGCAAGACATTGAGGGTAGATAGTCCCCCAAGAATGATTTGGTGGCCTATGAGGAGGAGCCCCTGCGGCTGAATTCCCAACCAGGGTAATGGGCAGTTGTGGATTCAGCTTTCCCCAGAGTTATGTACATTGTTAGATATATGGAAAAATATTTTAAAATGTGTTTTTGATCAAAAAAGTTTATTAAAAATGTGTAAGAAACATAATCCATTACATTATAAATGTACATTAAATAATATTCTATGATTTTTTGGAGGATTTATTTAAGATTTAGCTGTACCTCATTCCCCCCATATACAGTGGGACTGCAGGGACTATTGGACAGATAAGTGGTGAATTCTCCATCTAAAGAACATGAGGAAGAAGATGCACCTCATATGGGAAAATGTATACATTATTTTTACACTGTGGAAAGAACAACTGGCAGTTATGCTTTTTTGTAGATTGTTCAAACTGTTACAGTTCCAATCCTGCAACCAGTAGATCACAGCATTGTCACACAAGCAGCAATGAAGGTGATGAGACCTCCAAAACAGAGATTTTGTCTAGTCCCTGGTCTTTGTCATCTTCATTTACTGATTAGTATTTGATAACAGTTACATCTGTATGGCTCCAGTTTAGGAAACAAGGTGTAGTTACTTTTTTCATAGGGTTCACCCACAGCTTTCTCCCGGTTACAAGGTCAGGAAACAATATTTTTAAAATTAAATAAAACAAATAATAAGATGACTTTTCATTTTATTCTTTTCTCTTCAGTTTTGGACACACAATCAACAAAACAAACGTATGAAATAAAGGATATACTGTAAATACATGTCAAAGGTCATGTTATAAAAGGGAATGATCTGAGATAGGGTTTGTTGGAGATGTATTGTTGGGAATTGGCAACAAGTTTCGATTTTCGGGAAATAAAAGGCTGTACTTAACATCGTTAGGATGAGCGTGTTCAAGGATTTCCTGTCTACCAGTTTCACCTACCTCTAGGGAACATCATTCAGTTTCTGTAGCACATGAAAGCATCACTTTTACATGATATCTCTTATTTTTTTTTACGACAGCCGAATGAAAACTAAGTGACCCATTTATGATATGTTGCATCGCCCAAAAATAAAACCTTTTTTTCAGATAAACTGTACAGGATATTAAATATAAGAAGTAATGTAGTATCTCCGTAGTAGGAAAATGTAACCTGTAATCTCACTCTTGTAGATTTACAGGCATGTTTCTTTGTCAATAAAAAAAATCACTTTTTATATTGCAGAACCATTAGCATTATTTTCTAGTGCCCTGCTGGGTTGATTTGTAGCTTGATAAAGAGGATACAAAATTAGGCCATTTTTGTGCAGGCAAGCTTCAAAGAAACCTTATATTAACATCTCTAATACCTGATATGTTGAGTGACTCACTGGCTGAAATTGATCCAAGTATCTATCGTAATAATAGTGGCATGGCTTTCACAGGTCCTAAATGCAATTCCAAGTACCCTTCACTTTGGGGAATGAGGGATTCTGGGATATGTTGTTGTAAATATGAGACAAATAAATAATGTAGTATCCCACTAAGTTGGTGTGTCCTCTCTTTTATTGTAGGATGATTATGAAAATGTATGCAGAACAATTGTATTGGAATCACTTAACCTCTAATGTATCAATTTTTCATAATTTCATAGGCAGCCTAGCTCTTTAGTTACTTTATCTTAATCCAAAAACGAATTTGATGCATACACTTCATTTATATGCAAGGTGGATATTTCCTTAACACATTCAGACGTTTCTCCTGCCAGATTATAAATTCAAACAGGAGAAGTGACCGTAAGTACATTAATATGTGTTTTTAAACATTTCAAAAAAAATAGCTTCCGTAGCTCTATGCTTTTACGTTTTTTATGTAATTGCATTGTTATTCAAGTAAAAAAAAATCCATCTAGTTCTTTTCTGTTGATTGTGAAGTATGCCAAAGAGGTAAAAAAAAAATCCTTCTTGGCTCCAATCCATAATGTTAAATGGTCACTAAAAAGGTATCCAGAACCAAATCTGCTGAAAACCCTTCATTTGGCATTGCATTTGATAACATTGGAACAGAGCTAGATTGCGTTGAGAGTATTTCTTAGTTTTTTTCCTCAGGAGCGGCTTTCTTATTTTTATGGGGCACCACTACAAGGTATACTGTGCATATAACCCTGCGATGCATTCTCAGTAAGGTGTGGTAGAAGTCGTTTGCCAGAGTGTTTCACATAGAAAGAGTTTGTAGACCAAGCGCAGGCTGTACACTGTAATAGCAAAAGAATAAGCACAGGTTGACACAACTGTTCATTTAAAGCAAATGTTTTAAGAGTATGGTTGTTCTGTAGCTCTGCATTATTTTTAAACAGCGATATGCTACCTGCTTTAAATAAAATTTCAGCATTCAGGGCCAGCATTTGGTATAATAGTAGTTTAAAGGGGTAGCTGGTTAGCCCAGCTATGGTATCCTTTCCTCATATTATTTCTGTGTATATCCAAACGGACTCCCACCTACCCTTAGCTAGTAGCCACATGCTGCACATCTTTAATTTATCATCAGCAAGCCTTAAAATGGCAGAATCGATCTTTTTCCAGTCCATTAATGTGTCCCCTTGCAGAGCCACCGCATGAGCTGACTGGTGGTAAGTATATCACGTGCACCCAGATTAGAGTGCATATGATGGCTGGATTGTCCTTTTAAGGTGTCTGCAGATTGTCAAATTGTTTAAAGGATCTTGAATGTCCATGCCAGATACTCAACACATATAAAAAACAATTTTCTTGCATATTATAAAAAAAATGGTGTTTCAGATTTAATTTGCCTTTGATTACAGAACAGAGGTGTCCAAGTGTAATGAAAGGCAATGAATATATTAAATTGAATATTATAAGCAATTACACAGCCAGTCCATGCATAACATAGAAGATATTTGGAAAATGTGTTGCCATCATTACCAGTATATTCAACTAAACATATAGGAAATAGAAAATATATATATATTTTCATTAGACGTTTAATATAATATTGAACCCATATGTAAATTAGTAACTGTTTTGGGGCCACAGATTTACATCTCAATGGATCACTATTCAGTAAAAACAGTTTAGTACTGGTTTAGATTTAACAGTTAATGCAATATTAGCAAACTGTGTGTTTTTAAACAGTACACAGCGAAATACAGTTTTATGACACAGTATGCAAAATCCTTCCATAAAACCGTCCATTTTATGGTGTCAATTAAATTTTTCTTGCATGTTGCAATAAATGTACTTTAACATCACAGCGTGCTTTTTCTGCGTTTATTGCTGTTGTTTCAGAAAGAGTATTTGGAAAATAAAGTGTAGAATATTGCTTTTCATAGCCATATATTTGAAACTGCGAATGTGCAGCTAACGGGAGGATAGGGCACCCAGAGATCAGCGAGTCAGGATGTTTGACCCTTCTCAAGAATGCAAATAACAAACTGAAGCCTTTGTATTCCCTTGCAAACATAGGCTTCACAAATATTGAGAAACAAATGGTTCTAATGATCGTTGGATAGAATCTCTCTGTCCATTAGTGACATCAATGTGAGCAGCTACAAGCATCTTTTTGTAATGGCTAATGCCACTTGTGTCATTATATCCACATTTTTCCATGACATGTGCCCATGATTATCTACAGCACATAATATGTATATCCAGACATCTCTGTTTCACATACTGTCAAGCTCAGAGCAAAATCATTTCTATCATCTGTCTCACCTGGGAGGAACACTGATTGCACTCTTGCTTTTACAGCATAAAAGATAAGTTGGGCAAAGATAGCTGTTCACCTTATTTAAGGACCTATTTTATATTATTTGCGTACTCTGCATAAGGGATGAATTTGTATGTCGTATTTCTTTCTTTTTGTCATTAAAATCATTTTTAACAGTGATAGACACAATTTTTGAAACGGAATAGCTAAATATCTCAATTGTTTTTGTTTTTGATGTCATTCTCTCTTGTTCTGTATATTCTACTAAAATTTAACACTTTCAAATTTTTGTCTCATTCAAAATTTTTAATAGAAACAATTGGCATGTGACACAAAAGACACTGATAGGTTGTTGCCATAGAAACTGAAAAGCTTTTTGAAAGTTATTGTTTCCTTTTTATGTGATTAAACCTTCAAATGAAATAATAAAACCACATCTGCTACGGTCTATTTGCTAGTGTTAGGAAGTGTACCATATTTGTTTGATTATAAGACAAGGTTTTTTCAGAAAAAAATCTAATGAAAAATACCTTGTCTTATAACCAAGGTTGTCTTTTATTCAGACCTCAGAACCGCAGCACTGCCGCACTGCAGACTAAGCCTATGGTCTTTTCACTGACCCTCACTCGCGTTCTCTCACACTCTCTCATGCTCTTTCATTCACTCTCTCACACTCTCATTCACTCTCCCTTTCAATGTCTTCCTATCTTATGTGGCCTACCGCTTCCATGTGCTGTCTCCTTTTTCGCAGCTCTGCTTCTTCTCTTGCCTCTTCTTTCTTCATCGACTTCTCCCCAATATCAGCTCTGTTTTCCAGGTACTTCGGAAAAGGGGCAGGACCTCCTCACACACCCTCTCCATCACTTGGAGGAATGGGGAGAGGCTGTCCTGGTAGTGCATTCCCTGGCTCGGCCCTTTTGTGGAAGTACTCCCAGAAGCCAGAATATTAAAAAAAAACGGAATTGTGGAGAAAGAGAGGTGCAGCAATACTCTGGCCTCTTGGAGTACTTTCGCAAAAAGGTGGAGCTACAACATGCACCCCAGAAGGAGAACTGTACCTTGGATTTCAGTTCTGACTGATGAGGCAACAGTGATTTATTTTTCTCTAAAACGGCAAAAAAGGAGCTAAAGGTGGGACTCTACCAGAGCAGCCTATCAAGATGCTGTCTCTTCTTAAATAGGCTAGCTTCATATCTCTTTGTATGCATCTTCACCTGCAGGAAATAACAGATAACAAAATGCCACTGAGAAAGACATTCTTCACATTGAAGGCTGTAAAACTATGTGCTGCTTCTGGACTTAGAAATCTCTGGTACTATGTGGGCATTTAAAAATGAACTAGATGACATTTATAAACAAATTGGTTGATTCAGGAATTATTCTACTTACACATGTAGTTATTAAGGATCCCACCTTCCACTGGGCGAAATTGGTATGATCTGTTTAAGATATTTGTTTGCCTTCCTGATAAATCAGGGATACACTGGAAAGGTTTTGAAACATTCCTTTTTTTTCAACAGTACTAATTATGTGAACAGGGTCGAAGGTATTTTATGAAGTAACACTATTTAGTTAACACTGGCAGCAGTTTCAGATTAAAATTGGGTTGAAATCTTCACTGCACATTCAACAGAACTTATGTGCCTGAAGGAATTGAGTCACGGCCTTCATTGCATGCAGATCAGCATCATAAATACATGAAAAGCGAATATTACTTCAACTGTATCACTCTAGCATTCCTGCCCTTGATAAATGACCTCATAAAAAGCAATGTTCAGGCAGGCTTGTTGCTTTGTTTTATGAGAATGCAGAGCCTCAGCTGACACACAATGATCCCTTGCAAAATATCCATTATCTAAGGCTGACATAATACATGTCAAACTACCTCGTGTGGATTGTTTCATCAGAAATATTTATCCTGCACGTTGCTATTCATTTTGTGAGAAGGTTAAGAGAGTTGAAGGCAGGAGGGTGTATTTGTCTAGAATTACTGAAATTGATTAATTGGCTGAGCCACTGATAATTTCTAAAGCGGGTAGTAACCCTGTGTTTTTTATAAAATATGTGCTCCTCCTCTGCAGTTATAACCTGGTATGTCCCGATGTTCCAGCTTTTTTCTTATTAATAGCCAGGATTCATTAAGATCAATATACAATGTTACAACAATTTTAAGCCACTTTAAAAATCCAGAGCCATGGCGATCAGGCTCTAAATGCAGTATGGACCCTACAGAGGTGTTAGGTCAGGTCTCTCCAAGCTTTCATTTAATTTAGTGCTACTTATGAGTACTTAACAATTCCTAGAGCTATTATGAAAATGTAATGAAAAGTAAGTTTAAAAAGTAAAGATATATATTAAATATTGTATCCGTTTTCCGTTTATCTTTTCTGTGGGGTAGTTGTGCTAGAGAGAATACATACAACCACTGTGTGTTTATGGTGGTTGCTTCCATAGGCCTGGCCAAGACATCTGAACATGACATCCAGGCACTGTGCTTCAGATGATCAAGAAGGGGAACCCATACCAAAGAGGGCATGCTAGCCTCACACAGGCAAAGTGGGGCACAATAGGACAATCTCTGCAATAATGGGACACACACTGTTCTATCACCGACCCACCAGACAGAATATACCATTGCATATACCTACCCAGTTCACTAGATGTAGATTATGGTAGTCAACAGAGCTACTTAGCCAGATCCAGAGAGAGCCACCAGTAGCTCTTGAGCATAAGTAGCTGCTGGAGAAACCTGTGACAGATCTGCCTGGGATAAAACAGTTTTTGTGTTTTCATTGATAAAGCAAACAGGTTTTGTGCTTATACACTGAATTTGATAGGGCATAGATAAACCAATCACTGCCAAATGTCAGAAACTACCATTGCAGTTTGTGAAAAATATTATTTTTTTTTAACATTGGCTGTCAGGCTACATTTTCCAAACACATAATATGACCGATTGTTGTCACAAAGAAACTGAAGCCACTATTGTACATTTTCTTTTTTTACTTCTTTTAAGCCCTAGTGCTTTAGAACAGCTTGGATCTTCTTACCTACATCTTGTGTTTCAATAGTTGAAGAGAGGGGATAGAGGATTTTCAGATGCAATAAAAAGCTGTGTGAATGTGCAGAGTTTCTGTAGTGGGCAAGTTAATGAAAGCTTGCAAAATCATCTGCCAAAACATTACACACAATAATCTGAAAACATGCCTTATTTCCATTATAAAAGCTTCACAATTCATATACATTTAATGGATTTCATTCGGTCTTTGTATTTGCAAGCGCAGTGATACTGCAGACCGGGTAAAAAGCCAAATAGAATTGTCTAATTGAGTGGGTTTACTAAATAGCATTTCCTTTAAAAGAGGACATTGATCAAATATGCAGTAGATGCAGTGCTAAAAGCCTGGATCCGTGCACTACTAGCAAAAATGGCCCTGAAATTCCAATCAGAATGCAAGGGGTGCTCATTTAAAACAAATGTTACAGAGGTTATGTTACCAGGTATGAATAATGCACCTGTTTACCTGTAGACATTGGATGTGTTTCATAGTGATGCTGCATTTCGCTGGGTTACAGACTTCCAGAACAATGTCAAAAATTGACATTGATGAGTAAGCTTTCAGTTTGGGTACAAAATGGACACATTTACTGCTAATCAGGTACTAATAACTCATTCCACCTCAGTATATGCAAGCAATTAGGGAGAGATATACATGACGTGAATTGTAAATACTAGATAGGGTGGGTGATGGCATAAATGTGCCATATGCTTTTATCTCTTGTTACCTCTTAATATAATGTGTACTTCTCACTGTTTGATGTCATTTGTAGTCAGAAAATGTATTAGTGATTATATTTAACCTACCGTGTAAACCTCTAATTTTATTTAGCTTTGTCAAAATGTGTTTGCAACTCACATTTAACTCAGTGTAATCGCATTTATTAGATAACAAACTGCCAGCAATCCATTGTATAGATAGTTGCAATCTCTTTGATCTCGTTGATGTTATTTATTTTATTTGAAGAATCGCATCAGTTTGATGTTGACACATCTTCACTGTTTAACCCTTTAAGGACTAGGGCTTTTTCACTTGAAGGTGCCATTTGTGCTGTCTTCTCACAACCCTAACATCCCACCTTCTCATTTATTGCACACAAAATGTATATTATTTTTCTCAGAATAAGTATGACTTTGTTTTTGAAACCTTAATCTTATATATAAACTATATTTAAATTTTGAAGAAGATCATGTCTTGCAAAGAAAAGTTGGCTAAAAGGTCTCAAAAAACACAGCACATTGCAATCTAAAGAAATTCAAGAACAGATGTGAAACAAAGTCATTGACATTTGTCTGTCTGGAAGGGGTTACAAAGCCATTTCTAAGGCTCTGGGACTCTAGCAATCCACAGTCAGAGCCATTATCTACAAATGGAGAAAACTTGGAAGAAGATGACCAAAAAGAACACAAAGGCTCGTCTCACATTTGACCAAAATAGTTTGATGACCCCTAAAACTTTTGGCTTAATATTCTGTGGACTGGTGAGTGAAAAGGGGAACCTTTTGGAAGATGTGGGTCCTATAACTAACACAGCATTCCACAATAAAAACATCATACCAATAGTTAAACATGGTAGTGGCAGTGTGATGATCTGGGGATGTAATTGATGGCACCATGAATTCTGCTCTCCACTAGAAAATCCTGAAGGAGAATGTCCAGCCATCGGTTTTCGAGCTAAAGCTCGAGTGCAGTTGGGTTATGCAACAGGACAATGATCTGAAGCACACAAGTCCACCTCTGAATGACTCAAAAGAAACAGAAAGAAAAAGATGATCCGCATGATCTTAAAAAATTATGTTTATAAACCCTCCAATGTGGCTGAATTAAAGAAATTATGCCAAGAAGAGTGGGCCAAAAATCCTCTAAAATGATGTAACAAGACTCATTGCTGTTTATCGCAAATGCTTAATTGCAGTTCTTGCTGACAAGTGTGGTACAACCAATTAATAGGCTTTGGGGGCAATTACTTTTTGCATATTGGTGATATAGGTTTAACTTCTTTATCTTCAATAAATGAAATAACTTAAAAGCTGCATTTTGTGTTTACTTATATTAAAATTAGTTGGATGATCTAAATCATCTAAATGTGACAAATAAGCAAAAATCTGGAAGGGACACATACTTTTTTCTCAGCATTGTAGATGTTCTGCCATACATATGAACATTACTGTGACTTTGGGCACTGTAGAACACTGTTATACCATTATATCATGTATACCAAACATTTTGAGTTCCTAGAAAAGAGGGACACCAGGAAAGGAAAGAGGTACAGAGAGATTTGGATTTCAAAGAGGGAATGTTATTAAAGAGTGTAGATATGTAGATATGTACCAGATCTCAAAATTGCTATACTTTAAAACAAACATGCATATATGTTAATTTTTTATGCCCCCACAGAGAGCTTACATAGTGAGCCCAATTAAGGGATGTTAAAGGGAAAAAAAGACGAACTATTCCATATGTTTCATTGCAGTTTTGTAATATACCAGAATAAATGAACACATTGTTTATTTTGTTAGACATGAACTAGGGAAATCATGTGGGGTTCAGGAGGAAAAGTTGGCATCATTTCAGGGATAAACCGAGTTAACTGGCGCTTAAAAACGAGAAGGCATTTTTATTTATAGATTTTAATTTTGTGCTTCATACCTGTGGTGTTGTGTGGAGTATGTTAAGTTTGAGTTATGACTGCAGCACAAACACAAGATGAATACTATAAATACTATATATTTGTTGTGATGGATTTTAAGGTCAAGAATTAAAAGATCCTGTATAGTAATAGAAAGCCCTAACTTTATAAAGTAATATAAATTAAAAGGAAAAAAGTATCACCATTTACCATTTTTTTTTTTTAATATAAAACTTGGATGAACATTTCTCATTTCTGAGCACTATTACTGATCATGTATTTTTCAGAGCATATTAGGAAAAAGATGGGGCGCTAGGGCAACAAAGACACAAGGTCCTGGCAGTGGCACTACTAGCAATGAAATTAAGATTGCAGGAAAGCAGTGATTTCACTTTTTGTTATTATGTTCAGAGATTATGTATAGAGATGTGGCAGCACTATAATGGCACCAGTTCTAGAAATCAAGAAAAAGATATGTCTCTTCCACACTCTAGAAAGCCCTGGACATGTAGTGCAGAGCAGGTGCAGGCACTATATGATATGAAGAGGAGGGGTAACAATACTGCTAGGGAGGGTAAGGTCTGAGTTAAGTAGGAGGCTCTAATGTAGCAAACCCCCATTTGGCAGCTTCTTCATGGTCACTGGGTCCTTGCCGTGGACCTTTCTGCCAGAGGGTGAGGATGATGGCCTGCTTATGCCTGAAGATGTGCTGATTTTTTGGGTTTAGATGTTCCTCCATCATAGGAACAGGGCAAGTATACTTTAGGGAGGAAGCAGCCTACAAGGTGACCTCACATTGGGAGTTTGGGTGAATGCCTTGGTCAGCAGAAAAGATTGGGAGATGATACTGGAGTTAATACTGGTGACGGGTCAAAGAGGGTTTCAAAAACCTTTGCCATTAGGCAGGCTTTAAAGGGTTGTAGAAGTGTATGTTGGACATGGGGTACTAGGCCTTTGCTGTTGTGTTTGAGTTTGTGAAAGTGGCTACCTTTAGAATGAGGTTTGAGGTTAGGTTTTTCCAGTTGGCTTTTTTCTCTGCCTTTTTCAGTGTTTGCACGATAGGGGAATTGGTGTGTGTGTGAACCAGAGCAGGTGTCTTCACATTTCCAAAGTTCTTTTCTTGTGGTGTGATGGGCAGGAAAGGTGTCAATCTTGCCTGTCGTGACAGTTTCCAGGTTCTTCTTGCAGGTGTTGGTGTGTTTGTTTTAAGATCCTATTTCACAAATTATGCTTCTACCTTCTTTGTGAATGATGTGGCACTTCTGAGTTTGAGACATATGGATACGTTTATTGGTGCGACCGCTGAGCTGATGTGGAGCGGTTGGTGTCAGAGGTTGGTGGATGATTTCAGGTTATTTTTGGTGAAATACATTTTCTGTTATGACTTGATGTTATTTATACCTATATTGTTGTCACATTGTTCAAAAGAATGTCACGTGCATGTCTGTATTTGTAGTGTGGGGAGAATGATGAGACCACTTGACGTTACGCAACGCATGGTTAAGCAAATCAATGTACCATACACATTCTTGTCCCGGTTTCTCTTTACATGTAAGAATACTGTCTCCATCACCTAGTCATGGTAATTGGGCTCACTTGAGAGGTCAAACGAAAGTGCAACCCATCCATGCCACTGGCACCCTAATGTCAACAGGATGGGATGTATGTGGCATAAGAAGCTAGATGAAACTGTATGGAAAAAAACCGCAATGTAATAAAATTGTCAAGTAATGAAATCTGCAACCTTACTTTAAAATTAAAGACACTGTCTCTTTTCAGTATACCCAATAAGAATAAGTATTTTTCTCTGTTCCTTCATGTGAATTAATAGCTCTCCCTCCAGCTCCTTGAGGGCATCTCTACTACTCTCCCACACACCGCCAAACAATCCTCCTGTACTCTGGTCCATGTAAATCAGGGGTGGGCAATTAATTTTCCCATGGGGCCACATGAGAAATTGGAATGGTTTTAGAGGGCCAGACCTCTACAAACGACAAACTCCGAAGCCTTGTCCATTTTGTTAACTTATGTGCTGTTTAATAAAGTTATTCAAGCCTACGTCATTGGTAGAGGTGCTTGAATAAGTAAGGCCTGAATAACTATTAGCACAGCACAGAAGTGAACAAAATGAACAAGGCTTCGGAGTGCATACCGTATTTTTCGCTCTATAAGACGCACCTGCTGATAAGACGCACCTAGATTTTAGAGGAGAAAAAAAAGGAAAAAATATTTTGAGCTAAAAAATGGGCTAAAATATTTATTACAATAACTGAATAAGCTATGAACACAGTAAGACACACGCAGTAAGACACACACAGACACAGTAAGACACACACAGACACAGTAAGACACACACAGACACAGTGAGACACACACAGACACAGTAAGACACACACAGACACAGTAAGACACACACAGACACAGTGAGACACACACAGACACAGTAAGATACACACAGACACAGTGAGACACACACAGACACAGTAAGACACACACAGACACAGTAAGACACACACAGACACAGTGAGACACACACAGACACAGTAAGACACACACAGACACAGTAAGACACACACAGACACAGTGAGACACACACAGACACAGTAAGACACACACAGACACAGTAAGACACACACAGACACAGTGAGACACACACAGACACAGTGAGACACACACAGACACAGTAAGACACACACAGACACAGTGAGACACACACAGACACAGTAAGACACACACAGACACAGTAAGACACACACAGACACAGTGAGACACACACAGACACAGTAAGATACACACACACACAGTAAGACACACACACACAAACACAGTAAGACACACACACACACAGTAAGACCTCCCTCCCTAACCCCCCTTCTCAGTATCTCCCCTCTAACTCCCTAACCCCCCCTTCTCAGTATCTCCCCTCTAACTCCCTAACCCCCCCTTCTCAGGATCTCCCCTCTAACTCCCTAACCCCCCCTTCTCAGGATCTCCCCCCCCGCCCCGGTCACTTACCTTAAACTCCTGTGTTGGAAGCGTGAGGCGTTTGTCTCGGGTGCCGGCGCTTCACTGCTGATCGCCGGCGTCTGACGTCATATGCCGGCGCCCAGCGTAAAGCGCCGGCACCTGAGACAAACGCTTCCAACACAGGAGTTTAAGGTAAGTGACCGGGGCGGGGGGGGACACCGGACTCATTGGTGAGTCACCAGGACACTCTTTGCGGGCCGGTCCGAGCTATTCAGCGGGCCGGATGTGGCCCGCGGGCCGTGCTTTGCCCAGGTCTGATGTAAATAATAATGCAGTATTAAAAATAAATCCTTTTCCTTGTAACATTTTTGATACTTCATTAAAAGTCCCTATAAAAATGGTTTTGGAAGGTAGTTTTGCTTGGTGAATGACTGGGATGTTGGTCCTATGGACCCATAGTTTTAATAGTATTAGGATTGTTTTTTTCAAAAATTATTTGTAACGTGGGACAAGTGAAATGTTTTAGACACCTTTTTATTAAGTGTGACATTGAACAGGCCACTTACTCCAACATTGGGGAGTTGTTACAATATGTTAATAGAAACAATTTCTCCACAAACTTCAGGTATGCTGTGCATGCTCTCTGATCTCCCAATTATATCTCACCATACCTGCCAGCATTTGTAGAAGTTAAAAACGGGGACAATTTTTTTAAGGGATGCAGTTAGAAGTGTCCCTTAGGGTGGGGCTTTACCAAGGCCTTTAAAAGAAAAACATTTTGAGTTGTCTATATACATTTTTGTGATTTTAGAACCGCAGATACACTCGTGCCCACCATACATTCTGAGCTTCTAGAAAAGCGGGACCTCAAGGGAGGGCAGAGGGAGGAAGAGGCATTTGGGTACTGTAAATGGGACTTGTGTCTACCTCTTCACTGTCTCTCTCTATCCCAAATCTATTTTTACCTTTTCTTCCCTGATATTTTCCTTTTCCTCGCTTTCTTCTCCTCTCTGCATTTTTCTATGCACATATGACTTGCGAGGACCATTAATATACAGCCAGGAAGTTTTACCACATTGAATTTTTAATACACCAATCTTATTTATTCACAGTGCAATGCAAACTCAACATCTGCTCTCCTACATGTCACAAACCTCCCACTGATTTCTTATATTTCCTCTTTTGGCAATAACAAAGCAATATTTCCAGCAACATATCTTTTGTGATTTCTCCAATGAATTGGAATACCAATACAAAGAATGACAACACGTGGGAACATTACAGATCCCCCCCAGACAAACAAACAATTAGACAGCCGATAAGGGCTTCTCTCACCGTGGTTTTTTTTCTACCTGCTGTGAAATCCTCTGGCCCTGTTTGATTTGCGTGCCATTTATTTAAGAAACAGCATTATCAAAGTATCAAGTATCAAACTTTCTGCTAAAATCACCTATTGACATCTTCATCTGTTTAGCATGAATTCCCTTTTTTTGCTGAATATATTTTTTAAATTAATTATGCACATTTTTTATCAAACAGGTGCACTATTTATTCAAATATGTTTTTTTTTCATTATTCCACAGAGTACAAAACATAAAAATAGATATCTCAACATGCCAGCAGCCAAATATTTTCAAAAAATGTTGTAACTTTAACCCCTTCGAGACAAAGGCTGATTTTACTTTTTGTACCCTTTGTGACAATGGCCTTTTTAACATTTCTGCGCTGCTTGTGTTTAGCTGTAATTTTCTTCTTTCCCGTTTACTGAACCCACACACATTAGATATTGTTTTTTTCAGGACAAGAAGGGCTTTCTTTAGATGACATTGTTTTGATTGTATCATATTATTTACTATTAAAAAAATTATAAAATATGGTGAAAAATTTAGAAAAAAATGACTGTTTCTAACTTTTAGTTGAAAAATCTTTTACTCATCTATAAAAGGTAATGAAAAAACCTGCTAAATAGATTCTACTATTTGTCCTGAGTTTAGAAATACCCAATGTTTTTATGTTTTTTTGCTTTTTTCTACCCATTATGGGGCAATAAGTACAGGTAGCGTTTTGCTATTTCAAAGCCATTTTTTCCAAATCTGGTAATTCTTCCCCCCATGTGCCATTTCGGGTATCTTTGAACCCGGCCAATGCAATTTACCCCATCAAGTCATATATTTTTGAAAACTAGACAGCCCAGGGTATTCCAAATGCTAGTATTTTAACTCTTTCCATGCACCATATCTACCACCAGTCTTTGTCAAACTTTATGGTAGTCATTTTTTTGCATTTGTTTTGTCATACACATTTTACTTCAGGTATGAATTAAAATGTTCTAGTTTATGTCACTATCACAAAACACCCCAATATGTTTTCAGCAACATCTCCTGAGCGCAGCGATACCCCACATGAATGATTTTGCCTGGCTGTTTGGGGGCAAAAGGGCCACATTTGGGGCATGCGCATTTTTCAATGTTGAACTTTGGCATTTGGGGATCCACTGCCCATGCCCTATTTGGTACATCTTTGAGCCGGGCCATTTCAGTGTGCCCAATAAACCCATATATTTTTGAAAACTAGACACCCCAGGGTATTTCAAATGCTAGTATTTTAACTCTTTCCATGCACCATATCTACCACCAGTCTTTGTCAAACTTTGTGGTAGTCATTTTTTTGCATTTGGTTTTCCACACACATTTTAATTCAGGTATGAATTAAAATGTTCTCGTATATGTCACTATCACAAAACACCCCAATATGTGTTCAGCAACATCTCCTGAGTACAGCGATACCTCACATGAGTGATTTTGCCTGGCTGTTTTGGGGCAAAAGGGCCACATTTGGGGCATGCGCTTTTTTCAATGTTGAACTTTGGCATTTGGGATCCACTGCCCATGCCCTATTTGGTACATCTTTGAGCCAGGCCATTTCAGTGTGCCCAACAAAACCATATATTTTTCAAAACTAGACACCACAGGGTATTTTAAATGCTGGTATTTTAACTCTTTGCATGCACATATTTTACCACCAGCATTTTTTCAAAGTTTGCAGTAATATTTTTGTGTGTGTATTTTTCCCACACACACCTACTTTATGTATGAATTTACAGCTCCTGGTATATGCCGCTGTCACACGACACCCCATAATGTGTTCAGCAACATCTCCTGAGTGCAGTGATACCCCACATGCATGGGTGTGTCATTTTTTGGGGGAACTAAAAGGCCACATTTGGTACGTGTGCATTTTTCTAATTGGAAATTAGATGTGTGGCCATCCTTCCCCCCGTGTTAATTGGGACGTTGTTGAACCTGGCCCATTCAATTTACCCCATCAAATCATACATTTTTTAAAAGTAGACACCCCACGGGCATTTAATATGCCAGTATTTTAACTCTTTCCATGCGAGAATTGTTTTAAGCTAATATGCTAATTTTAGGACTTGCTCACAAAAATATATTTTTTATATATATATATATTTTTTTTTTATTATTTTTTTTAAAAAAAAATTTAACATTTTTTTTCAACTTGGAGGTTCCCCTGATAGTGACATCAGTGGGAAATGATTTTTACATTTTACTGTTTTTTTACTATTTTTTTCTAATTATTATTAATTTTATTTTATTTTTTAATTTATTTTTACTAATCACACTGTGATTAGAAAGCTGGGCTCCATTGACTTGCATGGTGAATGCAGTACCTGTATTCAACCTGCAAGTGGAGCCAAAGTTCTCTAGATGGTCTGGACTATCTAGCGAACTTTTAAAATTTGTGGTTCCTGTTACAGGACGGCGGCCATCTTCCTTGATGGCGAAGATTGCCGGCAGCTGCGGCTGTGACCGCTCTCCGGAGCGGTCACAGCCCATCAAAAGGTTAGTGTTTGGTGTCGCTGGATGCCTCCTGATCGAGGCATTCCAGCGACACCATTTAAGTTTAGGAGGCGATCGTCGATCGCCTCCTAAACGCTTTTAAAACGGGCGTCCGCCGCCATACAAAGTATGGCGGATGTTGACGCCCCGTGGAGGGGCCAGAGATGGCCCCTTCGTGCCGATCGCGGCGTTGCTGAATGCCTCGAGGTCGAGGCATTCAGCAACGCTTTTTGGGTGCAGAAAGCGATAGTAGATCGCTTTCTGCACCCGTTTAAAGACGTGCCGGTCCTGGCACGTCAATTGTCGTAAAGCACATGCTTTTCCGTGCCGTGCCAGGACCGGCAATTGTCATTAAGGGGTTAAAGGGGAAGTTCCATGGAAAAAAAATCTGGTTTTATCTTCTTACAGATAAAAATGAGCTTTAAGATAAACTTAATTCATCTGCAGACCTTGATCATGTGATATTTATATGCCAAAGCTTCATCATAGACTTTCATTAGTCAGAGTGTCCATCTGAGTGATTAAGACCGAGTTATTCTATTGTTGACCACAATGCAGTATGATAAGGAGGCAGGGTGTTTTGTCTAGTACATTGGGCTATGATAACAGAGCTAGAACGCATACAAATGGCTAATATGCAGCTGCCTGAAAACATTATATAATGCAAAAAACTAGAATTCTTAAAAAGACAGCACAATTTTCTGAAAGGTTATTTTTAATGTGACACTAGTAATAAAAATGATAAGTTTTCCCCTTTAAGGGGGGGAATCTAAATGAATTCCTATAGTCCTGTGTTAATCCAGCAAGCGTGCTTTGGGATAAATTCCATTCATTGCAAAACAGATCACTCATATCCCCTAAAGAATGAGCTGCAGTTGCTACCCTGAAACATATTTTGTGTTCCAGCCATTCCTGTGTAAACAAATGAGGAGGACGACAAAAATACCTCCACAAAACGAATTGAATATCTTCTTTTATTATTTTTCTCATTAAAAAAAAACCAAAAATTCTCCACGGATAACGGCATAAGTACATCAGCTTGAATGCCGGGGAAAGATTTGCATATCTATTATAGGTTTAATCAGAATCAGCCTGGCAAGAGCTCAGTCAAATCACAATACACCTTTATCACACAATTTCCAAGGAAAACACTGCCATGTCGTAAAATGGGATAATGGATGTGACATTTTGTTTTATCCCAGGAAAATGGGGTTGATTAAAAGCAGGTACTTCGGAGAATAGCGAAACATGAAATGGTCCTTAATAGCTTATGGATATTTGCAAGTCCCTCGTTGGTTCAACTTCTGCCTTCTTCGTTGGAATCTTTTTCCGCAAATTCAGCAGTTCTTTCTTTAGCTCTCTTCAAATCTTCTCATGGTACTTGTAGGGAAAAGAAGATTTTTATTATACTAAGTCTCATGTATTATAAAAAACGAGTGTATAATATCTATGTAAATTTAGGGTATTATAAACCTATTATACCACAAGCAACTTTTCCAACACGATATACTGTGTTTTCTTGAATTAGAGAGATAATGGTGTGCCTTTTGACCCCCATAAGAAGCATGTCAAAGCATTCACATACCTCATTACATAATCAACCTAAGCATTATAGCATTTAGAGCAAAACCAAGGTATATATTGGGTTAAAAGAGGTTTGGGGACATCTTTTTTAGATACTCAACTTGATGACCCCTCTGAGCTCTTGCTCACCCTTTGGTGATGCATAGAAAGGAAGAGCAAGTGAGTGCTCAGAAAGTGAAGCCATAGGCACCGGGGATCAGATCCTAGTGACCTGCTGCCTGTGGTTTGTTGAGCCATGCTTTCAGATGTCTAATAGTAGGCTATCCACCGGTTTCAATTCTAGTGCAAAACAGTAAAAGCGAAGCAATCAGCAGCGACTCGACATTGAGCTCCATGGTCATTGCACCAACATTACAGCTTTGCCTCAGCATTACTTTTTTTTACACATACGCAATAAACTGCTCAGACTACACTAGATTTTTCACTGCAAAATTGGAACAACTATGGAACAAAATGTTCAGTTCATAGCAATCAGCAAGAACATGTCATTGGTCTCTCTGGTGATTGATCCAAATTTTGCATTGGGCCCCAGAAAAGCTCCAGTTTTCACTCAGTAAAGAGTTTTTGGACACACTCCAACAGATCATTAGCCTTCCTTTATATCAAGCGCGATGCATGTATTAAAGATTTTCCAATTCTCCAGCTGCATTAGCCTTTACCACCTTTGCTGGGCTTCTGCCCAATAAACATTCACCGTATTTGCTCTTTAAATAGATAGGACACGCTTTGCTGTTTGCCTTCAGCATTGCTTCTTTGTAACGCTACAGAATAACATCTTTCCCCTTCTGTATCAGTAACTTCTGAGTCATGTATGATATTTGCTCAGTTCTCTTTATAAGACTCCTTTACCAACTTTAGATCTTAAGCAGTTGTAGCCATGGAGACAATCAAACCCAGCTTTGCACCTGTCTATAATTTCACACGCTCCCTTGAACTCAACCCTCAATTCCTATTCCTTGTGGACGGTGCCTTATTAAGGATTAATAAGACTGCTCGTAGACTGTGATCCAATGTTTGTGATCTCCCTTAATGTTCTGCTTGTCGAGTGACATTACTGTTGTCCGTCACTCTTAGTAGACTGTCACATTCTATTATTTAGCATATGTTTCCATTGCAACAATCACATAAAAAAGTACAAAAAATAACAATATTGTATGTTTCCTTTTCTGTTCAGGAGAATCAAGACACTGGATATTTAAACATTGTAATGTAATAAAAATGAATTATGACGGAAGCAGGAATGCATTATTTAGTTAAACATGGTTGTATGTTGTTTGGCTGACAATGAAGAGGCTGTCATGGCAGTATAGGAGAGATAACATCACGGCTAGGTGCACCATTTTTATTTTTTTTTAGTTGATAGAAACAAATTAACAAATAGATGTTCTTGGAAACCGAAATTATGGTAAATCGACTGACCAGCCTCAACCTCAGTCAAGTCCCGTTGCATGTTAATAGTTGCAAAATTACTTCTGGGAAATCTAAAAAAACTGTTGAGCCAATCAGGATCCAAGAGCCTAGCCGCTCGCTCCAATGAGGATGCAGCATGGGCTTTTTAAAGCTCATTATTCTTCTCTTCACGCTCCTAATACATCTCCTGATGATGCCAGGATGACTATGGAGAAACACTGATCACAGTTATGTTAGTTTAGTCTAGTTCGTTTGTATCTTCCCTCAGACAGTGCTTAGGCATTGATAGTACAAGCAGGTCAAGACTACCTTGGGCTACTTGATAGGAACAGATGCCTTAGAAGATGTTCTATAGCTTTAAAGATCAGCCATCTGTGTTAATTTTGTCCGTGTATCACTGTCCTTCTTGTGTTGGGGTTAGGGATTGTCTGTCTGACTATTAATTTGATTAGTGTTCTGATGTGTCGATTTTAGTTACATCTCATTAAATGTTAAGTTTTATAGGTTAGGTTATCGGTAAGATAGTGTTCTTGTTTTAGTTACTTTACTAATTTTCAAGGTATACCCAGTGAAATCATATCTTTAAATGCTACTTTGTAGAGCCACTATTTTCTGCATGTGTTCAAGTAAAACAAATGAGCTAGAACTGATGATCTCACTGGAATTAAAGGGTGTTTGTTCCTCCCAGGTTGAAACACCTGCCCAGTCGTCTGGGCCTATACTGACCTTAATTTTCTTGGCATTTGCAAAATAAAACAACATATTTGAAATACAGAAACAGAAAGAGTAAAGGAAGCAGATATTTAAGAAACAATTATACAAATTGGTAGAAATGCCATGTGCCCATGTGATCACATTGATGTCATCAGTGTACAATCCATTGGGGAGACCTTGCATCAATTAAAGGTGATGTGTACAAATGTCTATTGCATTGGGTCAGGAACCTTGTAGCAGACCGTTTGC
This sequence comes from Sceloporus occidentalis, assembly GCA_023333645.1. Classification (NCBI taxonomy): domain Eukaryota; kingdom Metazoa; phylum Chordata; class Lepidosauria; order Squamata; family Phrynosomatidae; genus Sceloporus; species Sceloporus occidentalis. Next base: position 13,982,410 of record JALMGF010000022.1, on the reverse strand, counting down.
GTAAGTGTCCTGTATTAAAATGTAATGTATTTTATTATATGTGTTAGCAGAAGGGTTTAATATTTCCTCTCCAACTTCCTCTCTAACATGGTCATAGTCAAATCGGTGAGATGAGCTCAGACCTTCTTTCAGGATAAGCTAATTGGGGTTGGCCCTTCGTAATGTGTAGATTACATAGATGAATACACCATAGACACTTAGGTTATTGAATACACTCCATGGATTCATTCTCATCACTAGTAAAGCAATAACTTCATAGCATAGAGGGGTATGGGTTGTCTTTGTTGAGTACCCTATACCACACACATGATGTAGAGGTCTCAGTAAATTTAAGTGTAGCAGATTAGAAATTCTGATTTGAAATAATGCAAGAGGTGCTCTAATTCCAGTGGCGTCCCCAGCTTTCATACTTAGGGGGGCACATGCATTTTTAACTACATAATATGTACTCTTTGACGTAAAGACCGTGATTGAAACATGATTTCAAAATAACAGCTGAACCGGCAGTTATTTTTCATTATTTAATATTAGACCTTGCTGCCGATATATATTAATATTAGACCCTGCTGCCAATATATATTAATATTAACCCTGCTGCCAATATATTTTATATTAAAAAAAATGGGACCTCAGGAAAGCATTTGCTTGGGCCCCGCTCCACTCCCTCCACTACCACACATAAAAAAATATTTGCCACACTGACTGTGAGAGTTAGTGCAGTCTTCCCTCCTTTTGACCCTGCCGTGACATTGAGAGGTCCTCTCCCCCGTAATCATCCCCAGAGTCCCTTTGTCCTTTCATTCACTAAACCACACCTCTCTTTTACTCAGGGGCGTACCTAGAGTATTTGGCACCTGGGGCGGATCCTGTATGTGGCACCCCCCCCCACACACTTTAAAACTGCATAGCTTCTACCGTTATATACCGGCGCAGATACTGAAGGTGGTACAGCATAACACTTACTGTTATCATTATATACTGAGGCAGACATTGACGGTGGTACAGCATAACACTTATCACTATATACTGAGGCAGAAATTGACGGTGGTACAGCATAACACCTATCACTATATACTGAGGCAGACATTGACGGTTGTACAGCATAACACCTACCACTATATACTGAGGCAGACAATGACGGTGGTACAACATAACTCCTATCACTATATACTAAGCCAAACATTGATGTGGTGTAGGCCTACCACTTCATTAGTAGTAGGGATGCACCGAAACGAATTCTGGACTGAAACCGAAAATGCAGCATTTACCTGGCCGAAACCGATTATGGCCCCCCCCACACCATAAAAAAAAATCTAACACTTTTATTTCAAGTAAGTAACACACCAAAATAGGACAAAACAATTAAATAACAATATTAATATATATATTTATATATATATGATTGTTAACAGCAATCACATTTCTATCATGCCCAGGCATACCCAGATTCCAGGATGTACTCGCAGACTTGGCATGATAGGAGTATGATTGCCCTATCTACCCCTTCTCACTCCCTTTTGTCCTACCTACCCCTTCTCACTCCCTTCTCCCTATCTACCCCCTATCCCCCCGTCTCACTCCCTTCTCCCTATCTACCCCCTCCTAACTATCTACCCTCTCCCACTTTGAAGTTCACTTACCTTTCAGGAGTCCTGCGGTGGGGGTGCAAGGCCTCTCTCTCCCAGCTCTGCCACTGTATGGAACAGTATAGAGTGATGGGAGTTATGATGTACTAGAGCATAATTATATAATGAAAAATACATTGGAAATGGTACAGCATAACACCCATCACTCTCACACACTTACCAATCCGCACATATACCAATCCACACACATACCAATCCACACACACACCAATCCACACACACACCAATCCACACATACCAATCCACACATATACCAATCCACACATATACCAATCCACACATACTAATCCACACATACCAATCCACACATATACCAATCCACACACATACCAACCCACATGCATACCAATCCACACGCATACCAATCCACACATATACCAATCCAGACATATACTAATCCACACATACCAATCCACACATATACCAATCCACACATATACCAATCCAAACATACACCAATCCACACATATACCAATCCACACATACACTAATCCACACATACCAATCCACACATACCAATCCACACATACCAATCCACACATATACCAATCAACTCTCACTCACTGAATGCTTTCCTACCTTTCCTCTTTTCTCCTTACAGCTTCTTTTCCTCCTCTTCGCTCCTCTTCTTCAGTTCTTCTGTCTTCTTCCGGATCAGAGGGCACGGACGGCAGTGGGCGCGGCTTCAGTGTTGTGTCTGCTAAAGACCTCCGATACCGCTCCCTTGCGAGCCTGCTCCTCCAGCGGCGGACATTGCTGTCCGTCTCTGGAGGGGTGCCGGCAAGTTGGCACCCCCCTGATGAGCGGCACCCGGTCCGGACCGCCCCCCCCCCCCGCCCCCCGCTAGGTACGCTACTGCTTTTACTTGCTCCCTATAGTTCAGGTATATATCAAATACACAACACATGTCAACAGCATATATAGATCAACTGAAAAAGACATAAAAACTCTGTATTTGCAGGTATGCATAAACAATGTATGGAGACATAGCATAGCAGGTATAGATCAACAGAATACACAAACCGACCATTGCAGGTATAGATCAACTGGAAATCACATGTAAACTCAGCTTTTAAGGTATAGATCAACTGAATAAGACATAGAAACACTGTATTTGCAGGTATACATAAATAACGTATGGAAACATAGCATAGTAGATATAGATCAACAGAATAAGACAAAACCCAGCTTTGCAGGTATAGATCAATTGGAATTCACATAAAAAGGGATAGATAAAACCCCCTAAATTACAGGCATAGATTACAGGTTGCAAACCCAAAAGGCCAGCCCTTGCATTCACATTGCCCACATAGAACCTGACCAACACCCAAATTACACACAAATGATGCGCCATCTTTGTCCCCCAAACGGCCCAGCATGAGTCAACTTTGTCCCTAAACAGCCCAGCGTACGACATCTTTGTCCCCAAACAGCCCGCCCTGTACCATCTTTGTCCCATAAGCACGCTACCTGTGCCATCTTTGTCCCATAAACACCCTGCCTTTGTCATCTTGGTCCCCAAGGCTTAAACACCCTGCTTGTGCCAACTTTTGCCTTTCCACAAATCAATTATACACCTATTATACACACAAACACTTTTACAGTGACTCACTAATTCACACAATTCATTCACACAATCATTTATTCGCTCACTCTTTCACACAAATTATTTACACATATTCATTAATGCATTCTCACAAATGCATTAATTCTCTCACTCATGTACACAATTCATACTCTCACTCATTCACATAATTTGCACACACATTAATTCATTCATCCTCTCACTCATTCACACAATTAATCCACACATCAATTCATACTGTTACTCATTTACACAATTCATCCACACATTAATTAATTCATTCTCTCACTCTTTATTGTAATATTCTTACTAAAATTGGAAAAAGGTATTTATGCTAGACTGCTAGAAACATATAGGTACACAAGTGAAGGCTCTTAAGCAGGGCTGGAAAAAAACAGGTCACCATTTAGATCAGAAATATATGAAGGCTATAAGGGGCTCAGTGGGGAAACAGAGGATCACATTGTATGGATCTGAGATATGATACTATCCTTGCTGTGTCTGAGAAAGTATAGCTCTGGGGTATAGTGTCAGTGATGAGTAAGACTGTAAGTGACTATTTATTACAGATGTCTACATATCAATCTCTTACATATTAAGTAAAATAAGAGTCCAGTAAACAGCCTGCATGAGTTGGACTAAAGTACAAACGAATATTTACTACTGCCAACTCTCATTTATGCTTACATTAACACTTAGCTCACATCCATTTCATTTGAGCACAGCTGTGGACAAAAAAGAATTATCCCCAGGTTGCGGGCTGAGTGACTGAGAAAGTGTGCACCTCTCCTGAGGGTTTGTTGTATTACCCATCCACAATTTATGCAGGACCAGAGAGTATGGTGAGCATCCGTGCCCTTGGTTAACAGAAGAGATGGAAGGGGAACAATTGTTTCTTTCTTTTTTTTAGAAGTATTTATTTTGCAAGTTGCTGTTGATGCACTAACACCATATAAAAGTAACTGCGTGTATTAACATGAAAGGGCATGTGACTGAGTTTGAGACTGGTCAGTTGAATTAAAACTTTACTTAAATAAGAAATCTAGCAATCTGAACTATGCACTATAAAGGGACACAATAATAATTAATAAATGGTTACATAGAAGAAATGAGATAAACTCACTGTTATTGTTTGATTTCCCCAGGAAACATAATACAAGGTTGGTCATACATTTTAACTTGACCTCAAATCAGGCCACTGTTCTTAGTGATTACACCTGTAGTCTAGTATAAATTGTGAGGACTGTGGGGTTTGTAGCATCCTTATAGCAGGGCTGGACTGGGGATGACAAGGCACTTTAAGGCCAGTGGTCACCAAATCACTGGCTATGAGAGGCTGCACATTACTTTTTATGCTTACCCAACATGTTAGATGACCATTTCAAGTCTGCCTCATTTGTGGTTAGTTACATTGAGGTGTGTTAGTGATGCCTTGGTAGTCAGTAGACCAATACTACTATATAATAAGTGTATTATCAGTCTATAGAGTGTCAGTTGGCTTAGTGTCGTTTGTTGGTGTTATTTGTAGACATGTGTAAGTATGTGCATTGACAACCAAATAATTTTAATAGCAAAAATGCTGACGTCTAAGTTTACAGCACAGTGCTCTACCAAAATATGTATACACACAGGTGAACTCTAAGGGTTCACAAACAGACTAGGTCTTAGGGTGAAGGGGCAAAATCTGAGGGTCATACAGACTGAACCTTACTCAATCATACTCTATATTAATGTGATGGTCTCTTAGACTCCTAACTAGTATTTCTGCTATCATTATGACTTAATTGAATGCACATTACTTGATTAAGTGTATCTGTAAATAATGACATGTCAAGGTTTCCACGAGGAATGGTATTTAGAGTCATTTGGTGAACTCATTTGAAGAGTTGCTACATAGAATCTGCACAACGGATCATTAAAGTGTTAATATAAAAAGAGTCTTAGGGTCAACTCATTAGGAAGTTCTCAGGTATGAAGATCCTAAATTGATAATAAAGCCCAGATCAACATAATAAAAAATCTAGCCAAAATCTGCTTTTTTTCTCATGTTTAAACTTTATCATGTCAAGTCAAATAAAAGTGAAAATATATGCCTAAAATAATGTATTTATTTAGCAATCCAGTGAATGGCAATAGGACCAATGTTTATTTTGAAAATTATCACTAGATCCTGATAGATCAGAGAACAGGGCTGGACAGTTCCCAAGAGGCAAGTCGATTGTAGAGTTTTAGTGGAGGTCCTTAGTTTTATTGTGGTAGTTTATATGGATGTCCATGGCTATATAGCTTCCTGGCTCCTAAATAAAGTAAAATCTGTAATAAGTTCTCGCTAAGCAATGATTTAAGTATATATGTATCCACATAAAGAAACACTACCATATAGATTGACAAGGTATATATACTGTATGTCACACCTACACATGATGCACTTTATTTCTATTCTGTCTGAAAACATCTGCAGACTTGTCTGTTTGATAGGAGGCTATTAATGGCTATTGACATTATACTAGGAGATAGTACAAAACGCAAGCGTTTTAGGTATGATCAAAGACCTCCCCCAACTTGTGTTCTACAAGAGCTGGGTAGATGAAAGTGACTGATTTGTCCCACATGTATTTCACCTCTGCCCTATGGAAATCCAGCACAAGCTGAGAGATGGAAGTTTTATTCTTCGTATCAGGTTGGTAATAAACCACAATTCTCCACACACATTCTGGAATTAGGCACGGTGATTATAGAGAGATGGATGAGGCCTGGGAATTAATGACTGTACTCACTTGTGTGTTAGCTACAGTACTTGGCTTGTGTAGGTAAAGAATTGCATCGTATTTTATCTGTGATTTCGTACTTAATTTTAGGTGAAATTCTAGCTTTATATTAAATTGTTTATTTACATGATTTTACTGATGGTTATGTCTGCTTGACTATAAAAAGCACCAGACACAATACTGTCAGATGCTACATAATTCAGGAGGTTTTGATGTTAAACTGTTCCAGTAATTATTGGAGTGGATCAGCAGTGGATTAGCCAATAACGAAAAAATGATGGCTGCACCAGTTTGCATGCAGTAAAATACATTGGCACCCATGCAAAATGAATGCCATCATGCACCAAAAATAAAAATACAGTTTTTGAGGTCTACATTGTTCCTGCCTGCAACAGGGTAGACATTCCTGATGGAACAAGCAAAATGGCAAATTGTTTTAGTAAATTCAGTAGATGAATGGTTGCAAGTGTGGGAGCAGCAGCATAATATTGATTAATGTACAATACTGCACTTGGGACATAACAATCCCAAAGCAGGATAGAGCACTTAAGGGCACTGTTCTGTCAGTGAGAGCAGAAGGACTAAGAATTTACAACTAAGTAGTTCTGGGTATTTAAAGGCAAGTAGACAATGCAATAAAGAGTTAAAAGAAGCTAGCAGAGTGTTGGGTTGTATAGCTAGAGCCATTAGTAGCAGGAAGAAGAAGGTTAGTCAGCTTTACAGATCTTTGGTATGACCTCTCCTAAAGTATTGTGTACAGTTCTGGAGAGAGTTGAGATAAGGGCTACCAAAATAGTAAGTAATAGTTAAAAATTATCAGGAAAGACCAAAGCATCTCAATATATAAAGCTTAGAGGGAAAAAAAGAGAGAGAGAAAGGGGAGAAGAAGGAGAAATGTTAGCAAATGGTCATGATCTTAAACTAGAGAGTCCGAGGCTTAGCTGTGATGTAAAAAACCTATACTTTACCAAGAGGTTGATAGATAAATAGAAATGCCTCCAAGCAGAAGAGGTAGGGGCAAATAGAGTGTGCATGGGAAAGGCATAACAATTTCCTGAATCTAAGACAAGTCCAACGAATGATTGAGGGTGTGAGTCTTTATGTCAGGAACAACAGGAAGACTAGATAGGCCAAATGGTTCTTATCTGCTGTCAAGTTCTATGTTTCTTTAGGTTTTCAGTACTGAAATGATCTTGTGAAAGGAAAATCATTAAATCAGGGTGCTGACACATTTTATTGTGTATAGTTATTGTGTTTTTGTGCTATTCTATGAATATTGGAAATAGTCTATATATATTGGGTTTTGGAGAAGCCTATTTGATAGATTGAGGATCACTATATATCCTTTCCTGTGTTACCTTTGTTAAACATGCCTTTTTTATTTGTTCACTCTCGTAGGTCAAAACTGCAGTTTTACTCTGCAAGAACGAAACGGGACCGTAGAAAGTCCCGGATTCCCATATGGTTATCCGAATTATGCCAACTGCACATGGACAATTACTGCAGAAGCGCAGAACCGAATACAGCTGGTATTCATTTCATTTGCCTTAGAAGAAGACTTTGATGTCCTCTCTGTATACGACGGGGAACCTACTCCTGAAAACCTAAGGACAAGGTACATTATATTGTTCTGTCTTAATTTCAATGGTTACATATTAAATATAACTAACTAAAGGTTATTACTTTGTAAAGCATTTTTATTTATTTATTTTGCCATCATACCACTGTGTGTATTAAAATACAATAATAATATTTTTTATTCTGGAAAAATACCAAGTAAATTGAAAGACAGTGTGTCAAAAATGTTAAATACAATACATAAAGTGTTATATATATATATATATAAATTGCTATATAGTAACCCTCTATATCTTTCCTATAACATTTTTTCCAGTATTTGGGATAATTGTGTCAATCGGCTAACTGCTCTGTTTGCCATTTATCATAAACAAAGATAATCTTAAAAACCTAGTATAAGCCCAACTTGTACATCCCTCGGCTAAAAAGCAACAGGCGGTAATTCAGAATCAGATGCATTCAATTATAGATGTTGTATAGCATGCTGTAATTATTGGATCACAGTCTGATCCACAAAAAGCAGAATTAGCAAATTAAAAAAGTGCAAGATGGAAATGCCTCTTAACATCAGTAGAACATAGCCTGTTGAATTTTAACATGCTAAGCCCTACATAAAAAAAGCATTTGGTGTTTAATTAATGGAAAAAGACATATTTGGCAGTGTATCTCTTTTATTACTGTGAATAATTCAGCATAATGGCCCACCCACGACAGAGCTAATTATTTTATTTCCTTATTAAAAACAATCCAAGTGCTATAAAAATGAAGCTGATACTGAAAATCAATCTGTGGTTCTCCTACATATTCATTTTGAAGTTTTGTGCGGTGCCTGCATGGGCATCATTAACATCATTATGTTTGTTGTGGGTGTGTTAGTTCATGTGTTGTGAGATCTGTTGTGCGTAGGCCAATTAAATGTCAACAAAACAGCTTTAAAAGTCCTAGTGGCAGCCATTTTGTAGTCTGCATGTGTAGCAGGCCATTTTCTACTGCACAGAAAACGCTGACAAAGACACATTCTGATCTGGATTTATGTAACTAAACTAGTACTCCATCCTTACACCTCTACTTGTTTTAAGGCAAAGGGAGGCCACACTGGTTATACTTAACCCTATACTGGTTTCTGTGGACCATGACATGGCTGCCAACATTGCCAAGCGCCCTAGTTAATAGTCTAGATTGCCTTGTGGTAAATCCTTCTGTGCGTTGTCCGAACTATCCATGAAACAGATAATATATGCTATGGCAAGTCTATTCTGTTAATTACAAAGACACTTTAAGTAGGAAGGTGCATTGATTTTATATTGGAAGTGTAGCTATTTACTGCCTACACTTCATTGTCTTCAGAATTCCCTCAACCTATCGGCACCTTTTGTCCGAAGAAGAATTATGTTCACATCTTCGCAGTACTTCTGTGTATGATACTGATGTAGGTGTAAACTAGTTTAACGTTTGCTTTTTATCAGATTATGACTTTGTGTTGAGATTGTATTTTTTTTAAGTACTTGTTATAGCTACTGTTAGGACGCATGACGGCATATGATGCATATACATACAAACTACAATAGTTGTCATTGTAATAATATTATGATACAGGGCTCGTCAAACTCCATGTGCCAGGTCACCATCGCAAAAATGAGTTGAATTCTGATGCCAGTGGTTTCCCCAGCTGGTCTTACCACGAGCTAGATCTCTATGGAGCAGGCCTTCCTTCCCATATAATGTGTTCAAGTGCAAGTAAACTTTTTTCTATCCATAAAATCATCCCGTTGACATTGGTGTAATAAAATTCGATTTATTAGGAGAGTTTTTCACAAGTTATGAGAAAGTGATTAATGTTTTATGCATCTATTTTAAAAAGGGCAAAGAAAAACTTTAATGTCGCTTTAAGGCAAAGTTATTGCCTGTTCTAAGTACAAGTTATTATATTCATAAAGTAAAATCAATTACAATTAAGTACAATTAAGATTATATATATATATATATATATATATAATCCAAATATATGTATATTCAACATATCTTCTGTTTAATAACACAAATTAAATATAATTATTATTATCCTTATTATTATTATTTATCTCTTTATATGGTGCTATCATATTTGCCAGCCCTGTACAATGTTTAATTAAACAGAGTATGTTAAATAAATGCTTGAAAATAAAATCTAAATAACATACCATAAAATAGTCTTTAATACCTTCCGCCCCACTACAGTAAACCACACATCCTTACGTACATCTTTAATGACACACTTTCTTCATCGCTAACACAATAAATGCATTATTTACTAAAACCTAAAAAAAAAAAGAAAAAACCAATTTAGTTAGTCCCAAAGATGGAAAATCTGACAACGTAGAGATATAAAAAGATAAAACATATAAAGATACAAACGTGAAACAGATCAAAGCTCATTTAACCCTAAAGTGTCCTGTATTTTGAAGAGAAAATAACAAAACAAAAATCACATTTGTTTAACTATAGAGAAATGTACACAAATATTATGTGCATTCTAAGACGGATTTGTTTTAAAAATGTACATGTGTACTGCATTTGGGTTGTACAATTTGTACACAGAAATTTAGAAATTCCCCAAAATCTTCATGTATCTTCTTTTACATACAAGATGTCTTGGCTTAGTGGTTTCTACAGGAGTTTGCTATTAATTGAACTGCGTAACGTCCAGTGCAGTTATTAAGGCTGTGATATGATTATGAGCCGCTGTGACATCTCTGCAGCTGCCAAGTGTCTGCTCGTCGTCCAAGTGCGTGGCACTAGGTTACCCGGTTAGTGCCCTGGAGCAAGACATTCTGCCTCATCCCAGGATTTGTCACCATTGTGACTGCGAAGGCAGAGAGAGCAATGGTATATTCTGACTAATAAATGTTAGCTATAAAACACTTCCATATGCAGAGCTGCTGGGTACTGTGTGTCGGCACCGCATGGTTTAACAGGAATAATACAAATATTCTACTTAAAACACTCTACTGGGAATTATGTATCATATAATCAGTCTAGGGGAGCTTTAGTTTATTTTTTTTATTAAACTGATATGTTTTGTATTAGAGAGAGAAGACTATTTTATATTTTGTATATTTTTATACTTTTATTAGTTAAAAGGAGTTAGTAAAATATTAAGCAGTAGAATCATTAGGCAGATAGGAACGATAAGGTCCATCTAGTCTGCCCATTTTTTTCTTGCTGTAAAGACTCAGACCTTAATCAGTTGCTGATATTATGTTAGATTTAGGATAGCTTTATGTCTATCTCATACATGTTTAATTATTCTCACTGTATTAGACGTCTGGTGCGCTTATCCGCCACTCACTCGGTAAAGTAAAAAGAAGCATTTGTGGTAATACTTCCACTTCTACAAAGAGTTAAAAGCAATGCTGTGCTATACAAGGTAAGTGTGGCATTGGTGAACGCTGAGCCAATTACCATTGTAATTGGTGGGGACTGAACCTATGGCAGCTTGCAGAAGCCCCAAATTGCTTGATAAATGGTGAATTCTGCAAAATGCTTTTTTCCACATTTACCACTCTTGGTGTATAATCCCCTGATTTTGTCTTCTGACATTGGAATTATTTGTCCCCAGAAACGTATCCTGAATCCCTTAAAATGAATGATATATCAAAATCATCCTTCGCCATAAAACATAGTCCACACAAGACTTTATATCACCCCAACCAATATATTATAGATACTGAATGTACAACAAATGACGTTCAGTTAATACACTTATCCCTTTAACAAAATTTCACTGGGTTTTATTCTATAAATCTGGACATATAGGTGTCCAGATTTATATAGTTTGTTTTTTTTTACCGCAGTCCAGCTATGCGTCTTGAAAACATAAACATAACATCTCTCCAGTGTTCAAAGTAAACTTTAATTGTTTGTTATAGACCGAAAGGAAGCTGATCCAGCTAGGAAGACCAAACAGTTGTCATCCATTATCTTGTGGAAGTGAATTGTTGGCGTACCCTATTTCCACCCAATTATGTAAAATGCTCAAAGGAAATCAGCTCACGAGAGAGACTACAGTTTCTACCTGGCATCATTATTAATGATGACTTTCCCATCTTCTGAAGGCGGCTGCTCGGGATTTAAGAATAAGGAAGAGATTGTTGAAAGGGGGTTTTTTTTTATGCAGTTTTCACTCTGCGTTTACCCGTGAAATCAGTCACATTAGCATCTTAAATGTCAGAGGGGTATATTCTGGCATCTTCATTTAGCTGCTCTGAATACTAAAGTACGAGACGTAAATCTCACACACAAAAGTGGTAGTCATCTAATTTACTCCGGGAGAAGAACCAGTAGAGGAGACAATGTTACATACCGTCACAGACATTGGAAGAAATGACTACTATTTGGCTGTAGATATACAGGCAACTTGTCTTTAAGAAGATAAAAGATGATTATACCTGAGATTTTATAGCATTGCAGTACAAATGCATGACGCATGTGTTGTTGTTATTTTCCAAATATATTTTTATACAAACAAAGGAAAAAGTAATTTTCCCTGTATTTCCTTCCCGTATGCAGTATTTTCCTACTACATTTGAAAATAATTGATGTTCACTAAACATTTAATTGATGAAAGAAGCCCAATGAAGAAACCAATATAAATAGATATTATTGTAGAATTTGAAACATACTTGCCTGAAGATACTAGCCACTTAGCCCGTGTCATCAAGTCTGCTCATCTTTTCTACCTGCTGAAAAACCTTAAACCTTACTTGATCCGTGGTTATGTCTTGTAGCCTTATGTCTAACTCATCAATGCTTAAAAATTCTGTATTAACCTCAGAAAGGTATTCTGCTTATCTACCATCCTCTCAGTGATATGACATTTATTAAGCCGATGACCATCTAGTTTTACATTAGAAATTCCTCTCTCGGAAATATAATTTTGTTTAATAACTTGTATCTAATTTGAGGCTTCTGTCGTATTACCTTCCACTGGCAGCAACAGGGTTCCCGTCCCAGCAGCTTCCTGACTGCTACCCAATGAAGCAGCCAATCAGTAGCAGGAAAGTGCTTGCATTGAGATCAGTGGGAGTGCTTTCTGAGCATAAATTCATCAAATTGCATAGATCAAATTTCTTCTGCCGGCAGTTGTTGTGTGGTGAATCTGATACACTCCATACTTACCCTCAACATGAAGAGAACACAGGGTAACTTTCGATATGGGGACATACATATATGTAACTATACTGACAATGTAGTCACTTAGCTACCTTGATGACCTAACACCCCCGCCAATCATATACGCTTCGTAGAACACAGGTGAAACTGGGAGCTTTGCAGTGGCTTTTGGTGTATCCGCTAAGAAAGTAATGATGGGGGGCGTGGTTAGCCTGGCAAGGAAGATGGCCGCTTAACTTGAGAGCTCCCTGCCACTCGCTCCTTCTATCCGCGATTTGCACCTGCTAAACCCGACATGGGTAGGACCAAAAGGGCTCCGTCGGACCCCGGGGACCAGCAGCAAGCCTCCTGCGGCGTCCCTGCGGGAGTACTTCCTTACCCCGGCCCTGCTACACTCACAGCCGGAGGAGACGGCTGAGGCGCCGGTGCCCACGTGCTCACAGGCCTTGGAGGAGGACCTGCCTCAGCGATGCCCAGAGAGCCCTCCGGAGCCTTCTGCCCGGGACTGGCGTCGGATTTTCTCTTCCTTGCCGACTAAGGATGACTTTAGCCTCCTCGTGACAGAGGTGAAACAAACCGTCCGGGCTGAGGTCACGGCTCTGCGGGCGGACATCTCGAGGCTGGACGCGAGGGTGTCGTCTGCCGAGACCCGGATGCGGGATGTGGATCGCCAGCTTTCCACCTTTAAGCGTTCCTGTTCCTCACAATTAGCCACCTTGTTTTACCAACTGGAGGATTTGGACAACAGGGGCCGACGCTCCAACATCCGGGTGCGGGGGGTGCCTGAGGGCGAGCGGCCCGAAGACCTCAAAGGCCTGCTGGACCGGCTGTTTTCCCTGATCTTAGGCTGGCCTGCCGACGCGGGTAGGAAACCCATCAAACTCGACCGTGCTCATAGGGCCCTGCGCTATGGCGGTGGACCGGGTGACCCTCCCCGGGATATCGTGTGTTGCCTCCACAGTTTTGCCCTTAAGGAGGACATAATGCGGGCGGCGCGGGCCCACCGGTTCTGGACATTTGAGGGTCACAGGGTCTCCCTGTTCCAGGACCTTTCGCGTTTTACGCTGCAAGCCAGGCGGGCGCTCCGACCTGTCATGACCGCCCTGCAAGATCGCCAAATCACTTACCGTTGGGGATACCCGTTCGCCCTGACGGCCCGAAGTGGCACCGCTACCGCCACGATCCGGACCCCTGCGGATGTTGGCCCCTTCCTCCGCGCTCTGGACCTGCCGGTCGTCGATGTGGAGGACTGGCTTATTAGGGATCCGGGCCCGGTGATGATGCGCCGCGGGGACCGTCGACTGCGACCCACGCGCCGTGACCCGGTGGAGGACGCCCAGCGTTTGCGGCAGGAGGACTGACCGCATACGGCGGAGAGCCTGTGATGCTTCTCCCCTACCTCCTTTCGTCGGCTCCGGTCGTCGCTGCACTGCCCTACGCGTTTGGACATTGTCTGACACTCTGCAGCTGCCATCATGCGCGACGCAGGGCTCACGTGAGCCGATTTGTATTTGTTTTTGTTTTTGTTATCCTTGTTCTCTTTTTTTTTTTATTTTTTTATTTTTTTTTTGCTCCGCTGTCGCCCTGCGGGGTGTTTTTGGTTGTCGCTTCCAGCATTGCGCTCTCGCACACTGCGCCATTGAGACTCTGGTTGCGCCTGCCGCGCTCGCGCTCTGTGGTTGCCGCTGGCTGGGCGTACTTTCTGCTATGTGCTCCCCGGTTCGTGACCTATACCGGGGCGCTGTGTGTGCCCGTATGTGCCCTCGACTTGCCCCGTTGCTCCACACCTACACCTACACTCTTTTTTTTTTTTTTTTTTTTTATTTGTTAACACACTGCGGCTGGGTACTCTATGGTCTGCTCCCGTGCCTTTTCGAACTCCCTCCCGCCATTGTCCACACTCTGCAGAAGCATTTCACACTTTAGGTTTCCGCGGTGCCCTGCTTTTGCCTGCGGGACCTCACTTTTGCTGCGGTCACTTTTCCATGGCTCTTTTGTACTGCCGTTCTCATTGCCCTATGCGGGCTTTGCTGCTACTGCGGCTTTGACGTTCTCTCTGGGCAGCTTCACACCTACACCTACACCCTTTTTTTTTTTTTTTTTGTTCTTATTACTACTTACTTGCTGTTCATCTCTATCACTGGGCCGTTCGCCGATACCGCTCTGTCTCATGTTAACTGCCTTCTACCTGATGACTGCCTTCTAGTGGTGCTGTAATTCTGTGTTGATGTTTTGCCAAGCGGGTGGTGGGACACTCTGTTCTGTTTTTTGTTCCACTGCCATTGTTCTAATAGACGGCGTTGCTGTTGCCTTCATTGTCTTCCCTTCCTTGACTCCTAACTTTGCTGCCCCACGCGGGGTTCCGTGTCCTTGTAGTGTTCTATTGGTGACCCTTTTCCCTCGTCCCGGGCGGGGGGGTTTTCACCGGTAGACGACACACTTACCCCAGGTTTCCCTTCCCCCCTTGTTAGTCCTTCCCTCCACTGGTCTCCCTTTCCCTTTTCCCCTGGTTCTCCCCCCCCCCTTCCGTCTCTTTCCCTGGGTCTCGAGTCCATCGCGGCCCCCCTGACGTTCTTCTCTGTGAATGCCAAGGGCCTTAACATCCCTGAAAAGAGATCTAGAGCCCTGCGGGAATTCCGTTTACATAAAGCGTCAGTTGTCTTCCTGCAAGAAACGCATTTTAGGGTGGGGCAGGCTCCCAGTTTTCGAGACTCTCATTACCCCACTGGCTATTTTAGCAATAACCCCGAGGCTAAGACTAAGGGGACTGCCATTCTGATCGCTAAATCACTCCCCTTTTTGGTCAAAGATACTCTGTCTGACGCGTCCGGTAGATTTATTTTCGTTAAGGGCACCATTGCCGAGGTTTTGTACACATTCGCCAGCGTCTATCTGCCTAACAGGGGTCAACACACCGCATTCCGCTCCATCATGCTGTCCCTCTCTTCCTTTGCGGAGGGGCTCCTGGTTCTCGGTGGTGACATGAATGTTCCGCTATGCCCCACGCTGGATACCTCCGGCGGGACCTGTTGTGTCCCACACGGCCATTTACGGTCCATTCGCAAATTGTTGGCCGACGCTCACCTGATCGATTGCTGGCGGTCCTTGCACCCCGCGGATCGTGATTTCACATTTTATTCTACACCGCATAACAGTTACTCCCGCCTCGATTACTTGTTTCTCTCCCAGTCCCGTCTCGACCTTTTGCTCTCTTGTTCGATACTGCCAATGACTTGGTCGGACCACTCCCCCGTGGTACTGACTATGCAATCCCCTTTGCATAGGGCACGGGAATGGACGTGGCGTCTCAATGACTCCTTCTTACTGGACGAGGCATTGGTGGCTCGTGTGAAGTCGGAGTTGGAGCAATATTTTCGGGAAAACGATACGCAGGGGGTGCCTCCTCCGGTTGTGTGGGAAGCACATAAGAGTGTCATCCGTGGTTTCTTCATACGGGAAGGTGCGCAGCGGAAGAAATTGCGCTCGCAGGAGATAGACAGGCTCACTTCTCGTATTGCGCATCTAGAGACTGCACATAAACGGACCCTAACGGATGATATTCATAGGGAACTACTGTCCCTTCGGGGTCAACTCTCCGACATACTGAATTCTCGTTTTCGACGTGACTCCCTGTATAGCCGCCGGTTCTTCCATGAACACGGTAACAAATGCGGCAAACTCTTAGCGAGAATGCTTAATCCCCATAAGAGGGCTACCCATATTCATAAGATTCGGACGGCTGCGGGTGATCTGACCTCCTTCCCCTCTAAAATTGTGGAGGCGTTTCGCTCCTACTACATGGCTCTATATAACTTGCCCCAGGGGACCCCGCAGCGGGCTGGACCCGAAAGGCGCGCGCTCATTCATCGCTATCTCACACAACACACCCGACGCAAACTTACCGCTGCGCAAGCTGCTGAAATTGACAAACCACTGTCTGTTGAGGAATTAGCCCTGGCTTTGCGCGCTACGCAGACGGGTAAATGCCCGGGCCCGGACGGATTACCTCTGGGTTATTACAAAACGTTCTCTGATAGGCTACTTCCCTTTTTGCACAAGGCTCTGAATTCCCTCCTAGAGGGACATGGATTGCCCCCTCAGACTCTGGCTGCCACAATTACCGTTATCCATAAGGAGGGTAAGGACCCCTGTTTATGCCAAAGCTACAGGCCTATCTCCTTGTTAAACGCGGATCTCAAGCTTTTTTCTAAGGCCCTGGCGCTGCGACTTGCTGGATTCCTCCCCCAGCTGGTGCACCCCGATCAGGCGGGTTTCGTCCCACGTCGCGAGGCCCGTGACAATACTATCCGACTCCTTAACGTTGTCCACGGGGTGGGGGCGGGAACTGGCCGCCTGTTGTTCCTCTCCACCGACGCCGAAAAGGCTTTTGATAGGGTGGACTGGACGTTTTTGCGGGCCACCCTGGAGCACATAGGACTGGGTCCCTCCATGCTCGCTTGGATTGCTTCCCTCTACTCTGCCCCTTCGGCCCGTATTCGAGTTAATGGCGCTTTATCCCCTCCAGTTTCGATTGGTAATGGCACTAGGCAGGGCTGTCCGCTGTCCCCTTTATTGTTTGTGCTGTCCCTGGAGCCCTTTTTGGAGGCGGTTCGTTCGTGCCCTGACATTCTGGGGTTTTCGGATGGTGGGGGATCTCATAAGGTTGCTGCCTACGCAGACGACTTACTATTCATCGTGGCCCGCCCTGAGATCTCTCTGCCGAACATTCTCGCGGAGTTCCGCGCCTATGGCGAACTGTCCAACCTGAAAATAAATTTCTCCAAATCAGAAATTTTAAATATCTCAGTGCCCTCGCAGCAGGTCCCGGCCCTAGCCGCCAGCTTTCCTTTCCGTTGGTGTTCTGGGAGGATGAAATACCTGGGTATTTGGTTGACGGCGGATGTTGCCGGGTTGTACAGAGAAAATTTTGCTCCTTTATTGGCTGCTTTAACGTCTGATCTCCAGAGGTGGACGCCCACTTACCTTTCTTGGATCGGCCGTGTGAACGTGGTAAAGATGAACCTGCTTCCGCGGGTCTTATATCTGTTTCAGACTCTGCCGATCCGCCTCCCTCGGGACTTTTTTGCCTCCCTGCGGACCGCGGTGATTCGATTTATCTGGGGGAATAAGAGTCCGAGGCAGAAGTTCTCGCAGCTCACGCGTCCGAAGTCCGCGGGCGGCCTCGCGTTGCCGGACTTCTATGGGTACTATCAGGCTACTCACCTGCTGCGCGTGGTGGAGTGGAACGTGACGGGTCTGGGACAGAAGCCTTGGGTCGCGCTGGAACTGGGTGACTCCCGGGGCGAGGTGCTACACGCCCTTTGGGGCCCTAGGGCGGGGGTTCGATTACTGTCTCACCCCCTTGTGTCGGCGACCCTATCGGTGTGGAGGGCAGTTGGACAGAAGGCCAAACTCTCGTCGTCACCGTCGCCCCTGTTGCCTCTCTGGGGCAATCCGGACTTTGCTCCGGGTCGTCATTGGGGGCCTGGGGGTTACATGGGGCTTCCTCCTCCTGTCCGGGCCCGTGAGCTTCTGAGAGATGGGGGGGTTGTGTCGCTGGAGGCTTTGAACCCTGGTGCTGCCTTCTCCTGGTCTGACCGCTTTGCGCACTGCCAGGTCGCACACTACCTTGAAACTCTTCCCAACCGCCAGTGCTTGCTTCGGGATCTGACCTGCTTTGAGACTTGGTGTTCGGGTATGGGCCCCCCGAGGGGGGGGATTTCTATACTTTACTCCCTCATTCTGTCTTCAGCACAAACCGAGAGGCCTTCCTTCTGCTCGTCCTGGGAGTCTATGGGGGTCGCGGACCTTTCGGACGAGGACTGGGAGAAAATTTTTATACTCACGCACAAAAGTTCCAGGGCTGCTAAGGTACAGGAAACAAATTATAAAATTCTGACCCACTGGTACCGCACGCCTCAGAGGCTGCACCTCATGTTCCCCAACTCCTCAGATAGATGCTGGCGATGTGATGGGGATGTGGGGACGATGCTGCACTTATGGTGGGACTGCCCCCGAATCCAGCCGTTCTGGAAAGAGGTTCACCGTGTTATCTCAGAGCTCTCTGACTCCCCCCCCCTTTTCAAGCATTGCCTATGCTTTTACATCACACCCCCCATGCTATTTCGCACTACAAGCGCTCAGTTGTGCGTCATTTATTAGATGCGGCCAAGGGCCTCATACCACTGTACTGGAAGCAGTCTTGCTCTCCACCCCTCGAGGCCTGGATGTCGCGGGTTGAGGATGTTAGGAGGATTGAAGATATCTCCGCGGTCTCTCTGAAACAGAGGGAGAAGTATACGGCCACCTGGTTTCATTGGCTCTCTTATGTCTCTGCGCGTGACTCATGATTTGTACTGTTTCCCTGGCACTTCGCACGCTAAGGGGTTTTCGTGATTGCTGTATTTTTGTTCCCCTTTTCTCTCGCCATTGTCTAAACTGTTTCCAATGTGACCCCTGCACGGGTTCTTGCATATTACTGCCTTGTCCTGCTGGAACTGTGTCTGGACTTGTGTGCCCTTGCTCCCCCCCACCTTCCCTCTTTTCCCTTCTGTACCCTCTCCCCGTCCCAACTTCCAAAATTACTACAAACCTTAATAAACTTTGATTCTGAAAAAAAAAAAGAAAGTAATGATGTTGCAGTAAAATGTCACTATGCATCGCAGTAACACTGGCATTTCCGCATCAGTAGATCCGGGATTGATTCTTCCACCCCGTGTCTTTAAGAATGGCAGTGTAATGCAGACTAATATGCCAGATCACAAAAGGCCGATAACATTATAATTAGATATAAGTATGATGGTGGTTGATTGTCCACAGACGGTGTCACATTGCATGGCTGTTCTATTGTAGACACAGATGTGTTATGCCAGAAGCATGCATAACGTTAATTAAAACAAGTTGTAAATTCACGGCGTTCCCAGGCATAGGATGTAGGAATGGCCCTAATAATTACCGTATTTGATTATAAGACGACCCCCCAAAATCTGAATATTAACTTATGAAAAAAAGAAAAAGCCTGAATATAAGACGACCCTATAGGAAAAAAGTTTTACCAGTAAATGTTAGTTCATGTAAACTATGTGAACAATTGTTTGTTAAAAATATTTTGTTTTTATTTCCTTTTTTTTTTTCAACCTGCCCCCCCAGTTATGCACATCTGCCCCCAGGCTTGCCACTCTGCCCCAGAAATGCCTTATACCCCATATATGCCACTGTGCCCCATGATATGCCTTTTAACCCTCTAAATGCCACTGTTCCCCATGATACGCCTTTTAACCCTCTATATGCCACTGTGCCCCATGATATGCCTTTTGACCCCCTATGTGCCACTCTGCCTCCAGAAATGCCTTATACCCCTATATGCCACTCTGGCATTTAGGGGGTTAAAAGGCATATTATGGGGCAGAGTGGCATATAGGGAGGTAAAAGGCATTTCAGGAGGCAGAGTGGCATTAAAGGGGTTAAAAGGCATTTCACAGGGCACTCTGTTGGGGGGGCGCATAACACAGGAGGATCCAGGTCCCCTGCATCTGAGCCCCCGGTGCTTAGTCCGGGCAGCATGTAGAGCTCCACGCAAATCGCGTAGAGCTCTACACTCTGCCCGGACTAAGCACCGGGGACTCAGAAGCACCGGTAAATTGGGGGGGCATAACACAGGAGGATCCAGGTCCCCTGCATCGCTGCGGGGGATCTGGATCTTAGTCTCATAATCAGACCTATTTGAGGTCTGATTATAAGACGACCCTGATTATAAGACGAGGGGTATTTTTCAGAGCATTTGCTCTGGAAAAAACCTTGTCTTATAATCGAGCAAATACGGTATATCTTTTATGTTCATCTAATCTTCCCTTGTTTCATGTTTATGCTGTTTTGTGTTGTACTATTCTGCATTGTTGCCTATGGAGGTATGGCCATACAAAATTTATTACGCTAGACTCGCCACCTAATTATGCCAGTGACCATTTTTCCACCCAGATTAAGTGTGTCTCATTCTGACCCTGTCATTTTATAAACATTCCACGCACCCCCCCCCCCAAATTGTCTTAAATATAGCGCATCATAAAAAAAGTGCAATAAGAAAAAGGGGCTTATAGGGAATGGAATAGGATCAATCTCTCGTCACATTGTGTATTTAACTGGTTATTGAAAGATATTGGGTAGACCACCACGTAGAATCTTATTACCAACCTCTTGAGTGGGGAAATGCATTTCTTTCCCAAACAAGCCTTGTTACTCTGAGATTGCAAAGAAACCACATTTGTAATTACTCACTAAGCTGGATCTGAGCTCCAGTTATTGATTTATCCAAAGTACTGATCTATTTACAGATGGCAAATAATTGTTTTTTGCCAATCTTTCGCCTTTTAATTACCGTAATATGAAATCTGTCTTGTTTTCCACTCCAGCTATTATGAAAGCAACAGAGCAAGCCATGGATTACCCTCCCCCTGCTTCTGTCCCATTGAGGGAGACAGAATGTTCTTTATATTACCAACCAGTAAGGGGGGAAGCCTGTGAGGGGAATATTAATTTGAAGGAAGAGAGTGGCTTTTATGAATGCCATGTCACCTCACATTAGGTAAATAACAGGGCGATCCATTGAGAAAACTCCATATGAACTGATGACCTTAGCCTCTGATTGCACACTCAGATTAGCAATGACGGACGGGAATAAATTGACCTAGGCGCAAAACGGATCAAACAAAAATTAATGATTGTATCATTTGCTTCAGCAAACACTGGAATACACAGACTGCGTTAAAGAGTTACCATGTAACATATACAGAACACGGATGTGAAAGATTATTTCACTTAATGTGGCGGCAGTTTTTGTACATATAGTTTTAATTCATAACAAATGTATGTTATCTTTGTATATTAGGTCCACCATCCATTGCGAATGTGAAATCAAGTCATTAATCACTGAAAAACCATGCATCCACAAAATTAATGCTTATCATGGTATTCCTATGATAGTCCGGGTTTTTGTATGAATATGAGTGTTTCACACTATTCTACAGCCCTAAAACTCATAGTGATGGGTATATTTAAATTGAGTAAACAAAACACTACATTTTGTTCCCAAATGCTTTACTTCGCTATTTACATATGGATCAATAGGTCACAAAGTAGGGTAACCACATCGACCATGTTTTCCAGGACACATATAATTTTTACATATTGCTGACCAGCCCAGATAAAACGCTGCCCAGCAGTATATGAGATGTATAGACTTGTGGAAGGGAACCAGTTAGTCACATATACATCCTCATACTGCAGGGCAGCATTGTATCCGGGCTGGTCAGCAAAATAAAAATTATATGTGTCCTGGAAAACATGCCCAATATGGTCGCCCTATCACAAAGTCACATAAAAAGTCTTAGTAAAACCCACCCTCTAGTTGCACCCCATTACACACCTGTGCCTTCGGGAGCTTATTGTGAATTTTTACCTTTTAAAATTCTAACTTTTTATAATTGTTTTATTAAATTGTGCTGTGGCATGTGGGTAAAGAAAAGGAAAAAAAAAGGGATTCATTAATAGATTTGCTTGAAGTGAAAATAAGTTAAAAAAAATCCCAATTTTCTTAATACACAAGTAAATATATAATTTGCATGGCATAGATAAAAAGGAATAGGATACAGTCCAAAAAAATCTGAAGCCTCTGTAGTGCGTAAACGTCATTAAATGTATATAAATAAGTAGCACACCCTACTTTATGCTAATCATACTCCTGCAATAGACTTATTCATGTCTGTTCCAAGCCACCTTGCTTTGCAAGCTAATATCCACCAATTCGTTTTAGGCCATTAGTTTTATAATGGCCAGCCATCTCCCGGCTTCTTTTTCCACTATTTTATTATTGGTATTATTATTATTTTATAAAAGAGACAAATCCACTTCTATATAAGGTCCTTAATGTTTTCATTATAAAAACCCTTCTTTACGCTTCAGAATACTCATTATTTCTTAAGGAAAACTTCTGCTGTAGGTAGACAGGAACTGATGTATGGGTTTGTTATGGTGTATTCACACGGTAGCTTTAAGATGGGTTTTTTGAGGTTACATTAAAAATCAACTTAATATTGTATGTGTATTTATGCTTCTATAGTTCCTTGCCACTATTCTTTAGCACATAAATTCTTCAGTGATTCTGCTTTCTGAATAATAGACAGACGGAGTTCCTGGGAAAAACACAATAGGGATGCTGGATTATACCTTGCTAAAGTTTGCATTGCATCTGGGTGGTTTCTCTGTGGTATACATAAATACAAGAACTAGAAACACAGAAGAGTTTAGTCTGCCAAACCAGGAACAGGTAACTGTTAGGCATCAACTACAACCCCCACAATTCTCAAACTTTGGTGAGTTTAATGGTGGTTGAGGAACATGTAGGAGTTGCAGTTCAGCAAAGGTACCTTCTCAACGTAGAGGACCAAGAACTATCACCATCTAACAGAAGGTACTAATACACAATATAGCCTCACACACTTATTTTACATTTGAATGAAGTTTCTCTCATCTGTAATTTTATGAATAGATACTGTGTGAATAGATATTGTATTCTTCAGGATTCTTCCCCTTTAAGTATCAGTATGCTCTAAATTTGTCTGTGATCAGTCAAATGTTCCTTCTATTGTGTCTTTCCTTTTGGCTGCCTAACATCTGCACCTCATCTAAGAAACTCGATTAACACGTCTCGTATCTTTTGCTGGGGTACTAACAGTTGCAATATGAATCTTTTGATCCGCAAGGTGCACATTTCAGCAACTTAGACTCTAACCCCTCTTGAGTACAATAAGCCCCATCTTGTTTCATTCCTGCTAAAAAGGAAAAAAAAAATATGAAATCCATTGATAGCAAAGCCAACCTAAATCTGCATATTGCATGTTCCAGTTTCTTTGTGCGAGCTACAAAAAAAAAGTCTGTTCAAAGATTCTTTGACTGCTTCCTGAGCTGTGGATTTGAGGGAATGCAAAGTTGTATTAGCAAGTTGCTAACTGAGCCATAGAGAATAGGACAATAGCACAGGGTGTGGATTATTTCATAGTCGATAATCGGTTTTAGTAACATTATTTGCTAAGACCGAAACAATATGTACGTTAGTTAAGTTTAATTCTTCTGCAAACTCTCCCACCAACTCTCCCTTTAGCGAATGATCTACTAGTCATATTGTAAGATATTGCTGTCTGCAAAGAAACTTTTAATAATGTAATTTCCCACTTCTTAAGACTCTAATGTATTTAGGTTTGGTTTTTTAGGATAACAAACAATATGTTGCCTGGATCGGCCACCACTACATCAGAAGGTAATGAGTTTCACAGCTTAACTGACCTGAAAAGAATGTCTATCCTGGTAGCTGTAGGTACTAACACTGATATGAAACCCTGTTGTCACTCCATTATAATGTGATACTGAAAGCTTTATGACACTAACTTAAATATTTGTAGAATAAACACATACTTCTAAATCTGTCACTTTACTCATATTAAATCAACAATCAATCCATAATCGTAAACGTAAACACATAGTGTCATAGTTTTACAGCAGATGCTCCAAGGTCTTCACGGTGTCCCAGAATGGAGCAAAAAAAGAAATAATTCCAGTTTTCGAGACACTAGCCAATTAAGCAGAAAAAGAGTGCATCACGACTTTGTTTTCCCCTGGATTACCTTCATCTCTTAATTTTATGGAAAATCTTCCTGACTCCTAAAAAATTCTACAAAATGTATTATTTCGGTGCTGCACTGTTCTGTGTGTGGTATTATTCATAAGCATTAGGTTTTACAGGGTAACTACCATCATATAACACCATAAAATTAGTAACTTTTTAAAAATAATTTGCTATGTTTCACGCAAGTTTTAGCCCATGATCCTCTGATTTGGGAAGCTAGTTCTTTTGGTAACCTCTTGGAGATCAGAAAAACTGATTGTGTCAAATGTAATGCAGTATGTAACATAATTATGACTTCCACACATGTGTTCTAATGCAAGCCACACACTGTCCCAAAAAAGTGACAATGTAGGCGCTTCTGACATCAGAACACCCCTTAGAGTCCGACTTCGAAAGTTGACGTACAACTGGAGAGAACACTGCTTGTACTGCCAGTAAATCACTGGGACAACAGGAGCTAAGTCACCTAAACAAAACTTTATGTCAATACTTTCCCCTGAAAGTTTTCTCCCATGTTGGAAAACATCTGTTTAAACTAACATGTAAAAAAAACCCCACAAACAAAATGTCCATAGTACGCAATTGTGTATATATTTCACTCCCTGCTCCAGTGGATAGCAGCACACACTTGTAACCATTCAATTGACCTTTTAGGGTCAGATATTGAAGCTTTAATGTAGGTGCATCTTAGTGCTTATACATCTTTTAATTGGTTGAATAATAGTTTTGTTAATGTTTTCAGTTTATACCTGAATGCTTCAGCCATAGATATTGTATGTGCTGTGAGAGGAATACAGTGGTCTCTGTGCTCTCTAATTGCAGTGTTTATGAATATATAATCCATGTTTGTTAAAGACATGCGTACAGTTCCAATGAGTACTAGGTTCTCTTGTTCTCCTAAATTCCAATGTAGAAGCAGGTAGCATCTTATCTTAAGCTCACGGTAAAGCAGAATTGAATCCTTCAGTATTGTCCCAGAATAAAAATAAGTCATTGCAATGGAATAACAGGGTTGTTAAATGAGCTTTATACAAAGTAAAGTGCCTTTGCAGCTGCTGCCTGGCATTCACCACTAACACATTGTATTGCATATTAGAATGCTGTAAACCATATACAACTTCTCAACAAACATCTTATTTATTTGCATTTTGGTTTTGCTAGGATTGAAATTCTGTATCTGTTATTACTTTGGTCAAAAATCCAGTTGAAGAAGTTTCCTGTTTGTTGTTGAAGCTTCAGGAACTGTGAACCATTGTAAAAGTCACTATACATTTGCATAGGATCCAGTCTTCAACAGTAGACGATTCGCTGACCATTTCATATTAAAAGGATTCCCCAATGGACAAGTTGAAAAAGCATGGCGTTCCTCCGAGATCACATCACAGACAGAACCAAACATTAATATCAAAAGGTACTTTTCACGCTCACAGTGCACAGAGGCAGAGTTACATCACTGAATATAGCAGATAAAGTCTTTTGATTTACAGATCAGATATCAAGCGAATATCACCAACATTTCTCACCGAACACATTTTTATCAGGTTATTAAAGAAAAAAAATAAGGTAATGTGTTCTACAAACTCATTTTAAAATAGCTCATAAAAAAAGCCATATTCATATTATAAGCCTTAGTAAAAGAACAATACATAAAATAAGATTTAAACAGTAAGCATTACCTAATTTATCGCACCTAATGTTTTTAAGTATTTAATAGAATTACAGACAATGCGGTTTACATTTTATTAGTGCTTTCACACATAGTATAGTGATGTCAAGGATGACACATCATCTTGAGGACTCTACTCCTAGTAAATGCTAGATTGATGTTAGGGTAAAACTTCTATCATCCTCAGCCAAACATTGGTTTCGAGTAACCGTATGGTTTGTAACGAAGCAACACTGTAGTATACCGTGCACTAGGGGCACCGACGTGTGCACACATCCCAAATGTCCCTGTTTAGGAGAGACAGTCCCACTTTGGACCCAAATGTCTCTTTTGCTTTCATTATGTCTCTTTTTTAAGAAGATATAAATAGGCACAATAATACACCTATAAGCAGCAAGAAATGTGCTGTTTATATGCATATTATTGTCAATTTGCCAATACATTAGGAAGGGGTGCATAGATCTATAATACCTATGACAACAAAACCCCAATATTTACTGCTGTACGGTCCCTAGTTTTTCATGCAATATAAATGCAGATTATTTGTTTCCACTTAGTGCCTTTTCCCGATACAGCTTTCACAACGAGATTACATTTGAGGTTGTCTATTACGACTTGCAGACATATCCACGCAGTGCACCGGATCCCTTGGTGTGAAGCTAAAAAGGTATCTACGCCATCTAATAACTTACCATGTCAAAAGTTTTATTGATGGAAACTAAAACCCAGGACCTCCTAGGAAACTGGAACATGTCCAACCAGAGATAGAGAAGTTACAAATTCGTTTTATTGCCATACTTAAGATTTATTCTTCTAAAATAATAATCCTATTCCGATGACATTTTGTTCACCCTCCTCCAATTTCATTTTGCAAGTTCCATTTATAGTGTGCTGTTTTAGCGAGAGTATATCATTCATTCATTTTACAGCTGTGGACTGCGGACCAAAGAGTGAGCTTTCAATTTTTTTTTTTTTATTATTATTTATTTATTTTCCTTATTTGTTACAAGGATAAAACCTCTTGAAATATATGGTGCTCCAGGGAGACTGCATGTGTATCAACTGCCTGCAAAACCTTCTTTTGGCAGACCATAAAAGCCTCTGTTTTTTGCAGCGTTGTCAAGAAACTTCTTATTCAGGTTCCTTAAATGCTGAAAAGAGAATAGAGAGATTATTTAGATGTCTTAAATCTTATTTACAAATTTCACCCTGGACGTTGTATACATTACAAACTTCTTATGTCAGCGCTCGTTCTATTTTGCTAGAAATATAACCAGGTAATTTAAAGCAACATGCTGATTTATTATGTATTAATTGATATAGTGTCATCATATTCTGCTGTGATGTAAAATGGGTGAGCAGAACATAAAAAAGTAGTGGGTCACAATAACAATTTGGATTTTGGGGGGATTGTCAAAATACTCTACAACTCCCATGATCCTCCCATGATCCATCAACCCTTTGAGAAATAAAAATGCATCTACTAGTATCCCTGTATATATCCCTACCATCTGTGCTTGTGTTCAAATTCAGTTATTAGGATGTGTAGCCTAATAGGGTAGACTAGTAGATCTGGCTACAGTCTTGGAGCCAACAGGTTTGGTCCCGTAGCCTGGATGGATCTAGCAAGGTGAGTTAAAGGTGCCTCCAAGATAACATCAAAAAGAATAGAGAAATAAATATAAAAAACTCTGCACTTGTTCGACTTGATATTTAATAAAATAAACTTGTGCTTGCAGGAATAAGTAGATACTGATTGGATATAGCTTAACGCGTTTCGCACCCGTGCTGGCGCTTACTCATAAGCCTTATGAGTTTATGAGCTAATGAGTAAGCAGCAGCACGGACGTGAAACGCGTTAAGCGGTATTCAGACTGTATCAACTTGTTTCTGTAAGCACAACTTTATCAGATATCAAGTCAATATCTACTGTATTTACTAATATGTATATTTATTATGCATTCATCAGATTAGACATCACATGTTTTTTCAACTGTAAGCGGAGGAAACTGTTAGAGCCTATTACTGAACTAGAACAAAAATATCCAGCAATGAGAAGAAAAATATGTTATCTGGAATAAAACAACACACATAATTAGTGGTATATAGGCATAAACTGTTTCTGCTAAAAGAGAACATAAAATATGAATGCCTGGGTAGATTGTTTCACATTAATTTAGTCCATGGTACCCCCAAGACAGCTGAGAATCTTCTGGAGAGTTGAGTGAGATGGTTTTAAAGAAACCTTCCTGCATTAATGATACATTAAATACGACCAGACATTCATGCAGGAGAAGCTCACATGGGTCTTTTACAATGCATTGGGACTTAAAATGTTCCATTCTCTGGTTAACTCTCTCTTAAGCAAATGCAAAACGTAATAGATTAGTACCCCAGTTTGCACAGGGTATATTCTCTCTATGTGTGATCTACCCTGCTTTTTGTAATAGATGAACTGCTTGGGGTATATGGTCTGTGTTTCCCCAGCCTTATATTGTTGATGAAATACTAATGATCTTCTGGGTTTTTTTCAGGCAGGGTGCCATAAACAAAAAGCCTCGGAGGTAGATTGCATATTGAACAATTATATCCTAAACTTCTAAATCTCTTAAGTGTCTAAAGGATAAGCGATTAAAAAGCGACTCTGTTACACAGCTGAGTAAATATTGTTATAGAATTGTTCAATGTGTGGCTTGTGCCAATGTGGAAAACATTTAGGTTCAATCAGAGGCTCGTGTTCCATAAAGTTAACAATGCTTTTTAAAAGATAATGGTAGTTTTGATGGACAAAGCTGCTATATTGACACAATGTTATTTACATCAATTGCTCGCTTAGACGAGGACGTTAAATCAAGGAGAGAGTTATATGATGTTACATCTGACGTTTCATTTGTCAACCAGTTTCCGATAAACTCTTCACTGTCATTTTCTCCTGCAGTCTTATCTTTCAGATGCATACATTAGCAGTGGGGAGATGGTATTAAAAATACATGCAAAGACAAAGGATTAACCTTTTCTCTTCTGTGATCATATAAGCTTGTCTTAAATATTCTTTCAAAAACTAGATGTTCCAGGGAGGAAAGAGGCCAGTAGACTTAATTTAAGTTCCCCAATTGTACATACTGATAAATAGGTGAGCAACTGCAGTTACATGCTTAGTGCCAGAAATCAAACTGACCTGTTCAAGGCTACCTTTATTAGTCTTTTAAGCAAAATAAATATAGCAATATTGGTACAAGACAAAATGGAGTATTTTTTTGAGACTAACACCAAAACAAAAAAGATAAACAGTCACATAGGTTTCTTCTTCAACCATCTTATGTGGAGACAATATGGGCTGAACGGTGGTAGTCGGATGTCTCATTAGCAAATTAGGTACTTTTTTTTAGGATGCAAGGGAAGTGTTGGCTTAATTATAGGTCCACCTAAGTGCCTTTTTTGTCGTAGCATATCCTTTAAGCCTTTTCATTTATTATTCTAAACATGCCATTTGGAACCGTCTTATGCAAAATGGAGGAAAACCAGAACTAGTGCTAATATGGGTAATTGACTAAATGCTTCGTTTATTGACAATACAGCAAAAGGTTACATCCAAGTACCGTATAATCGTGTGCAATGGTCATACAGCGGTAGTCAATATGCAAGTATAGTCTAACAAATGTGTATAACAAACACATATAGCTGAGGTTACATACAATAAGTATGAGTAAACAGTGCATAGGTATACATGTCACACAATATAGTAACACAGATTAGTACAGTAACTGCACAGTTCACATCGTATAGTATAAACAAAGAAACATCGGCATACAGAGAAACCATAGACATAATTGCACAAGCAACGAAGATAGTCAGGTTACATATCTGCAAGAAAAGATATGGTATGAACAAAATAAGTCAACAAAAAAAAGGAAAAGGACGCGTGCTGCATCGCCGCCAACCATGTCCACCGTGTGAATATTTGTCTTATGTAAATAGGGAAGATGAGTAAAGTATGACATCAGGGTATGAAACCTCCACCAAAGAGACCCCAAGCACAGAATTAATCCGGACACAGAAGTTTGGGGAAGTCTGTAGAAGACACAAGCTCCCTCCATTAGATAGCCCTTCCCTCTTGGGGTCCAGACAAGCTCCTCCATGTGGCTGATAAAGTGCATTCTACTCAACCAAGCTTGGATTGGGGGAGTACCTCGTCTCTTCCAGAAGCGGGGGATAACCAATTTAGCCGCACTGAGAATATGATACGTGACAGAGTTTAATATGCGGCTAAGGTGGGTAATTGGACTGGTAACTTTACTATATATAGTACGGGTACACAGATTTTTATGACCTCAGATTTTCATTCATGCCACTGTGAGTGCACACAGTTACCTTTGGATGCTGTGGTGCTCCTGTCGAGTAGTCACTATCTAGCTGTCTTGTACACTCAAAAAATACCCTCAAAAAATACTGGGAAATATAGCCCAGACATGATGTGACTTAAGCTTCACAAGGTGTCAGGGCTTCAGATTCTGTTAAGCGGGTTGAACATTTCCTACAATGCTGCCTAGCGTATTATGAAAAAAGACCTTTTAAGTATCTCATTAAATGCCTCCTTACTATAGATGGTCACTGCTGTGAAGCGCAGAGGACTTGTTTTGCTTGCGTCTTTGGCCTTTGCTAATTTTTTCCACATATTTAATGTTCCTTCACTCAATTGAACTCAGTGATTGTGTTTTATTGTAATATGCTTCGGCCTTCGGGCTTAAATCTACCAAGCTCGGAATTATATCTTTAATTATCGGACATTAAAGGCAACTCGGAATCTTTAATATGGGCGAGTGCTCTCATGCTATTGCTTTTTTAATATACAATGTCACGCCTTACTGCCCCTGCAAACCTTTAGCAGTCTAATGACTCTCTATGGCAATAGTCTGATTAATGTGCAGACATCTTTATCCCAGTAATCTATATGTACAAACAGATACATGATTACACATGAGATACCACAATCAACTGTGTTAAATTTATATCTAAATAAAGGCTGAAGCATTCCTCTAGTTCACTAATCTTAAGTAATTAAAGAGAATTAACTTGACAGATAGAAGGTCATGTCAGTTCTGCTCTTATAACTACATGTGTGGAAGCTACTTTGCTGTATTATTTGCCTAATTGTCTAATACAAAGCTTAAGCCTTGATTATTAGAACAGTTATTGATCAAATGTATTTGTATTTATAAATTATGTTACCCTTTCTTCTGGTAAAGCATGTTTTACAGGATTTTTACATTGTTGGCACAAACAAGGTCCCTCGGAGTCCATGGCTAAAGCCGGATACATGAGAAAATTGCAACAGTATCATGTATATACAAGCTTCCTGCGTTTATGAAAGTATGTTCACTGGTACTTGCACATACATGCTAACCATGTGCTAATTCTAAACATGTTCGCTCACAGACCCCATGACATCAGGACACTGCCGAGTGGTGAATTATCAGTTTCACAGTGGAACAATGCCTAGAACAATACATTCTAATAGCCAGGAATGCATCACATATTGGGTCTCCCATGAGCTTTTGGCCTTAATCAGTCATTGCATCTTTTTTAAAAGTGGAGGGATGTGGTGGAGCACCACCCACGTCTTCTGGGTGGACCCTCTTATGACATGAGATGACAAACTATGCAGTATGTGTGGGCTGGTCAGGTGTCACCTTACCAAGAACTTATTATACTGGGCCCTCCAGCCAACTAGTTTACATGATGATCGCTTCCTTTTATCAAAAGATGGGATAAAGTGAGGTGATCACATGAATGAATAATTACTATTAGCCATTCAAGGCACATATGCACTATTCAGTCTCCAGCTAATAATCTCCAAAGAAACTACACTGTTTGAAAATTAGCAACTCAAAGTTTCAATTTGGGAAGGGAAATTTAATCCGACAAATCTCACACGTGACAGATCTGACAAAGATTTCCCTGCTTATATTTAACTTGGCTGTTTTTCAGTATACAGTATACAGAGTATACAGGTAATTGTCATGACAGAAAAGTTCAAAATGGCAGCTTCCTGTTTAAACTGGAAGGCTTATTTTGATTCTGTTTTCAGCATATCCACTTGTAAGCATACAAAATCCAATATCAACTCCAAATGTGACATTATAGTAACTATTCTGTGTGAGCTACAATGATCCGCATTCAGCTTGGCTCTGTACTTATTAATTGTATTGACATAGCTATAAACATTTTTAGTACATAATCGATAACAAGTTTTATAGGGGAAATAATATTTTTTCGAAATGGAGCTAGGGAGAATTATGTCTTATTTGCATTACTTGATTTATGAACTTGTTTGATGGAGCCATGGAAAATGGCTCTTATCAAATGATAAGAGCCGCATCCAGTCAAGTTCTGTTGCAGGTAGAGATGCTGGGTTTAATAATCTCATTATATTGATCATCAGTGAACTTGGCTGCCCAGAATCAGCAGAGAGAGTTTTCTAGACATTCCTTATAACCATTATGCATTTTAGATGCCTGTTACCTGGATGGCTGAAAGATCTTGCATACTGATTTTTGCCGATAAATCCTGTTGACATCTGGCTTTGTGAAATTACATCTACTGTTCTCTCAAGCCTGAAGCACTTCTTGCTGAGACCTCCCCACCAGTATTATACTGCCTTTCTCTGTCTTACATCTCTTTCTACTTGCTCACTATCTTCCTTCAGCACAGTCGTAGGTCAGTCAAGCTTTTAATGCAGGCAAAATCAAAGGTTAGAAGTCTGGACCTTTAAATTATAATTTCATTCAATAATACCTATTGATCACTAAGACCATCAAGGGCCAGTACATAAGTTCCTATGAGCCTACTGTCAGCATACTGAGTGCATGTAAGCATATGTCTTCCAGGTTTGTTTTAATTAAATGTTTTATTTATTTGACTTATTAACATTGTGATCCCACCGTTTCAAAGGATATATCAAACTCTGAGAATGTAGTTGACAACGTGGAAAAGTTTGAAGAAGGGCATGTGTTCTAGTCTACAGCATTTAAACAAATTTAACGAAGAAAAGGATTGACGATGGTAGAGTGTAATAAGATATTGGGATATTGGGTATAATGTTGAGGTGCGTTTCGGTCATACAAGTGGTAGAATGATGACACTTTTCCTATCTGTACCTTTGTATGAAATCATTATTGTGTGAATGGAAGAAAAGTTGCAATTGGATGTCAGTGATTTCTCTCAAAATGACACTATCTGTGCTGTGGAATACAACATTTCCAAATTGGGTTTAATCACTAAAGAGGAAATCAGCTGGTGAGTTAGAGTTCCAAGTGCCTGAATGCACCGTGCATTATCAAGGACCATTCCTGGCAAATTTCCCAGCAAGAAGTGCTGAGCCCACCCTGTATAATGCATAGTTCAATGAGTTGGCTTTCTGGAAATATCAATGATTTAACCCCTTCAGTCCCCCTATAGATGTACCGGTAAAGCCATAAAACGCATCTAAAGAAACACATATGGACGCACCAGTTACAGCCTGGACTCCCTCTTGTCAGCAGAAGGCTTTCTTCTGCCCGATCTACTGTAACAGCTCCCGGCGCGAATGCCAGAAAACTGTTACAGTTTTGAATGCCTGCTGGGATATCCGATCACGCGATGAGGCAGAGATCATAGACACTGTGATCTATGCAAGTCTTGCATAGAGATCACAGTGTGATCGGTGCAGGGGGGTCTCCCATGCTGAGAAATGAATCAGCAAAAAAAAAAGAAAAAAACAATTGTTAGTGATTAACAAAAAAATCACTAAAATAATACAATAAATAATAATAAAAAAACAAACAATAAAGGGAGCTAAGTGATGTCATTGGCATTAATAACATGTTCAGGAGGTCCCTAAGAGGACCTCTAACCATACTGCACTTATAACAAAATAAGAGATGCAGCTAAACAATTTTGGCCGGGGTTCTCTGATATAACACATACCCTATGCAAAAAAATCTAGGCAACACAGAAAGAAATAATTTCTGCGGCCACCTGAGACAGTGATTGGTGGCTAAAATAGCTGCGTGAAGAATGCTAAATACCCCTGATATGATAGTCGGGGTTGTCTGCAATCCCAAAGTTGCAATCCCATCATACCTAATGTAAAAATTCTATGGCTTTTTAAAGAATGATGTACACCTTATAGTATGTTCCCTATAAGTGCAGGAAAGAATGGAAATTCTATATAAATTAGGTATTTCTGAAATCAGGACACCTGAATTGATAAACTAACAGGGGATTTTCTGTCACTTTACCTAATTTTATGAGGATTCAGAGGGAAAATTAGGTGTTTTTACTAAATTTCTCATCCTAAATTTTCAGCTAATTATCTAACTATGGTATCAAAAGAAAGCCCTTTCTCCTTGAAAAAAACAATATATAGTTTACATGGGTACATTATTCGCAGAAAAGGGGCACACATGGCAAAATTGCTCTGGGCTTTAAGGGGTTAAATATACTTTTCTTAAAACAGAAGCTGACTGGCGTAGGCCCTTTATAGTGTATATTGAAATCAGAGAAATAACGCTGCAACTACTTTATTGAATATCACAGTTTTCAATTAGCTCTAGGATAAATAATGACCAAACCTTTGGGCACAATATGCAACCTGTATGGAAGCTTACTGTGTACTCTGACCTCTATACATGTGCTTGTGACTATTAAGGCTCGCCAGGCTTTATGCTTAGTCAGTAGATATATTACATGTGTGATATCACAGGAGACCTCTCAGGAATGTTACTACTGACTACTGACTCAATACTGGATGACTAAGTAGAATTAAGTCACAAACATAATTATAGTAATAATAATAATAATAACATAAAGAAGAAAATAAACCATACAATTTAAAATAATACCCTTTTATTGGACTAACGTTCGATTTTAAGGACAACCTTTCAAGAGTATAAACCTCCCTTTGTCAAGTCAAAATTAACACAGCTATCTACATATATATATATAT
The DNA here is from genome assembly GCA_023333645.1 of Sceloporus occidentalis. NCBI lineage: Eukaryota > Metazoa > Chordata > Lepidosauria > Squamata > Phrynosomatidae > Sceloporus > Sceloporus occidentalis. The sequence goes on along the minus strand of JALMGF010000022.1, from coordinate 13,947,353 downwards.
ATATATATATATTATTATTATTATTTATTATTTATTGTTTTATATAGCGTCATCAAATTCCGTAGCGTTGTACATTGATTAGACAGGACATAACAAGTAGCATGTAACATAACAAATTGACTTACAGAGACAAGCTCACAACCTCTCTCTCTCTCTCTCTCTCTATATATATATATAGTCCATTTTATTCATACTGAATGAAGCTTGTGACCACCTTACACAAGAGAGGCATGACGGCATCCCTGCACTATTTATTGCATTATATAAACTACAGTATTAAGGAACGGAAAGAGGTGAGTGGCAGGAATGGGGAGAAAATCTTGATAGGATTTTGTCAAGGACAGTTTACCCAAGCTCTTCTGAAAACCAAGGAATTACTGCAAAAGTGGAGGTAAAGTAAATAATTCTAGCATCTTGACACTAAATTAGCACTAGACTATATCTCCCAACATCCTCACTACGTGGGCAGAAATAATTGCATTTGTCATCTTAACTGGACAAAACCTTTTTGTGTGTACTGTTCATATGGCTGTGGTTATAGATATACGGATTATAGGGCTTCCGGCAACATACAGGGTGACAACGTTCTTTAGGCATCTCTGTACGGTCTGATGTGATCATGGGCTTACACCAAGTAAGCATTGTGTGTGTGTGTGTGTGTGTATATATATATATATATATATATATACTTATCTATTATGCACATCAGTCACAATATCGGTCTTATACTGTGTATCTCCACAGCCCAAAGGATACTGTACAAAGGGGGACCTGTCCAGCCTAGCCAACCAGACACCAGGTTTACTCATGCAATCAAGCAAATTTGGCATTGCGAGGACCGTCCTCTCGATAGCATTAATGCAATTCTATTCCCCCTTTCCCACCAGAGACTGGAAATGGGGTGGGGATATAGGTGCACACTATGTCCCCAGAGGTTCTCGTATAATACACAACCCTTGATCCCACTGGACATAAGATGTAGGGCAATGGGAGAAGGCATGAGTATGTAGAATGTCATCTTCAAAACATTTTGGCTGTAAGAAAACATAAATAAGAGTTAATGCTGAGACTCAATGTTATATCAGTAGAAGAATATACACTAATAAAAGTCCTCTCAAAGTTGACGCTCTATGGCTCTCTAGCTAGAGCTGGAATTTGGCTATTATTGTCCTTAGCTGTACACTTGTACGGATGCTGAGATTTGCAGTTCTTCAAATCCCACGCGTCTACCTTTATTCTTCTGAGTCTTGCCACGTTTTATGCAGTATCTCTGCAGCTTCACACGTGACATCAGTGTAATATAATTAGGTGAAAAAAAATAACACACAAGGCACTTTTTTTTTCTTCCTTTGCCGCACTACACAGCAACTAAATATCAATTTGAAATGTCTCTGGGACAGCTGGTTCTATGACAGAATGGTTAATTATGTTTCTATCTCGCCAGGAGAATATCCACAGACTAGTAATCAATAATGTCAAAAGGGAATACTATTCGCTTCGGGGCATCTCTGGCAATGTGATTTTCTGGGTGATTTTTATTCCCCACTTTCTCATGTTCTGTTGAAATTGGAATCTTCTATGTACAATCATTTAAATCAACAATTTGGGTGAATAATGACTTGTCAAGCATATCTCTTACTGCTTCCAACTTTGTACAAAATTCATCGGGGAGCGCTAGGTCCAATTTTCATTGGAGGAATGAAAAGACTGTTATAGATTATATAGAATATATATTTTGTCGCACATTGGAAAATGTATAGATATCCAGCAGAAGTGGAGAGACTAGTGCAGTACGGGGACTAATGGAATGTGTACTCCCCTGCTGGTCTTATTGCTGGTTGCGTTGGCTTGTAACCCATTCCCTGCTGCTACTAATGGTGAAAGGATTGATTTAAAGGGACGGTTTACCGGACTAAAGGAGAATGCATATTAAAGTACCCTGTGAGAACTTTCATATGCGTCCTTCAAGAATAGTTCAAGAAGTACTTACCTGAGATAGAAGCTGCCTTGCGTAATCTGATGATTCTTGCCACTGATTGGCTGCTTGAAACCAAGCTTTTTGCATGTCCTTGCCCATAGCATTTGTCAAGCCAGCCCTGGAGCTGACCGTCTGCGGCACACAAAAAGGCTAGGGTGTGAAGTAAGAGGCAAATGCATTTGCAAGGTGGACACCACATCAAAGGCACCGCTCTGCTATCATATGTATTAAAGTGCATTTAATGGCTGGAGTGTGCCTTTAAGGTATAGATAGCTAGAGTCATAAGGAATGGCTAACGGGGATTTGTTTTTAAAATAAGGCTTATTAATTCCCTATGAGTAGAATGCCTTTGGCTCACACAACATATGCTACAAAGCACTGTTCTCATTTATAATATGGTTGATATCCGTGGAAGTGTTTGGTTGGATTTTCCGTAATGCTCACTAGTTCCTGCCATTCTACATATTTAATGTTACTGCAATATTGTGAAATACTGACAAAAAAAATATAATTTTTTTGTGGTAGGATTTCTATACTTAAGCAGCATTCCTCCCAAGTGTCCCAGTGTTGGCATGGCAGGGTGGTGGGAGTTATAGTTCTCAAAAGCAGGTGTACCATTGTGGAAACATGTATTTTATCCATAAATTCTGTTTCTTTATTTAACCAATTTTCTTGTGTGCCTACCCTGCCATATTTTGTGTACTGCCACCTATACGGACTGTAAGTGCAATATACATATACATTTAGATTCATAGACAGTAGACTTGTACAATCGCATTCGTACAAATTCGCTGATTTCATGAATTCGTACAAATGTCCGAAAAGGAGGAGGGACTCCATCAAAACAGAAGCAGAGAGCTCTGAATTTTCGTTTACATTTTGTTGTTCTTTTTCAACACGGGCACAGCGTCTCTCCCATTCCTCCAACATCTCTTACGCATTTGCCTCTTTCCCCACCCTCCAGCTAAATGCACAAGACAGATAAAATCTTTTACTAAAATAGATTTCAAAAATAAAACTTTTTTCGAGGGGTGGAGGCATGCCCACCATAAACTCTCATACTAGTTAATCCTCCCTAACCCTTCATTTCATTCTAAATCTGCTCCAAGTAAAGTCAACTCCGCCACCCAGCGCACATCAGTTTGTTCAAGCAACGCTGACATGATTGCTGTAGTTTAGTTCACATGAAATAGTGCTCGCTGTCAGGACGCAAGCACCAGAACATAACCCTGAGCGCTGTCCCTCGTTGATGCTTGGACTGCCATCAGTAGCACAAGCTCCTGAGTTGTAAGATTGTTTTCCCCTAGCCGGCATTAACATCGTCTTGTACGCCCAGCCAGTAACTAATTAAGCTGTTTTTAATAAGCGCATCAATACAATGAGTGCACACGATACAAGGCTTTCTGTACATTATGTACGTAAGTGCTGCTCGGAAAGGTCGCTGGAAGAATTGTTGCGCTATTTCATTGGCTCAAATTTAACGGCTTTGGAAATGAGCCGCGGCGCTGCCTGGTTGCTGGTTAACCCTTTGTGCCCCGGGAGGCACAAAATGAAAAATGCGGAGTCGAATATGTGGGCGCGCAAACAGTAGGAGGATACTGTGCCGGTCGTTATAAAAAAAATTGAATTATTGAAGTGCTCCGAGCCAAACCTAGTCAGAAAGCTTAGTTTGGAACCGGGAGTTATATTCAGGCAAACAGGCAAAATATAATACTCTGTGTCATGTATCAAGCTGTCTGTTTGCGGTGTGACAATTTGACACCAAACTCTAGTGAAGGGAAAACTGAGGAGATGCAAGCATGACTAGAACATAGTTGGGAAACGATGAGTGTTCTGCTATTTTATCAGGGTATATTGCCAATTGTATGTGGGTAATTTAACTTATAATAAACACCTGCTAGTTTTGAATTTATAGTTATAACTTTGGGGAGGGGAAAAGTATGCTTTTCAGATTGAATGCACTCTTAGTTGGGTTTAAATGAGACTATTAATGGTTTGGATGGGAATTAGGACACCATAAATGTAGAATAATGTTCAGCATCTTTGCACTATCTATGCTTCCGTGGCTCATGAGCTGTCAACTTTTGGTGGACCACATGGGGAAGCCACCAATTTGTCACACATACTGTAAAACGTAACAATTCACACAAAATTTACATTACGCACTTCAAAAGGTTATACATTTTTTTGGCCTTATAGAATTTAAACCTATATTTTTCTGTGAAGAGCTAGACTATATGACCTGTTTCCAAAGACACATGGCCACTTGTTAGAATGCTTGTTAGTCATGTCTTAAACCACAGTGTAAACCATGGCTGTTGTTTTGCTTAACGTCGTTTTAGGAACAGATTAAAAAAATCACTGCATTACAGTAACCGCGATTATGTATTGAGATAGTATAAGGTTCATGACTGACTGCGTTCCTCAAGCTGTTTAGCAATGTAATATTTAGGTGGCACGTCATCTTGTCCTGTTTCCTAAAAGCCAAGCCTATACCATTTAAAAAATCGTAATGGTAAGATGGGAAGAGCATTTGTAGTTTTTACATGGTTTTAGCCTGTCTTGTAAAGTACGCAGGCACGCTTTTAACATGGATTGCATTTGAGAGGTACAATGGCAAAGCTTTGTAGCAAATTAAACGCCAGGAATTGTGAATCCTCCAAAGATTCTTCTAAGCTGTTGTTATTTAAAGACCATATTATCTGCAGGAAGGCAAGCTTCTGCTATAAAGAAAACCGGTGCGCTCAATTTTTCAGAAACACGTTGGTCAAAACCAGAAGATCAAACATCTTGTAGCATGAATGCATTAAGTGAGAAAGAGATACAGGTCACCGTCATGTGTCATCTTCCACTTTTTTGAGTTTTGTAGCTGAAAGGCAGCTGAGATGGAGAGTATGTGTTCTTACAGTATAAAGAAAATGGCTGTAGAATATTGTTGCTTTTTTTTTTTTTTTTTTTAATAAACCAAGCAGGGACTAGACCGGAACAATAACCCTTCATACGAGGTGATGGGTCTCTAAAAGAGCATGATCAAAATATGTTGAGTGTTTAAACAAAATGCGGGGGAGGGCATTTTTCAAAGAAAGAGCAGCACAAGATCGAGAAGCCGAGATTTCGAGCTTAAGGGTATGTAGCTTTATAGAAACAGTAGGAAGTAACACTTATACTGAGAGTGAAATCATGGAGTAGCTTCTGGGCAGAGCTGGTTATAATATAACATAGACATGAAAAAAAAAATGCTGGCACCATTTTACATTAGTATCTTTTTATGTTAAACATTCTCAACATTGATTTTCTTTAATATTATCATGCAACTAGTGCCGGCATGTATGCATGTTGTGCCAGTGGCAGGCGTGTACGGCTGTGCAGTTATGACACACAAAAAAATTCATTATAACATGTTAGAAGATACCATCACAAAAGAGAATGGCTGTTGCATAGCAATTATGTTGTGAGTCATCATGATTTCAGTGTCTTAAGCACATACGCACACAATGAATGGATATGAGGCATGACATAGCTACCAGCAGTCCCAAAATGACTAGGGCTAACATATGGTGATCTTCAGGGTCTATTTACAATGCAGTTGCAATTAGTTGTGGGTTTAGCTGCCTCATTCTCTATTTATTATGAAGGGCTGGCACTGGAAAAGGCTGAGCTGGCCCTGTATAATGCAGAAGTCAAAGGCCGAGGAAATCGCACTGATTTAACAATAGACTATAGAGGGCCAACCAATTGTCTCCTGCAGCAGAAGCTATCTTGTGCTGGACCTTCAGAAGGCATACTAAAGCCATGAAGCTTAACCACAATTATCCCGCAAACTCTACTAACAACTCTTCCTTTAGTAAATAAACCCCTTATGTGAGCACGCAGTCCGGAGTTTCAGGTAATGCAAGATAAAAGGGGCTTTGCACTTGATACAAGGCCATTGTGTTATATTGGTAGGTCATAATACAACCTCCTACTAACAAATAATGTGGGAAGGGATAATGTCATTTCATAACAGATTACTGGTATACTGCAATCACTCCGCCATATTGTTTCTGCGAATTATACATACATTACCCTTCTTGTAATAGGAGAGTGGAATGTGTTTGTGCTGAATAAATGAAGTATAATGATGCCAGTAACATCACTAAATTGTGTTTTGTTGTTTTTTTAATGCAAGAAAGCAATTATTTTCATACCACCAGTCACAAGATGTTTTTAATGAAAACCGTGATCTAGTCTGTCATGACTAGAGCAACTGATTGATGGATAGCAATAATCTCATAATGTATACAAATAAAGTAATTTGGGTATTGCTGCAGCTGCCTTTAACTCATTTGGGGTTTATATATAAAAAAAATTTCTGGTACGAAATAAAAAATAATGCTTGCTAGGGTGAGTAACACTTTTTACACTGAACCAGATTTACTTAGTATAATATATGCTGTTATACCTTATACATATAATGCATACTCAATTTCTCACAGCAACTTGTCTACTATGCACTGTTTGGAGTGTATACTCAACAATCACGGTGTATACGTATACAAAGAAGAATCAGTTTACACAGTGGAACAACCAACTCTCCTCTGTAGAACTCTTCAATTGTTTTTGCCATTCAATAAAAATAGAAAACTCCATTAGCCAGCAAACGTGTCAATGTAAATCCTACACATCATCATTTGGATAATCTCTTTCCACGGAGACATCAAATAGAAGCAGGTAAGTGGGCTCTGGAAATATTCTGAAATTGTTCTACCGTAATCACAGGACCAAATTCAGAAGCGTAAAAAAAAGGAAATGAGCGTTTTTGCATCTGGCTTCTACAGGCTGAAGAATAGAAATCTTTTTTTTTTTTTCCTCTACAAGAAGAAAATGATAGTTTTGCTAAAACGCAAGCAGAATGTTGAGAAGTAAAGAAAAGAAATTTAAATTGAGGTAATGGCCGAGAAATAGAAAGGTTTACTCATAAAGCAATGATTTAGCTCAAACGCATCAGAAATACATGGTGTTTGCAAGTGAACCACAAATATTTTGAGATCTCTAAAACTATACCACAGTAACCTAAGGACAAGACATTCGATTATTCAAAATTATAATTAATTTAAAGTAGACTTCTCATCCGTAAATATGGCTAGCAAAATGGATAGAAGGATTTCTCAATGCCACCTTGTTATTTTTTTCCCATGGCAATTGCACATTAACATAAAGGTTCCCAGATCAAAGAGTAAGAAGCATGGTCGGCTGGGACCACAGATTTTAGCTTTAGGACTTTAGGAAGGACTGATTATAGTCACTTAATTGGCATGGGTCGTGCTTGATTCATTAAAACTGTAACCCTTTGGCTGCAATGTGACACATAAATAGCGTAAGAGTGAAAAAACACTACTTGTGTAGTTGTGTACCTTATGGCATAACTATAATGTTAGTGTTAACCAATTCTTTATTACGGGTCTATTGTTCATGAAAGCCTGATGCTTTTTTTCACACTTTAGATTTTTAGTATACTCTTACAAAATATACATAATTTATCCAAAGACAGATAAGGCTTTATTTTTATATGTTAAGTCCAACAAACAGTGTATCACGTTACAAGATATAATAGTACCAGGGGAGAGCTGACGCCTTCTGTCCTGGGGGGGCAGGAAAAGCAGTCCTTTGCCACTCTCCTTATAACTCACATCATTTACTAGCAAAATGGACGGCATGATAATTTATAAGGACCACACAACTTTTATATGTGACTTTTAAAGTATGGCTTTTTGTCCGCAGTAACAATAGGATCAGATTAGCAGACATTTTTGCTGCAATAAAATGATCTAAAACCAATGGTTACATTTGGGGGTTTTTTTATATACGTATTCTGCATCAAAATTCTAAACTAAATCTATGTATTAGACTATTTTTATATTTTAACGCAGTAGAAACAATGCTATTGTTTTAAGCGCAAATGACAATATGAATAAGTGAAATCCCTAGAAACCTTTACCATGAAGTCTATCGTGTTATATTAACTATTTTATTTCTGTTTGGGCTAGAACTACTTTAAATGTGTTATTCCACTCACAATGATAATTGAGCTGTTTGCATGTTGTGCGAATAAACCCTACAAGATCTGTCATTAAATTATTTACTTTAAAGCTTTAATTACATGTAAATCACTGTATTCCCCTGATTGATCTTGCCCTGAGATTTGGGTTGAAACATTGGTAAATTGATGTGCTTATATTGATTTGATACATTATTATTATAACTATTTTCTGTTTGCATTAGTGTATGTTGAGATTTTATGTCACATGGCAATTATGAATTCTGTTACATACATCGACCACAGCAGTAGGTCTCTACTAGGCATTGTAAACTACAACAAGGGGTTTCATTTGCACCTAGGCCAGTGCCTGGTACTCATCAGCCCATTTGATTGGCTTTACCTAATTAGGACCCCACTCAGTGTCCCCATTCGATATTTGGCCTTCGCTGAACTCCTGATGTTGCCTCTAGATCACCCTCTGGTACCTTTGCTTGGTACACTGATACAACATTACTGACCTTGGCTACACCTTTGACCCTGGTCATTGTGAAACCCTACGGGTACCTTGTTTGGTGGGCTGCTGTCTGCGATATCTGGTCTCTACTGTCCTACTGGTTCCAAACTTTTTTTTATTGTTGTCACAGAGCTGGATAGTACGAGTGACTACCTCCACTGACTTGTGCTCGCTTAGCCTCGGACAACACACTCTTTCCCCGGTTTCCCAGTCACTTGCCGAGACTCAGTGTATAAACCAAAACGAAGACTGATTTATTTTAGACACACATGGCTGGATATAGCCAGCAAATCACACATTAACATAAAACAAGATATTGGGATGCAAACCACCCACCTTAATCTGCCTCCCAGAGACAACAGGGGCAGTAAAGGGATTAACAATACAATAGGGTCCCAACCTCCACTATCTTTTACTGGCCCAAATCAGTTCCAAGGTTTGGCCGGGGAAAATGTCTGCAGTGGTAGAACTTGGGGGGGGCTGACTTATACAACATATTAGTATACCATGGTTGGGGGGGACTGACTTAGACAACATAGTAATGCACCATGGGGGGGTCTGACATTAAACTAAAACAATGGTGCTTACTCCCTGGTTGCATATCCTGGGTGTCTGCCAGAGTTAATCCCCTCAGCAAGTGATGGGATGATATATTTCTGGGGGTAGACACAGAAGTCTTTACAAAGCCAGGGCCCATAGTAGAGGTAGGGAGGAGGCTGGCTGTCAGGCCTCTCCAGGGGCCCCAGTGATGGAGGGTTCCATCACAATTGTGTCTTACCTCAAACGCTTGCACCTACCTCCAGGACATATTGTAGGACAGTGGCTCCTTTGCAAGAGGGTTCTTCACATGACCACAAAAATAGGCCTTACATATTCTCCCAAAAGTCTGAATGAGTCAATATTTTACTTGATCAAAGAATTAATTCTGTGAATGAACATTCAACAGTACTAGAAATGATGTTTCTTCAACAGAGTAGATAGAACAGCTCCTTTTAATCACCCAGGTTTCTTACTCTACGAAACTTAAATGTGAACTCTATTTAAATGCACTGCATGTTGTAGCAAAAGAGTTCCAGGTACAGATTCATAGTCCTTGTCTGGATGTATATTACAGTAACATGCCCTCCAATTGAGACTGCTGCCCCCTTTAAAATCATCTGATGTAGAATTGATCATGCATTAATTAAGCAGGATTTGCAAAGGCTTCTGGTCCTGTCTTTGCGCAAAAAGGTCAGATTTATAGAAAAAAAAATCCAAAATGTTTTGGAAGTACTCACATAAGCGTGAAGTTAAAGTCATTTCTGTCTCGCTTAACAAATGGACCTTGAACAAAGAAATCAGAGCTCTTGCATGTCATCAAAATTTATTTAGCCACCGGCGTCAAAAAATGATTTATAAAATAAAGCTGAACATTAAAAGCCTGAATACTGCCTGGCTTTTGCAGCGGCCTGTAAATGCTTTTAGATGCAGATAATAAAGTGGATCCGCACACAATTACTTTTGTGTTGCAGAATCAAGGCCAGAATGCAATCGTATTACCTCCTCCTTAAATAAGTTATGTTCATTTGAGGGGTTTATTAACTTCAGTGTTTTCAGCGCTGATTATCTTTTTCAAAACTGATGGTCTTTGCAGTGTTAAAAACAAAAGCATCTTTTCCAGAGGATAAGAGGTGAAGTTACCTAAACTTGATCAAAGTAGGTGAAGGAGACGCAGCGAGTGATTACATTTCCGCTGGGTGGCATAGCTGCAGGGCTGCCTTTAATTCTTTGAGACCCTGGGCAAACCTCTGTTCTTGTGTCATTGCATATGTTTGGGTGCATAATACCTGCTAATATGATCATATTAAATCTTCGTCTTTTATAGGGAAAATCACCCACACTCATCCTACAGCCAGATTTCACTAAATGTTGATATTACAGATAAACATGCAATGGATGCATCCATGTATAAATATATGTATATATTTGTGTGCCTATATTCAAATTACATTTCCCTAATACTATTTAGTGTTTTTTTTTAAAATAATAAAAGGTTCAAATCATCTGTCGGCCACACTTACTTCATCAGGCACCTGCGGCCAGGGGTGCCTCGACATTGCCAGTCTGGCCCTCAACAAAAGTGTTACACTCAAAGTTACATTTATAATATATATATATAGTTCTTTATAAGTTAATACTGCATTTCCGTTTGTAGCCACCATTTCAAGCAATTTCAGGTCTCCTGGTCAGTTTCTAGTTTCTCTTGTCAGGGGAACAGCATGTAGCCACACACATTTCTCTCCCACCAATGGCTATCTGGGGCTAGCACCACCCCATACATGGCTATCCCCTCTTCACAAAGCGGACAGCCTCCTCTGGGAATTTCTATACAAATCAGGTTTGCTCAACAAAAACGAACAGTCACTTCATAGCCTGTCCTACGGTGGGAGCATCTCAAGTTTTAGCTCCCTGATCTCCCCAACAGGCCTGTTTACGCAATTGACACTGTGCTGGCTCAGCAGAGCCTCCATAAACTTAATTAAAAGACGGCTTGCATCTTTAAGACACATCCTGACAGGATATGACGTCATATCCTGGTGCTCTGTTTTTAGAGGCACGCAGCACCTTTTATTGTAACAAAGACGCCGACCATGGAGGGGGAGGGGACTGGGGGAGCTGCCCTAGGTCACTGGCCTAAGGCATTGCAGAGGATGTACAGAAGTTCAGTGTATGATGTCTACTTGTAGTTCACTGCTGCTTGCGTTCCCCCTCTTATATGTTTACTTGGGGGAAACAGGAGGTACATGCCTCAGTGAGCACAGAGTCTCCCAGAGGCTGGTGAGGGAAAATGAAGGCATGTGCCAAAAGAGACGTTTGAATACCCACCTCCCACACTAAACCACCAGGTGCAAAGGCGCCCTATGGAACTGTATTAAAACAACTAGGTGGCGCTATAGAGATGGACCAGCATACTAGATTTTTTTTGAGTGTGGCAATAAAATCTGTCCCTCTGTAACATTGCAAACATGTACTCTTTTTGGGCCTCATAATGAAAAATACCTATAGTATTTGTGTATTGGAACCTAGGAAAACCAGAGGAGGTGAAATTGTAGGGTTGGTCAGGGCATAAAAAAAAATATTTTAATGAAAAATGTTGGGTAATAATGCTGAATTGGGGGTAATGGATGCAGTGTGGAAACAATTACTTGTTGTGTTGATATCTATGGATACAGGGTATGAAATTGTTGTTAACAAAGTAAAAGATGGTAATAGCAGCTTGTGATCTAGATATATTGAGGGTGCATATGATTATATATATATATATATATATATATATATATATATATATATATATATATATATATATGATTAGTGTGTGGGTAAACTGGGGCTTGGTTGTTTTTAGTCCAGCTGTAAATATCCACCGCTATTTGGTATTTGACCGTAAAAGTGTCAGACGATTCTGAAAGTGCTGTATCATATTTTTATTATTATTCAGGCCAAAGATGCATGTTTTTTTTCACCGTTCTGTTCCAATTAAAGTTGCTGGCCACATTCCTTGCTAGAAAACACGTATCACTAAATTGCCTAGAGTCCCGGCATAAGGCAAACACGCGTTTCAAAGATAAATTAGATACTTTGTAAAGTGGCTGCATTTTGCTGGTCTCTGGTTTTTGAAATGTAATTGGTTTGCAGTCACATTCAATGGAAGGATTTAGCAAAAAAAGATACATTGCCTTGTACAGAAATGTATTAGTGCCCCCTTTTCACACAGAAGGGGGTACAATCAGTGTTCACAATATTTTCATTAATAGGTGGGTCGTGGAGTTCGCTAATGAGCTGTATGTCATGAAATCATCTTTTTTATAGTTATAAAACCTCTTTCTCATATCCATCTGGTAAAATGACAGCTTCTTAACATTTCAAGATGTGCTTTTAATCTGAGTTGGAATGAAAAAAAATTTTTTTTAAAGAAAATCTGTGCTGTACAGATTTAAGTAGCATGCTCATTACCCAAGGAAAATTACGTTGTTTTTGTTGTGTCATCTCAACCATGTACGCTTAGAACAGTCTTATATGTTGACATCTTGGGTAGGCACCATAAAATCAAAATTGCTAATTTTCTAATAAAAAGACTGACTACGTGTAGACTTATCCATTCATAATATGAAGGTAGTTCAGAAGGAGAAATAATGGTTATCATGGCATGTACCATATGGTGGAGTATTATCAGCTTCTTTGGCTGAGACTCAGCAGACATGGACATTTGTTGGTATGGATTTTAATTTAAATAACAGTTGATCTTGGGGTAAATCTCACTGTGCTTGGAATAATGAAGCGATATCATCCCTCTTTATGAGCAGATTTGGCTTAAGTTTAAGAGGAGGTGTTGGCTGCTTTCATATGGATGAATGTATTTTGGGATATCTTGAAATGCAACATAACATTTTTAAAGGATGAGTAAATTTTTTCTTAAATTTAATTGCTTCCCTTAGTCCCCTGTACTGTTCGATGTATGAGAAACTCTGTTGAGCTGCTGAGGCCCCTTTATTGTAGTTTCTTTCTACCAGTGTTGTGTGGAAGCGGCATGACAACTGCTGGTTGAACCCCACCACTGGTTGGCGAATACATTGTAAACTGGTATTTGGAGGCAATTGAAATGTTAGGCAGAAATACCTCAAACAATGAGCTCTAAAACTCTAAAACTAAATGTAAAACTGTTAATAAATTGATGTTGATTTTTAGACGACAAATCCATTTTAAACACTGATATGGTTGTGGTCATCAATAACATGTAAGGATCACCCATAAGAAAAACATTGTTTGTGGTACATGATAATTATATTAGCATATAAAGACAGGTGATTTTAAGAGTAGCCTGCCAGTTTGTTAAATATATAAATCTTAACATTAAAAGCAGATCTATCCTACAAAAATTGTAATATTTTCCTTTATCATTTTAGTTTTATAAAGTATGCTATAATTTGGGTTTTACATTAGGAGTTCTAGTAATGTCCAATGTTTAAACAAGTAATAGAGTATAGCATCTTGGCATTCTTGTTTGTGCTGTAATGTGAGTTATTCACTAAAGGTTTTGGTGGGAGAGGCAAACTGTATGTTCCCCTTCCTTAACTTCTGTAACCTATATTCAGGGCCATCTTTAATTCTTCTGGGGCCCTAGGCAAACATCTGTTGTTGGGCCCCATACATACAGTATATATTATGTTGGTGCACTGTTTTGTAAGGCAGCTAACATAAGACAACTCATCAGCCAAATTTCACTAATTATGCCCTCACCTTCACTTAAACCCACTAACAGGGCATACTACAAAGCATGCAGCCACTCTGGAGCCTATGAGGCACACACTGGCGCAGAAGGCAGCCTTTGTAAAAGTCAGACATGAAGTGCCTCTGGATCAAACCACTTGATGCATGGGGGGAGGTGGAAAAATGTCTACTGTAGATGGGCCTGTGGATGTCTGGGCTCTGGGCAACTAGCCCTTTGGTCTGGGGCAAAGACAACCCTGCCCGTTCTGTATTTTTATCCATGTTGCTTTCCCAGCCTCACAATGCCCATCAGAGATTACTAGAGCTGTAAAAGACAGTTTGATTATTTACTGAAAGAACTTGGCATACGTGAACGTAAAAAACAGATAAAATAGCTTGGGTGCCGAAAACACGTTCAAGGATTGTGTCTTCATATCTTAAAGTTATCAGTTGACAAAATAAAATAGTTTTATATGGTAACCAGTTGTTTGTTGGGTATTTTAAATAACCACTGTCCAGAAACTCTGGATTGATCTTTGACCCTGTGTGCATTATTCTTATTAAAAAAACATTTAAATTGCCTTGTGGTATAACACTGCACTGCTTCAGGAGCACCATTCCAGATACCTATGGCTCTATCAGGAACTTAATGATCCTTAATCTGTTTTAGATCTCAGTTTATGAAACGTACATAAACCAAATGGTTAAGGAAACCTATTCCCCCTGGCCCCTGTTAGTTTTATAATTTCTTCCAAAAATATACAAAATAAAATAAAAAAGTAATTGCTTTATCATTTTGTTACCATTAGTTTGCTATTACTCAACATCTGATCATTCACAAATAATCACACAGTGATTTCCCCTAATGGAAATATGCATATATTTTCATTGCCCTCTATTGAAAGTAGCAATAAAGATAATAATTGACTTGTCCTATCAATTGCAATAAAAGCACTCATCTGTTACTCTTAAACCTCATTTGAGCGTGCAAGGAATGGCTCTGCTAATTGGTGGGACAAGCTAAATCTCTTTGAATACGATCTTCATTGATGTTCCTGGGAGTTAGGAATATATATCCATTACTTTCCACTCTAAATGTTGCTCGGCTGGTCAAGACTGCTCCGTTGTCTAATTGGATTTCCTGCAAGCACTTTGAAATACGCCATTTCTGCCCAGTTATCATATCTACATTAGGTTGGAATTATTGATCTGCAATTAATGATGCTCCAAGGCTTTCTGGATCTAACACTTATCTTATTTTAACTCTTCTTCCAATTAGATTTTCACAGAAATGTCATGTTAAGAATATATATATATATATATATATATATATAGAGAGAGAGAGAGAGATAGACAAACACATATTTTACCTGGTTTTTTTAAAAATATATGTTAAGACCCCACAGCAGAATTGTAAAAAATCCTATTTCAGTATCTTTTAACTTGATTTATAATTTATGAATGTAAATTGATACATTTAGAAATATGTAAAACAGATTTTAAATTACAAACTGAGACACGCCAGCCCCTCCTGTTTGTATCAGGAGCTATATTATGAACCATCTGCATGAGAAAGATTATGGTGCACCCAATATCAACCTGCTGTGTGTACAGATGTTTTCAAGATGGATCATCTATTTTGAGAAATATATACATAAGGATATTGTTGAAATAGCAACATAGTAATCATCGACCTGGAGTAATTGTATCGTGTAGCATGTGCAAATTTTGGGACAGGACTGCCATCAAAAATGTTTGGGCACTGTATAAATTAAGGTTTCCTTCCCTGTATTAAAAAGAGTACCCCCACTTACCTATGTAACCCCTTTCACTTGTGTTCACTATATGCCCTGGAAGTCTGTATCTATGGTAACTGGAGGTATCTAGATATCAAAGAAGTACAACCCTAGCATGCACGTCATGGGTCCCTTCCTTTAAAAATGTATCAGTATTCAAGGTAGGGATGTGGGGACGGGGTGTCCACCACTGTGAGATTGTGGTTGTCCCGGGCCCCTCTCAAAACTGGGCCCCTAACATCCATACTGGCTATACACATTAATGCTGCTCCTGCTTTTGGACTCCAATAACGTTTAACAAAATGAATGCTTATGAAAAAAGCATCATGTTTTTTATTCCAGTGTCCAGATCGATCAGTTCGAAGATCAGGGAAACAAAGCCTACAGATTACACAATGCATCACATGTAATGTTGCATGACCTAAAGGCCTGAGTTTTTATTACCTGTAATAAATGTCTCACGGCTTTCAGTATCTCAAAAGCTTCTATTATCACCAATGAGAGAATTTTCAAATAAATCTATGTGCAACTGGCAAGAATATTGCTTTTGCTTGTTGGTCTGAATATAGTAATCAACCTTCCAGTTATAGTGTTAAGCTTATATTGCTTCTCATGCAACCATTAGCATCATTGCAGAAAAAGGTCAGTGGCTACGTATTAATGAGAAGTAATTATTCAAAGGACTCCCATTCTTGATAATGTGCTGGAGAATGAGATCATTAACGTGACGTGGCTTATCTGCCATTAAATTCTTGACACGTCATTGTTCATTTTTTTTCCCGTTTATTGATTCCGTATTTTCTGCTGCTGCTGCTGCTGCATTAGTAGCAAACAACGCATGCCTATTTTTCCATTTCACCCTGCTTGTTTGTTTTTTTTCTTTACTTAATAGACAATATATCCTGAACGTTACAACACCCTATGTGATCAAACACTACGAAATCCGGACTACATGTCATTGTTGAATGGTTGGACTTGTCCTTAAATAGGGTCAGAAAAAATTATTATAAAAAAATGCTGACACTGGACCTTCACAGCTTTTTTTTTTGGTGACATTGTGGTATGGTATGCTAGACACTTAGGTATGGGGCTTGAAATAACTATAGATAAGACCTTTAATTTTGTGCAAGATCCCATAGAGGCTTTATCTTGGTTTTCTTACAAGGAGAGCTATGTTTATAGTTTAATATTTCTGCCATAAGCTGTCTATAAGAATGGATTCACATTATCAAAAAGGGATAGGAAATTATAATACACTATTATCTTTTTTTTTCATAGAGTCATAGGTTTTTTTTTACCTACATACATACCTCATATTCTGTATTTATGTCTAGATGCTATTAACATATGCTGCTCCATCCAACATGGAGCTACAGCCCCATTACCTATAGCACCTGGTTGCCTTACAGGAATTATAGTAGCTGTAGTTAAATACTAGGTAGGAATCAGGGCAAAACCCTTAACTATAAATCAATGGAATATATGAATGTTGTAGGCAACATTTGATTTTATTTTAATTTTTTTTATAGCTGTCCTAGTTCACACATAACACTATGCATTGCATCCAGTTACAGTGCTGGAATGTCACACTCTGCCTTTAACGTTGTCTCATAGAAACCATATTTATAAAAAGCATTTCTGGATCAGTGGTAAATGTGTTTTAGTCACTATGGAAACCAATGGAATGATTCTGCTGAGCTAGATTTCCCCTCCAAATGGCCCCAGAATTACTTCTGGTGACAAGAATCAGTTAACTATTCTACAAATTGGTTAAGAAAAATGGCGACAAGTTAGCAATTGGTTTAGTAATTCCAGACAACACAAATATTTTAATTGCAAAGAATCTCTCTGGTCCATAAACTCACTTTTAACAACTAACAGGAATATGCACGTAATTGATTTTTTTATGGACAGTTTTTCTAGATTACAGCCTTTCTGTTTCACACCTATGGTAATGTGTGGTGTGGTGGGCCATGCCATGTAACCCAACAACGTGGATGGTCACAAGAACCACGTTCTTTACTGCGTCACCAAGAACTGATGTTCAGAAACCTCGTCCTAAACCATTCATGACCATGTATTTTGTCACATGGGAGTCTGTATTGTTAGCTTGTAAACCACAGAAGTTGCTCACTTCAAGAAAAACGCCACATCTAATGAGGATCTTAAAATTAGTGTCTGTTTTTATAAAATTTGTTAAGATTAATGCCTTGAAGGGAAAATACAAAGAAAAAACAGCTATGTCATAAAAAAAATTCTTGATTTCTGCCCGGCAACTTTTCTTAGTATGTACGGGTTATTCGCGTGCTGGCAGCTATAGGCTCGTTTTATTTATTTCATTTGGTTTATTAACTGTTTGTCATCATGCATTATCAGTAAGGGGAGACAGTTTCTGAGTCATTCCAGTGGTAATAATGAGCAATGTGAAGGCTCTGAGAACATCTTCTTGATGCCTGATTACAAAAAACCTTGCAAAATGAAAAAGAATGATTTTCCTATCTCCCTTTTTTTGTAAATAACACAGCAAGACCATATGCTTGTAAGAATTTCTCGCTGATCATTTAATGAGACAAGACAGGCTTGGAAACCTTATTAGACATACAAAGCAGCATTTCAAACAAGTGCATTTTCTAAATGTATTACCAATCCTCTTGCTTTATCCCTAAGATATTCAGGAAACAACCTTAAAATAAATTATACAATGTTAGAACCGTTTTGCATAATGGCGGTGAATGCTGTCTTTGGGTTCCTGTTGAATGTCATCTCCCTCCTAATTCATTTTTATCTACCTAGGGTACATTAACTTCAGCTGTTTCCTATTGAGTTTGAGTGGCCACTTCATAATCATAGCACAGTAATGGCAATTTCTGTATTTCCAAAGAGAATTGTAGACTATTGTCACTTGAGCATGGAGTATAGGAGCAGGAATGAGTTATTAGTCTCATGAATATATTTATAAAATAGAGCGCAAGTAGTGTATACAGTTTATGCACGCAACAGGGAACCTTTGGGAAGAAAATGTTTAGATTTTGTAGTCGTGGATCATTTTTAGACAAGTTTTACAGACGACTAATGAGTACAGCAGTCGGCAAGGAGGGTAGAGCGAGAGGAAATTCTACCATTGTACTGCAGGCCAATAGAAAGGGTAATGGATTCACACTTTATCAGGAACCATTTGAACATTTTTGACTATTTAGAATACACAGAAAAAAACAGACTACACACTTTGGGAAATTTGGTGTTTTTCCATTTTAGCAAATCTTGACTAATTGCATTATGTTTAAAACAATTATAATCATGCTAATACCCATTTATAATAAAGTATCCACACTTTCCGTTAAAAACATCTTAGGTTTCCTAATTGGGAATAATTGGTTTGCTCCCGATCGTGAGAAGATCCTAATTATTTTAAGGAGTCATGTTGTGACCTATTCCTTGTTCAATGTCTTCATCATTTGCACACACTGGGTCAGTGAGGTCTTTAAGGATCCTGCCCTGATCTCCCCAACAGATTGCAGTGAGCAGGGCTGGTGCAAGGATTTTTGTCACCCTAGGCAAAACTTCCCACTCTTTGGCTCTGGCCGTTGTATACCACCCATCATACACATGACCAGCCTCCCTGTGTTAACAGTACCTACACTGCAGACATAGATCACAGGTTTCACACCCCAAAGGCCAGCCCTGGCACCTATATTGCACCCAAAGACTTGCACAGCAACCAGATTGCACACTGTTTGTCCTTTCGCCATATCCCTCTTCTTTCTTCCTATCATTTACCTTAGTGAGGTCCTGTGTTGGGAGTGCAAGGCCTCAGTCTTGCTGCTCTGTCACGATGCACACAGATTCGCTGCTGAGCCAGTGGTGGTTCCAGGGCCTGACCTCGTGAGGGGCACTCAACGTAACACACACCTAAGCACACTTATCCAGGAACTTGTACAAACACACACACTTGCACTAACACACACATCCAGACAGTCGATGCTAACACACATTCACTCAACCTAATATACACACCCAGATACCCACACAAACATACCAAGATACTCATACTAACACAACCAAGCACACATACTAACATACCTGTAACGGGTTCACCAAGAGAGCTGTAGTAACTCCCAGAGATCACCCACATGTATCCTCCTTTTGTCCCCGGAATCACTTCCAGCACGAGCCAGCATGCGCACCTTGGAACCCTGCTATGTATACCCAATAAGCAGACACACAACTACCTTGAATTGAGTACAGCAGGAATGAACAGTTTATTGTAGTAAAACATAGACTGACATAGCCACAGAACTTAATTAAGATAAATTAACAGATACATGTATTCAACCCAATTTTTAATCCCCAGTCAGCAATCCTATTGATGGGATTAATTAAACAATGGAGTTCCTGCCTGTTTGGCAGCCAGGCTGGAGCCATCTCTGACTACCTTGGGCCCCTGTATGACAGGTCATTCTGTCACAATACCCAAAGACACATGTTCACACACTAACATGTACAGAAACACACACTAACATAGTCAAATACAAATGTACATACACTAACATATACAGATACACATGCTAACATACCCAAACACCCATTCTAACATATCCAACGCCACATGTTCACATACTAAAATACCCAGGGACACATCCTAACATCCAACAAATAGACAATGGGGTGCCTGAAGAAGAAGAAAAACACAAAACAATATAGTGCAGATTACCGGATTACATTTAAAATTGGAGGAGATGATGATATTGTACTCACAAAAATGTTGCTGAGATCAGGCTCATCTTAATATGAATTATTTACTACCATATTCCTTAAAAATAAGCGGAGATACACCAATGGCACAATATCACTGACACAGTTGTGTGAAAGAAATCCAAATTACTCACAATGGAATCACATAAATCCAATGTGCAAAAAAACATATCTGGATATTCCTGGATCCTTCTTAAGTGTGATAGGTAAATGTGCGAATTGGCAAATAAGTAAACAAACAAATAATAATTAATAATTAATCATATAACAAATTGAAATAGGATAAAATAAATGTCCACAGGGTAAAGTCTGCTTTCCAAGATGCGCCACCCTAATGGCATCCTCAGAAGGAAAAACATTTTGTAAAGATGTTTTGCCATGTGTTTTGGCATGGCTGCATCAGAAGATTACTTGAGAATGGGCACACAGTGAACGCTGGAACTATTTGAGAAGTTCTGCACCCACATGCTATGTGTAGGGTTGCTTCCAGCTATAGCTGTGGGTCGCTGAGGGCAGAGCAAAGTTTTGGGCCGCTTACAAAACAAATGCTCTGGGCCCCCCTACCCATATAACCCTCACTCAGCTGCACAAACCATACTCAAATTTTTTGGTGGCAAAGATAGCTTAGACAAGCTGTATGGGGGCACGGACATCATAGTGACATCTCCACCAGTGAGGGCTAGGGTGCCCACATTTTATTTTTGCCATTCTACAACACAGTATGGAACTGATGAGATTAGACACAAGGCATATATTATACATTAGACATGTGCACAGGGAACAAAATGATTTCGGACTATTTTTTGTTTGTTTTTGGCTCATTCATTTTCAGACAACAAAATTAATTTCCCACAAAAAAAACCTCTCTCTCTTTTTGTCACTCAGTCCTGTCTGTGCCCTTGCCTTGTATCTACCCCTCCCCACCTGCTCCTGCCTTTTTGTGTCTCCTCTGATCTCTCTTTTCAAAAGGAGAGTCTATGCTGACAGGAAAGACTAAAACAGCGAGGGACCGGTTTCTACATGAGGTTCCTTACAGCAATCCTTTATCTTACCCTACATAAAATAAACATGCATTAGGAAGTCAGCTCTGAAAATATAAGAAGCTCTGGAATTTCTATGGCTGCTTAGGTTTGCACATGGCCAGCGGTAATTTAAATAAAAACCCCTTCCCACTTTCAGTTCGAGGGCCTTGAAGGGAAAATTGAAAAAAATAGCATTGCAATTTCTGTACATATCCATCACTAAGGGAGCTGCCACTGACAGACAACAATATCAAGAATCTCTTAGCTCTCCTGGATCATAGAATATTCACAGATGACAGTTTCTGAATGCAGATTTTAACCGTGCCGTACATAATTCAATCAGTCAATTCAGACAGACTTTAAGATCTCCTAGGATTATTTCTTCTCTAGGTTTCAAAGAGTTTCTATAATTAATGGCAAAGCTCAAGTGAGAATGGCAGGCCTGTTATTCGGTAAATAGGGTAAAGTGTAGTAAAGTTATGCTGCTGAGAGGGATTTAATTCAGAATTGCCAGAGGCACACATTATGAGTGTTAGTTATTTTTAATCATCATGACGCAAAAATCTCAGCACCACTTTCATGAGAAAACGCAATGGGTATTTTTGTTATAAGGGGAAACACGTGTTTTGCTCTAGTATGTTTTAAAAGACTGATTTAGTACATCGAACTATTTTTCTTTTTTTTTTAAATTCTCCGTTTATTAAACAAGAGCAGAAAACATAAAAAGAATGCAGAAGTACATAAACACAGTACAAATCCAGTAATTGAAAATACAATTACAATAAAAACACAGGTGGTACAATATCAGCTGTACAACATAGCAGTCAGGCCATAGTGCAAAAGTACAATAGCAGTCATACAGTTTTAATATCTCAATAGTAGTAGTGCAATATAAGGTGACAGATCTGCACGACATCACAAGAGAACCACATATGACCACAGACTGCGAAACAGTAAGGAGACGGAGAAAAAAAACTGAGCACTGCAAAAATTATGTCAGGAATGACATAAAAGAAATCCTAACAAAACAAACTAAAAAAAAAAAGAAGGGAAACCAAAAGGAAAAACGAGGCGAAAGTGGCGAGAAGAGAGGATCGGTGACGGCCCGGACTCAGAACACATGGTAAGTACTCCAGCGCAAAACCCAAAAAACATAAAGTACATCACGAAAGAAATAACCAATCAGGAGCCCAGCACCGTGGAGGACGAGGGAGAGGATAGAAATTTATGCCACGGGTACCATTTTAATTCGTATTTATGTGCAAGGCCTTTAGAAGACATGATTAAGTCTTCCATCTGGCATACCAAGGACATCTTGGCAAGCCATACTGCGATAGGCGGGGATACAGCTTGCTTCCAAAATTTCGGGATAACCGATTTGGCTGTGTTTAAGATTAGAAAAGACAGAGAGCATTTGTATTTCCCATACGAGAGTGAATTATGATGTAGAAGAATTGCCACCGGCGACGGGACAAAATGGGGATCATCAACAACACGAATAACAGCCGTTATCACATCCCAGAATGGGCGCATCAACGGGCATGTCCACCATAGGTGGAGGTAGGTACGCAGATCGGCGCCACATCTCCAACATGTCGGCGGAACCTGAGGGAGATAATGATGTAGCTCCGCTGGAACCTTATACCAGCGAATAAGGAGTTTAAAGGCCGATTCCTGAATCGTACTCGAGAGGGACCCCTTATGTATAATCAGTAGCACCTTATCTCAGTCCTCGGGATCTAAAACGACCCCCAGATCTCTTTCTCAAAGTCCCATATAAAATGGTTTAGTGCGCGAAGCTTGTTGTAGGAGGAGAGCATAAATCCTAGAAAGGAGATGAGAGGGGCCGGGAGTACCACTACATAATTCCTCGAACAGCGTAAGGGGCCTGACAACCTGCGGGAGGAAGTTAGAAACAGAAAAAAAATGTCAGAAGAAATTTGTAAGCCCAAATAACGAAGGGAGGAGTCACACCATCTAAAGGGGAAAGAACTGGTAATACGATTCCGCAGGGGCATCGAACAATTTTTCTTGACTTGTGTCTGCTTACTGCAGTTTTCAGTTTGTCTTCATATCATTTTACCTCTCAGTTTCTCTGTCTCCAGCGTCTTCTGTTCTGAGCTCACCTAACTATATGTAACTATTACCTTTGTTCCTATTTTGTCTCAATTCCGGACTGTCCTTTGCCCTGTTCTGCCTTCTCCTGATTTTATTCCCATAATTTATGATCCTGTTCTTTTGCAGACTATACTTTTCTCATTTTATTTTTACCTTCATTCCTGATTTTCATCTCCCTTGCTAATGTCTATTTAAACATTCATATTAAAATGCAGATGTATTTTCCTTTCCCCAGTAGCGCTCAGCTTGCCTTGTTTGTTGTGTACCCTTTTTCTGTCCTTCACTTTACTTCATGTTGCCTGTTTTTTCCTTTCTTTACCATTTTCCTCACTCCTGTCTGGCAGTAAAACTACCTACATTCCTTTCTCATTGTCCCATTTTTAGGAATGCATCAACGGAATAATCAAGTGCTTTCTCAAGTAGACAAGCACTTTGCATTTGACTGCACAATTCTAGATTTAATAGATAATGTCATCAATATTTATGTATCAATCTACCCACCCATTGTCTAGGATCCAGTGTGTGTATAAATACTGGTATATATACAGTACTGTGCAAAAATGCAGGCAGGTATGAAAAATGCTGTAAAGTAAGGATGCGTTCAAACATGTTATTAATGCATGTTAATAGTTTATTTTTTATCACGTAAAAAAATGCAAAGTGAATGAACAGAAATCAAATCATTACTTGGTGTGACGGCGCTTTACCTTCAGAACACTATCAATTCTTCTAGATACACAGTTGTATAAGTAACTCAGCAGGTATGTTATTCCAAACATCTTGGAGAACCAGCCACAGTTCTTCTATGGAATTAAGGCAGCCTCCGTTGCTTCTCTCTCTTCATGTCATCCCAGACAGACCTAACTGGTGTTAGGATCAGGGTTCTGTGGGGGCCATACCATCACTTCCAGGACTCTTTGCTCTTCTTCACGGTGAAGATAGTTCTTAAAGGCTTTGGCTGTATGTTTGGAGTTGCTGTCATGTTGCAGAATACATTTAGGGCCAATCAGATGCTTCCCTGATGGTATTGCATGATGAATAAGTATCTGCCTGTACTAGCGTTGAGAAGACCGTTCATTCTGATCAAATCCCTAACTCCGTTTGCAGAAATACAGCCCAGAACTTGCAAGGAACCTGCACCATGCTTCACTGTTGCCTGTAAACACTCAGTCCTGTACCTCTTTCCAGTCTTTCGGCAAACAAACTCCCTTCTGCACCAGACAAATATTTCAAATGTTAGTCCGGAACAACTAATGCCCCAGTCCCTGCATTTTTGTGAATAGTTGAGTCGCTTGGCTTTGTTTCCACATTAGATGTATGGATTTTTGTCTTCCATGAAGACCACTTCTGACCAGACTTCTCTGGACAGTAGAAGAAGAATTGAAGGCAAGGGGTGGTCACACCAAATATTGATTTTATTTAGATTTCTCACTCACTTTGCATTTCGTTAAATGCTAAAAATAAACTATTAGGATACCATTTTGAAAGCATTCTTACTGTACATTATTATTTCATACCTGCCTAAAACTTTTGCACAGAACTAATGGTGTATCGTTTTTTTCGTAAACTATGTTGATCATCTTACATGATCTCTATTAATTAACACCTTCTCCCAGTTGCAATATTTGTGTCTTGAACAAAAGTTGTACTATTTTTCCTCTAAAAATGTAAATTAACATAACAAATTGTCACACAGATCACCTTTTTTTTTCAACACTGAACAATTTATTATGCAACAGAATAATTTGTTATACAGAACTCGAATTTCAATACAGATTTTATGTGACTTGAGTAACATTATTACTGCCAAAACATGTTTAAGGCTGAAGCCTGATTCTCGATTTGCCCTTAGGAGGGTTGTCATAGATTAAAGCTATTCTAATCTTTTATTTCATCTTAACCCAGACATGTAAAGATGAATCAAATATGATCTGAGATTGTATACCATGAAGAAAATGTGTAGTATGAGAATGACAACCAGATTTTGTCAACCTTGTCTCCTGTTCACAGCTAAAAGTCAAAGCAATGTTCTGTTCATTCTGCAGGCTAACTGGTTTCCACCTCCCATCCCCAATCGTGAGCAGCAGTAACCTTCTGACTCTCTGGTTGGTGTCGGACTACGCAGTCAGCGCTCAAGGGTTCCGCTCCAGTTATGAAGGTAGGAACTCATCTGTTTTCCAGCATGAACAGTTGGGAGTATGTATAAAAAGCAGTGTTGGGGAAAGTAATCTAATTGTGGAGCAACAACCATAGAAACCATTGCAATGTTCCTGCTGATGACTTCGCATTGATCACCTTACTCCAGAATTATTCTTTATACACTCCCTCCTTTATGTCCGATGTTTAGCCATTGATATTTTTAAAGCAATTTGACACAATGACCCGGTACATTGATAGTAAACAACTTCAGCACATAAAGTATGCAGTTATAGTTTTAGCATGATTTGCAGACATGACATCAGAAATCTCATGTAATGGCACCGGCAAGTAAGAGGGGGCACTTGTTTTCCGCAACAATGCAATCTGCCCAAAACACTGTTCTTGAGTTACTTCTTCTTTCACTGCCGGTCAAACCCTGGAGTCACCCCTTTAATTTCCTCTTTGCACCTTACTTACAAATGTTCTATAAAAATTATAATTAAGCATCTGAAGCAAAATCAAAGAACTTTACTGTTGGCACCCTGCAGTCTGTGCAAGGTCAAAGAGGGTTTGGGGGGAACGGACCTGTGGAGTTCCTGAATCCACCATCTGTTGTGGATGGATTGTGCTTGCTTTTTCCCCACTCCATTAGTGCCTTTGTAGGAAGCATTTTTGCCGGCTCATTAATATGAGCAAAGACAAGAATTACACTGACCTGTCAGCTTTCTCTGTTACCGAAGCTGACCCGAGTGTGCGTGGCAGATCAGTTTTCTATCCAATAAACTGAGTTGGAAAGCTATAATAGAGGTTTCCACTAGATTCCGATACTGGCAGCACAAAGGTCAGCATTATCCTTTAGACTGTAAGCTGTAATGAACAGGGTTGTCTACGCTGTCTATGTCTTTCTCTGTACCACACAAAACCTTCCTGTTTTACGGAGCTGCAGTCTGCTGGCTGTATATAATCTCTGCCATATTCTGCAGAACGTAACCCATTATCAGGCATCACATGGCAATAGCATACGATTTTGAGAGTTACAAATAAAAAAAGGATTTTTGGTTCAGTTGAGAAACCCCATCACCATAGGAATTTTTTTTTGTGCTAAGATGGATGACCAAGGCTTGTTTCACTGTCTAGTACTCATGGGTTAATCCAAATTATTTGATAAATAAGTGTATATATGTAAGACCTCAAATATATGAGCGATCATAAAATGAATGCGGAAATTTAATTATTATGAAGATCTAATTATTATTGTAGATGTGCAGACAAAAACAACAGGATTTACATAGGTCCGGTTTATACAATTATTTTTTTTTATTATAAAGTTTAAGGACAGATAGCGATGATAAGACTTTTGTAAGCTTTTCTACCACGCCAAATGATCATCCAACATTAGCAGAACGAACAGGTGTGGCAGACATCTGGTGTACATTACAATGAATTATTGTTATTATTTTTGAGTGAATTAATTGTGCTGCAAGCCATCTTTTTCTCAGAGCTGTTTTAATTACCATATTCGCCTGTTGACAGGAATCTACAGCTGCTGTTAGAATATGGGAGTTTCAGTGACAGACTGGGAGAGAGTGTGGATCCTATTGATAGCGTTTTCTAGACTGGTACAGTAAGATAGAATACAGAAAATGGCAGCAGATCATCAGACAGCGAGATAGGTGAACAAGTGCTTTCTTCACCAAATTGGTAACTACCGGCAGCTATAAGCCATAGATTGATAATCGGCTCCATACATACACTGAATCCTCTTCCATGTGGTCCATGGAAGCAGGTAGGGAGCTGCAGCTGTCTCTGAATACCAAATGCACACGATTACTGCTGTCTATCAACTAGGCTCCTTCCCAAACCTTGCAAGCTTCCAAGTAAAGCAGCACGTGATTATTTTTAATATGCATCACAGATATCTGCCGTCAGTCAGGCGGAGAATAGTCGTGATAGTGCTCAGGGACCAACTAATCCATTTTGTAAGCATCCGAACACATCAGTATTTTACAGTATTAACCCTTGCACTGAAGCTTAATAAATCATGCATCCCCCTCTCCCAAATCATCCTGTTATACTGCCTGTTTACATAAGATATAGGGTTAAATGAGGCACATCAGGGCTAATCCCCGAGCAGCCATTGCTACGTATTTATATACCTGGACCCATGTGATCACGTACCTGCTTTAGTTACATGGTGTAGTAACCTTTTAAGCATGTGTATTAAATTGCTATTTCCCAAGATTCGTGAAATAAATTGTAATGTTGGAAAATGAGACAAAATAATACTGTTAATCAAAATTAGTCAAAAGAGTTGATGGTACATTTGAAGATTTAAATGTTATATATATATATATATAAAATGTAATATACATATATACAGTATATAGATATATAGATGTTTAAAATAACTCAATATGAGCAGCCAGTAAAAATCATGATGATCCTGCTCTCAAATGGGATGGGAAGAATTGTAAGCACAGTAGCTCAATGATCTCCAAGGCAGGTAATGGGAATTTATTATTTAACGTATCTTGGAAGCTTGTGAATTATTTATATATTAAAAAATGTTAACTCAACATGCTGACACTTTTTGGAACCCTGCCTATTAATGAAAAGGTTTACTTTAAAGCCCAGTACCTGCTGATGCGTTACTTTTTCACTAAAAAAACTAACAAAGTAAGGCAACGTTTTCCATAAATGATTATCTCCTTGCACTTTTTTGGGCTCTGTATGGTTGTACTGAATCTTGTTTTAATATCTGCAACCGAAAATGTATTTTTGACATGTCATTTATCCTCGCTCATTCAAACCAAGAGTCATAATAACATACTATAAAACTAGAGCGGGGTTGACAAGTTTGTGGAGTGCCAGCTGTAACAATTTTATTAGCCATGGCTTTGGTGGTTTGACACCAGAGGGTAATGAAGAACTATGGATTTGCCTTAAAATTGCACTGCTGACTGCAAAAATTGTTTGTCGCTTTATAATAATACCTGGGAACTCATTAGCTTTGAAAGGGCACTTGCCAAAGAAGGGTACCCTGCAGCTTTGGTAGCCATCAAGCCTTGCTACTACAATAGATTTTCAGAACAAAGCAAGTTGCGTAGCCGTCTTGTGAAACCGGAAAATACATAGCAAGCAATGTGGAATTTGACATATATGTTGCCCTAGTACCCCAAATGGCATGCAATACAGAACATATGAGTGTAGGTGAGCTCCTCACTTCTGGCTGGTAGGTCTCCTCATAAACCTGCTTTGGTCTTTCTCATCACTTTTTTTCGGCCATTATCAAAAATAATAATTTGAAAGTGCTTTGTTTTACCAGCAAATAAAAAAGAAAACCAGGCCAACGACATATTCAAACAGCTGTATTTAGAGAGCGGTGCCAGAGTAAGTGGCCGTGAATCT
The DNA here is from genome assembly GCA_023333645.1 of Sceloporus occidentalis. Taxonomy (NCBI): domain Eukaryota; kingdom Metazoa; phylum Chordata; class Lepidosauria; order Squamata; family Phrynosomatidae; genus Sceloporus; species Sceloporus occidentalis. Next base: position 13,918,360 of record JALMGF010000022.1, on the reverse strand, counting down.
CTTCAAGATGGCTTACAGGAGTTAGGATTTCTCGTTCTGTTGGTGTGCCAAAATCATTTATAATTGGAACAGAGTTAATCCTGTCTAGCAGAGCAGGGAGTTGCTATGTTTGAGCACATTACATTCCCTTTTATTTGATGTAGCTCCACTCTGTGCCATCCCAGGCACTCGTCAGAGGCCTTGCCAAGCTAAATGCTCGGAATGTTACAGCTGGCAGCGCATGTTTCCCTAAAGATCACACCCAAACTGCCATTTAACCAGACAGATGCATCACTGTGCCTTTAAATCATAGACAACTAACAAGCAGCTGCTTACCTGGTGTAGAATTAGAGCACCCCTGAGTCACTGTTCTGCTGGCTGATGCCCGATCATCATAGGAGTTGCATTTTCAACAATTCTGCCACAATTTATAAATAAAGTCTAAATTCATTAAGGCTGAAAACATATATATATATATATATATATATATACAGTGAGGCAAAAATTTGGATTTCGTAAGTCCCCTTTTAAATAACCATTTTATTTCGGATAAACAAACTTGCTTATTTATTAGAAAATGTCAAGAGATAGCCCTGGGGGCTACTAGGCTCTAATTTTTCTGAACAGATTCAGCCCATGTCAACTTCTATCTGTTTGGTACAGTAATAATTTCTCTAATTTTCCTTGATCTTAGCGCCATTAATACTCTGTGATTCTTTGCCACTCCAGCTTCTAGCAGTACAGAAGGATTATATGACTAGAATAGGTAATATGCTGTGCCTGTTTGGCAGTGGCCACTGGGTGGCAGCCATCTTTAAACACTACCAACCTAATCATCTTCTAGCTGTATCCATAACACTTTCTGCATCTTCTATCCCTTTGAAAGTGCTGAGAACAGAGGGAAGGGCACGGTTTGATTTTATGAGTGATTCGCTAGGCATTGGATTAATGCAGACGGCTGTTCTTAAAAGAGATAATCGCCCAGAACACATATCTTGGCCAAAAACAACAGGACTTTTGACATAATGCTTTCCTTTGGATAGTAATGTAGGGATGCACAGAATCCCTCCCTGCTGAAAGCAGAGACATTTCTTACATGTTCAATCTATTTACTGCCCTTAAGGAGGGTGTTTGAAGAAAGCATGAAGCTGTAACACATGCCCAGCTAATGCAGACCATCTTCTGCATAACTCAGCATGCACAAACTGCAAAGCGTTGCACCAAAATGTGTCCGATACCGTCTGCCCTGTCCTTTGAGCACATCAGATCCCATATGGGCTTTTGCTTCCTTCTTTTATGAAAACAATATAGGTCTTGTGTCAGCTACCTTTACTCTTCTGTACTTAACCCCTTGTATTAGGTATCAATTATCAGTCAGATAGGAGGGATACATAAAAGTTACTTATCTTTTGAAAAAGCTGTAGCTTACCCCTCCATGGCTCTGTTCCCGCACCACAGATTGCCTGCTTAAAGTCATGGCATGAAAGCCGGGTCAGTGCTGCAGCTGATTGCCATTAAGTACATCACGTCGTTGGTGCAGGCAGCAGGACATGTGTTCGGCTCAACATGCCTCCTGCAAGCCAACGGGCAGGTAGACGAGGAAAGAGGGAAATGCATGTGGAAGATTCTGCGGAATTCCAACATCTGCAAAAGGGACCTTAAGAAAATTTAGAGGGACCACTCTGAGAAACATGATTTCAGAATCTTGAGAAGTGAAGGGGTTTCTATATCTCTTATCTTTCCTGGTCGATATTAGGATGATTTAGACTTTAGACCACATGCTGTTTAAGCACGTCTCTGCACCTTATGGGAATGTCAATGGCATGTAAGGGGGCTGTTATGCTAATAAATAGTCAGTAGTTCAGTTCTGTCAATAGGTTGCATTTAATTGTTTTGACTGATTTGTTGCTGTCAGTAGACTAGAGAGGATCCAGGAATTTGTTTTTGGAATCAGCTTAGCACCTTTAAAGAGCAATTGTCAAAGAAGATAAAACCATAATTTAACCTGGCACTGAAGAACCGCACAGAAAATCACTTATTATTTTAAGGATTTTTATTTTCCAGCTGTGAGGTTGTCTACCTTCACCATAGGGATTGGCAGGGCATTCGTTGCACACGGTCCCTCTTGTTTCCCAACATCCCAAAGGTATAGCTTTACATTGGAATCCTACAAGTTATTGCATACTTCTCATACTCATAATGCATTGTTGCATTAGTGGGCATGGGGTTTTTCTGTAAATTACGGTATTCTCCCATCTCGTGCACATCAAAACATGACAATATGTATTTTTGGTTGAACCTTAGGTAGGGAGAGAACTGTATATAGGTGTGAGGATAAGGACTGAGAATAATCTGAAATGTGACCCTTTAAAGAGACAATTTATTAACCTGTATTAGCACATGAAAACATTTTAACCAGTCCTCCCTGCTAGGAGTACTATGACTGCTATGTGATGTTATGCAGAGCTTGCAAGTGGATGCATATAGATTGGGAATGGTTTCATTTGCATTCATTATTAGTGCCGTTACATTGAGCTCTAAATGAACGACTAATGATGCTGCTCTTAGGACTGCCTGGCTGACAGTGTTTAATCACTCTCAATTCCTGGTGGGTCCTGACTGTGATCCAGATGGATTACGGAGATGCCACTTGATTTGACCGAAGTAATTGTGCTTGCCCGCCTATAATATGGACAGTACTCTTTGTAGGGCATCATACCCTTTGGACTGAGCTCCTATTGAGCTCAGTCATTATTTTGGGCATTATATCATTACCTGGGCACTTATTGGGGTAGACAACCAGGAGCTTTCACTCTTCTAAAGCAGTGGGGCTAGCCATGCATTGGGGTGGGTTTAGGCCCAGACAGCCTTTACTGGGAGGGAACTGGACAAGAACCAAGGGAAATAAGCAGAGAGCAGGTGGAACATGGCCAAATGGCCACGATCAGAGAAAGGAGAAGTTAATCTGAAGATGCTTGGAAGCAGGGCTTCACGCGGTAACCTTGGTTCTTGGGTGTGCATGTCACTGCTTATGATATTATGTTCTCCAAATGGTTGATTTGCCAGCTGCCAGCCATTCTTTGTAGGTGTATTATTCTTTGTAGTGAGTTGAACAAAATTATCTGGCAGCCCCTGGGAAGTGTTTGTCCTTCTGCCTGGTTTGGTGGATTGATTTACTTTATAAGGTAACATTAAATGCTTTTCATAGGCTGATTGGTATTCTTTACAGGTGTCTGAGATGGGTCATTAATTTACATTCCTAGTTCATTGATTCATTCGAAGGACCAACCTAATAAATATGTGAGTGGCTTGACATCTGTATCAGCAAAGTCACAGGTTCTTCATACTGTGAGAGGTTGTAGTTCAAATTGACCTAGTCTGATGGGTTTTGCGATTATCACTTTACTTGCTATGTGTATATCTTGTTTGATGAATGATTGCAATTAACGTGTAGAGTTGTAGGAGAACATAAAAGCATATAAATTTGAGTGCAAGTGTTAGCAATAGGCATGCAGTAGGGATTTATAAACAACACAATGTGTATCCATGCTCAGTGAAGAAACATCATTCTCACACTGGATACAGCATGAAAAAATGGCCAGATTAGACAGGCCGAACGTTTTATGAGTTGATTGAGTGCTTTTTGGGTATCAGTAAAATGATTATGAAAGCACGGCATTGCCTAAATCATCAGCAAAGCAAAATGCATTTCTATTTCTGCTAAAAAATATACCAAAAGGAAGGACTTTGACCAGTATATGTTATATATTATTAAGCAATATCCAATGGACATTTGTTTGCTCTAACCAATTAAGTATGCAACAGTGCTCTTTAGCACCAGATCCCGAGCCTCAACTCAGGGGGAACACTCACAAAAACACACATCCAGACACTCGAACTAACACACACATCCAGACATGCACACTAGTGCACACCAACTCACACCATCACAACTAGACATTTATTACTAAAACAGTAACCCGCACACTCAGACGAACATGCTCTCAAACTCTCATACCCAGACGTACACATACTAACACCACCAGGACATCACCAATAGCGTGGTTGTTTGGTCCTAACTTAAACTGTTTTTGCTTCTTAACAACTGCCTTAGTGCTTGTATTTAATGGCACAGACTAGGTTATACCAAAGTGAAAGTAGAAATGCAAGTGGATGTTTGTAATTAAAATATTTAAGTGCATAAATATAAGTGAGAGCATTATTGACACCAGTAATATGACAGGAGGCAACTCCAAACTGTAGAAGTAACTCAACATTGCTTAAGCATCTCCCTGGAGGAGTCAAGGCTTTGCACTAAGCAGATGTACACTTTTCATTGACTCTGCTGAACTAGGAATTTCCCTAGAGCCTGGCTTCCTAGAGGCAGTTTAGGACTGTGTTACTATTTGCATTGTATGCTACTATTTTTACCAGACTTTCTATTTGTGTTTAAGTTCGTCTTACAGTATCTGTGAATACAATTATTCTATCCTAGAGAAGTCACAAAAATAAATACCGCACATTCAACATATTTTGACATAAGGAAGCTATATTCCTTGAGAAGACATACATACAGGTCTGGAAAATCCGACACATTAATTTAACCCTTATTCTGTCAAACTGCCTTATTATCGCTGACATTATATAGTGCATCCGTAACTATTATTATTATTTATTGTTTTATATAGCACCATAATATTCCGTAGTGCTGTACATAAGTAGTATCAGGTGAAGGTGAAGAGGGTCTTGCTCAAACGATCTTACAATCTAGAGGGAGTGAGGGTGTATTATAAAACGAGGTAAAAGTGCCGTTGTTAGGGATGGAGCAGCCAAACTAGGAGTATTGTAGGAGAGGAACTAGGAAAGGTGATCTAAAGGAATATGGGAGGGCGTTAATGTGTAATGCCGTAAGCGTCCTTAAAGAAGTGGGTCTTGAGAGATTTTTTGAAGGACCGAAGGCAGGGGGGTAAAGACGATAGGCCGGGGATGAAGATATTCCAGAGGGGCAGCCCTTGAGAAATCTTGTAAGCATGCTTGAGAAGTAGAAATTAGAGGACAGGATAGAAGGAGATCATTGGATGAGTGGAGAGACTGGCTAGGGGTGTATTTAGAGATGAGTGAGGAGATGTAACTAAGGTAAGCGATATAAAGGGCTTTGGAAGAGTGAGGATTTTGAAATGAATCCTGAAACGCACAGGCAGCCAGTGAAGAGACTGACAGAGGGGTGTTAGTAAAGGAACAAGAGAGGAAGTAAAGTCTGGCAGCACCATTAATGGTGGATTGTAGAGGGGCAAGACGGGTAAGACAGAGACCAGCTAAGACAGGATTCAAATAATCGAGGTGGGAGATAATGAGGGCATGGACAAGAGACTTAGTGGCATCTTGTATGAGGAAGGGATAGATGTAGGGGGTGAACGAGAGGCCAAAGTCAAGAGTGACACCAAGGAAGCAATCATGAGGAGACATGGAGATGATTGCGCCATTAACATTAAGAGAAACTAATGAGGAAATGTTAGCACTGGAGGGAGGGAAGATGCTATTGTTGAATTACACCTCTTCTTGCTGCCTGAGGAGATGAGAGTTGAGGCGGTAGAGAGCTCTCTTAGTTAAGTATGTAAAATCTCGTCCTATCTATTAAAGCCATTCTGCCCCAACCATTAGCCTCACCATACAGTGCAATTATGCTTGCCCTGGCATTTATTTAGTCTGTTCAGCAAATGCTATCATCTTAATTCTATAAATTTGCCCTATGCGAGAGTGAAATAGTGGGACATGATTGCATATTAAAAATATATAGGCTGAGAGGTTTGGTCAAGGCTCCCAAAACATTATATGCCATTATTATGAGAAAAAATACCAGTAAATCATGATGGTTAAGACCAGTGATGTTCATAGTAGAACAGATAAAATCCAGGTCTCATATGAACAATGGCAGAGAAAAATGTTTTGGTTCAGTTATTCATCTAAATCAATATTCATTTAATAGCTTATAGATCGAAACTATATCCCTGGGACTTTTTATAGATATCCCACATCTATTCTTGATAATAACATGTCTGGTTTGGGTTAATAGTATCTTTGGGGGAAAAGCCAAAGGAAAGGGACTTGTTTTTTGTTGTTTTTTTTTTTTACCTGCAGATATTTTTAGCAAAATAGTTTGGAGATAACCTTTTTTATCAATGTAAGGTATTCACTATAGCCACATTTTCTGTTACTAACTTTTCGTTTAATCTTGTCCCTAACAGCACCATTTCAAAATGAAAACCAAAAATTCATAAAGCACTTAAACCCGAAGAAGAAACTGCAGCTATCAATTGCATTAAAGTCACCTTTTAAAGTAATGCTCATTTTCAACGAAAAACCCCTCGGACATGATAGAAAGGCCAATATTTGGACTGAGCAAGCATGTAGACATTCAGAGCCGCCATCATAGTCTTTTATTGTAAAAAAAAATTTTTACCCTAAAATTTGTAGTATTATTTTTGGAGCAATTCTTGAGATTTTTGATAAATATTTAGAGTTTCTATTGTTTATGTTTTCCAATAACGAGAAAACATCCTGAGCGTTTTAAATCTACTTGCTGTTAGATACCTTTTGGCCATATACAAATGCAATATTTTAGTCTGTCTGCTTTCCAGGTTATTATAGTAACACGTTATGCTGCCTGCGGATTTGTGTGTACTAGTCATTCCGTGTCGCCGTGCATCAAACATTTCTTGTAAAGCAGGATATTGTAAACTAAAAAAGGTGATTTTATTATTCCTGCACATATAGGTTGACGCCTAACTTCTAAATTAAAGCAATAGCCTACATATTTTTTTACATCATCCTAACTACCCTACCCCTTTCCACTGGTTCTCCACTGCAGTGCTATTGGGGCAGATGGTTGAGGGTTATACCCTACCACTACAGCAGATGTCTTTGGGAGCTTTTGAAAAAGCACTCCCAATACCTATCCACGCAGATTCATGTACAGAGCAGCCTATGGTACTGACTGCTAGTGGGCGCTCAGCAGCTAGGGGGCGCTCAGCAGCTAGGGGGCGCTCAGCAGCTAGGGGGCGCTCAGCAGCTAGGGGTTACATGGTCAGTCACTGTTTTTTTTTATTGAAAAGGGGTAAAATGAAACCAAATTCTATTTGCTTTTCAGATCTATATGGAAAAAAAATTACTGGTCCTTTTATTGTGTCTCTCCTCTTTATCATAGCCTGTATTACATATTTAAAGGGCACATCTTTTTAATATATGTATATGCAATATCAACCTCAAATGGCCTTGCATTTCTCCTGTTTGAAAACTTTCTTGTCTGAGCACCTTTGTTTCAGGTCTACATATAACTATGATAGGTAGTATAAATGAATGAAAAGTGTGAGAGGTTATATTAAATGTATATAGAGGTTATAGTAAACAAGCTCGATAAAGACACAACATTTATCCAGGCAGCAATCTGATTGCAGTTGATTTGGATCATAGAGTATTTTTTTCCCTGTGAAATTTAATTGCTGAATGTGTTTACCTTACTTTGAATCAATATAAATATTTATGAGTACCTCATCCACTAAAGCATTTAACAAAGAGTTGAATATGACAGTGCCTCTTTTTTTTAATAGAATACTGTCATATTCTTGAAAGGTTTTGTTCTCATGTAAGGTTGTTTGCTTGGATTGAGAGCTGTGTTAGAACATCAAAAAGGGGCTCAAAGTGACTTGGAAGTAATCAGACAATGGAGGAAATTCTGAAGAAAGGTAGCAGGTGTTAAGAGAGGAGTAAGAACATTTCAAGATGACTTTCAAGGTCTTTGGTAAGAAAGCACCAGGCATTTATGTTTGGTTCTGGAGACCACAAAAATTGCCATTGCTGTGGCAGCTTTGATAACATGGAGTCTCGAGAAGTTACTGATATCTTTTAATGTAAGATGTTGAGTCCTATACACTGTCCCTTGTTTGGTAAGCACAAATCTCTTGAAGTGTGCATACACAAAGACAAGCCGACTCAGAGGCAATATGGTTTCCTGCATTCATCCTAAATTGGAAGACCAGCACAGCAAAGAATTAGGTGATCGGATTCAGTGTAAGGTGAATTATGGTATATGTATGTTATCTGAATGACTGTATACTAGTGCATAAACATGTTGTACAGAGCTTTTGGACTGACACCATCCTAGGTTCCAAATCCACTCAGTCTGCCCCAGCTAGTTAGTGTAGGCTGGGCTGTACTCACCGACTTCTCATTGCTGTACCTAGAGAATGAGAATGAGTTAGAATGTGAATAAGAGTGAGAGAATGAATGTGAGAGCGTGAGTGTAAGTGTGCATGTATATAGATAGATAGATAGATAATAATTATAATTATTATTATTATTACTTTGCTAGTTGCTGAAATGTAGGTCACCCTGCACAATGGTACTGCAAATTGCACAGGAGACTGAAAAGACTCTCTTTTTGTTATATAAATCCATTTCCTCTTCCACTAATGATGAAACTGAACTGTTGACAGAGAAAAGGGGTTTTCAGGTGGCCTTTAATTTATTTCCATGTTTAGAATGCTGCTCAGAATTACTCTGGTAGTACAATTTGCAGTATGCAACATGCTGTGTATCATAATATATAAGAACATATATAAGAAAATATGCATAATATATATACATCTTGTGATAGAAATTAGTCTGTCTATTCTCTAGCGTGTCTTACAATAGCATTGCTATAATAACAGATATAAATAACCTTAGACTTGCATGTGACTGGAGGCAATTAATATGGAGAGATAATACACTGTTGATAACTGTTAGGGGCTCATCGAGGAATTAGACCAAAAAAGAGCTGACTTAGCATCCGACACTATGAAAGTTTACACTGGGAATTTGGTGTTATATAATATGTGATTCGGCTGTTTTTACTAAGTGATTTTCTAATTGATTTTGTTGGAAAGGCTGGAAGTCTCATTAAATTCTAGCATGTTCTATGTTTTACCCCCCAAATCTAATTATCTCTTAATTCAGTAGGAAATGGAGAAAGCCTTTCGGATCTTTAGATTTCTGCAGTCCCTCAACATTTTGCTGAGAGCACTATATATTTAATGGTAATGTTTTTAATAGTCCTCAAAATTATAGTAGACTTGTATATTTATCAAAATTCTGCTCTGTAAACAGTGATGCTGTATGCTATTAGAAGCTTAACAAGTCCAAGTTGGTAGTGATTGGGAAACTCTGTCAATTAATGGTCATTAGGGAAAACAAGAATTGCCTGAGGTGGTGTGGGCTTGCACTGGCTGGACCCCAGTATGGCTTGTTTTGCACTATGACCAGCATGTCTAATTCGAGGAGAAACCAGGCTCTCGCTTGGCCCAGCTCGCTAGTTGAAGTTTGTCTGGTCCATTGGAAACTTGCTAGGACCAATACAAAATCCCTGTGACTAGCTTAAGCAATGAAGGCCATTGGTTTAACACTTGTTACAGTATATCCCCACCAAAGATGTATCTTAAAATATCTGATATGCTTTTGGAGAATATCACACTGATCTTGCTCATATGGTCATTGCAATATGGAAACCTACGTCATCAAACATATAGTGCAGCCTTCATGCACCTTCTTATTTAGGTGCCATTTGAAAGTCTCTAGGCACAGTGGACAGTAACATTAACCCAAGTGGGGTTGGGCAAGAGGGTCCTGCTCTTACCACATATTAGCACCATAGCTGTGAGTTTTTACATAGCTACTGTATATCTGAGTTACCAGGAGCAGGTCACCTACACACTTGAATACCCAATCAGTAATTTTGTCCAAGGGTTAATTGTGGACCTAGTAGAACCCTGTATCACCGTCAAGTAAGTGTGTTGCAAAAGCCAACAAAAAACAGATATCAGTGATGTTGTATTATATTTTCGTTGTGACCCTGATTATCATATAACATGTTTTGAAGATATGGCTTAAACTAACATCTGATTATTCATTATTCATTAGATATAATTTCTTATAATAAGTGTTGTTTCAGAGAATGTGTCAAAAATATTTAAAATTTAATATAAATCATTAGAATACATAATTGTAGGATGTATTTAAACCTGAGCCATAATGCCAATGAGAGGAAGATGAGTCAGATGGATATATTTATAAACTGGTTGTCCAACCAAATGATATATGTATCCTGTACCTGGAATAAATCAGAATTTTGGCAATTAGTATGCAATATTCAAATATATACTGTATGTGTTGCTCCTTTTCCATTAAATTCAGGGGTGGGCTGACTGGCAAATGAGGTCAGTGCTCAATGAATGGGTCAACTGTTTGTGTTGTATCAACATTTGGCCACAACATTTGGCCTTGAATAATGAGATGACTAGCAGCAGTTGGGACCTGACTGGATCCATGATTTACCTTTTCCATTTTATACCTAGTAGGTCCCCACTCAGTACATTGTTGTTGATCTAGTTCTTGTTGTGATCCTCCTTGTTTTCTGTAATTGCTGATTTCTGGCATCCTGACCTTGGCTTTGGCATTTGATTTTCGGATTTCTGGCATCCTGATCTTGGCTTTGGCATTTGAGTACCCAATTTCTCCTAACCTGACTTTTTGGCTTAACCAACCAGATCGATGGAAGGCACTTGAGGTTCCAGGTGGATCATCAGTAAGTCCCACAGCCGCTCAAACCCAAAGGTCAAACCTGAGGGGGAAATGGTTGGAGTGTGAAACTTTTGGTATAAATCGATCTCTGCTACAACACGCTGAGAGTAACAGGAACCAGGGTATCCGGTATTTCCATGTGTGTTTGGGTAACTAAAGGGCTAGCCTTCCATTTTTCTCCTTGCTTTGCACCTGCATATATTTCTTTACAATGATCAAACCTTGCATAGAAGTGTCAATTACAGATGGGAATGTAAGATAACGCCATCTGGAATTTTCCATACACCACAGGCATTGAAGTTCCTACTGTGCTATATATTTGGTGACTCAATAATTGAGATGCTTGCTGGCTGGGTGACATCTTGCATGCTTTCCTGAACCATCTCAGTGCACTTTATGGGCACAGCTGCACAGAGATAGATAAGAGCTAATTGTGACAATTATAAAAAGCATTGTTGCACCTGTTGCCTTCCACATCTGTTTGATCATTGCATTTGATCTGTTCCTTTCCACAAAGGCTAGCTATAGCTTGAAATGTTGAAACCTCAACTTTCTTTACCTGGAGAAAAGAGTCAATACGGCAGAGAAAGAGTCAGACGATGATGCATCTCATTGTGTGACCAACATCAGGCTTTTTGAAGTGTTGTATCTTCTGGTACCCCTTTGCTGTCTATAAACTATCCTTAACAGAGAATATCTGCTGAATTTAATATCAAAATGTAATGCTATTTAGCACCGGCCTCTCCAGCCTTTTGTTTTCACATTATTATTCAGCAGGGTTATTGATTGATAAACTGGAAGCTGTGTGGACACAATTCTTATGCAAGATAATTGAGTTGTACCGCAAGTTTGAAGACCATATGGAGTAATGTTTTGGCAGTTAGTAAAGTTAGGTGATTAAATGATGGGTATACACTGTAGTGATAATGAAAGCAGACTGAGAGGGTCAGTGGGCATATATAGTATGCTTGCCAGAAATGTAGCCATATCAAGGCCTTTACTACAGACATTAGGCTAAAAAAAACCAATCCAGTCCAATCCAAGTCCAATACTGTATTTCTTTAGGGTCAATATGTGCTTGATATGGACAATTTTACCAAAACCTACATTTTACAGTTACATAGGCTAAATAAATCAATGCAATGGCTAAATAGTAGTTTTATTAAAAACCCACTTTATTTGTATATCATGGTTTTCTCAACCTCCTTTTCCTGCGTCTCCATAAGTATTCACCCCATTCAGTTATCTCTTCTTTATGTGTTTACTTGCTGATTGCTGTTGATTAGTTCAGATGGCGTTTGTTGCGTAAGGGAAAAGGGAAAGAATTTTGGCACTTAATTTCCCTGGCCTAGTTTTCATGGGATTAAGGTGTAAACTAAATATCTCATGAACACAGTAAAAAGCATAAGCTATGGGTAGTTTAATTAGAGCTTGGCTTTCCCTTTAAGTACCATGTTCTAAGATCATATGTACAGTTTTCTGTGGCTTACATGTAGAATATATCTGGATCTATTTTTATTGTAATTTTTCAAAATTTTACATCAATTACATTTTCATAAGCATTTTTTCACATAAAAATAACAATATAAAACATAATAGAAACAACAGAAATGGCCACTCAACGTGACCGTAATATTCATAGTAAGGTTTTTAACAGAATGGCATAGCCTCTTATGTACAACACATCATGATCGATTATGAGATCCACAGAAGCCTACATGACAAGATTGTAAGAAAGTAAAAGTAATTTGGAGGAACCCCCACCAAAATAAACAGCAGGGGATATACCTGCCCTTGAAATGGACATTTTGTCTTGTTTCAGTTTATTTTACAAAGCTGTGGCAAATATGGGCTATGGATCTGTCATCATGCTCTGTGCTTTAACATTGTTGTTCAAATAAAATGTCCTAGCCTGCTGTCATCTAGATGATGACATAAGCGCCAATTTAGAAACACTGGCCCATCATTGTGCAATTGGAATAAGTTAAATGAGCTTAGAAAATACTTGATGCTTAAAAACTGTGCTCAGCAGTGCATAGAGAACATCTTAAGTCAGTCTGAATAATCATTGAATGTCTTTGGCCATTTAAGCTCACTGGCTTTTATATTTATTTATTTATTTATTTATTTTTTAAATCTTTTTTATTTAATTTACTCTTTGCTCAGGAAAAGGCAGTTTCTAACTTTCTTCTGGGTGTTTAAATGTCACTTGTTCTCATTAGCATATGGTCGATGATTTAAGATGGTCTTTCAGCCATGATATTTATATCTATGTGGGATCCAAGACTGTGGCAAGACAAACACAGGCTATGTTGTAATTACAGCAGGATTAACAATCAAGTATGATAACATATGGCTCACTAGTTAACAGAAACGTATAGGAAGCTAATTTTAGTTTCCCTAATGAGCGTTCTTGGGAAACTTTCTGTCTCCGGCTACCCGGAGCCCCCTTGCAGGATGCAGGTACAACGTCCCACCTAAGGCGCTAGGCGGTCCTGCAGGCATTACATCACACATGCTATCGTTGTAGGGGAGGTGGGCAGAAGTGGGGTGCGCTGCAACCCTACTCCTGTGACCAGGAGTTTTCCCATAGTGACCTGGAAAAGCGGTCCTTCCCCCGGAGTCCCCGGGCAAAACCTGGAGAGTTCCCAGTTATGCTAATAAGTGAAGGCCAACAGGTAGTTCATCTATCGGCTGCTTCTGTTATAAGACTCGGCTCTTTGGAGTTTATTCGTGATGAAAAAATGGATATATCCATATTAACCCAAAATGAAATGGTGCCTTTAGTTGAAGTTGAAAAATGTAAAGTAACATAAGCTTTTAGGACTTCAGGTCTCTTCTAGGGCTGCAACTAACGATTATTTTAATAATCGATTAGTTTGCCGATTATTTTTGTTTATTTAAAATAATTTAATGAACTGGATGTTAAAAAACAACTTAAAATTTACATGAACATTCTTATTTTGTTATGATGTAATAAAAAAACAATATTTTCAAAGTACAAACACAATATTTATGAAACAAAATAACCCCAAACATTCTGAAAAGAGGTGGACTATTACTGTTCAAGAAACTTTGCCCCAGCCCTGGCACTTTGCACCCAGCACTTTGCACCCAGCACTCAGCACTTTGCAGCCAGCACTCAGCACTTTGCACCCAGCACTTTGCACCCAGCCCTGGCACTTTGCCCCACCCCTGGCACTTTGCACCCAGCACTTTGCACCCAGCCCTGGCACTTTGCACCCAGCACTTTGCACCCAGCACTTTGCACCCAGCCCTGGCACTTTGCACCCAGAACTTTGCACCCAGAACTTTGCACCCAGCCCTGGCACTTTGCACCCAGCCCTTTGCCCCAGCCCTGGCACTTTGCACCCAGCACTTTGCACCCAGCCCTGGCACTTTGCACCCAGCACTTTGCACTGTGCCCCTGCACCCAGTCTCCAACTCTGCCCTGCACTCACACCCTGCCCCCACACTCACACCCTGCCCCCACACTCACACCCTGCACCCACTCTGCCCTGCACCCACACTCACACCCTGCCCTGCATCCCCACCCCCACTCTGCCCTGCACCCAGTCTCCCACTCTGCCCTGCACCCCCACCCCCACTCTGCCCTGCACCCAGTCTCCTGCCCTGCCCCCACACTCACACCCTGCCCTGCATCCCCACCCCCACTCTGCCCTGCACTCAGTCTCCTACCCTGGCCTGCCCCCCACCCCCACTCTGCCCTGCATCCCCACCCCCACTCTGCCCTGCATCCCCTGAAACCCCACCCCCACTCTGCCCTGCATCCCCTGAAACCCCACCCCCGCGAATCGCTCTGTGCGAATGGAGCCACTCGCACAGAGCGATTCGCACAGACATGAAGAATACTTACCTCCGGAACGCGTCACATCCGTCACGCAACTAAAAGAAGGCGGAGAGTGCAGAGCGTGTAGCGGAAGCGGGGAACGCTCGCGGAGGTAAGTAAAAGGAGCCGAGTGCTCCAACAACGAATCGATCACTCGATTAATCGATAACGGAAATCGTCGACAACGATTTCCGTTATCGATTATTATCGATTTTATCGATTCGTTGTTTCAGACCTAGTCTCTTCTGTGGATAAGTTTACTCATTAATGTCAAGGTTTTAAGCTTCCGCTCACCATCTTCAGTATGTGTTACAAAGGCCATGGCCCAGGTCAAGTTTTTCATGCAAGAAAGGTTGCATAATGTATAGTTCAGTCAGTGATATAACTATCAAGCAATCTCATTGATTATGCTTTACATATGGCCAACCAAGAATATCCTACAGGAGAAGCTCAATGGAGTTAGCCTTTTGTAATGCACTGAGAGATCAGGGAGCTGAAATGGGAACCCTCCTGCAAACCCCCGCTTTAGTGAATAAACCTGATTTGTCAGCTGTACATGTTGTTCTATTTGTCTTATACTTTTTTTCCTTAGCCATCCACCCCCACCCTACAAAAAAATGTTTTGGCATTGTGTTATAAGCCATTTTGCATACCATATGGTCTTCAATTTCCCCCAGTGTTATTTGTTGAATCGAATCCAAAATAGCTCTGTTGTTATTATCAGAGACTTGGTTACGTGCTGTAATCAGGATGCCTGGCACATAAAATAGTTTAACCCGTTGAAGTCCTCTGAGCTCTTGTTATGCTTCACATTATAAAGAAAGATGGATATTTCTGCAGATGGCTCCCTTAATGCACTAACACTTAGTGCCTTAAGCTGTTGTAAGTGTCAGTGGGCCACGCAAGGCTGAAACAAATGTTGATTGTTATGTAGGACGTACAAGAACAGCGAGTACCTTCCTGCCAATTTCAGTAATTAGCACGATCCAGTTATTCGACAAGCATACATGCCATCTATTGAAACAGGCTGCTTGCTTTAGGAATCTGCAGCACCCGTCCTTACAATCCACTGACGTCTTCCATTAACCCTTAAGCTCTTCCAGGAAAAAAAAGAAGTGTTTAGAAATACATATTAAATAATATTACATATAAACACACACGTACACAGAATCTGCAAGCCGCATAGCCTTGTATGTGTGTCTACTGTATATATATATATATATATATATATATTCTATCACCTCCTGCCGCCTCCTTAAAGGAAATGCTGAGCTGAGCTTTCTCTCTGTACCTCCGATCGGGACATCAGCTACTCTGAAGACAGCGACCTCTGTATGCTGACGAATGAATGGAATCCGGAAGCAATTATCGGCCTGACGTCAGAGGCCACAACGCAGATGGCAAGCAGATGGCGCCGAACATTTAAAAGGACCTCCACACAGGAGAAGAAACAACTCCTGATGAAGCCTTACACGGCGAAACGCGTTGAGTGACTTTTTGGGACTTTTATAACTACTTTTTATTCGCACTAGTACTTTTTATTTATTTTATTTGCTTAATACTTTTATAGCTGCATCTGTTATAGATCCAGCTTACTGTTACCTTGGAATAAATACTTCTTTTAAATATACCTCTCATGTGGACAGTGGCTGTTTGATACACCACACACCTACTGGTATTTAACCATTGGACTTACCAGATTGAAGAATATACGGACGTAACCAGACCGTCACCAGGAACTACGGTCATCTTTACACTTGCTTAAGTGTAAGCATATTTTCACTTGTTGCGCCTCTAGCGCTATATACAGTAATACACTATTGGATCCCTTTCTGGCTTTTTTTCCCCTCGGTATATATACCGTATGTCGACCCTGAGGCTATCCTTGTGACGCATGAACAACACTGATACACACATGAGTGTGAAATCTGCGATACGCAGGGCACAGTACACCTTTTTGTACACCTACACTATATTATTTTTCTTTGTTTTATTTTCATTATCGTTCAGTTTGAGGTGATGCCTGTGCAGAGACAGAGGAAGAGAGAAAGAGAAAATGGAAGAGAGAGGGAGACAGGCGAAGAGAGAGACGAAAGAGAGAGAGAGAACATGAAAACATTGAAGCCCACTGTTTCCGTTAATTTCAAATCAGCACTACGGTATACAATTGGACCTGCAGGAAAATAAGCTACACACATACATACAATATATATATATATATATATATATATATATATATATATATATATATATATATTAGCAACAATCAGTTCTCTGCATATAATTTAGTTAAATGTACAGTATATATATATATATATATATATATAATTTTATTAGGGCTGCAACTAACGATTATTTTCATAATCGATTAGTTGGCCGATTATTTTTTCGATTAATCGATTAATCGGATAAAAAAATGAATGTACATTTTTCATTTATTTAAAATAATTTAATAAACAAATGATGTTAAATACAAACGCAGAATAAAAAAAAACCTGATAAAATGCATTTCTTGTCTTTATTTCCCAACCAGCCCCCCCAATTTATGCACATTTGAGCCCAGGCTTGCCACGCTGCCTCCCACATATGCCACTCCACGCTGCCTCCCACATATGCCACTCCACGCTGCCTCCCACATATACCACTCCACGCTGCCTCCCACATATACCACTCCACGCTGCCTCCCACATATACCACGCTGCCTCCCACATGCACATTTGAGCCCAGGCTTGCCACGCTGCCTCCCAGACATGCCACTCCACGCTGCCTCCCACATGTGCCACTCCACGCTGCCTCCCACATGTGCCACACCACGCTGCCTCCCACATATGCCACGCTGCCTCCCACATATTCCACTCCACTCTACCCCCACATATGCCACTGTGCCTGATACGCCTTATACCCCTGATACACCACTCCATCCTCCCCAGACATGCCACACTGCTTCCCAGACATCCCACGCTGCCCTCCCCACATATGCCTTATATATCGTATATGCCTTATACCCCCAGATATGTCACTCCATCCTCCCCAGATATGCCTTATACCCCCAGATATCTCATAGTCCCCTCAGAGTCACAGACCTGTTCGCATCACACTGACACCATACTTTTATAAATAAGTACTGGGTTAATCTTCACTGCCCCCAGGATTTAGATTCCCCTTAGTCTGCCCCCCTTTACCTCTAATTGCGCCTTAAGTTAACTTTATTAAATTAATTAAATTAACCCTCAGTCCTCATCATTAAATTAACACTAAACACCCCATTAACCATAACTACCCCTAAATTAACTCTAAATACCCCATCAAACACAACTACCCTAAATTAACCCTAAACACCCCATTAACCACAGCATCCCCTAAATTAACCCTAAAGACCCCCATCAACCACAACAGCCCCTAAATTAACCCTAAACACCCCATTAACCACAACTGCCTCAAATTAACCCCAAACACCCCATTAACCACAGCTGCTCCTATATTAACCCTAAACACCCCATTAACCATAACTGCCCCTAAATTAACCCTAAACACCCCATTAACCATAGCTGCCCCTAAATTAACCCTAAACACCCCATTAACCATAGCTGCCCCTAAACACCCCATTAACCATAGCTGCCCCTAAACACCCCATTAACCATAACTTCCCCTAAACACCCCATTAACCATAACTTCCCCTAAATTAACCCTAAACACCCCATTAACCATAACTGCCCCTAAATTAACCCCCACCTCTCCTAACTTTCAGCAGCCCAAATATTAATTTTATACTTACAGTTAGATGAGTGTCACAGCCATGTGGTTCTGGCCTTCTGGGAGAAGGAAGGGGGCGGGGCCAGTTGTCACAGTGATTACAGGGAGGGGCTGGTAAGTAGGAGCTGCTGCTGTGAGTCACTGAAACGGATTATATAATGAGGGGTATTTTTCAGAGCGTTTGCTCTGAAAAAACCCTCATTTTATAATCGATAAAAATCGATTCAACTAATCGATAATGAAATTCATTGGCAACGATTTTCATTATCGATTATTATCGATTTTATCGATTAGTTGTTGCAGCCCTAAATTTTATTGTTTACATAGTATGCTTTTGTACTTCGCTAAGATCTGATTTTACTTGTCCTTTTCCCACATTTTGCATTCCATTGCTTGTCTTGTTGTGTTAGTGTCCTGAAAGAAACATAGGACCAATTTAATGTGATGATACATCCCTTTTTCCACTCATCACAGCATCTGCTTGGAAAAACAGTACAAGAAGTTCCTTGAGCTAATGATCTCCGTGTAGCTCATGAGAACGACATTTTCATATTATATCTGATGTAAAAAAAAAAAAAAATGTCGGGCAGCGCTTGTTGTCTGCTGCAAGTCATCAAAAATAAAAGGAAGCCGAAGCAAGACATTCTCTGAAGCATGTACAGTAGATTATGCGTGTAAATGTAGAAACTGCAGGGAGGAATGTGGGATCTGCAACACAGACGTTAAAAGCCATTGCGGGGCATAAAAGAGAAATTTGGGCACCTCTGCGCAAATAATGGGATATGACATTACCTTTTCTAGATCTGCATTACTTACAAGGTACCAGGGCACCAGCAGAGGCTGCCTACTGAAGCTTAGGTTCCTGCATCGTCTTATGTTAGCATACAGATTATTTAATTTAGCTTTTTAAGGGAGCATAAAGATAAAATACTTACCTGTCCATTTTTACCTGCTGTAAAAGCTCTAACCCTTATAATCTTAGGCTCTTTATTCTATTTTTATGAAATTATATATATATATATATATATAGAATGAGTATATAGAGATATATACATAATGAATGCTAGTGACGTAGTGAATCATCCTGTAAATGTATTGGAAGATGACAGGTACAGGTTACCTCGAAAGACTATTGCAACCGGCAACACAAAAATAAAATGAGTTTATTGAATGGATCTTTCTAAAATGTAGCAGCAGATAAATAATTATGTACAAAAGTCGCACACACTCTACATTCAAATATTTTTCGGATTAAGAAGTCCCTTAAACAATATGTTGGTTGTATATCTGGCGACCTACTGGAAAACCAAGCCTGGAAGGGGTTTTATGTGGTTTGTAGCCTTCCAGAAATACCCATAGGTCCTACTTTATGATGATATTGATTTAATACTGTAAGGTCGAGGTATGAATAACATCCACATGGAGGGACATCATGCTGGTAGAATTGTAGGTGTGGTGAGATTTAGATGCTCAGGTGGAACGCAGAGCAGGTTTTTTTCCTCAACCACTAGGGAACCACTTTATCCATTGATCCAAAACAAGACCATAAGGTGAACCAGTAAACAGACTCAGCCCATCATTATATAGACAGACTGCTAAAGGTTTTTTTACAGTCAGTGTGCAATTTGGAATCCAATAACAAAAGACACACATCAACAAACAGAAAGAAACACAGGAACGCTAGGCTAGTGGTAGCTCTAGGATTTAGACCAAAGGGTAACAGGAAACTCAAGGGACAGGCAACAGACTAATAGCTCCTAGACAGTGGCGTCGCTACAGGTTAATCCTTGCCCCCCCCTGTTGCCCCCCTGCCGAATTTGGAATAAAGTCGCAATGCGACTTAAAATCCCGTCTTTTTTATTTTATTTTTTTTTAATGCGGGGGAGAGAGAGGGTGCGGCCCGCGTAAGATTGGCAGCCAGGGCCAATGTGATGTGGCAGAGCCTGTCCTGGTGTGTGTGTCTGGGTGTTGGTGTGACAGAGCCTGTGTTGGTGTGTGTGTTTGGTCATCTGTTTCTTGGCACTTAACTTACAGTAGGAATGATTTAATTTATATTTATCCAGAGATAAAATGCCCTCCTGAAGTTGTAGTGACTTCAGGGGACAAAACGTTCAAGGCCCTGAAATCATTTAGTGGAAAAGTTATTTATTGTGTTATAATATTTATTTCAAGGATTAGTTCCACTCAATTGTGGCTTCAGGCTTCCCATGTTGGATGATCAAGTATTATTTTAGCCCAATAACAAAAGTATAATTCCATAGCACATTACTTTTGGAAATTATGAATGCTCCCCCAGTTTGACTGAGGTATCTTGTGTGCCCCCCCTATATATTGTTTCTAGAGTCGCCACTGCTCCTAGACCACCCTCAAGTAAACTAACAAATAGATTTAGCAACTATAGAGTGTTTATTTGGACAAAACTACCTAACTGGTAAAATGGTGGCCAGTGAAGGAAAAAGACTACGGCTGGTTGAAGAAAGATTGAGAAAGACCATTTATCACCAAAGATGTTCTATAGCAACCTGCCCTTTCACATGCTAATAGTACCCACTGAAAATAACGTCAATCAATTCAGCCGCCAAGGCATTAACTAGAAAAAAACACCCAGAGGGTAAAGGGATGCCTGTGAAGGTGAGACTAAACTAGCATCAATAGAACAGATATTACAATTTGCTATAAAGACGTTCTGTAGCAGTGCACTCCTAGCCTCTCCCCACCACCTCATGATTCCAAAACTGATTTGAGATCATATCCTGGTACATATATAAAAAGAATCCCTAGGCCCTATATATTACCACGCATCTGATTTACAATTTACTAGCTTGTTGCTTCTCTCTTCGTATCAGAGCACTCCATTTCTATCATGGGATGTCTGCAGAAGTTCCCCAGGGTCCTTGTCTCTACAATGTTCTGTGCAGCTGGAAGTGGGACACACACATGCACTCTAACACCCACACACTAACACACATCCACTGGCTTTAACACTCAACCTAACAACCCCACATTCACTCTAACACCATACCTGACCACTCCATACTATCTCTCTTTTTCCTGTTTGCCAGGTGCCACTAACTCTAAGCTCACACCTGACACAACATATGCTGATACACAATGCTAGGATTGAGGTGGTCCACTTGGGCATGTACCCCCACAAGGGGTGTTTCATCAGTGAAATTCCAAATTGTTTTGCGAGTGTTAACGAGAGGAAAGCATCATCAGTCAAATCTGGCCAGTAAATTTAATCCTTAACCCAACTGACCAGATGTGTTCCTTTTGAATATACTTAAATATACATTCACTTGCAGCTTTATTAGGTACACCTGTTCAATTGCTTGTTAACACAGCTAATCAGCCAATCACATGGCACCAACTCAATGCATTTAGGCATGTAGACGTAGTCAAGACAACTTGCTGAAGTTCAAACTGAGCATCAGAATGGGGAATAAAGTGACTTTAAACGTGGCATGGTTGTTGGTGCTGGCGAGCTGGTCTGAGAATTTCAGAGACTGCGGATCTACTGGGATTTTCACGCACAACCATCTCTAGGGTTTACAGAGAATATACCCAGTGAGCGGCAGTGTGGACGCCAAAAAAAGCCTTGCTGATGTCAGAGGTCAGAGGAGAATGATACAAGCCTTGTATCAATGGTTCAGGCAGGTGGTGGTGGTGTGATGGTATGGGGCACATTTTCTTGGCACACTTTGGAGCTCCTTAGTTCCAACTGAGCATCGTTTACACGCGACAGCCTACCTGAGTATTGCTGCTGACCATATCCATCACTTTATGACCGAAGTGTACCCATCTTTTGATGGCTATTTTCAGCAGGATAATGCACCATGTCACAAAGCTCACATCATCTCCAACTGGTTTCTTGAACATGACAATGAGTTCACTGTACTCCAATGGCCTCCACAGTCACCAGATCTCAATCCAATAGAGCACCTTTGGGATGTGGTGGAACGGGAGATTTGGGTCACAGATGTGCAGCCGACAAATCTACAGCAACTGTGAAATGCCATCATGTCCACATGGGCCAAAATTTCCGAGGAATGTTTCCAGCACCTTGTAGAAAGTATGCCATGAAGAATGAAGGCAGTTTTAAAGGCAAAAGGGGGTCCAACCCAGTACTACCAAGATGTACCTAATAAAGTGGCCAGTGAGTGTGTATAATTTATCACAGTAAAAATATATAACTAGATATAATCATATATATTTAGATATATTTCATAATCTGCATTTCATCATACATGATACAGTTTGTTGGATTTCTGCAGCCATGGCATATACTAAATTGGTGACATATGTATCCTTGGAGTAGAACCTTATCCACAAGCATATGTACAGGATCTGAAAAGTTCTGGATAGTTATGGGCTTTGTCCCTTGAACTAAGCCAGAGTTAAATAAATCTGCAGTCCAATTTCAACCCAGTCTCTTAACAGTCCTACTACATTCATCTCCCACCTCCTTCCCTATAATAACTCTTTAAAAGACCGGACTATTAAAGCTTTTTAATGACTGAAAAGAACAGTTTTAAACACTGGCGCACGACATGATTTCCCTTTTAATCCTTTGTATTCTTTTATTGTAGGAGCGAAAAAAGCTTTTTTCATGACATACAAGTAACCACAGTTTATTGTGCTTCATCGTGCCAGAGAGGATCAGCCTCACAGGACACATAACTAACAGAAGTACCTTGTTTCCACACTGTCCAGACAGAGGCTTGAGTTTTATAATGACTACAGATTATCACAATCCCATGAGTCCTTGGGATTTGGATTCCAGCCTTTTGTTTTTTGTAGTCCAACATACATAATAAAAGATTTTTATTACTTAAATTGGCTTCTAGCAAGTCTGGCTTAATATATAACGCTAATTGATTTTAAGACTTGAAAGCAATGGAACCTATTAGCATTCGCCTACTCAGCTAGAAAGCACAGAGGAGAGAAAAGAAATAACCAGTTTTTGGTGTTTTTTTCTGCTAATGCAGATGAGATAGAAATGGAGCCAGAGAGAGAAAGTGTTACATCTATCACTTTCACATGTGTAAATTACATTAAAATGTGTGCACAAACAAACAGCAATAATGATTCCATCTACCGATAGGCGATAAGGTCAAGCTACTAGATTAAATATCCTCTCCAGTCCTGATGACCTGTATTTATCATTAAGATGGACTTTTTGTGTATGTACAACAGTTGTTCATGACAAAACAATGTGTTTTTTTAAGCAATATTAGTTAAAGAACTTTGTTAGAACCCTTAGGCTTTCCAATGTGTCCATTGTAATGTGCATACCTGGGAACGCTCCAGATTTTAAAGCTTTTTACTGAGCCCCTAGGTCAGTGTGCTTAATCTTAAGCAGTGTTTGGTCATGTCTGTTAACTGACAGAGTTCCACCCACTCCTCTCCTTTTTCAGGGTGGTCTTGGGCTAGCCCAATGCCTCAGTGGCTGGCTATGCCCTTTTATTTCAGCCATGCCTATAAGACACAGGAGAGGGAGAGCCCCAGGGGAGCCCTAAGAAGTTCTAACGTATGGCAATAGGCACACTTCTTCCAATTTTTGACATCCCTTGCAAAACTTTAATGTATGCACTAACATTATCAAAGTGATCTGGCTAATATATGAAAGTGACCTGTAGCCCTTATGTCCCTGGACCGTTGCTGTCAGAGCTGGGATCATTCATTTGTTCTGTATATATAGTTTTTTTAAAGCAGTCTTTGGATTCTTGTCTAATGTAACAGACTATTAAATACCAGGAGTATAAAACATATTGAAGCATGGTAATTCATCAGACTCACTGCTCCCATGGTCTTTGGTCACTGGTTATGGATGCCCTGGGGCATCCGGGTGACTTACTGTTTATCATTGGCTTCCCCCTTTTATATGCTAGCTATTATACGTTATACTTGTATATAAAAATACAGTTTGTCCATTATTACCCAGACTTGTATACTGACATATATATATACGTAAATACGATAACATTTGTAGTTGCTGTTCCGCTAGGAATTGGGAACGAAGAACACAGGATTGAGACAGTATTTTTAACAGGTTCTACTTCTTACAGAAGCATCCTCTTATTGGTAGGCCTGGGGTTATAGATAAGCCTCTAGGTATGGCACATAAAAGTACTATAGGTAATAGTCATTTTATTAAGGACTGCAATGCCATAGTAATCTGCACTGAAGCGAGAAATTGTTTACATGTTAATTATACGGTGTGCAATATGGCCTTCCATTTCTATATGA
Organism: Sceloporus occidentalis; assembly: GCA_023333645.1. Classification (NCBI taxonomy): domain Eukaryota; kingdom Metazoa; phylum Chordata; class Lepidosauria; order Squamata; family Phrynosomatidae; genus Sceloporus; species Sceloporus occidentalis. The sequence continues at coordinate 13,893,915 of JALMGF010000022.1, read as the reverse complement.
TGGTTATCAGGGAAAGGACAAAATTGAAGGATGTTTACAAAATCCATGTGTTATTGACTGTTTACCACTATCTACTCAAACTGGTTTCAAAGAAGGAGACATTTTAAAACTAGAGGCCATAAAACTAGAGGTTTAGCTATACTGTAAGGTATACTTTTTCAAGAGGGCGGTAGGTCAATGGAGCAACTTCCCAGCCCACATGTTTGTGTGTGAGCGTGTATGTGCAAGTAGGGTGAGATGAAGTGTGTGCTAGGATGAATGTGTATGTGTGTGTTAGTGAGTATAAGTAAGTGTGTGTAAGTGTATTTACATATGTGTGCCAGAGTGTATGTTGGAAGGCAATGATGCCCTGTGGTTTCTTGTGACGTCCCTGTTCCCGCCAGAAGTTGTAGAAGCTAAAACAGTGAGGGGATTTAAACATGCCTGGGATATGCATAAAGCTATATTGAATCTAAGACAAGACCAAAAACTGATTATGATCTGGGTCTTTACATCAGTAAACAGGGGCAGACTAGATGAGCCGAATGGTTCTTATCTACCATCTTCACAAAAACACAGGTAATACATCTAAAAAAAAAAGCACATGGACACCTTCCTATATTATTAAGTATCATTTCTCTCTAAGCCATTTAGCTTCCCCTCAGAGATCCTACAGCTATCACCAACCACAAATGTTCAATAAGTCCCCTTAAGTTATGGTGCAAAACAATTGAAACTTCTATGTAATAATGTGTTTCCCATTTAATCCTTGAAGAGTGAGTCGTCATCTCCCTTTTACTAATATCTGTGTCTCTGCGTGGGATCTGTACTCTCCTTCTCTAGGTAAGCTGTTCACGGTAGGAGTGCAAGCTGTGTTATGTGAGTGCTGCTTCCTATGTGTTCAGAATTCTAAATATCTGTTTATACGATACTGTGGAGGGGGAAGGAACGTTTTAATACACAACCCCTTTACCATCTTCAAAAGAGAGGTTACTGGTCCCTATCTGAGAGAACATTGGAACAGCTGTTATAAATGGGTTCACGTACAAATGACCTTCAAAACTTTCCACCTACCACAGAAATCTCATAGATCAAAGGAGCATGACTATTTCCCTCAGCCTCATACAATGAGATTTGAAGAAAGCCTTTATTTATGTGATACTTTTGGGGAAGGCGCAGGAATAAATCCTGTTTTTAATATCTGATCATGAACCTTTTGTGACCTTGAGGAGAAGCATTTCTCTTTCTTCTAACAAGAAAGAATGCTCATGCTGCAAAAAGCCAGGTCAAATGTTATTTGTATTTCTATAAATGCTGCTGAGGATTTACAGAGAAGGTTTAAAGTGATCCTTTCCCATCGCATGGCAGGACATTTCCTCTGTATGTGCTGAACCAGCAGGCCGACTGAGAAGGATTATCTAGGGGTTTGGTCAGAGGAAGAGCTCCCATTTTGCTTGCAATAACCAAAAAAGCCAAATACGCAACATGTATCTTCTGTCATGTGTAACTGTATGTGAAAGCATAACTAATCTTGACAACAGAAAGAATTATAATGTGTCTTACAGCGCTGATGCCACGTACCCAATGAAATCCCAAACGCCATCGCCGTTAGAGGGCAAAATGACTTGAGAATGACTGTACTTTATGACTTTTTAGTTGCTGTAGTACTTGCCACACTCCATGCTGTGACCGCTTCTCATAGGTTTTTTTTTTCTCATAGACTGTGAGAGTATATCTATACACTACTGTTCAAAAGTTTGGGGTCGCTTAAAAATGTCCTTGTTTTTACAAGAAAAGTCCATTAAAATAACAAGAAATGGATCAGAAATACAGTACAGACATTGCTAATGTCGTAAATGACAATTGCAGCTGGAAATAGCTATTTTTTTATGAAATATCTTTATAGGTGTAAGGAGGCCCTTTATCATCAACCATCACTCCTTTGTTCCAATGGCAAATGGTGTTGGCTAATCCAAGTTTAAGTTTAAAAGGCTAATTGATCATTAGAAAAAAACGTTGGAAATGTCTTGTTTTCTATGAAAACAGCTAAGTGGCCCCTATATATATATATATATATATATATATATATATATATATATATATATTTAAAAACATCTGCTCTGTTGTCTGATGTGGGTTCTAAATGCATATTCTGCTACTTGTTGCTTAGATTGTTATCCACATTTCTGTATCAATTAGGTAGACTCTTGCACCAAGTGCCTTCACTGTGGTTCTGTGGGCTCTGTTCTTATTCAGAACCATCCACTGCTTACATCTGCCTCAAATTATCCATGGTTTATTGAACTGAATTTGTATCTCTACATTTTGATAATGGCATGAGCTGCCCTGTTTTTTCATAAGCTAATTTACTTTACTAGATGTTGTATGTTGAACATAATTCATTTAATGTGAATGTGGCTTTTGCAATTAGTTTAATTTATTCTAACTATTTATATTCCAATTTATTGACTTCTGTGTTAATTCTGACATTGAACTCAATTTGCTTTAATGTGAGTGGACTTACTGCAGCCAAGGTGTTCGTATAAATATTAATTCACTTTAAATGTATAAATTTCAGAGGGAAAAGGAAATGGTTCCCTGTCCAGGGTGAATGATAGATTAGAAACAGGTTTGTTTTTTTTACAAAAAAATGTTTCTTGTAATCAAATAGTTTACGAATAGAAATTAGATATCTGTTGATTAAGAGTATTATAATAAAAGAGGTAGTAGTAGTGCTCAAGTACATGAAGGTTTTGTACAGCTTTTATACAGTATACAGTATGTCTCATGCTGATCTTTCCATTAAAATCCATCGAATACTGAATTTTTAATTAATCATACCCAGTAATATGTCAATCTTTTAAACCTGTTTAGCTATGTGTTTATATATCTGTTCTTCCTAACACAAATTAAGAAAAAGGCTGGGTTGCTCTCACTAGTTCCAATTGGTATGGTAGGGGTGATGTCATAATGTGTTTTTAATTGAAAGAAAAATGAAAGTGGTTAGAAAAGTAAAGGGCTGACCTGATCCTAGCTAACAAAGCGAGCCAGAATCACAATGATTGTTTTGGTAAAAATGTAGAAACAGGCATCATTAGATATAGTACCCTTCTACTTTACCATTACTCCAAGATGCAGGTTAATTATAGCAGGATGTACCCACTTTGAGATGAATATAAAAAGCTTAGAACTGTTAACAAGCATCTGTATTTCTTTAGTATAGATGTGACAAGAACTTAGAAAAGGTATCATATTAGATATGTTCTATGAGTAAAAGATCATATGGCAAGGGTGGCCGGTGTGGAGTAAGTTAAGTTTTTCTATTGTAAATTACTGTTTCTGTATAAAGCACAATTACAAAACATAGAATTTAATGGTAGATAATAACCATGTGGCCCATCTCGTCTGGCCAGTTTTCCTGATGTAAGGACTCAGATCTTAATTGGTCCTTGGTTTTGTCTTAGATTCAGGATAGCTTTATTCCCACCCAATGCATATTTAAGTTCTCTCAATTTGTTTGCGCCTACAACTTCTGATGAGAGACTGTTTCACTTATCCACAAACCCTTAAAGGGAAAACTGTAGTGCAAGCAGCAGAGCAAGCAATTCACTGTCCCTGGTGATAGCTCCCTATTTACTTTGCACCAGAATTGCCCACTGTACATAACTCTATACATTTCTTTGCATTTTGGGTATTCTTCCTGGTAACCTGCCAAGTCCCAGAATGAAAGTTTAATGTGTTAAAGGCAATTTGCTTGTAAAGTAGATGGTTGCTAAAGTGGAAGTGATTAGGTCACTTAGTTTATACAGTCATTGTGATAAATATGGATTCAGAACAGAAGCCCAGTGCTAAATTGGAGGCTGGCATAACTTCATTTACTGTGTATTTTATGTTTCGGAGAAGATTCCTCCAGGTTACTAAAAATACTACTAGAATAGAAAAATGCTACTTCATATACAATAACTAGCTGCCAAAAGAGTCTTTTGTTTTCTGAAAAAATGTTGATTTATTGTTGTGGTATTTCAGCTGTTGAAATAATTCTGGCATGCATTAAAAAAAAAATAGAACTTGCCTTCCTCAGCATTCAGTGGAAGGCTAGCATCCACTGCAAATTCTTACTTTGTTCTCACCTACAAGCTACCGAGTTATCAGTGGTATCCAAAAAAGTATACACATAAATAAAAGGGATCACATCCAAGATATCACAGCCAAGATATGTTGTATTTTTGTAGTTTTCTTTTCAACCATAATAAACCTAAGTTATCACTTAAGATTTATTCTTGATAGAGAAATAAATATAATATTTAGAGAAATCTTTCCTTTTTGAAAAGGTGAAATAGCCAAAGATTTTAAAGGGGTACAATTTCTCTCCCTGTACATTGAGTTCTAGGGAAAGGATATCGGAAGTTATATGACAGGGTTATTTGTAGTAATAGGAGGTGTTATATTTAGTGAGGTTATCTTATGTGGGTACATATGAAGAGGTTATGTAGAGCAATAAGGGGAACTACATGAGAGGATCTATACATGGTGAGGTTACCTGGAATAATAGCGCGTTATTTGAAACTACATTAGGATAAATAGAAACTTGTTATAGAGAAGAGTTTTGGTGGGAATAAAGAGAATATGGGGGAACAATATTCAGTGGAAGAATATTTTGTATAGAATAGTACGCGTACTTTAAAATGTTAATATTTTATCACAGGCAATTACAGATGGGTCTTATGAACGGAGCAATAGGGGAGTGCTATCCATGGTCCTGAAGCCAAAAATATGGGAAACCCTTAAAGTTTGGTGCTATTTTAAAGAAAACATATTTTTAAAGAAAAAATACACATTAGTGGAATGTTATTTTATCTAATGAACAGGAATACATGTATTTTTTTTGGTATCTATCAGTTTGACAGCATATGTTATATACAAATAGAAAACCAATAGCCATTTTAAGCCCCCCTTAATTCATAATGCACCTTACTTATAGATATGCCCCTCTGTCCCCTGATATCCTGCTTTGTGCCCCAGATATGCTACTCTGTCCCAAGATATGCTTTATAACCCCTGATATGCCACTCTGCCCCTCAGATATGTCACTCTGCCCCTAATATGCTTTATAACCCCTCATATGCTTTATGCTCCCAGATATGCCACTCTGACCACCATATATGCTTTATGCCCCCTAGAAATGCCCAGCTGCCCCCCCAGATATGCTTTATCTGCCGGCAGCGGAGGTTGTCTACACGCATCGCTGCAGCCGGTTAACGTCTGCGCATGCTGCCGGCACTTTCGCCGGGGCTTCTATGGTGGAGCACCGGAAGGTTATGTCATGCCGGTGCTCCACCATATAAGCCCTGGCAGAAGTCCCAGCAGCGGAGGTTGTCTCCGCGCATCGCACAGACGTACACGGCTGCCGGAGTGGAAGATCCAGGTCCCCTGCAGCGCTGCGGGGGATCTGGATCCTAACCCCGCTGCTTACCCACAGCAGGGCTAAATGAAAAAGAAAAAAAAACCCACCCGGAGCCCGGAACTGCACATTCCCTGTGCTAATCCCCGAATATATGCCGTACCCCCTCTTTAAAGACCTAAAGTGGGGGAAAAAAAGTCCGGCCTATATTTGGGCCAATACGGTATATATAACATGGTATAACATTATATATATAGGGCACAGGCACTTAACAAGGAAGGCTCCTGAGACTGAACTCTGCTGCACCAGGGATAGATCCAGTGAAGCCTGATTATTTCGTATTAAAGATAAAACCAGCTGATGACATTGAAGATGTTCTGTCTCAAAAAAAACATTCTTACCAGTGTGTTCTAATATCTCAGAACTGGATTCCCACATAAACTTCTGGCTACATGTAGAAAATGTGTGTATCTCAAAAACAAATTTATTGCAATAAAAATATTGCACATTAAAAATGTAAGCAGTTTATGGATCATATAATTAGTAGGTTAAATCTAAGGACAAAGGAAAAGTATGCTTACATTCGAGAATAATTATCATATTGCTATGAAGTGAACTGGTTGAATGCTGCTAGAATTTAATTATCTGCCACAATGATTACGCTATTCTTATTTTTGCCAATCTGCTATGACAAATGAATAAGAGCTTTGCTACATGTATAGCTTTAACATGATTTTAATACCTTCACCTGACAATCCTTTATATGTGCAATATTTTTTTTCCTGTTTAGTTTACCAATTTATGTCCATAATCCTTACCTTACATTTAGTTCAATAGCTCCAGCAGATTCCATAGCGCCGTTACAATCAATGGAGTAATTTAAAATCTCACACAAAAACATAGCAGATCAAAAGGAGAAGAGGACCCTGCCCTTGCAAGCTTACAATATAGTCAGTGTTTGAGGGGGAAAGTGAAACAGTTGGAGAGCTCATACGTATGAGTTGATAAAGTCAAGATGAGCTGCAGATGTTGCTGGCAGTTCACATGGCTTGATTAGGATGCAGGCTGAGTGTTAGGAAGAAATGTTGTACGAGTCTGGAAAAAGTGGGTTTTCAGAGAGCTTTTGAAATGTCAGGAAGTTGGAAAGAAAGCGGTAGGGAATTCAGAGAAGGGATACAACACGTGTGAAACCCTAAGCACGAGATTAGGAAGATGTAATGACAGTAAAAGAGATAAATAGGTCATGAGAGGAAGAAAAAAGGGTGGATAGGGGTGTATTTGGATAGGAGTGTTGAGATACAATGGGGCGCATAGTTGTTGAGGACTCAGGATCAGAAGTTTCAATTCGATTCCGGAGGGTATGGGTAGCGAATGGAGTGATTTTCACATTGGAGCAGCAGATGAGGAACCGTGACAGAGAAAGATTTGTCTAGCTGCAGTGTTGAAGACAGATTGAAGCAGTGAAAGATGTGAGAGGGAGGGGGTCCAGTTAGTAGGTAGTTGCAATAATCCAGATGGCATATCACAAGTGAGTGGATTCATATTTTGGTTGTTTCTTGTGTGAGGAATGGGCAAATTTGGGACATGTTTTTCAGGTGAAGGGACTAGATGTGTAGGATGAATGAGAAGCTAAGAGTGTGTGTGACACAAGGCAGATAACCTGGTTGGTTGGTTGGTTGGTAGGGTTGTAAACAGTCTGAAATTGTGGACAGAGGGGATGGCGGGATAACCGTAAACTCAGTCTTTGAGATGTTAAGCTTCAGGTAATGGGATGCCATACATGATGCTATTAGATGCAGGAGATGAAATGTTGATTAGTGGGTCCAAGGGGGCTGAGGTGGTTAGAAAGGAAAAGCTTCTGAACAGCAGTGAGTTTGTTGCACACAGAGCATGAATTCCAGAGAGCGCAGAGAAAGAAGTGCTGGGATTACAGTGGACTGGTTTGAGATTAGTAGGACTGCGGTAGTTTGTGCTTGTATAGAAGGTGATGAGGCAGGTCATATTGAGGATTAGGGCGAGTGGGATAATAGATTAGGGGGGGGGGGTTACTCGCTGACTGCAGTGCGAGATGGTGTTGAAATTCCTGCTGTTTCCCTTCAGTATAACTCTTATTTGTCCAATTATGAAGACTCCAGTTGAGATGAGGCCCCTTTAGCTACATTTCCAAGGAAGGATGTTTCCAAGTGAGGCCAAGAATTTATAGAGCTTCTTTCCAAGTGGTCAGACAGTCTTATTGCATATAAGAGGCACACATTTGGTATTTTATCCTAACCATTGTAATTAAAATAGACAAGAGGGCATCAAAGTTAACCCTTTGAAATTAGCGGGGTATGGAGATAGACAACATGGAGGCAAACCAGTGGAAAACAAGGGATTAAGCATGCGATGATGGGTTCAGGGTGCATCAGATTAAATAAGCAGTGGAAGGAAAGGTGTAAGTTTGGCAGATATCAGGTAAAATGTGATTTAAAATCCTTTATTCTTAAAAACCTTAGATAATAAGTTTTTTACTTCATTACTGTCTCTCCCATTGTCTCTTCCTTCACCAGCTGAAAAAAGGTCAGTTTTTTAGTTTTAGCACAGAGGAAACATCTAGTGCGTTGTATTGGCAATGCAGATGCCGATATTGTTATATAAATCTGGAATTTTCTTAGAAATGGGAGTGTGCAGTCCCTTGCCATTTTGTGATCTGTAACCATGTCTCTTCTTGCTCGTGACTGACACCTTTAGTGCAAAGACATTGTCAAGGAGACACTGCAGCTCGTATGAAGCAACAGGGACCAGTGAAAGGCTTTGTAAGAGAAAAGAGATAGTAAGTAGATGGAAAGCCTTGCTTTCAAAAGAGACAAGCAGTATGTTGAAGAATGGTTCGTTTGTGTGTTTGATCACAAGTGATATATATATACATACATACATACATAGCCATTTTCTATTGGAGAAGGCTGCAGTGTTATTAAACATTAAATGAGTTTTTCATCCTTCTATGCTCAGTTTCACACTTTTATTACTAAAGCCTTGGAAACATATTATCTACTACTGTTGAATGGCCCACCCAAATGCCAGCCTCGGTATGTGAATAAGCAGTGTATTCTAGAACCATTTCTAGCACTTCCATTTAGCAACCAGATTCACAAGTATATGCAAGTAGGAAGAAACTGGTGTTACGCCAGTGGTTACAGAATGCATAGTTACTGTGCTAAAATCATCAGATTTAACAATGCACTGTACAGGGCTATATCATCCCTTCCCCTAGATCTAGCCCAATGAATCCTCTTAATTAGTTAAGTTATAGTCACTCCATGACAACCACCAGTGCCTCCACAGTGCAATGTAACATAGGTTAAATGGGCAATCTGGTATCTTGATAATAGAAATCTGCATTTAGGAAAAAAACAGGGTAATATTGGCATTTTTAGATGGCAATGCGAGTGGCTAGTCAAATCTACTAGTAGTGGATGTCAATGAAGGTAGAGCTTCTCTGACAGTCCCTTCACAAAGGCATCACTTTCCATTCCCCAGCAACCCTCATATTATTCTTTGTTCATACTGCATTGTTATGCGTCTGTGCATTGTTCTCAATCCATTGGTACAAGGGAAGGACTCTAAAAGTGCTTTGGACCTGTACAAATGTAAGAAGTAGAATAGATCACCCAGAGTTTGGGGCTGAAACACTCTATGATGGATGATTGGCTTGAAAGTGCTGCCCAGATAAGCTCTGCATTCCATGTTATAAAGCCTTACTATCTAACATTACTAAACCGACTGACTAAAATTGACAATAGAAAATGAACTGGGCAATGCTTATTTATAATGAGCCTGTTTATATTGGCATTATAAATACATGGGTATTTCTGCTCTATTTGCTAAAATGTCAAATGTTTCCAGTTCTCCCCATGTAACCTATGTCTGTTGTACAATATTAACGCTGACTTTCCATATGCAACCTGTAAAAACTTTGTACCCCTACTGCTACTACTTTATAAAGCAACCAACATGAAACATGATATACCCAGCAGATTCAGATTCATTGGTAAACCTTCAGGTGCCTAGTCCATGTTTGGGTGGACAGAGCCAGTTGCCAGCACTACCGGCACCAGCAGTTTCTATGGGCACCGCCAGAAGGTCGCTTCAGACTGAGGATTAGACAAGTTGTTTAGACACTGCTGGCGTCTGTACTGTTATGACCTCACCTGCCCACCGTAATTCCATTTTGGCCAAACTCAGATACACTACTGTTTCACTTCTGTTTGTTTAATTACAGTACAGTTTACTAGAAATAAAGTATATCATGTTACTGTGCAATGTCTGATTTGAGGATGAACCTCTTTTAAGCATTATAATCTGGAGACGTGAGATACTTTTTACCAATTGATTTCCATGCGGAATGTGTACCCTTTAGATGCAGCTCTTTTTTTAACCGATGTTTTGAGTTTTCTGTGCGGTATTGTGTAGAATTCCATCAGTTGCTGGCGGCACATCAAAGGGCCTATAGCACTTTTATTCCCGTGAGACTGCATTTCGACAAGCCAGTGGTAATTTTTCTTTTTCCTGACACTACATGAAATATATACATTGCAAGAACAATAGGTGGCTCAACTCTCAACCCGGTAGGTGCGTGGGATGCCCTGAGAAAATGTTTGAAAGTTAATTAACAGGGATAAATCACTTCTCCAAAAAACATTTTTAGCCGTGCTTTTTTTCTGTTGACAAATCCGAATTTTTTAGGAAAATCAGATTTTTTTTTCTGAAAAAGAATTTACACTTTGAGTGAAATTACATTATATCCCGGGCCTCAGACTCCTCACTCTGGTATCAACTATCTTGGGATAAATGTTAATTATCAGTCAGCCGATTATAATACATGCATTAGGAGTAATAATGACATAACCTAACAAAAGATCTTGATAGTTAAAAGGCTGGATAGCATTATTATGACCATGTGAATTTTGGAAGCTGTACTTATTAACATTTTAATGACATCACTATAATGCGGTCCTTCATCTTAATAACCAATTTTCCATTACCCTTACCATCTACTACCAACTTCTGTCCATATTTCTATATAAGGTAGGAAGGATACGATTTTCATACTTTCAAATATAAACAGCTTTGATGTGATCTCCTGGATTACAATAAAGGTTATACAGCGGCAAAACGGCCCTTAAGTCAATAAAAACAAATCATTTACCATACTTTACAATGATACGTTAAAGCATTTTAAGATCTGCATCTTGGCAGGTCCTGTTGAAAACAGCGCAATCATTAGAAACATAAATTGATAGCAAATTAGAACCATTCATGCCATCTTGTCTGCTCATTTCTTCCTGATACAAAGACAGAGACCTTAATCAGTCCTTGGTCGTGTCTCACATTCAGGATAGCTTTATTCCAATCTCATGCATGTTTAATTCCCCTTAATGTATTAGCCTCTCCCACTTCTTCTGGGAAGCTGTTTTCTTTATCTACCACCCTTTCAGTAAAGTAACATTTTCTTACATAACATCTAAACCTCTGACCCTCTAATTTTAGATTATAACCAAATTGTGTTCTAACATTTCTCCTCATTTTCCCATACCTTGTTAAATTAAGGTAGTGTAAGCAAGAGCATTGCTTATGAATGGTTTTGCTGATTGGTGATGCAATAAGAAATGTTATTCCAGGCATTGTTTGTTTCAAAATCTACAACCAACTTGGGTAGGTGTTATAAGAATTGATGTAGTTTTCATTAAATCTTTCTAAAAGTTGGTTCTCTTGTGGCCATCACTGGGCAACACATACTCACCAATATGATAAGACCTAATGAGTGAGTGAGGACCTAATTTAAGATTTTCTTTAAAGATTGTAGTGCCTGTATCACATATGTAACTGGCAAAATATAAAATATATAAGCTGAAGAACACTGTTCATTTTAGAGGAGGTCATATGGATCAAACAGTTTCATCAAAGTCTCACAGCAGTACAATGCCAATGTGGAACAGGTGGGAACATGTCACTTCGTGTGCCTTCAGTGTTTTTTTCAACTTGTTTGTTCTTGCCATCTCAGTACAGGGATTTTTTTGTTTCATGGTGCTTTGCTGACCTTCTGTTTGGAAATCTTAGAAGCTACAGATTGTGCTGCTGGCGTTCTCTGCTAATCTTCCAACGTGATTCTCAGTTATTTATTTTAACACGAAACACATTAGCTCTGAAGTGAAGGAGGGATTGGTCGTCAAGAATTTTCCTTATGTCATTTGCACTTGTAAATCATTACCGTCTTTACCATGGCAATTCTTTGCTCAGCGTTCCGACAAGAGAGCCACTGATACGTTTTCCAACTCTGTTTCAGCATCTCTCTGCTACCTTCAAGTGATTCACCCATCCGCACCATACCTACGTCTTAGTTTTTATTAGGTTGGAACCCTAGCACAATCGTCATACATGTGGCTATTTTGTTTTTTATCTTCTGCTATATAACAAAAAGTGCTCTTGTGAGCCTCGTGAGCCTTAATGTTGCTTCTGCTTTTAACATTACTACACAGCTCAGGGTGAAGTAGCTTTGCTATGAAGCATTTATGTGACGCTATGATGATGGTGAAAAAGCAACACATCCTAAATAAAACATACTTTATATCTCTATATGCAGAGACTTCATGTCAGGAAACTTTGTTATTGTCACAATATGTGCTACCCATCAATTCTGCCATCTTGTGTTACTTTTTATTCCACATAATTTGATTATGTATATGAAAAAAACAAAGCCTAAAAAACATTTGCTAATACATTGATGACATTTGTCATTTTTTGTGCTTGTTGTGGCCACGCCATAAACGAAGAGGATGAAATGCTCACCAAGAACAGACATTCGCTTCATAGCCTGTCCTACAATGTGTCCTCGCTAGGGAGCATGTCAAATTTCAGCTCTCTTGTTCCATTACAGAGGAAAAATCGCCATCTACATATCAGTATGATCCCGCCCAAAAGGGCAGTCCAGAACAGAAATGTGAGACAATGTGGGGAACCAACAACCACGGATGTATGTTTCGGCCTTCATTGGCCTCGCCAGGGGAGTGCGGTTGGTATCCCTCTAGACACAAGAGAGCAAGAACAATGGACTCTCCAGTAATTTAATGTAGGCTCTAAAATATTCCATCTACATGTGCTTTATTTTCTCAAAAATATAATAAGATATGCAACTAAGAGACCTTCAGATCCTCACCATAAATGATCCAGTCACCAGTTTTCATACAGTCCCCAGTGGAGTCTGAGGTCGTTCATTGGTTGTATTGAGCAGAGGTCTCATAAGCGATGGAGGTGCAGATCCCCTAGTTACTTCTATACCGCTAACAGGAAGGACAAAGGGGACAGAGAGAGTCTTCTTAAGGATATATGGTCATCTACAGTACCCCTCCAACACAGATAACATTATTACTCACATATATGGTAACCAAGGTTTTTGGTTACACTATTGGGAACTAATATTTGGTTATGATTCATATCTATTCCATTTTGCAATGAACATCATATTTGTGTTATACTTTAGAGAATGTGGACTGACTTTTTCAGCCTCTGATGTGATAGTCCTTTCTAAATGATTTAAACCTTTACAAGTACCCATCAACACTAGAACTTGACAGCTTCTTTAAAAGCATGCTGTGGGCCTTAGCACTGGGAAAAACATTGCTAAAATCTAGATAGGCACTATCAGCAGGCTCTAAGCTATCAATCTCCCTTGGTCAGTGCCTGGAAAAGATCCTATCGAGTTCGTCTGACAAGATCATCCATTAGTAGAACCCTGCTGTGTAATGTACATGAAAATGTGTTTATCTTATGGTTGTTCTATGGGGCTTCCTGGAAACAATGCCAGACAACCAGCACTGCGGTTTATGCTCACTCATCACTAATACACTGTCTGCTGGTCCTCCTAATCTTTTCTTTCATAGAAAGGCACAGGGAGGATTCCAATTACCGCTTACTGCTCGTTTCTCTCTCTTTATACTGATTTGCCATAACTACGTGGCAGTTACCACAACTGTACCTGGATATGCTTCCAGCATGCTTAGCTGGCCTTATATTCTGTTAATTGTTTTGGTGTTGCCGCCATATGTAAACAGTCGAGTTTTTAACATATTTGCACCTATATTTTCATGTCAATTGGGATGCAAACCAGGAGGGAATGAGAGTTAAATCTGTGGGCATCAAAAACATATTGCCACAAGCAACTGGGTATTTTTAAAAGGTAGCTAAACTTTGAGGTTCAGTGCATGCAAAAATGACCCTTGTATCCAAAGCTTCTCCTTGCTACATTTGGCTTCTATTATATTTAGTCTGTGTTATTCTATACAAGAAAATGAGCAAAAAGCTGAATGCAATAGTCCATGCCAGACGTACACATTTCCTTTGTTGGAGGTGTAGTTTTTCACTGGCTTTGATGGAACTCTTTCATCTTGAGACCTCAAGATCTAAGCTCCTTCTGATCTAACACTTGCATTTCCCCTCTGTCATTCTCAATGTGAGCAAAAGCTAACCATGTTCTGTTACCATCATTTGTATTACATCTTATTTCAGGCATCTGAGGGATTGGATTACCCTAGGCAACCCGTACAGTTTTTTTTTACTTGTCTTTTGTCCACTTTATATGGACACTAAAATGTCACATACAGTCTCACCAATGAAAACCATATTAAATTAAATTACTTAGTAAGCACCTTAATAAGCCGTCGAGTATCCCACCAGCTTTAGCTAATCATTGGCGAGAATGCATGCCCAATTACATTAATGGGGGCACTTTCTGTGTATACATGTGGGGGTCTCATTACTCAATACTCTCTTACGTGAGCAAGTAGAGCTGGCTGGCCTTGAGTTACCACATGTGCACACTAGGTATCAGGATAAAAGCATCACTTTCAAGCCAAGGACCTCCTGGGAGGGGAAAACGGTGGAAATTAAAGGAGATACCGATCATATCCATTGAAGTATCCCTTTTTAAATGAACTGCCTGTTTTTCTCCACGTTGCAAAATCCGTAAATTGGTAGGAACATTCATGTAAAAAGGGCATTTTGTTTCAGAAGAAATACACTGTAAATGTTCATATTTATTTGTATTTGTATCTTTGTCATAATAACATATTGGCAATTGTCACTTTGCCTGTCGTACCTGACAGCGGTGGCATCATTAGGCTTTTATCTTAGCTAATGTCATTTACTGTGCAATGGACCCTTTAGGTCTGCCTCCACTCTGTAAATGTTAGTCTGGAAGGTTGAACTGCTAACAAGGTGTTGTTTGTAGAACATTACAACTTAGAATTCAAATCGCAGATATTCTGCCTAAAAAACCTTTACAGTAATAGCCTTGTTAGAAAAATGCAATCATTTCTCTCGGAGACCTGTAGCTTGTTTTTCTCAAATTTCCGAGAAAGCCGTACGCTGAGGACCTTCAGGTGATGCTAATGGGATGCATCCCGTGTGGAGTTCTCTCTTATATAATTATACATGTTTTTCGAAGAAGACTGAAAAAAAGGGGTGATCTCTGACATTTATTCAGTAATATCTTGCTTCTTTACAGTTAACTAACAGACGTGCTGGATCCACACCGTCTAAGCTGTGACAGTGAAATGGTCCCAAAGTTTCTGTTCTGTTTGTACAAGCATTTGCTGTACACACAGTGGGGCGTGTGTATAAAATTATCTCCATCGTTCAAGCAGTTGCGGCTGATTCTACTGGCTGCACCAAAAGGGAAGAGATTTCAAGGAATGTATAAAAAAATGATATATATAAAGTCACAATTAATTTGCTATTTTTAGATAGCTTTATTGAACTAGCATTCTTCATCCCTTTGTCCCAGGCATCGTTGCACAGATGAATAAAGACGTTTCCTGGGCTATTTGGGATTAGCATAACTGGGAACTTTCTGGGTTTGACTTGGAGTTTCCTGGTGAAGTGCTACTTCCCCTTTTTCCTGGTACACGAGCAGTGTTTCGCCACTAGCCCTCCTACTTCTAATAAACTTAAGGGTGCCCAGGTGTAGCCAAGTCCTTTGTGTGACTACTCCCATCCATAATGCAACTAGCCCCCTATGTATTTAAAGTGGACTGCGTAGAGTTATTAATCTTCTACAAGCAAAAGCAAAAAATGTACTCAAGCAGACTTTTCAATACATATCCTGGCACATAGTGGAGATGTGGGCGATAATCCATTAAAGCATGGCCTATCTAATGTTATATTGGAGTACAGCAAACAAATTCGATTTGGACATGTTTCCTTTCCTGCCCTTTTGGTTCAAACAAAGTAGTTTTTTTCAATGGGGAGGTCCCTGTCATCTTCTGGACTCACATTTTAATAAAATGTAACAAGTGGTAATTGTTGGATAAGATCCCAGAAAATAATCTTGGCCAGGTTCCACGTCATTTAGTTAAGGAGAGGAACAGTGAGGCTAGGAAAATAAATAGATTATAGGCAGTCATTTGCGTAAATTGAAGTTCAAACAAATCTGAATGCACAAGTCAATTATTTACTTGTTTTGTTGGTATGCTCCCATTTATTGCTTTGTGACGGCATTCATAAATAAGTTTTTTGCATATGCTGTTCTATGGGAAACCAAATCTTTTCGGGTGTTTCTTTTTTGCTGTTGTAAGTATGTGATATATCTAATGTTCTGTGCCCTGCAGTGAAGGTGAGAATTACTGTTTTCTCTCTACCTTTTTTGCAATCTTTCATATCCATATGATGATGCCTAACCTGTATATGTTATTTATGATGCAAATTTCAATAAAAAGAAGGTACAAAACATTATTCTTTAAGAATAAACAATGGCAACTGTGTGTCTTTTAATACTAATGTATAAACCATAATCATAAATTACACGTGGCTTGCAGGGCAGAGGCAAAAAAGGAGGAACATCTCCATATGCAGTGGCGGAACTACCGGGGTCGCAGGGGTCGCAACTGCGACCGGGCCCCGGCGGCAGGGGGGCCCAAGCCAAGGGGCCGCCCGAAATCTTTTTTCAGTTTATTTTTAATTTTTTTTAAATAAGGCAGGGGCGTCCAACATGCGGCCCGCGGGCCAAATGCGGCCCGCGAGACCTCGAGGTGCGGCCCGCGTAAGATCGGCAGCCAGGGCAACCGATCTTACGCGAGCCGCACCTCAAGCCCTGCTACTTACTTGTGGGGGGGTCTTCTGGACTGCACAGAGGAAGCGGAGTTCACGTGACATCCTACTTCCTCTGTGCTTTAGCAGAGAAGGCAGAGGGAGGCCGCGCCCCCTGCTGAAGTCTGTGAGCGGCATCGAGGAGCTGCAGTACAGGTAAGGGGGTGGAGAGGGTGTTTGAATGAGTGTGTGTGATTGAGGGAATGAATCTGTGAATGAATGATTATATGAATAAATGAGTGTGTGTGTGTGATAGCATGGATGTGTAAGTGCTGAAACCTAGGCATGATGGGACTGTGATTGCTGTTAGCAATCACACTCCTATCATGCCAAGTCAGCCAGTACATGCTGAAACCTGGCCAGCTGCCCCCCTTGTGTAGTGATGCTGCCAGCAGTATGGGGTCTGCACTTACAGCCACCCTGTACCAGCATGTACTGGCTGACTTGGCATGATAGGAGTGTGATTGCTAACAGCAATCACAGTCCCATAATGCCTAGGTTCCAGCATTTACTGGATGGATGTGTAAGTGCTGGAACCTAGGCATGATGGGACTGTGATTGCTGTTAGCAATCACACTCCTATCATGCCAAGTCAGCCAGTACATGCTGAAACCTGGCTAGCTGCCCCCCTTGTGTATTGATGCTGCCAGCAGTATGGGGTCTGCACATCACTTACAGCCACCCTGTACCAGCGTGTATTGGCTGACTTGGCATGATAGGAGTGTGATTGCTAACAGCAATCACAGTCCCATCATGCCTAGGTTCCAGCATTTACTGGATGGATGTGTAAGTGCTGGAACCTAGGCATGATGGGACTGTGACTACTGTTAGCAATCACACTCCTATCATGCCAAGTCAGCCAGTACATGCTGAAACCTAGCTAGCTGCCCCCCTTGTGTAGTGATGCTGCCAGCAGTATGGGGTCTGCACATCACTTACAGCCACCCTGTACCAGCATGTACTGGCTGACTTGGCATGATAAGATTGTGATTGCTAACAGCAATCACAGCGAGCACAGTCCCATCATGCCTAGGTACCAGCATTTACTGGTTGCCTGGGTATGATAGTAGTGTGATTGCTAACAGATCCTATCATGCCAAGTCATATTGCTAATTTTGTCCAATTGTGTGTTACCTACTTTTATTAAACATGTGAGTTTTTATTATTATTATTTTTAAAGGTGGGGGTCATTTTCGGTTTTGGCTAAGTGAACCCTGAATGTTTTGGTCCAGAATTTTCATTTTAGTTCATCCCTAGAATAAATCTAGGGAATCCTGAATTTGTAGTCGCAAAACTTTCAAGGCCCAGAAATCAGTGAGAGGAAGAGTAAAGGTTTTGTGTCATTTTACTTTATTTAAATCTGCATATTTTATTAAAGGCCATATTTTCTCTCAGTGAAAAATGAGTGCGGCCCGCGCACGTATACAATTCTGATGAAGTGGCCCACTGCAGAAAAAACTTGGACACCCCTGGATTATGCCCTTTGTACATGCGCCCCTTTTTCTTTGATTTTTTTACAGATGTGATTCAATATGTAAATTAAATTTGTTGAAAAAAAATTGTTGGGTAAAAATCATGTTTTTTGGGGGGGGGTGAGGGGGTGGGGGGGCCCTTAACAGATTCTCGCACCCGGGCCCTGAGGCGTCTAGTTACGCCCCTGTCCATATGTATGCACTTTCCCTAGTGTTATCTTTTAAATATCTATAACCTAACATTGCTCATTGATGTAGACATGGATGCAAATTAAATCAATTCTCCATTGTAGAATAATCTATGTACTGTTGATACATGAGACCTCAGTCCCTCCCTTTTATATCAACATTCAGCACTTTTCCTTTTTCATCCATGTTGTACAGTACCATCATTTACTGGTTCCCAAAAGGGTCTTTCCATATTGCTAATACACACTATGTTCAGGCTTTTGATTATGTTATTTATTCAATAATATCATGGGCGGCGATTCTTATCATGCCATTGACTGTGGCAAATTCCTTTTTTTAATTGTAAATTTTAATTATTAGGGTTTTCAGGGGACAAACAGAAAACTGGCAACAAAAGTCTCAGCCAGAGGGCTGTACCCTAAAAAATCAGAACATTAGATTGATCTATGTACAGAATTTATGCTGTCTGGGCCATTGGAACAACTGGGCAAATGCCCAGTGGTCCGGTGCCAGTGCCGCATAATGCCACTCTGTTACCCTTAGTCCTGCTCGTGTGGTAGATCTGATCCTTCAGTATGCAGCCTCTAGGCTAACACAAACTCTGACAGCGTGAACGCAGGCACACATACATCATTTAATGTCCACTGGCCTTAAAGTGGCAGAATCCACAGTCTAGCCCTGATGTTGGCTAAGGTTCAAATTATGCTAGACTCATCGATCCACTATTAACAGAAAACCAGTGGGGGTGGACCAGCTGTATCCCTGGAGAACCAATTTTCCCAGAAATATTGATTTCCTTGGTTTGCTTTGTGATTCAAGGTTCAGTTGCCTCTTGTGTCTCATGGCATAGTTGCACTTTGTAATTCAACAGCTGCACCACCAGCCAACGTTTTCATACACTGTTGGCACCTTGAGGGCTAAACCCAAGGACCTTTTTGTTGAACTGATTTAACACCTAATGTGACATGTAGACATTTTTATACCCTACTGATCAATACACAAACATTGGTTTTAGATGACTTCTTAATTTTAATGTGTTTTCTGCTTTTCTTGTATTATCGCAAACAATTTCATTTACCATGCAGAGCCCCAAAAGATTTTGTAGAGCCTGACAACGGCATTCTGTAATTCTTCCTCTAGTGCACATATACAGTACAGTATCTCTCGCTGTTTTAAATCCTGATCATGCCGCAGAGCTTCACATCGCTGCATATCACACCATTGTCCTCTTTGGCAGTGGAGTGGTTCGTTTGTCCTTGATGTGAACGGGAAAAAAAAACCCGTGCTGTATTTTCTCTGCTTATTATCGTGTCCCTTTGATTTAAATCAGATTTTTATTTTAATCACACTCTTTCCCAAACGCAGCATTGTATGACTGCACCTCTCACATCTGCATTGGCCGGATAACATTGATCCCTTGAAACAGTATTGAATTTAGTGGCAAGCTGTGATTGACATAAATAAGAAGTTAAATTGGTGAAACAAGCGAATGATACCGAGTGAAAAATGAGTATTCATGGACTATTTTGATGTGCTGATGCCCTTCATAGTCCACAAGGTCACTGGGCCAATGTTGGCATGCTGTGTGTATAATGGTATAATATGCGCTATATATGTGTAGAGCCAAGGAAACCCTGAGCTATGAATACAAAAAAAAGGGCAGTTTCTTTTTTAAAGTGATATTCCAAGAACGGGAGATAAAGGGGCAGAAAATTAATAAGGTGTAAACAGAGTTAAAAGGGCGGTTACCAGGTGAAACAGCCTTACAGCAGATTTAAGTAAGGGAATTTAAGAATGTGTTACATAGGCTTTCCTAAATATTAGGCAATGCCTTGGACCAAATAAGGCTTAAGGCTTTTACAGCAGGAAAAATTTGAAAATTAGAAGGGCCGAATAATTGTCTGCCATCAAATCCTACCTTTTATGCTTAGTGGCAGAATGGAAGCCTGCACATACTTAATAGGTTGCAATGGGAAGTGATACTAACTGTGTAAATAAGGCGCTTGCTGTTTATTCTTCCTTTTCAGACCAGAGGTGGTAATAAACAGAATAACATAACATAGCAACACCGAGCTTGTGGATGCAAACTGACATACAGGATAAGCATGGATTTTAAATTATTACATTGACAACACAATCACATTTAAGTGAATCGTTAAAAACGATCAATAAATGTCCTATAAGTGCTTGTGGTCTTCAATATTATACTGAATGGTGTGGTTTCTTCTTGCTTATGGAAGCACAAAAAGTATATAAAGATAGAGGAGCGCACAAACCTAAATAGCATAAAAGACCTATAAAATTACAGAGTTGCTGCTAGAATAATAATGACCAATAAGCACCAAAAAAAAAGCAATACTTCAGCACATGCCCAGCCAATACCATTAAAAAAACACCTAAAACACCTAAAATCATAAATACTGGGGATTCCATCACTCTCTATGACCATAGATTGCTTAGCCCACCATAAAGTCAAAGTACCCCGATGTAGTCCTATCTAATTTTTATGGCCAAACTTGGGGTAGTGGCAGGCATTCCTAATCTACTGTTATTGTTGATAAGGGCTGGATCCAGACTATGATTTTTGGACGGACACTGCTGGTATAGATATTCAGGCAATACTATATCATGTTCCATTTGTGGTCTACTGAGGGACATCACAAGTGAATCTATTCCCTTTCGTCCTCTAAAGGTGAGCCAGGCATTCTATAATGTGGAATATTACCCCCATGTCCCAGATCCACTGCCTTACTGAACAAGGGCATGTTAGGCAAGGATGTCCAAATACCCTCTTAACCAGAGATGATTATAAAGTGCAGCATGTGTCCCAACCATAGATGTTTTACTGAAAAGTCTCAGGTTAAAGGGGAAATAAGATTCTTATACCTAATATACGTATACCTTATATCATCAGATATCTTTATAAAACAAGACCACATATTCACAGCTAAGAGTGCACAGAAAATGACTATATTGAGTGCAAATGTGTTTAAAAAGGAAAAAACCCTACTTACAGTCTATCTAGGGCAGGTAAAACCCTGTAATATACCAATGCAAAGATACTTTAAACATTAATATGATGAGTGCCTGCAATATTAAACACATTAGGATAGTAAAATGGATTTACACAAATGCATATGAATCACAAACGGCAATAATTGCAGGACAGAAAGACTGCCAAAGATTAAAGGGGATATATCACTGAGAGTGTATATTATCATATTTACATTTAAATCCATATGTGTGGAGTATTGTATAATATTCTGTTTTACGTAGGTGTCATTTGTGACAGCAGTGTTTTTGCAATGATGTTCTGTAAGGTTTCCAGATCAATTTAATGCTTAAAAAAGAATGAACTGCACATATTCAACATAACACATACATAGCATGTTGTTAACCTGTGGTAGACACTAACATTTGGACAGACAAATGTCTCTATTTCACTAAGAATTTGAGGGGTTGGTTAAGTTGACTCAGTTGAATTGAGCCCCGCAGGCTAAGACTCGCAATAAAACTCCCAGTAATATGCAAATTGTTTGTGAGAGCGTGAGACTTTACATTTTAAGGGGGCAGATAAGGGCATACATGCTGTATGAAAATGTGCATGCCCTCACCTTAAACTTGCAAAATATAGAATAAAGAAAAAAACAACCTCCTGTCATATGAAGAAATAACTGCATAATTGAAAATTAATGGGATACCAAGGTGGTGGTAGGGCATAGGGTAATAAGACATGCCTTATGGGAGGCCCCATGTAGGAGCCCCCATCAATCCCATCCTGTGGTGCATGGGTAGCATCATGATTTTACCTCTTTTTCCCTGGCAATTCAATACATTGCATCTTTAATGCAAATTCTTGGAAAGATTCAATAGAGTCCCTCTTTTACATATGCACTATTTGAACACACCCAAGCTCCTTGCAGAAGGTGTGTTTGGATACACATGCATTATGGCTAAAGAGACCCCCCACACGTGCATGGCAAACATTGTTCCCTTTGATTCCAATAGAAATACTTTCCTGGCAGTGATTGGCTGCTTTAAACAGCCAACACAAAATGTGGTTGATGGATGGTGCTGCATACTGCAGTTCTGAATTACAATGTAGGTGCCCTTTATTTTAGATTTTTTTTTTTTACTTTTAGTTATTTATTTACATCTTACAGAGTTTAAAATGTATTCTGTACTTATTTCGAAAACAATGCACCCTTTTGTACACTCCTGTAAAAATATATTGTGTGTATCATGAAAATATAAATACACATACAAAATAAAATTAGTCACAGGTGATTCATGTTCTTTTCTAATATATCTTTTTTGCAGCGCTGTTCTTAACTTAGTCCCATTTTACATCTTATTAAGACAATTATAATTTAGATACATTTAAGTGGATATCATCCTGTATCATGTAGAATCAACATATTTTCTCTTCAAGCTTCTTAATAATCTTCTGTTCTATCAGACAGAGATAGTGCTATAGCGTAAACAGAATACTCAAAAATATAGCATACATCATCAACTAAAGATAATTATCTTTACCGTGAAGGGCATGTCTTGTCCTATCTAGATATTGCCAGTGAACGTTTCATCAAAATGTTTCATAACTCCTTCCACATACCTACATACCAACATTTAAGGAGTCCAAATTGGGACATCTGCATTGGAGGGATAAGGCTAAAAGCAAGGAGGTGGGGGGCTGGGTGGAAATTAGAGCATCTCCCAAACGGCCCTTGATCCCCACTGCCAACAAATGAGGGACTGTGGTGCATTTACCTGATACAGTAGAACAGTGGCCAGAAATCAGGACAGTTGTTTGAAAATTGGGACTATTGGGAGGTATATACAGCATCTCACATTTTTGTAAATATTTTATTATATATTTTCACGTGACAACACTGAAGAAATGACACTCTGCTACAATGTAAAGTAGTGAGTGTACAGTCTGTATAACAGTGTAAATTTGCTGTCCCCTCAAAATAACTCAACACACCTTGGCAACAAAAGGGCCCAATTAGCCATTTTCCCTCCCCGGTGTCATGTGACTCGTTACAAGGTCTCAGGTGGGAACGGGGAGCAGGTGTGTTTGGTGTTTTCGCTCTCACACTCTCTCATACTGGTCACTGGAAGTTCAACAGGGCACCTCATGGCAAAACATTCTCTGAGGATCTGAAAAAAAAGAATTGTTGCTCTACAAAAAGATGGCCCAAACTATAAGAAGATTGCCAAGACCCTGAAACTGAGCTGCAACACGGTGGGCAAGACCATACAGCGGTTTCACAGGACAGCTTCCACTCATAATAATGGCCACACAAAATATTGACACTTTGGGCCCAATTTGGACATTTCCACTTAGGGGTGTACTCACTTTTCTTGCCAAGGTTTAGACATTAATGGTTGTGTGTTGAGTTATACAGGCTGTACTCTCACTACTTTACATTGTAGCAGGGTGTCATTTCTTCACATGAAAAGGTATAATAAAATAATTACAAAAATGTGAGGGGTGTACTCACTTTTGTGAGATACTGTATGTGCTTACACTTTTTATTCTTGTATGCATTTGGGTACATAATTAACTGCTATGAAAGCAGAAGCAACATTGTATTTGTGTGCGCTGCCATACATATGGCTTTATCAGAAATATCCATTTGTAAAAAATTGAATAAGTATATTGAAAGGCACATATATACCACTCCACCAGATGCAGATTTTATTTCAGTGCCTCCCTGCCTACAGTTTCTTCTCTGCATATAGAAGCGGGCAGAGGACATCTCACTCATATATTGTAAATCAAATGCTTTGCAAACAAGGCCATAGCTCATGAATACAATTTTATAGTTTTGCCTCTCTGATTCATATCAGCTTGGAGAGGACAAGCAGAGATGCAATTTTTATTACATAGTCAAACAATTGTGTTATGCTTCTTTTTTTACTTTTTTTTATGCACATGCGCTGGAGTTGCAAGTTGTTAACTTGATGAGAGTAACTTTTTTGCAGCCTTGTAAAGTGCAGAGCCTTGATCTTTGCCATAAAGCAGTTGGAAAAACACCAGAAATATGCCTGTTTAAAGAAGCTTTGCTGTCTAAAAATCTATATTTGTAGTGTAGGTTTTTGTTTTGGAAGTATTCTGTAGGTGTAGGAAGAAGTCATGATGTCCCCCAGCGCATCATGGTGAAAAATGGTAAAGGAGTTTGGCCATGTGTCCAACATTGAATGCTACAAGTGTGGCCTGCTTAGTAGTATAACTGGATGCCACATACACAAAATAAAGCATTTAATGGGGAAAAAGAGGATAGAGTGATGTAGAAGTGCTGAAATATAAGGCCCCAGCATCAGATTAGGACATGGTGTTCTCATCAGTCATGTGAAGAGCAGTTTATTTTGAAGAGAGTGATGCTTTGATGGTACTAATTCCTCCTAGAGGTATTAGTGACAGGAGCACAGTTTAAGCTTGCTTGATGCTTATGTATCATAGCATATTTTAGAAGATTTAGTAAGGAACAGGGTATGGTATATGTAAGTATGTAAAAAAGAATATTATGTCAGGCAAATGCCTGTCATCTGGTTCTACTCGGGTTTTTTATAAAGATGTATTAAGTCAGAGATCTTTACCTTAAGAAGAAAATGTCTCCAGTTACTGCATCATTTCAAGAAGTATACAGAATACTAATGTGTTACAAGTATCTGTTGCTATGTTGCTAGCCAGACTATGTTTCCAAGTGATTAGGATGCAAATTATGAAATAATATTTTCTGTAACGCATTGTCAAGGCATCATAGAGGTTAAGAGAAATGGCACCAGCAGCTTAATCCATGCAAGAGCCCAGCATCAGTGAGGACATAAGTCAGAAGGTCACCTGGAAATCATGTCAGTACAACCATTTATCAGACGTCTGAAGTTGCCTACAATATTTTGGCTGCGTCAGCATAAAAAATGTCCTCTATCAAGCACTATTAATCTCAGACGAGGCAGAAGAAAATGTCCACTCACAGCATGTGCATAAACACATTTCCACAGAGATAAAATATAGTTGAATTTGTGTTCTTTTACTAAAAATGTACTAAAAGAAGGAGCGAAACCTTGCATTTTCTTAAGAAGATGTGTCTTGGATTGAGCAAACTGATAGGACTGTTCTGGATAGGCCAGTTTTGCAGAGGTTGTGGTAAATATTTACAAATAAAGCTGTCAGACATTTTGAGTAAAGAAGAAGAAGTATCTGAATCTTAACAATATGTAAGAAAAGAGCTACATGGTGGGTCAGAGTCTGTTATAAATGTAGTTTTGGGGGCCATTGTTAAAAAAAATAATATTTCAACAAAGTTTCCAGTAGTGAGTAAAAGGGTTTATTCATTTGTCCACAAAATGAATGAATAATCGCCATGTTCTAACAAAAGTGCCACTCCAACTTTGCACCCAGGAGAAACAAGTTGTTTATATTTTCAATTCCTGGCAGTCGTTCCTCCAGGAGAAATGAATAGAAGGTAAGCAGCAGGTGTGCTTTTTGAATCCTGCCAGCTTCTCAGCATAACCCTAGTGTATGAGATGTGACAGATGAATGTACACACAGTGTCCTGATGTCCTGCTAGACAGAAGCAAAGACACTTTCTCGTTCTCACTGAGATGCCTTTTAATTAACTCTGTCTCACTGTCTTCAGATAGACACATAGAGGGGGGAAAATAAGTTCTTGGCCTCAGACGTTTCCTTCAAAAATTAAATCTAAGAACCTACAACTAGTTCTTACATGGAACCGTATTATTATTGTTATTATTTTTACTAACGAATATTTGAAGGATTGAATTTGTGTTCTTCTGCTCAACCATGCAAGATCTTATGGAAGCCCGCTGTGTGTCCACCATGGTCTTCTCTAGTGAAGGATCACATTGTTTCTGCCTGACCTGGCCCTGTTGCCAGAATTCTTTTTTATACCAATTACCTTTATCTGAAAATGCTTCTCTCCAATGCAGCAGATGATTTCTAAATTCATCCCAACAAGCTTGTATCATTTTTTCACATACACTTTTATTCGTGTTTAGTTGAGTTTTTAAATAATGCCATGCTCCATTTTAGCAATGTTTCTTGGCACAGTTTCCCATTTATTTCTGTCCTTCTGAAAAATATGCACACATACATTTCTGTCTTTCTCAGGCCTCTATATAAAGATGGATTATTATCTATTGTACTTTGAATATCTTGCCTTTTCTTTTCGAGTTCCGGCTCAAATACTGCAGAGCCAAGTTTGACAAAGAACAGGATACAAAGCCCATGAATGCTGATGGGAAAAAAAAACGTGTTACTATTGACGCAGAAAGGTTCAATATTATTTACTTCGTTATCCAAAAGAGCCTGGATTGCTGTTTTTTTTACATGTTGATGTGTCTTGTGCTTTACCATGAAACAACACTAAAATTAGAAGCAGGAGTATACGTTATATTTCTTTGCATTAGAATACTGGTGAATACTGGATTTAATAGCGTACACTGTGTGTGTTTTGATGTCATTACTTTTTTACCACTTTTCCATCTGCAATATGTTTCTGGAGAATAAGGCAGACTCAACCTCACTGCCAGGTGCTCAAATAACTAATTTCTGTAACCATGTCCTTAAAATGATCATTTATAATACAGGATGGAAGCATATTATATCACTAACCATAAAGTATTGGCCTCTGTTGTCTGAGTTGATATTGGCTTCTTTCATAAGGGAAATCCAGTTCTATTTACTTCCAGACTTGGGGATCTAGGAAAATTCACTACTTAATTACTCTCCCGTGATCTCAGTGTGCAATAATTTACTCCCATAGCACTTTTAGTGAACCTATCATTGCTGATTATGAAATTATATTCTCATCTTAGTTAAATTCATAACAAAACCCCCACTTGGAAGATTACATATATACTATATGAACATAAGTATTGGGACACATCAAGCGTGGTACTGTGATAGGATGCCACCTTTGCAATAAGTCAGTTTGTGATATTTTATTCCTGCTAGATATTCCTCAGTCAACTGTAAGTGGTATTATTGGAAAGTGAATGCGTTTAGGAACAGCAGCAGCTCCGCCACGAAGCAGAAGACTATGTAAAGTCACAGATCAGGGTCACGGAGCGCTCAGGCGAATGGTGTGTAAAATGTCACCAACACTCTGCTGATTCCATAGCTGAAGAGTTCCAAACATCCACTGGCATTAATATCAGCCTCACATCACCAAGTCGGATTAAGTGGTGTAGAGCATGCCACCGTGGGACTCTGGAGCAGTGGAAACGTGGAGTGACGAATCACATTTTTATGTTCAGCAGTCTGATCTGGGTTTGGTCAATGCCAGGAAAACATTACCTGACTGCATTGTTCCAACTGTAAAGCTTGGTGGAGAAGGGATAATGGTATGGCCCTGTTTTTCAGGGGTTGGGCCCCTTCCTTCCAGCGAAAGGAAATGTTAATGCTAAAGCATACTAAGACATTTTAGACAATTGTATACTTCCATCTTTGTGGGAACAGTTTGAGAAAGGTCCTTTTCTATTCCAGGATGACTGTGTCCCATTCCACAAAGCAAGGTCCATAAAGACATGGTTGGATTAGTTTGATGTGGAAGAAGAAGCTACATTGTAGCAGAGTGTCAATTCTTCAGTGTTGTCACATGAAAAGATATAATGTGCCTGACCTCACAAATGCTCTACTGGATGAATTGGCAAAAATTCCCATAAAACACTCCAACATCTTGTGGAAACCCTTCCCAGTGGAAGTGGTTATAGCTGCAAAGGGGGGGGGGGCTATTCAGAATGCTATGTAATAGAAGTCCTTGTTGGTGTAACGGTCAGATGTCCCAATACTTTTGTCCATATAGTGTATATGCCCCTGGCAAATCAGTTTAAAAAATGGCTAGCTTTTAGCTGCTGTAGTAACTACCAACTATTTTAGCATTTCTTCATACCCATTGAGTTTCCCAGGACTTTAGAAATAGCTCATTAATTTAATGGCAGTGAATGAGGGACGATTACTTCTTTTTTTTTTTTTGCTCTACATTGGTCATGGATTGGTCTACATATCACAGAACGGTTAAGTGACATGAAAATGAAATTGCAATGAAAACCCCCCAATTTATGTAAATCATACTCTCAGCCAGAGTCTATAAACATGGGAAGTCATGTATATTGCAACTTCTTTGTTAATGCCCAATAAGTAGCACAGTAATGGATCAATGTAGAACAAAAATGCAATGGCAGATAAGCTTTCAGGACCTCAGAGGTCTCTTCTGCAGGTAGAATCAGAAATAATGGAGATTGACTACATCTGAAGAATCTTCTTGTAAGATGGCCCTGTATCAACGAAAGACCAAATCTTCTCCTAGGTTACAGGTAAAACAATTTTCTTATTAATAGAGATATGCTCAAAAAAAGCTATTTTTTGCCATGGAATTACGCTACAAAATAATGTCATTTAAATGTGAGCATTAACATTTTAAACATATTTTACTGCCTGAATGACTGGAGAGATATTTTCTATAATGTCCAAGAATTATTACTATAGCATAAATGTCTCCAAGAAGCCCTTGTCCTGATGACCACAAGTTAGAGTTTTCAATGCAATGAGGGCATAAAATGTTGTGGCAGAACTATTGATGTAGAACTCAATATGGGTCAAGTGAGTTGTTTTTCTTTAATATTGTAATTGTGAGGAAAAAAAACTTTCCTCCTTTTTTCCTCCCCCCAGGGCATGCATACGGGATTTCGCTCCCGCAGTTGTGGCATTAGTTTTTACCATGACAACGCTCGTTGCCATTTTTATCTTCCCAGTGTGGTTACTGGTATAAAGCTACTGATGTCTTTAAAAATCCAACCACGAAACCTAAGCCCATTAAAGAAGTTTTCAAAGGGAAACAATGAAATATGATTTCTGTTTTCTGTACAATTTATAGCCATATGCAAAGTCCCTTTCAGTGGCACATGCATACTGAGAAGTAAGTAGTTAATAGAGCCACTTATATGAATTTTTTTTCTTATGTCAGGTACTGTGTCCACAGTGTGCTAAACACAGATTTCTTATTATATTTCCAATTATATTCCCGCTTAACTAAGCTTTGCTAAACTTTGAATGTCCACATTTATAGGAGCATAATAAACCATGTCAATCTGCCATCTGCTTGAGATGCCGCAGCTTGAAACCAGCAATATCTTTAAGGCTTGTTTTAGCTGTGTTATAAATTCATTGTTGTATATTGTACATAAAGTAGAAGAAAAATACAGGTATATTAAAGTAGCCTTGTTGAAGGGATAACAGCATACCGAGAAGCTCTCTTAATCCGTGTACCTCAAAGCCCTACAACATTGAAATTTTCCAGTGTACAAAACAGATTTTGTGTGGTAACCTATCTCCTCTAAACATAGAGGAATGATTTTGCCGCCATCTTGGGTGGGGCTACGGTGTTTAGTGAATACACCAAAGTTGGCAGACTCGGGTACAGCCTTACAAGGAAAATGAAATAGTACTTTTAGATTCTCCACTCTGTTATGCTCCGCGCCTCATCCAATATCTTCTGCTTTCATCTCTCTTTATACTACTTGCGTAACTAAGCTCTTCAGTATAAGGACATCTTTCCTAATATTTGCTTTCTGCTTCTTGCACTTAATAATTCTTAATCCCTTCATGTAATATTGTGTTTGTTCTTTTTGTGCTTGGAAAAACAGATAACATACAGAGTTTTACAGAACTGCACTGATTAATCACAGTAAAAAAAAAAAAAAAGAGAAAAGTCACTGGAGGTTTGAAGCCTCAGGAGTATAAGGAAATGTTCATTTATAGGAAGGGTAGTATGTTAATGGATTAGTCTTCCAGCATGTGTCTTATAGATAATAAAACAAACATAGAAACACAGAATTTTAAGACAGATGAGAATCATTCAACGCATCTAGTCTGCCCATTTTTTCCTGATGTAAGGCTCAGATCTTAATCAGTCCTTGGTCTTGTCTTAGATTCAGGATAGCTTCATGGTTATCCCATTTATGTTTAAATTCCCTCACTGTGTTAGACTGTAACACTTCTGCTAGAAGGCTGTTCCATTTATCTACCACCCTCTCAGTAAAGTAAAACCTTCTTACATTACATCTAAACCCTTGACCCTTATGTATTTTATTTTGCTCTAAAATTTCTCCTTCTTTGAAATAAACTTCCCTCATGTACTTTGTTGAATCCCTTTAAGTATTTAAATGTCCCCTCTCTTCTTTCCTCCAAGCTAAACATCTTGAGATCCCTTTGTCTTTCCGGATTTTTTTTTTCCCCTGTAAACCATTTACAATTTTGGTAGCTCTCTCCAAAAAGTCTCTATCCCTTGGGAGATGGGGTCTCCAAAACTCTACACAATACTCTAGTAATCTCTGACCAGAGATCTGTAATGTGGCAGAACCCTCTTTATGTAATCCTAAACAGCCAAATGCTATTTAGTTTGCTTTAACTATTGCCATCATTGCAAATTGCCAGGGCTGATTTATTCCTCAGTCCGTCTTTGCCCATCCTATATATGCTTGTCTACTCTTTTAGACACCTTTTTATTTTTATCAATGCTCTCACTTTTTTACCCACCCGTAAATGCTTTTTATTTTACTTCCCTTCTCTTGATATTACACGTATTTACCTTTTTGCTATAGGAAAGCGGGTTGGATTCCCTGCACCTCCTTCATCTACTGCTAGGTTGACTTAGTGAGGGCACCAGTATGATGTCATACTGAGTCATCATTTTATCCTCTACAGATTTTACCCCTGCCTATAAATATATCTAAAAATAATAATAACAATAAATGTCCATCCTAGCTTCTACCCATACATTGGCATGCCCTGCATCTGTGATTACAGTATTATACTGTGGTTTGCGAATCACCTTTATTTCCCAGAAGTGTACAAAAGCATCAATAACCATTACTTTTTTTTTGTGCATTATACTCAGGTTCATTAATTTAATTTTGTTTCAGGGCAATTGAGCCAAATTAAATATCTACTTCATCAGAGAGTTGCCCGTACAAAGGGTAATTAACATGCACTGCACATATAGTTCATCCTTGCTGCAGTTGTATATCCAATAAAGAAATAATTATATAACATGGGTCAATCAGTCTATTTTTGTGCTTGGAACCAAAAAAAAAAAGCTGTACACACATAGAAAGTTAACATCCTACATGGTACTTTTTTTTTTTTTCCGTGCTGTAAACCATAAAACCATATTTGTCCCTTGGTCACTCTTAAAATAGTAACCCTTTATGAAGATTCTATATGGTGACGCATCATGTCGTCATGTGTTAACCAAATGGCTCTAATACCGGCCCTCATGGAAAGCTTATTT
Organism: Sceloporus occidentalis; assembly: GCA_023333645.1. NCBI lineage: Eukaryota > Metazoa > Chordata > Lepidosauria > Squamata > Phrynosomatidae > Sceloporus > Sceloporus occidentalis. The sequence goes on along the minus strand of JALMGF010000022.1, from coordinate 13,862,431 downwards.
ATACTTAATTGCTCTTCATCGACATTCAAGGAGGGATGGCAACTATAACATAATGGTGGCAAAAGCACTGATTGGTATTTACATATGATCACAATAGTGTTCAATAGGAATTCCAAAATATGTGACCCTGAGGAGCTGCCCCTTCATCCTCAGGCCCTGAGACTGGGGAAAAAACCCTGAGACTCATGATCAAACCATGAGATTTCCCAAATTTGCTTACCTCATGCATGTACCCCATCACAGTATACCTAACACTGTTAACAGACACGGGACATAAAGAGCACAGACACGATACACAACCACAGGCACTTCTAGTAATATTATTGCCTCTAGCAACCACACAACCGGCAAGGCATGGCAGCATCGCCGTGGCAACAGCACATCAAAATCAACTATGATCCTGGCAACTGTTAAAATCTAAAACCTTTAAGTCAACGTGAGCCTTAGCATGATCTGACATTAGGCAACTTTTGTGGTTTTATCAGTTCTAGAAGAGAACTTCTACAAAGAAATGGTAATTTTTAAGGACCAGCTCCACTGACAGCTGAAACTCAATAGCTGCCAATACAGACTTGTTAAACCAGTGACACTAGTGTACATCGTCAGATCCCACGCAAACTGGGTCACTCCAGCTAATTGGAAAACCAAATCCAGCAATATACGGCCTCAGTAGCAGATAGGAGCTCCGGGTGTTAGTAAACAGACCTTTATACATAATGTACTTACACACCATGACAAATAGGGAACACTGTCACCGTGCAATGGCAGGAGCTGGTTTACATTTTGCTGGAAAAGTCTTTTTTTTGTGTTATATTTCTTTTGGTCACCAGACAAAAGCTGGAAAATATTTGTTACGCCAGCAATTTAGTAATTTGTTGCTGAACGGATTATAGAAAGTGCTAAGGTATTACAAAAAAACAAAAACCATTTTGAATTCTCTGTTATTTATACAGTTAACATACTGTTATTCCCAGCTAGGTTTTCTTAATAGTAATCACAATAAATATCATCTGCCCCTTCAGCTTAATTTCTCTTATGTGGCTTCCTGGTTTAAAATAAGTCTGCCTGTCGAGAGAAGAAAGCTATTCAGCACAAAAAGGTGTCCGGATCTCATGCTGCGCCACCGGAATGCTTACCTGTCCTAAATACATTGAGAGGAGAACAGATATTTACCGTGTCTTAAAAAACACATCATAGAAGCTGGAAGCCAATGGAAATATGTCTACAATTTGGTAAACTTACCAAAGTCATCACTAGAATGTTTGCCAAAAGGCTTGATGAGTTCGGACAAGGTGGGATCCTGCAGACATAATATTGGATCTGGCAAAATCCAATGAAAATGCCAAGGCTGAAACAAGACATTTTCAATGGATCCTAACTTGAAATATTGTTAATTTAGGATTTGATTTTGGGTGTAGGGAATTTATTTTTCTGTGGATCAGCTGTACCTTGACTTAGATATAAATGTCTTTGTCTAAAAACATACATTGTAAGGACAAAATTAGACTACAGCAGCGCTGTCCTTGAACTACCTTCTGTAAGACATTAGCGATTCTCCTATTGCATTAAATATATTGTTTCTTACTTCTCCTATCTTATCAGCCAGCTTTTGAATAGATTCTGTTTACATATTCTATTTAATATATGCTGTCTTTTTTTATTTTAAAAAATCCTTTAATGTCTGTGAGCATTCGATTCTGTCAGCATCTAAAAATGTATGTATTTAAAATCTTTGAAATCTATTCTGAAACCTTTCGGAATGTCAGACACCATGCACCATGTTAGTTATTCTAGTTCTTTATCTGCATATAACTCAGCTCCACGTCTGGCATGGTTGGGGAGAGAATGCATTGGTAGGAAGATCCTGGGCACAGGGGTCAAGGATGAAGCTTGCTGTTCCAGGTTTGTTTATGAAATCCCTTTGATATTAGTTGCATGGCTGGGCCACATCATCAGTGGATGATTTTAGGGTTATTGAATGCAGAAGATTCTGTGTTTTGCTCCTGCAATAAATATTAGATGCGTGTTATGTGCACATCATCTTTATTATAGTGAGAGTGTATTTGCTACTGTTTGACATGTGTACTGGACAATTAGGAAACATACATTATGCAAGGCACAAGTGATTTGAATATGGATGTGTGAATCAGCGGCCTATTTACATTAGGTACTGTCCTAACACTAACATAACTGCGGCGTTCCGGGGTATGATGTCATAGCAAGCGATTCGTGTCTTTAAGGTGTGCAGTGCCTTGTAATAAATACTATAAAGGCTGCACATAGTCTAAATTGGCCAGTTGGGGAGATCAGAACCTGCTGCCCTAGGCCAGAATATGTTGCAATCGAAGTAGGTGATGGTCATACTTGGGAACTCTACGAGTTTGGCCTGAAGAATTCATGAGAAGCATCAGTCTTCTGGGTCAACACTCGAAATCCTCCGGGTCGCGGGAGCCACTACACACCCTTTTCTCCTTTAAATTGGGATGTTTCCCACAATGTCAGCGGGAATGCCCACTGATGTTGGCGGGAATGCCCACATGTTTCCAGGCATAGTGATGGTTATATCAGTGGGTCAATGTACTTTAACTTTTTGGACTAGGCAATAGAAATGCTGCTTTTTGGAAATGCCCGCTGTTCTGTAAAGGCCTATTGTTGGTTTTCTGTAGGAAAGTACTAAGACTGCAAAGGCGATGCACAATGAGTGAAGCTTAAGTCAGTAATTAATGCACTATGGCTGTTATGTGATCCTGTAACTAATAAACACCCCCCAACAGATGTTGGGCTAATTCTTTAGTATTCTTCTAATCTAGCTCTATTCTAGAGAATGACATTCCAGTTCTCTAATTAGCTCTTAAGCGGATCATCCTTCCATGTAACTGGGAGTGTGCCTGGGAGCCAGCGAGCATAACATGAAAGTGTTATTTTACCAATGTAATGACAGTGGTTGATGGCAAAAGACCTCTGGCTGTTGTTATTGATTATAAACTCTGTTGGACTGTAAAGCTGTGTAATTTTACACTGAGCCATAACTATAAAGAGCAGTTCTGGTGATAAGTGCTAAATGTAGGGCAGTCTGTATTGGCAATCAATTCGTTTCTATAGTGATTGCTCCACATCTAACACTTTGCCTAGCATTTACTGTTTATGTATATCACCCATGACTGTATAACTATGGGTTAACCCTCTGTGTCGGTAAGCTTCTCATCTCTCTAGGACCAAATGCAGACAATGGATGCCTAGATAAGGAGGGGAAAGCAGCCCTTCCCCGTCTGCTGCAATACCACCCCCCCAATATTTATAGCGTCCAAATCGGTACACATGAGCTGGGCAAGGTCTGTTTCAAAAGTTGTTAGCATGGGGACCATGAACAACCATCGGCCTTACCCGAATAACCACCTCCAATAATATTTTAACTCCCTGCGCTGGTCCCGTTTTGCAGCTACCCGGGACAGTGCCCAGAAATCAGGACTATCCTGTTGGGAGGTATTTGATCATTTGTCTTCACATAAAATTTAATTGCTGCTAATACCTAATCGCCACGGAGAAGTCATTTTTTTCGGTGGATTTTGTGAAGGTCACTTTCCTTGCTTGGCTCAAATAATATTATTAGGATGGCAAAAATAATTGTCCTGTAGCTAATAGTCTCATATGTACTGCAGTCTCCCAGCTCATTAAAAAATAGATAAAATTCTGTTTAACACTATTTGTAACATAAAGTGACTCTTTCCAATCTACCCTAATGGCCTCCCTGTCACTTTCCCTGTCATGTCTTCTGCATGTCCACAAGGCATCTATTATGTCACTTGAAGTGGCTGCATGGATTGACTCTGTTCCAGGCAAGATGAAGATCTTACCTGTTCAGGAGGCATCATTAGGATCATATTTTATATTAATATAGCTCGATTCTCTAAAAGCCAAGCACTTTAATAATAATAATAAAAAAATGATACTACCCAAACCTTTACTTAGCTTAAGCAACCTATGCCAAATCTTTCAGAGAAGATCCATCCTGTCAAATATTAAACATCATAAATGAACTGTGCTTTGGAAGCCTATGTTAAGGGCTACGTTATCAGCGTCTCTCTATTTGGTTATTGTTAAGTCAGTTACAGATACAGATCATGTTAATTAATGTTAACTAATTTATTAATAGGCTATGTAATTTAACTTGTTAAATCTACCATAGTTGGCCAGGTACCTGATTTAAAACATTCATACAAGACTCGGCCGCGTCTCGTAACTTTCTTGCATCCACCTCTCAGAACTTCGGCAGACACTCTCTGCCAAGCATTCGTCTTTGATTCCAGACCATGGTCTCTCAGTCGACCCTTATTGTTTCGATTGAACTTTTCCCAAATCAAAGGATCTAGACTGGTAGTTGCAGTCATACCGGCTTGTTTTAACATTTTTTTCCAATGCCTTTTCTGACTCCCTTCCCCTCTTTTTCACACACATCCTCATAGCGCTTTTTTCAATGGGATTGCCTCATTAAACTAGTCAAACAAAAGGGGATCAGGTATCCCTGATTGCAACTTCTGTCCCTGGTTTCCATTTCTCCCTGGAACTGTCTCCTGGAAGCTTCTTAAGTCTTGTAACAAACATTAGAGATGTTCTTTCAAAGACCTCAATGCTGTCATGGGTACTAAATCCTCAGTTTGCTTATGACCCATCAATTCATATAATGTATGTCCTTAGTTTGACAATATGGTTCAAAAATAATGTAGAATACAACCTGAAGGTTTTTTGTCTAAATGTTCACAGGGCATAACAAAATACCAGTTTACAATAGCATTACAGAAATTTCAATCTAAACCGAATGGAACATACAAAGTAATATATCGACAGAGTTTGCTCTCTTTGTTACAGAGAAGCCTGACAATGGAGTATCAGGCCACAAAAGCAAAGGATTTATTCCTTTTTTTAACTAAAGCCCAGAGCAGCTTAGTGTATATTAGATCTGGCTTGGTAGACATAGATAATTAGTGAGAACCCATAGCTCTGGTGCTCATATGGATTTGTATTAAAACATGTACATGTGTCAGTGAAGGAAATCAAAGTACAGCACTTGGGCTAAGTGTTCTTTTCTGCTGAGAACCGAGGTCGCATGGAGCTAGGTAGATATTCTTCTTCTCACATATGCCCCCACTTACAGGCCCGCTGATTTTGTTTTATTACTTTATCACACTCTTGGATATGATAGGAAAGCTAGCGATGTTTCCCCTATTGCATTGTACAAAACTCTTGTGTTTTGTCAACAAAATGAAAAACATATTGACCTTCAAGTGGTGACTAGGTGAGTACCTACAGTAATGGGACCACAGTGGTATGTTGTCAACTCAAGATGCTACGTTTGTGTCCCAGGAAGCAGTCCCTGGATGGCTTCTTTCTGTTGTATATGTCCACTCTAGTGAGACGCTTTACATTGTGGTTTGACATTTAAATGCCATTTATCAACCATGGCCAACATGTCATTCCTTTCAGGAATATAAATTGAATTAGGTCTCTGATCCCCACAGAATACATCAACATTGTTTCCTATTTTAAAGATTTAAACTGTTGGCTAGCTCCTAGCATTTTATATATTATCATTTTGTGTCAAAGTCAGAGGAAAATCTTTTTTTTTGGGGGGTGGGAATTATGTCAAATAATGTAAAAAAATAGTTTAGCATTTTCTTGATCACAAAAAAGGTGATTTATTTTAAAGGATTTAGTTTTTGTGTAAATACCTGGAATGTTGCCTGCTAAGCACAATTTCATATTTTCCTGGCTACTTGAAAGGGCTCTGAATTTCTTGCATTGAGCTCTTTGTTTTCTCTTTTGGACTCACTTTCTGATTTCTTTCACACATTGAGACACTTTCCATATTTGAAAATATTTGAAAATGGTTGAAGGCCTGATGTTAGGGTTTTAAGTCGATTGAGATGGTCGGCATAGCTTTGACAGCTTTGACAAATGGGCAAACCAGAGAGGCTGAATGGTTCTTACCCACCATTACATTATATGCTTGAAAACCATAACGTTCAAACATTTGTAGCCAATGTTATTTTGAATACTTTTATTATAAATTGGATCATGTAGTTCCTGGTCTCTTTTGTCTGTTTAAGTGGATTTGATTTAAAACAGAAACATCTTTGAGTTGCGTCTAGAGATGCAAATACACTATGGTTATACAATTATGCTAGTCTTGGATGAACCAATAAGGGCATATTCACTTCTGGAACATATGACATATAACATAATGAGCTTCTTATATTTGGAACCCTGATAAGGATGCATGTAGTAAAATATTCCATTGCCAAATCCAGGTGGGTTAAATAAACTGTAGTTCATATTGCTGTGTTCCCTAGAGGAACACATCTACCTCACTTGTCAACATAAGGGCATTTATTTATGTCCAGCAACCGGTATACATAAAAAAATAACAAACATGTTCATACAGATTGCCTGCTGAATGATCACATCACTTCTAATGCACTATCCAGCTGGCATTTCCCATTGTATCTAGGCAATTGTTCCTTCTCGTACATGGTGTTAGTTCGCTATCGCAGAGTCTATGTAATGCATCAACAATGCACTTTCTGCCCTGACAACTTTAGCTAGATAAACCCATTCACCTATTCTAGTCATTTTTTTCTTTAAGACCTGTGAATTCCTGACAATTTCAGGAAAGAACTCATAGCAGTATAAATGGCCATTTATCTTGTGAGATGGTCTTTCACAGGAACCTCGGATGAGACCGTTTTAGGTCCGAAAATGAATAATTCTGTGTTTACAAGCCCTACCACTGAGGGTTGTACATTCACAAGAGGAAGGATTTTTTGTAGCTCTTTTCATGTCCTTTATGTTTCAAAGTGTTGATTCTATCTGCTCCCAGAATCCTCTGTGCCAGCTACAGTACAAATATCTGGCTTCTAGATGACTTTAGGAACCCTTATTTTGTATTATCAATAACACAGTGGAGATAAATTAACGTGATTAAATGGCTAATTTTCTTATTAAAAGATTTAAAACTAATAGTCAAAAAAAGGGTTTAAGATGCAGTAGCATTGCACGTTTCTGGATTAAAGGGACAGTCTTATGTCCCTGACACCCCTACTATAGAAGAATGAATATTAACGTGCTCTTTGCAAAATCTTCACCCAACATTTGATCCAACATCTCTTGCCACTGATAAGCTGCCTAAAGCAGTGGTAAGACTTTACACATGTGCATTGGGGTCTAAACAGACCACTACCAAGCCATTTAACAGAGCCAGTGCTGGATCTGACTTGAGGTCATCACATGCATTCGGCTGAATGCATTTCCATCAGGGCATTTGTTAAGGAATGGAGAAAAGGGCAAATGCATTTGCAAAATGGACCACAGCAAAAAATATAAAGGGAACATCCACCTTTCATTTGCATTAAAGTGCTTATGATTGCTAGATTATCCCTTTAAATTAAAAGGGGAAAAACATTGTTTATAGTTTGAGAAACATTGAAATAAATGAATGTATTGAAGGGGAGAATATTTCAAGCAATAATTGTCTACATCAAGATTCCATGCTGTGAAACTGAATAATAATTAAGTCCAAAACAGCCACTGTATCCACAGAGTGGCATATTAAGCTAATGTGCTGAATTGAAGACTTTTTGTAATAAGCAGGCGATTTTAAAAGGTATGATCAGTAAATCACACATGGTGTTTGCATGCTTTAGGTTTTCTAGGAAACCCTCCCACATATGGGATATGATAGCATTATAGAAATATATTTGGGGCCAATACAAACCATTGTGTGGAAATCTGTTCATAAACAGGACTATGCATAGGACACGTGGTCACGCGTTTAGACTGGAAGAAAGGAGATTTAGTCTAAGGCAGAGGAAAGGGTTTTTTACAGTAAGGACAATAAGGATGTGGAATTCTCTGCCTGCAGAGGTATTTTTATCGGAGTCTGTACAGACGTTTAAACAGCAACTGGATGGATACTTGGAAAAACATAATATTCAGGGATATAATCTTTAATTATGAGGAAACAGCTTATTGATCCAAGGAGAAATCTGACTGCCATTTTGGGGTCAAGAAGGAATTTTTTTCCCTGGTTAGAGCCAAACTGGGGTTTTTTTGCCTTCTTTTGGATCAACAGCAACAAATTAACAGATATAGGAAAGGCTGAACTTGATGGACGCATGTCTTTTTTCAGCCTATATAACTATGTAACTATGTAATATGTGTGTATGTTCCGGACCAATGACAGCCCTTGGTTAATGAATAGCCTGGGCAGCACAAAACTTGATAACGGTACCCTTTAGCCTTCTGTACATACATATGCAACACTGCACCCCAGCCTACTTGCTTGATGTACTATATTACACACTAACCCTATGTGCCCCATGCTGTAGGATACATCAGGGGCGTAACTTCCCTAGGGCAAAAGCTGTAAATGCTGCAGTTGTGACATAATTGTGGGCTTAGGACTCCATGTACCAAGAACCTAAGTTATGATTCCTAAAAGAGAAAAGGGCTTTCTGTAGTTCAAAACTTCTACTCACCCCCAAGGGAAGACTCCTCCCTGGGAGAAAAAGTGCCCAGAACCGTGGGACTCACAACAGTTATAGCTGAGGAATGTTTGGTTGCTTTTTCTTGAAAGCAGATTAGCCAAAACAGTGGAGAGTTTTCTCCATTATATGTATCCCTAGTGCTTGCGGCGTGTATAATTCAGGTGACAAATTGTGAAATCAATATAAGAAAAAGCTAGCGATTTGCTGTTGCTGAGAATATTACAAATCAGTTTCCGTGGAACATAGCAGAAGTGGGACTGTAAAAACACAAACGATACATAGGAAAAATTAGACCTGGGATAGAAGGTGATGGATGTTTGCAGGTCTTATCGCTTTTTGCTGGATGGCTTCATTCTGCTCCTTCTCTGAACACGCTCGCCTAGGAGAGTAGGATTTCCTAGTATTTATCTGATGCCGACATATACACCAATACGCCAATGACAAAATGTACAAGGGGAGTGCTGAGTTTTGGACGTTGATGCAGCAATGCGCTAATTTTTTTTTTTTGCGATAGCTGCACTTATGGAAATATTCCAGTCGCAGGCCCTTTATTTGCTGTGATTCATTTACCAAACGCAAATGCTGAGTGCACTATATTTTTCAATCCAATTTGGATGATAAATCATCATATTCTTTGTATGACTCAAGAGACTTTTTAAGTGGGGTGGGGGTAAAATTACATAGTTGTGTTTTCATACTGAATTTGGTGTTCTTTTGTTCGGTGTAAAATAAATACAGTAATAACACACTAACAATTATTTTAGGAATAGTAATCTAACTGACGTGTAAACCCATCATATTGGTTCTAACCATTTTCAATTTTTCATACTGCATCCTAGCACATGGTAAAACGTATTGGACATTCTTCTATCCATAGTAACACAGATAGTTTGCCACCAATACATGTCCTTCCCCTACAAGAAATCAACGTTCCTGGGAACTCTACAGGTTTCAGCTGGAGTCTCTGGGTGAGGTCAAGCTTCCTCTTGTCTCAGGGTCATTTCCCTCTTTCCTGGGGCGAGGGAGGGGTGTTTCACCACTCTTATTCCTCGTTCATACTTCCTGCCCACTTCAGGCGGTCTGGGAGCTATCTTCCCTGTTATGAATGGATAGCCATACCTCCACTCTCATCTAAACCCACCCCTCACAAAGACCCTGTCAACTAACAGGTTTCAATATTGACTTCTGGGGCCCTATACTAATAAAGGGAGGATGGTTGGTAGACATAGTGGATCCATTTAGATAGACCGAGCAGTCGGCATGGGTTGGTTTTGTGGTTAGTGAATTGCATATATATATATATATATATATATATATATATATATATATATATATATATATATATATATATATATTGTGGTAAAGTGTATGGGAGAGTGGTTGATGGGATATATGTCTCACCAGGCCTGGTAGCAAACCCAGGTGCTCTCAGGTGAGGCTTCCTAAGCTCGTTACTGGGGAGGAGGCCTTAAAAGAAAGGGCTGTTAGGTTTTCAGAGGGAGGGAGACACTGAATGAAGGAGCAGCTACAGCCAGCGCTGCAGCCCACCAGGTATGAAGCTTTACCCCATACAAAACTGGTTACTTTGCTTTGCGTCAGACCTTAGGCTGCTAGAGAGGTATCCTGCTGTTTAGTTAGAGCCGGACAGGCTTATAGTTTGTTTTGTTTACAAGGTGCTCTGTGATTACAACATCTAAATAAACACGCTTTTACGTTGGAAACCTGTGTGAAACTGTCATTGCCGCCCCATGCGTGAGCTGTCCCCTACAATATATATATATATATATATATATATATATATATATATATATAACCCTGACATAATTCTCAAAAATACCCAAATATATATATATATGTCTGTGTGTGTATACCTAAGTTATACAATAACTTGATCTGTAAGAAAAAAAAAATGACATTCTAGCATTATCACAGATGTGTAAGAAATAACTCTTCTCACAATTAAATTTAACTAAGCACTTCTAAATTAGTGATTCCATATTAGTAATTTACTATTCCTTTAAGACATATTATAATAGGATGAACTGCAGTTTATTGTGCAGAGCTAAGGTGTACTATTTCAACTTTACAACGCACTCCACAGTGACTTTTAGGTCCTATTTTAGGCTCTGTTTATAATTTTTCAGCACCAATGACACCAATGGCAGAATTTGACAATGCTATCGGAATTAAGTCTTTTCATGCATTGTCAAAAAAGCGCTTGGCGAGAACAGAATGTTCTACACCTTTGTCTCTCCTGTTCACAGGGTTCGGCTTAAGAGATGCAAATTTTAACTTCCTCCATACCCACTTATCATATTTGTGATGAACCCCATTCTGAGTTAATAGGATCAGCAAATGTGTAATCTTTTATTAACAATATCACATTTTTCAGCAAATGTTTTATAAAACAATAATTTGGGTCAATGCTGTCTCATTTTTAACAGTTCATTAGGTAAAGAGCTGCGTGTGTTACGACTGGCTTATAAAAATGAGAGATTTTTATTTATAGTGAAGTTCCAACCATTAATTTTAAGGAACAAAAAGCAGAACAGAAGTAGGTTCATTAGAAAAAAAATGACATTGTAATTTAATTAAATTGGTTCTTTGACAATCACCGCAGAAAATGTTACATTAGTTCTACATCAGTTCTCAACCCATATTGTAGTCTTAATACAATCCTTAAAAACTTGCTCTGTGGTTATTTTTCCCCTTCCCAGTCTGTATAAAAAGTGTTGTTGTGAGGTACCATGTGCCAGATGATGAGCTTAATGGACGGTGGAGTACTCTGAAAACTGTTTTCGTAAGGATTTCTTCAGTCCGTCTAGCCATTCTAGGTAAACTATTCATCACTGGTCTAGTGAAAGATTTTATGAGCCCCTAGGCATGCGTTGAAACGTTACTAACTCAGCTGTACGTCTTATTATCATTACCATTATCAACATGCCCCAGTTCTGGTAAATAAAGAACAGCCAATGCAAGCCATTTGATTTATTATTATTTTTATTATCTTTTATTTATATAGAGCCAACAATTTACACAGCGCTTAGTTTGGAGTTGCCTCCATGGAAAGTATAGTTGCTCATGTTTCACTTGATAAAAGACCTTGCCAACTTTGCCCCAGACATGGTCAGCCTTAGTCCTAGGCATCCTGGGTAGATGCTTGACTCAGAGGATCATTTGAGAAGAATGACATCTGTCCCACTTTCACTGAGGCAGCCTAGGAATGAAGAGATGGGTCCCAGAAAGTGTTTGTGTGTGCTTCTAAGGCTGAAATCCTGTGCTTGTGGGGTTTTTAAGGATGAAGTTGTTTTCATTGAGTGGGGTTGTAGATAAATAAATTTTATTTATTTTAATGACCACTTTATATTGAAAAGCTATTGCTAAATATTATGTCACTCCGTCTTTGACCAGTTTACATTTAAGGAGACTATCATTTGTTGTAAGACTGCCCCCTCAAGATCATGCTCCTTCTCATCTGGTCCAGTATGTGTCTCTCACGGTTTGAAATTCACGGCTTGGCCCTCACTACTCTATGGCACACGTATTTGTAACCACGTTTTGGACACTGTTTTCTTTTTAAGAGGCAGTGAAGCCTGGACTTTGCTGGAAGAGGATTGGGAGCCTTCTGGCCCCTTCCTCTCTTCAAAAAAGCCAGCAAGGAGTCTCACTCTTCGGGGTGAGACTCAAGATCCGACCCTCCCATGGGGGGGGTTGGAATTTGTCCGAGTTCTCCATAAGGGAACTCGGTATCGTAGTCTGGCTTCTGCTGCCTTGTACACAGAATGCGGCACCAAAGGAGCACGCACCTCGGGCTTCCAAAAAAAAAATAAAAAATGTGTCTCTCATAGTACATTCCCAAGTTATATGGAGAGATTATCTTTGGCATGCTGTGTAGTGCTCTCCAGATAGTGATACCTTAAACCTTAATGAAGCACCCTCATAATATTGTACAACATAAAACATATCTATTTGTTGCGCTAATTGAAGGAAATTGGTCATTTTGTTCTTCGTATGTGGAGGCGTACAGTGGCTGTAGATGGAAGTATGAACCTATTATACCCCACTTAATGACAGTTGATACTATGGATACAAATGTACGTTTGCTTATTTACTCTCCACATAAATGTACAACGCATTTTTGTTGAGCATGTACTTACTTGGTCTTAAGATCATGGCCATATCATAGGTAGGGTGACCACATTTTATTTCTGCAATTCAGGGATAGAGTATTGAGCACAGGGGTATAATATATATATATATATATATATACGGTATATATATATATTTATTTATTTATTACACACATACTGATTCACATACGCAAAAACTGTCACCTACACATAAAATACATTTTAAATTATAGAAATTATTAAGAAACCTTAAGAAACATGCCGGTTTCAGATTTCATGATATATTTATATTTTAATATACATACAGTCATTACCAGACATGAGCAGTTTCAGCTATTTAACCTCTCTATTACCAGACATGAGCAGTCTTGGAGAAATACCACCTCTGTTGCCAAACATGACAAGTTTCATATGATTACCATATATCACACACACATAGTCACACAAACAGACAAACATAGTCACCTACACACACAAAGGCACACACATACACATATCTCACACACATACACAGAAGATCTCTTATACGATGCTGGCTGCAGCTTACACTGAGCTCCCTGTTAAGTACGGACTCAGCCAATCAGGAGAGGCTTGTGAACGCTCATCCAATTAGGTGGGTTCTGAAGTCCATCACTCAGGGCATTGTCCCAGATGAAGGCTGCCCAGGATGGGACATAAATTCCCATTGCGGCACTCTCTGGGGCAATCTGGGCCATGTGGTCACCCTAACCATAAACCCTCAAGATTTTTTGGTACAGGAAATTTTTTGACAGAATTGACTTTTGGTATTAAGTGATAATCAGACATCTAATTTGTTATCATATCAATGAATTATATTTGTGTAAAATTAGCACCTTGTATTTATTTGCTTGATGATGTAAGAGTAAAACATGACTTTTAGCTATTTAGGTATCTGAAGGGCCACTAAACATAATTTAAGGTGGTGGATGTTGGGTGGAGACACAGCACAGGTGCACAATAAAGGAGGACATTGACTTAAAGCTCAGCTTTCCAGTGTAAAAGAAAAAAGTCAGGATCATAAAGGGCTCGCTATTTGTTTCAATACACAGGCAGTGTGTTCTGTCACATTCAGTTTCGTTTCCCATATTTACCTGCCGTAACAGTAGCAACAAGTAAATGTGCAGTCCAGTAGCGCAGAGGGACCCCCGCTGTAGTAAATCAATGAGCTGCAGCTGTCTGATTATGGTTAGATGTGATTACAATAATCTGTGTTTATCAGTGCAGCAGCTCATTAATCAGTGCTGTAATATCAGGTTGCCATATATATTTCTTTATACCATTTCTCAGTATATTTGCTTCTTTTCTCTACTACATTAAAGGGAAACTCCAGCCATCATGTGCTCTTTAATGCATTTGATAGCTGAGAGGGCCCTTTAAATTTACAAAGTGGCCCCTTGCAAATGTATGGAGGGGGGGTCTGCAAATTCTCGCAATATGCATTTGCCCCTTCCTTACCACGAGCGGTTTTAAATTTTGGAGATGTGTTTGGCCACATCTCCTGACACATGATTTACTTACCGTTGTGGAGGTTCTAATAAGACATCCCCTCCTCAGGCGTGGAAAACCTTAATTCAATGTGTGTGCCATGCTGTGGAACGTTTCAACATTTTCTATTTATTTGTTGCCTGTCTCAAATGTTTACCCATTACAATACGAAAAACTAGTAACAACAGATTACCATCTAATACCAATAAATCTTATTACAAAACCGGATTTAGTGTACAATCCTAGTTCTATCAGATGTGGATCATGTGCTACATGTACCACAGGTTAGACTAATGCACAAATACATCCAGACAATCTCACAAAAGAATCCTGTCCAGGTTAATTCTTCACAGGTGAGATGTCTGTCTTTTTCTCTACTTTCACATATGTTTGTATTGCATGGTCACTATAAAGGAAGATACTCCCTAAATTCATATGTTTGGTGGAGTTGGGTGCTGTGTCCTTCAACCTGTGCTTCTGGTCTACTGTGTGTTGAAATCCACCGAAACATGAAGAAGGCAATACACACACTCCACGGTTGCTATTCCTGGTGTACTTGTGTCCTCAATATTTATTGAAACTGCCGAGAAGTTGAATAAACAAATGATTAATGTTTTGGGGGACCCAGACCCTTCCTCACTGCAGTAGACCCAAGGTTGCTGTTATAAAGATGCTGGAATGAACATTTCAAAACAAAGAATGGATTACCAGCACTCAAATCCAAACCTACCAAAGTGTTTTTTTGTAATAAACATGAGGCTTTAGTACTGTATTTGGGCCAAAGCACAAACACTAACCTGCTACATCAAGGCGAGTCAGTGCCAAAACTAAATGGTTACCTTCCAATCCTAGTATCTGTGATGCAAAAGTGGTCAAGTGATATATACCTCACCTATTTAAACCTTTATATGGTGCTTAAGCTACATAGAGGTGGGGGGACTTCACTCCTCTAACCAAAACGTCAGCTGACTTTTTTTCTAAAAAGAAGGCTCACATGAACCACTTCTAGCTTACGTGCTTTGTTGGATTGGAATTATTTACGTATGTAATATTTTCTATTCCATCAACAGGTTAGTAGTAATAGGAGTAGCAAGTGGGTGACCCAGCAGCAACAAAGACTATAATATACATTGTATATAGGGATTGGCCTGTACCGCATAGATTTTTACCAAGGAAACTGCTATTGTCCTTCCTCTTCCATTGTCCTTAACACAAAGAGGAGAAAACCTGTGAGATAAGTAGGTTTTATTGGAGTATCTTAACTCATGGGATCTGGAATTGGCAGCTTTTTCAAACAACAGATAAATCATGTCCTTAAACGTAACATAGAAACAATTGTTCTGATGACAGAGGTCTGTTTACACTGCCTGTTCTGCTGTCTTCACTTACTTATAAATAGAGTTATGTATCTAGTCAAGGTCTGGCCATCAGGCACATTTTGGAAACTTTTGGGCTCCAGCTACCCGGAGCCTACACTTGCAGGATGTGGCCGGGGCTTCCATTATTCTCAGACTTGTAGGTTACCTTTGTATGCATTTATTTGATATTTTGTATGACTTTTCCTGCTTAAACACCACCCTGAGCTTTATGTTTATCTAATGATGTTCCTTCCTCCATAGACTTTGTATTAGTTAAAGTGTCAATAATTTATATATTATGGCAAAAGTACACCCAGTACAGTTCTGCATCCAGTAAAGGTAGTTGATGTAAAAGTGTTTTGTGAGGACATGTGCATCCGCCATGCCTGTGATTTGTAGTCCATGTACCTAATTTATTAAAGGATATTGGTATTCCCAGTCCAACACGGTTTTAATGGAAACAAAAACCGGAATATCTTAACTAAAATACATAAAAATAAGGACTTGGTAGAACACTCAGGACTTAATGGAGCTGTAGTTTGTTGGAGAGCCAAAGTGTAGTCCTATGTGACATAATGTATTCTTTCTGGCAAAATAGTCTGTTTTGTATGTGTAGGCATATGTCTATATCTGTTGAAGTTAAAGTACATATATTTTCACCAATCCTTATGCCTGGTAGGAAAAGCTGACACATATACCAAAGAATAAGCTGCCGGGATGTCATCTTCCTAAATTGCTAAACAAGTCATTAGATGTCAAAGGGAAAGTAGTAAGAGTCATAAATAGGTTTACTCTCTAAAGAACCATGAACAATCCTACATGGGTCCTTGAAATAATCCACTGGGGAGTGGGGTGCTATCTGGGATTACGATAAGGAGAGAAGGATACATTTTTATTCATTTATTCTTCTGTAGATATTTGCTTTTATATGCACCTTTCTTGGGAAGGAATATGCTAGTTTTGCTTCAAGAGAACATGGAGCTTTAAGAAGATAGATTTTATAGGACAGAAAATGATATAAAGTCGCATAAGCTTTTAGGGCTTCGGAGGTCTCTTCTTCTGAGTCAAAATTATTCTGTGGCTGCAACTTCTGTTCCTTCTGTAAAGGAATAATTAAAAAATAGACCATTCTGCATTAAACATTGCTACATGAAAATCCATTAAGGAAAATGTACCACCAAAAAAAGTTCTGATTATTCTCTAGAACTTATTATGCTCGTTCTTTTGGAATAATGGCAGTTTTGCTTCAGCAATCTCAATTTGCTATTAAGGAACAAAGCCACTCAAACATTAGACGCACAATTAATATATTGTGGTGCAAAGTGCCACCATTTAGTAGCTGCCGACTGGTTGGTTCATTCCTCCCTAAGTGTAAAGTTAATTAATGTTGTTTAGAATAAGCATTCACGTGTTGTTTTCTATCATAACATTAGTTTGAAATAAGCAATTAGAAGTGCATGGCTATCATAACAAATAATGGAAGGTTGCAAATGCACTCTACAAATGCAAATTAGGATGCTTCAGAAAATAGAGAATATAAAAATTACTTCTGCAAAATGGTCTTCATCATTTCTGACTCTGGGTCGGTATTTTTCAATCTGTGGTATGTCTACCCTTTGCTGTCTTTCTGATGGCAAAGTTAGTATTTCAAAATCTATATTAAAATTAAGGTACTTGATAAGAAAGAATTATAAGAGGGAGTTCTTACTAAGGAAAAGTTGTATGTTGGGGTAAATGGTTAAAAAAAAATAGGATCCAGAGCTATTGTTTGAGAAGCAAGGTGGCAATTTCTGAGTGGGCCATACTAATACATCCACCAACAAAAGGTCAAGGTGACCATTAGAACATATTAATATGCTCAGTGTTTTTGCAGTAGCAGGCAAAGTTCCTCGCCACTGCACAGGAGGTCAGATTGCCCAGAGACATCCTGGACTCTCCCCTATAAGCAGGAGTCATCATGTCTGGTTCCATGCTGAGAGCTTGGCGCAGTGGCACTCAGTGCAAGTGCCAGTACACCTTCACTGTATGAAACCCAGTCACAAGAGATTGCCATTCTCTTTGGGCAGGTGTCAGTTCTGATAACCACCAGAAACAAAGGGGACAAGAGTAGAAGCCCAAGAGGGCTTTAAGAACTTGTAGAGAATTGATTTACTCACTGAGTGTTGTAAGCCTGCCTCTACCTACGTTCACTACTTTTGTTCTTGCAATGTGGCCTGTAAGGTTTTAACCCGGTCACGTATAGAAACTTGTACTAAAGTAAAGAGGGGGGACACACAACCTGCTAAACTCTTCATTTCTGTTGTGCTTTATATTATCGGATTTGTAGAGAATGTGTTCATTTATCTTTAAGATCCATCTCTCTGGGGCAAGGTCAATGCTATCCAAATTGCACATATGCAAAACCTGTACTTGTTCAAGCATTTGTAGTTCGTTATTCCCCAAAATACATATGTTATGGTTGCTTGAAAATGAATAATAATAATGAAATAATACATAGTAACATAGTAACATAGTTCATAAGGTTGAAAAAAGACCAAAGTCCATCAAGTTCAACCTATATACATATTGTGTCCCTACTGTGTTGCTGCATTTAGTTTCATTACTTTCTCTATTTTCTATGCTTTTATATGTGGATTTACATCGGTGACAATGTTGTATCTTTGAAGCGTTATTGTATCTTGTGCCATTCATGTTCATTGTTCCTCTAATTTAATTGATGTGCAATTATTTTATGCCAGATGTTTACATAATCTGACATTATCCTATTAAAACTAATTGATGTGGGCTGTGTCTGCGTATCATTCACAATAAGTCCTATTACACACTGTTTTTTTGGGTTGAAATGTTTCAGTACTCCAGAGTAGATTTTTATAGCAATGAAAACAATTCATCATGTTTTCTTAGGCTATATTAAGAAGACTCGCTATTAGAAAGTTTGTTGCTATTCTTTTTTTTCTGTTAGAAACAAAAGTTATGCAGACAGTACAACTCAATTACAGGAGTAAGTATTTTTTTCTTTTATTCTCAATACTTAAACTTTGGGCTTTATGTTTATGTTATGAACTTTTTTTTTTTAAACTGACCCTAAGACTCTTTAACCCCTTAATGACAATTGCCGGTCCTGGCACGGCACGGAAAAGCATGTGCTTTACGACAATTGACGTGCCAGGACCGGCACGTCTTTAAACGGGTGCAGAAAGCGATCTACTATCGCTTTCTGCACCCAAAAAGCGTTGCTGAATGCCTCGACCTCGAGGCATTCAGCAACGCCGCGATCGGCACGAAGGGGCCATCTCTGGCCCCTCCACGGGGCGTCAACATCCGCCATACTTTGTATGGCGGCGGACGCCCGTTTTAAAAGCGTTTAGGAGGCGATCGACGATCGCCTCCTAAACTTAAATGGTGTCGCTGGAATGCCTCGATCAGGAGGCATCCAGCGACACCAAACACTAACCTTTTGATGGGCTGTGACCGCTCCGGAGAGCGGTCACAGCCGCAGCTGCCGGCAATCTTCGCCATCAAGGAAGATGGCCGCCGTCCTGTAACAGGAACCACAAATTTTAAAAGTTCGCTAGATAGTCCAGACCATCTAGAGAACTTTGGCTCCACTTGCAGGTTGAATACAGGTACTGCATTCACCATGCAAGTCAATGGAGCCCAGCTTTCTAATCACAGTGTGATTAGTAAAAATAAATTAAAAAATAAAATAAAATTAATAATAATTAGAAAAAAATAGTAAAAAAACAGTAAAATGTAAAAATCATTCCCCACTGATGTCACTATCAGGGGAACCTCCAAGTTGAAAAAAAATGTTAATTTTTTTTTTAAAAAAAATAATAAAAAAAATATATATATATATATAAAAAATATATTTTTGTGAGCAAGTCCTAAAATTAGCATATTAGCTTAAAACAATTCTCGCATGGAAAGAGTTAAAATACTGGCATATTAAATGCCCGTGGGGTGTCTACTTTTAAAAAATGTATGATTTGATGGGGTAAATTGAATGGGCCAGGTTCAACAACGTCCCAATTAACACGGGGGGAAGGATGGCCACACATCTAATTTCCAATTAGAAAAATGCACACGTACCAAATGTGGCCTTTTAGTTCCCCCAAAAAATGACACACCCATGCATGTGGGGTATCACTGCACTCAGGAGATGTTGCTGAACACATTATGGGGTGTCGTGTGACAGCGGCATATACCAGGAGCTGTAAATTCATACATAAAGTAGGTGTGTGTGGGAAAAATACACACACAAAAATATTACTGCAAACTTTGAAAAAATGCTGGTGGTAAAATATGTGCATGCAAAGAGTTAAAATACCAGCATTTAAAATACCCTGTGGTGTCTAGTTTTGAAAAATCTATGGTTTTGTTGGGCACACTGAAATGGCCTGGCTCAAAGATGTACCAAATAGGGCATGGGCAGTGGATCCCAAATGCCAAAGTTCAACATTGAAAAAAGCGCATGCCCCAAATGTGGCCCTTTTGCCCCAAAACAGCCAGGCAAAATCATTCATGTGAGGTATCGCTGTACTCAGGAGATGTTGCTGAACACA
Organism: Sceloporus occidentalis; assembly: GCA_023333645.1. Taxonomy (NCBI): domain Eukaryota; kingdom Metazoa; phylum Chordata; class Lepidosauria; order Squamata; family Phrynosomatidae; genus Sceloporus; species Sceloporus occidentalis. Next base: position 13,842,332 of record JALMGF010000022.1, on the reverse strand, counting down.
TATTGGGGTGTTTTGTGATAGTGACATATACGAGAACATTTTAATTCATACCTGAATTAAAATGTGTGTGGAAAACCAAATGCAAAAAAATGACTACCACAAAGTTTGACAAAGACTGGTGGTAGATATGGTGCATGGAAAGAGTTAAAATACTAGCATTTGAAATACCCTGGGGTGTCTAGTTTTCAAAAATATATGGGTTTATTGGGCACACTGAAATGGCCCGGCTCAAAGATGTACCAAATAGGGCATGGGCAGTGGATCCCCAAATGCCAAAGTTCAACATTGAAAAATGCGCATGCCCCAAATGTGGCCCTTTTGCCCCCAAACAGCCAGGCAAAATCATTCATGTGGGGTATCGCTGCGCTCAAGAGATGTTGCTGAACACATATTGGGGTGTTTTGTGATAGTGACATAAACTAGAACATTTTAATTCATACCTGAAGTAAAATGTGTATGACAAAACAAATGCAAAAAAATGACTACCATAAAGTTTGACAAAGACTGGTGGTAGATATGGTGCATGGAAAGAGTTAAAATACTAGCATTTGGAATACCCTGGGCTGTCTAGTTTTCAAAAATATATGACTTGATGGGGTAAATTGCATTGGCCGGGTTCAAAGATACCCGAAATGGCACATGGGGGGAAGAATTACCAGATTTGGAAAAAATGGCTTTGAAATAGCAAAACGCTACCTGTACTTATTGCCCCATAATGGGTAGAAAAAAGCAAAAAAACATAAAAACATTGGGTATTTCTAAACTCAGGACAAATAGTAGAATCTATTTAGCAGGTTTTTTCATTACCTTTTATAGATGAGTAAAAGATTTTTCAACTAAAAGTTAGAAACAGTCATTTTTTTCTAAATTTTTCACCATATTTTATAATTTTTTTAATAGTAAATAATATGATACAATCAAAACAATGTCATCTAAAGAAAGCCCTTCTTGTCCTGAAAAAAACAATATCTAATGTGTGTGGGTTCAGTAAACGGGAAAGAAGAAAATTACAGCTAACCACAAGCAGCGCAGAAATGTTAAAAAGGCCATTGTCACAAAGGGTACAAAAAGTAAAATCAGCCTTTGTCTCGAAGGGGTTAAATATGAACACTATGAGCAATGCATCTTAAATGATTCATGATGATAATGATGATGATACTGACTCACTAATAGTGGTAACCAAATAGTTCAAGTAATGGTCGTCATGAAATTAATTTTAAATAAGAGGATAAAGGAGAGTTGTCAGAGGAGGAGAGTTGTCGTTCCAACTCCTTGACTTCACTATGCATTATGATGGACCAATCCCAGGAGCTTCTCCTGATGGAATAGCTTGGCTGTTGTCATGCAATGCATAGTTTAATCAGTGAGATTTCTCCAAAGTCTCCCTGCTCATTGAATTTTATATTATACAGGGCCAGTGCCACCCTTCTTGTTGGAGATACTTGCAGGGTTCGCCTTATATACAGTAATGAATAGTGAAGTGAGGGGGTTCTGTATTCTCTATCCCGTTAGTGAATAATACCCAAATAGTTACCTTTAGTCATGAAAGAAATGGTTAAGCCTAGTTAGTATGGCTAATTCTCTTTAGTATAGTCGTGAGTGTCCCTGCCGTTCACAGACTGGGGTTTCATTTCCCAACAGGGAGTCCCTTCCTTTTAATACATTCATTAATAATACATTCTTAAATACATAAATTGATCAACAATACCCCAGGTGCCCGGTAGCTATGGCCACTAGAAGCCACTTCCTGGAACTCAGGGTTTTGCAGGAGTGCCATCAGGAATCTGCAGGAAAGCACAGGGTGCCATGAGGCTGACAGCGGGGTCACGTCATGCATGTTACTGGGTCTCGTAATCACCCACCACGACCCCGCAGGAAAGCATAGGGTGCCAGATTCACCATGGCAGAAATTTGTTGACCCCTGTCATATTAGTATCCAAATCAAGAAATAAGTGTTAGTGGATATAATGTGGTGGCACAGCTAAAGAACCTTTCTTTGTCTCTGGGCCTTACTTTAATATCAGTTATTTCTGTTGCATTACATTACAGGATCATAATCCTGCTGCAGTTTTAGGATGTAACTAATTAACATGTAATAAAACTTATCACCACAATGAATTAAGGCAGTGTTATTCTGAAAGCACTTGAGGGCTGATCTCTGCCCCCCATTTTGAGTGATATCCAGGGCACAAAAAGTTACAGCGAGCTGCTCTAGAATATAAAACATGTCATTGAAACATTTACTGTATTCCCATAATGCCTTCTAAAAAAAGAGCAATGGAACTTATACAACATACAAGCAGGAAATAAGAACTATGGCCTTATTAAAGGAACATTTTAGAGCAAATCTTTAAAAACATTTCTCTAAATTTAGCCCTTTGTGCAGAATTGCTCTTGATTAGTAACATAGCCTACTGCTTTTCATTGTAATTGCTGTCATCAGCAAGACGCGCAAAGCGGTAGCTAGCTCCTTTTGCCCCAGAGGCAAGAACAGACAATTGTGTCTCCCCACTATATTTTTACAGAGGTTATTTTGAGGAAAATAGATAAATAACAAAGAAATTCATAATATTAGAACTGCAGATTTCCCCAAACCCAGCAATTTATTCATATTTTGACATTGAGGGTGGTACAGCATAACTTCCATCAATATATACTGAGCCTGACTTTGGTACAGTATAACTCCCATCATCACAACCACAACAATATAACTCCTATCATTATATAGTGATCCAGACACTCAGAGCGGTACAGTGTATCTCTTATCATTATATAGCAAGACTGATACAGGCAGTGATACACCATAATTCCCATCACTCTATACTGAGCCAGACACTGACTTTAGTACAGCACAACTCCTAATATCACATCAGTACATTAATATCTCTTTTTAATTTTTAATGCTGGGCCAGTTGTGCAAGCTTTCCTAGTTTTTGCACCAAATAGTAGTAGTGGTAGTAAAAATTATACTTTGTGAATTATTATTACTGTAAATATAGAAAAGGACCAGCTACACCATAAATACAGAATATGAGATCATATTCCGGTGGTCAGAATCAAGCGCTGGCACTGCAGTGTGATTGGAGGGGCATGGCCTGCTTACCCACTAGAATGGTAATGGCCAATAAGTACACAAAACAAAGCAAGAATTCAGCGCATATGGCCATATAGTGTGACAAAATCTCTAATATTTATACCTTAGGTGTTTTTTCGAATGGTATTCAAATGGTATTGGTCATTATTATTCTAGCAGCAACACAGGAATCTGAATGTGTGCTTTTTAGGTGGTGTGCTCCCCTATTTTTTGTGCTGTGCATTTGTCTATATTCTGACCAAACCTGAGGGTTGTACAGCTATGCTATGCAAACCAAACATTCAGATTTGGTTCTTTCTCTAGTAAGCACAGGGCTTTAACACTTTACCTTCCCACCAAAAAATGTGCAATTCTAATGCAATGGCAAATGACCACCATTGTCCATTTTTGTGTTCAGTAAAGTCAAAAATTCAAGTTGGGACTGAATAGGGGCGGTTTCATTAATATACTAAACGTTAACAAATAAAATTTGAATGTATGAAGAAAGTTTCTCAATGACAAATGGCATTTGGTTCTCTTTTTTTATATTGCAGTTTTACCGAGTCACACGTGTGGGAATCCTGGTCGCTTGCAGAATGGTCTCCAGCAGGGAACATCATTTAATGTGGGGGACAAAGTCAGGTACAGCTGCAATGCAGGGTATATACTGGAGGGGCATGCCCTGCTTGCCTGTGTATCCAACTCCCAGAACACTGCCTCTTGGGACTTCCCCCTCCCTTCCTGCAGAGGTAAGCCTCCATGTATGGGCACACGTGAACCATTAGCTTCACAGTGCCATGACATTCAGAACTAGGACATTGTAAAGAGCTTTATTTTTAGAATTAATTATTTGGTAGAAGCAGGGAAGGATTATTTATATATTTGCAATGAGTTTAGGAGCATAAAAATAATGTGTTCTTTACATGTGCTGTTAAGATTACCAGCATGGTTTGGGTGTAACAATAAACCTTTCTATAGAGGATGAGCAGTTTATGTATAATGTTCAATTAATGTAGAATGGGTCACTGGTTTGTGCAAATGCCTATACAAGTGATCAAATCTTTAAGCGAACACTCACACATACACACCTTACACAGCCTTACCAGAGCTTACCTTAATTTGTCTGTTAGCTGAGTTTTCTACTTTCTACATCTTAAGTATCGATTTTCAGTTCATTGTGTTCATTGTGTGTGTCACACTTTTGTGTAGTCACTCACATTCCAATGAATAAAAAATATTCATAAAAAATGCATGCGGGTCTATTTTTCAGACTAGCTTGGCTGGACCTGGCCATGATGGTTCAACTGATCCACAGAGACCACTGCAATCTATTTTTTTTAATTTTTTTAGGACACAGTGATAATTTCTTGAATCCATCTTAAAACATATCAGTGTGTCAGATATACAGTATGTTCTTTGCAAACACACTTATACAAACATAATGCCATTACCAATGTTGTCCATTGATGAGAACCACAAACATTTTCATACAGACTTTTTGTTCAGCCTAATTTTTTCAGTACAGATATAAGTCCTTGTCCTGAAACTGCAGTCGTTATCCTTGTCGCGTTCTACACAAGCTGAGGACATAGATTCTTCTAGAATCTTTTGAGCTGCTGAATTGGGAGTGTGCTTTCCAGATCATTTTCATAAATACACAATGCAGACACATTACAGTAGTATATAGAGGAATTACCGTATTTGCTCGATTATAAGACGACCCTGATTATAAGACGACCCCCCAAAATCTGAATATTAACGTAGGAAAAAAAGAAAAAGCCTGAATATAAGACAACCCCAAAGGAAAAAAGTTTTACCAGTAAATGTTAATTCATGTAAACTATTTTTTTTAATAAAAGCTATGATTGAGAAAAATATTTTTTTTGTTTTTATTTCTTGTATTTTCCAACCTGTCCCCCAGTTACGCACATCTGCCCCCAGGCTTGCCACACCAATATGGCACTGTGGCCCATGATATGCCTTTTAACCCTCTATATGCCACTGTGCCCCATGGTATGCCTTTTGACCCCCTATGTGCCACTCTGCCTCCAGAAATGCCTTATACCCCTATATCCCATTCTGGCATTTAGGGGGTTAAAATGCATATTATGGGGCAGAGTGGCATATAGGGAGGTATAAGGCATTTCAGGAGGCAGAATGGCATTAAGGGAGTTAAAAGGCATTGTATAGAGCACTCTGCCTCCAGAAATGCCTTATACCCCTATATGCCACTCTGGCATTTAGGGGGTTAAAAGGCATATTATGGGGCAGAGTGGCATATAGGGAGGTATAAGGCATTTCAGGAGGCAGAGTGCTCTATTAAATGCCCCCTTAACGCCACTCCAGAAATGCCCTATGCCCCCATTTAACACACACACACACCCTATACCCCCATTTAACTAACACACACACACACACTCTCTCCCCCCTCTCTCCCCTCAGCCCTCTCTTACCGGTGCTTCCAGCTGGGTCAGCGGGTTGACGTCGTCTTCCGCTGCAGCCGGAAGGAGGTGGAGTTGGCAGCGGGGGTTTTTCTGCGTCCGTCGCGGATACCTTCCCCGGCTGTCAGAGATCAGAGTTCCCTGCACCGGTGTGGCACTGATCTCTGACAGTCGGGGAAGGTCTACGCGACGGACGCAGACAACCCCCGCTGCTAGCCACACCTCCTTCCGGCTGCAGCGGACGTTGTCTACGCGGATCGCGTAGACGTCAACCCGCTGCCCCGGCAATACAGCAGGAAGCACCGGTAAGTGTGTGTGTGTGTGTGGGGGGGGAGACAGGAGGATCCAGGTCCCCTGCAGCGGTGCGGGGGATCTGGATCTTAGTCTCCTAATCAGACCTCTATTTGAGGTCTGATTAGAAGACGACCCCGATTAGAAGACGAGGGGTATTATAATCGAGCAAATACGGTAGTATCCACCGTTAAAAGGAGTTAAAATGCAGTGTGTTCATACAGGGGCGTACCTAGAGTATTTGGCACCTGGGGCGGATCCTGTATGTGGCACCCCCCCCCACACACACACACTTTAAAACTGCATAGCTTCTATCGTTATATACTGGCACAGACACTGAAGGTGTTACAGCATTACTGTTATCATTATATACTGATGCAGACATTGACGGTGGTACAGCATAACACCTACCACTATATACTGAGGCAGACAATGACGGTGGTACAGCGTAATCCCTATCACTATACATTGAGCCAGACATTGACAATAATGCAGCATAACTCCTATCACTATATACTAAGCCAAACATTGATGTGGTGTAAGCCTACCACTTAATTATCTGGCTTAGTAGTAGGGATGCACCGAAACAAATTCTGCACTGAAACCGAAAATGCAGCATTTACCTGTCCAAAGCCAAATATGACCCTCCACCATAAAAAAAATCTCACGCTTTTATTTAAAGTAAGCAACACACCAAAATAGGACAAAAAAAATTAAATAACAATATTAATATATATATATATTTACTCACAGAGTCCATTGCACACCATTCCAAATATTCCAAGCCCGGTGCTAGTAACCAGCAGTTTCCATGTAAAACACTTTCAAAAAGAAGTTCAGCACTCCAGGTCTTTAAATAGACAATTTCATTTTATTCAAAGTCAAGTCGACGTTTCAGTCATTACTGACTTTCATCAGGACATACCTGATGTCCTGATGAAAGTCAGTAATGACTGAAACGTCGACTTGACTTTGAATAAAATGAAATTGTCTATTTAAAGACCTGGAGTGCTGACCTTCTTTTTTAAAGTGTTTTATATATATATATATATATATGATTTTTAACAGCAATCACACTCCTATCATGCCCAGGCATACCCAGATTCCAGCATGTACTAGCTGACTTGGCTTGATAGGAGTATGATTGCTAACATTAATGCATTCTCACAAACTCATTAATTATATCCCTCATTCAGACAATTCATCCATTCTCTCACTCATTCTCACAATGCATCCACACATTCATTTATTCTCTCACTCATTCTATTTATTCCAATATACTTTCTACCCCCTCCCTTCTCACTATCTACCCCCTCCCCCTCCCTTCTCACTATCTACCCCTCTCACTCTCACTGAATGCTTTCCTACCTTTCCTCTGTCTCTTTTCTCCTTACAGCAGTCAGCTCCTTTTCCTCCTCTTCGCTCTTCTTCTTCTTCTGTCTTCTTCCGGTTCAGAGGGCACAGACGTCGGTGACAACAAACCCCAGCGCACAGCAGCAGTTGCCGCGCGCATCGCAAGGGAGCGTTATCGACTCCCTTGAGCGATTTTAAGCCGGTTAAAGGGAGATCCTTGATCTCCCCAACCGAGCCTGCTCCTCCAGTGGCGGACATTACTGTCCGTCTCTGGAGGGGTACCCGGTGCCGGCAAGTTGGCATCCCCCTAATCAGCGGCCCCCGGTGCGGACCGCCCCCCCCCGCTAGGTACGCTACTGTGTTCATGTTATAGACTCTCCATCGGAGGGTGACCCGACTCTTCCAAGGGTTTTATTGGCACAGAGGTTGAAGTTGTTATGTGAGGCAGTTGTGTGAGGAATCAGACAACTAGATCAGTTTATAGAGCTGAAACCAACAGTTGCTAAAAGGTAGATGAAAGAGCACAGGAATGCTATAATGCACCTCCTGCACTGCTCTTACTTAACAGTTTTAGGCAGCACCAGGATTGTATAATGTCTACATTTAACCATAACTGTATCTAGAGTACCTTGGACTTTGAGCAGCAATTTCAGCGTGAGAGCGTATAATTTCTGTGCCCTTTAAGAGACCAAGGGAATTATACATAAGGTCTCACACACACACCAAAAAAACACTGATTATAAAAATGATCAATTATTTGAATTTGATTATACTTACTGTTAATTATGTATGCTATCTTTACATTTACTAATTGTATTTATAATGACCCTCCCAGTCAGTTTATATACAAACAAGTTATCCCTGTCCCACAAGTCACTAAGCTTGTGAAGGTAGTGTATGGCAACTCCTATCACCCCCACCCAAAACCAACCTGATATAACTGGACACAAGACAAAACTTGGGAGTAAATGGGCCACGTCATTTATTATTTTGAATAACTTGCTCATAGCAAGAAAACTTCAACATATTAATATAATATAATAAACAGAGAACTTATCCTAACCAATCATATCAATTCATTACTCCAAACATTTAAGTCTGGCCTCAAATGACCAGCCTTCCATCTATTTCTACTAGCTGGCCTACAGCTTGGTGGGCATGATCATTATTCCATACCATCACCAGAGCTTAGAGGAGGGGTAAGGCTGATTCCAGTGAGAAAATAAACAAAACTCATAAACTACACAGTCCTCTTTATAGAGATTCAAGAATTTCCGTTGCGTGATAATCCTACATTTGACATGGGAGGATTAACCCCTGCATTTTTTTTACCTTGATTCAAAAAATGTATTTCAGAGATGGTCATATAAGGTCAAAACACATTTGAATTTGTCTTTTTTGTACAACCCTATCCAATCACACACCATAATGTAAGACTTGAATGTTCCTTCATCCTCTTTATTGTTTTTTATTTTGATAATGTTTTTCTCTTATTAGTTTGATAATCACTATACTCAGTATAGTGTATTAAAAAATATGCCATGCTCATCTTCCCAAGAGTAAAGATAAGAAATAATAAGATGTAGTGCATCAAATTATAATGTTTCCTTAATCGTAATTAGTATTGGTAAAGGTAGGCTGTTTCTTTATGTTGGAGACATGGTTTGTTCTCATATTGGTTTTTTTTTCCCTTCAGCGGATGATGCATGTGGAGGGACATTAAGAGGTCAGAGTGGGATCATCACAAGCCCTCATTTCCCATCGGAATACAATAACAATGCAGACTGCACATGGACAATTCTAGCAGAGGTTGGCGACACGATTGCCTTGATCTTCACTTTCTTCCAGTTAGAAGATGCATATGACTATTTGGAAGTCACTGGAACAGAAGGTGCTTCTCTCTGGTAAGTGAGCTGAACATGCTAGCATTATCAGACTAAATAATTGCTAACTGTATAGGATTGCAGATAAATGAAGAGAGCTGGGCTGTGTTCCTCAGAGTTTCATATTCTACCCCCAGAAGTACCCTATCCTTCACTACCGGTTTAATTTAAGAAGTTAGTAGTTTGGTACGAAACTGTTCTTAATCAGAAAAGCTTGATACTTGGGATACTTGGTTGGAGAATCTGGCTGCGGTTGACCGTATTCTGTTGGAAAAAAATTGAGTAACATTGAACTGTTGCGCCATTGGATAAGGGCTAAGTACCTTTTTAGTAGGGTCCAATTCACTACCTACAGTTAACTTGGGCTGTCAAGATACCATTTAGTTTAAGGATGTAGGCGTATTGCAGTAAGCAGTGGTACCTGGGCTAACATTTTTAGGAAGTGAATTGGAGTGTATCACCATTCCTTTAAACAGCCTTATATGAAATCCCTGTTGTAGTACGGTTGTGCAACAATGGTACAACATGTCAAGTTGTTCTAGCAAAAGCCATGATGTTGCAGTGCAAAAATAATGACATGATAAAATACTAAAATGTTATTTACCTTACTGTTGCCCTGTGGTTATATCTAACCTAACTAGATTATTTTAACCGCCAGTAAAAAAAAACCCAAAAAAAACCATTACAGAACTGGAAATGGACCGTGAAAAGAAAACAATATACAGTATATAAAATTGAATGGAAGGTGTCCCTTTTATGTTTACTGTATAACAAGGCAAGTTCCAATAAAATCAGTTAACATGAGTTTAGAGTAAACTAAACTTAAAAGGACACTCAAGTCATCAGACACATTCTAATGCAGGGGCATCCAACCTGCGGCCCTCCAGCTGCTGCAGGACTACATCTCCCATAATGCTCTTTCAGCTAAGGGGTTGGCTGAGGAGGATGGGAGATGTAGTCCTGCAGCAGCTGGAGGGCCGCAGGTTGGACGCCCCTGCTGTAATGCAATCTGCGTCCCCTTTCATTTTCCTCCCCTTACAAATGTATGGAGGAAGTCATCAGAATCACTCTATGATTTCACTATTAGTTTCTTGGCTTTCAGAACATATGTCTATGGGTCTAAGGGGGGTCAACAAGTTCAGTCTTTTACCCTACACCATGCGTTTGGTAGGGGTTAATACAATAATAATGTTAGGGGGGATCAGGGCCGGCCGAAGACTTAACGCCGCCTGGGGCGAAGTTTAAAATGCCGCCCCCCGCCGACGCCGGGGGGGGGCGGCGGCATTATCTACCCCCCCCACCGGTACTTACCCCTAAACAGTCCTGCGGCGAGTCTCCCTGTGCTGCCACGGTGCCGGCTTGTAATGCTGAGCGCCGGAAATTCACGTCACTTCCGGCGCTCTGCATTACAAGCCGGCACCGAGACCGAACAGGGAAACGCGCCGCAGAGGAGAGAGAGAGGGGCGCGGAGCGGGTAAGCGAAAACCACTCGGTGCCTCTCTCTCTCTCCTCCGCTTCAAAAAAAAAACCGCTTGGGGCGGCAAAGTGCCGCCCCTTCTGAAGTGCCGCCTGGGGCAATTGCCCCAGTCGGCTCCATTGTAGGGCCGGCCCTGGGGGGGATAGTTTTTTAATCAAAGGTAGGAAAATTATTCTGGGGGATTATCCACTAGGTATTTTGTTGCTATCAATAAAATATACTTAAGTTTTATCTCTTGCTTGCAAAGAAAACAAATGCAACACAAGACAGTATGCAAGGCAGCAGAGTTTTGAAACGCACAGGTCAATTTATTAAAAGTCAAGCTGAAGAGGTTGACTGACATAACTTAACCCCACTTAACTTCACTCGCCTACCTCATTGTTAATGAGGTGCTTGAGTGCAGTCAAGTTAAGTCAAGGAAATATGCAAAGTACAGTTGGTTTCATGTTTGATGTCAATTCTACTTGAACTTCACCCACAACTTGAAACAATATTGATTAAAATATTAAAAGTAAATACAATATTTCAACTCAATTACAATTTGCTAGCTTTTTTACTCATCAACTTTGCAGCTTGTAGGATAGAGACGCCCCCCCCCATGCACATGGACTTTTTAATGGGAGCACTTTCTCACCACTGATTCAAACAGGGCCGGTCTGGCAGGCCCACTTACTGAGACAGGAGCTTTGTGGGATCACGTAACATGATGATATGTAATCATATCGTAAAACTGAGGCTGCTCACACAGTGTGTGAGAGCAGCTATAAAAAAGGATTTGAGCAAGGGGCAAAGTTGTAAGTAAAAGAGGGTGGAAGTGAATGAGAGGGTTAAGGAGTTAGAGAGGCAGTAGGTGAGTACTGGCAGACATATTTAGTGTGTGAGTATGTGTAAGTGTGTGTTAGTGTAAAGATGTGTTAGCATGCAGGTATATCTTTCTGCAAGGCTGCCTTTAATATTGATTTAACCCTGGGCAAACATTTGCATGGACTCCCCACCCCCCGCACTATCTAGCGTGCAATCACGCCCTCTACTTTAAAACCCCTCAAAAAAAGCATCCAAATTTGACGTATAGAACTTGCTATGTTTCTCCCCAAACAGCATGTCTCTGCCATACATGTCCCCAAACACCATGTCTGTGCAATCTTTGTACCCAACCATCATATCTGTGCCATTTTTGCAGCCTCCCTGTGCCATATTTGCCCAAAACAGCCTTCCTGTGCCATCTTTTGACCCAAACAGGCTCCCTGTGCAATCTTTGCCTTCAAACAGCACAACTATACAAACACACACATACATAAATAAATACATACTCATTCACACATACTTATTCACAAAACACATTCACACATACTCATTCATACTCCTGCACCCCCTAACCTCAACTGCAGAAAAGCAGCAGGGTCACGTAATGTAACATGACGTAGTGAACACCGAGGTAAGCTGTGGGGCTGTAAGGAAGTGGTTGTAGTTGCGACCCCTGCAACCATTGTTGTTGCTGGCTCAAGTGGCAGCTGCTATGGGCCCCCAGGAATGACGGCTCAGCTAAAGACAGACCCGTGTTTGTGTAAATGTGAGGGGGTCCGGAAATATGTCTGCCAGTGCTTATGTTAGATACAAGAGGGGCAAAGCCACTTGGCTGTACCTGACCCCGGGGCCAGAAGGTGCCAGTTATTATTATTTTTTTTAACTTACAAAGAACTTTATCATGCACTCTTTGTTGTCACTTTAAGCAACTATATAATTATATATCTGTCTGTTTATGTGAAATTATTTTTTAAATATAATTTATTAAACAAGATGGTAGCGTAATAGTATTTTAAGAAAACTTTGTTGTCTGATTATACACTCCACAACTAATACATCTAGCTAATATTTGGCTGATTGAACATGATGGGAATTGTAGTATACATTCTTTCTAAAGATTTTTCTAACTTAATGGGGCAGCTAACACTCAAACTGCTAATGTTCTGCTTACTTTGTGAAACTCGAGGCTGTTCTCCCACTGCATTGTTTTTTTTAAAAACTCCTAATTCAAGGTTTTTCTCCCTTGACAACACTTTCATGTATTCTTACTGAAGAAAGGTTAAAAACAAAAGCAAAATTTCCTTTGTATCAATTGGAAGAATTAATATACCATCCTATAGGGATATTTCCCTCCTTCTCAGTGGGTTTCTGCACATACATAAAGCTAATATTTAGAAGGTATGGCTGTTGATAATTGTATGCCCTTAGGCAGGTCTTGTCATTGTGCCATGGTATGAATTATAAATAGTATGCATACTTTCTAAGATCTGCAGAATCCAACTATTGCATTGGGAAATGTGCATTTTCATAAAAATTGGTTGAGTAGCTTCTTCAACGAAGACAGCTATAAATTTGCTATATATAGGTCCTGCTCCCCAGGGCACATGTTATTCTAAGTCTGGGAGGGAATAAATCATATAGGTATGGATATGAAGAAGGTGAAATACACTTTCATGTGTCAATCTTGCATTTAAAGGCCAGCACACTGAATGCTGCTGTCATTCTCTTGACTCTTAGATTTATTAATTCTTATAAGTATTGGATTTGGAAAGAAACCTATCACTCATCCAGTGCCCTTTAATCATATTTTTGAATTAATTCATTTTGGTTCTTTTGAAAAAGTGGACTTCTTTAACATATTACTGCCGTAACAATCCAATAACCGTAGAGAACAGGATGTAACACTTTAAGAAGTGCACTTTAAGAAAACATACTGCACAGACATTACTTTTATATTGTTTTGCACATTACATGTGTGAGACATTACTTTTATATTGTATTGCACACTACATTTATTTGCAGAGTGCCCGCAGATTTGTCAGTACTAGTAAAGTAGGGAAAATGAAAATTAACTTTAATATTATAATTGTTAATATGGAAAATTGACAATGATATTAACACATTGGTACAGGGAGTAAAAGATTTCTACTGTTGCAACCTTACAGTTCCTTATAGATTTTAATCCAATAACCTGCTGCTGAGATATTAATGAATTTGTCAATCCTTCCTAGCAGGAATGAATTGGTTCTGGTCATAATATTAGGTTAGGAGTTTCAATTTAGTCTTTACTGAATACCCCACTTTTTTGCTGCTGGCATCACTGGATAAGTGTTTTTGCCTCACTGTTGCCTTTGTAAATTAGAGAGACTGAGGGGCTTAAGATACTTTCATTAACCCCTTAATGACAAAGCCCGTACATGTACGGGCTCAAAATGCATTATTTTCAATGGGTTTAGGGACCGCACATTGTCCTAAAGGGGTTAAAAGAGCAGTTATGTTCAGTTAAAATTTGCCAGTGTCAGACCTGGGCATGAAAATTCAATTAGAACTTGCATGTCCTCATCTGAAACTTCCAAAACGTATATACCCTTGATCCTCCCACAGACCCAACCTGTGACCCCTCCCTCCTGTCCTGTGGGATGGAAGCAGGTTAAAAAAAACCCCTACCTACTACATAGTAAAAATCACTTTTCATACCCTTGGCACTAAGTTACAGTTTGTAACTCGCAGGCTTCAGCTGCTTTTTTGCTTGTGTGAGTTTGCTGCCAACTCACTCACAGTTTGTTGAATAGAAGCAACTGTGTAGAACAATGTGTTTCTAGTATGGATGGTCACCAAGAGGTTACAATTTACAAGGGAATCTAACTATTGTAGAATTCTTCCAATTAAAATTTCTGCTGATGGTCCCCAGGCTGAGGAATAAAATCATTGATGTAATTAACAAAAAAACTTTTTTTATATCTCTTTTTTAAGCATACCAGACATCCTTAGAACGTTAATACGTTTTTAGCAGTAAGTTTCCTTTACACTATATTCTTTAATTAACATGTCCAGTAGGCTTGAGTAAAGAGATGACTATACATGATAAGTGCAATAAAGGGGGAAATTTCGGTAAGTGCATTTTGATGACATCACAATGGAAAATACAATTTTGAACACTTGACAGCTGTAAACTGACAGGCACACCTGGGAACCTTTTCCCATGCCCCTTCCCCCACCCACTTTCTCTCCTAATACCAGCTATATGGCCATCCCTGTAGCTGGGCTATATTCACCTCCACGTGTGATTAGCGTCTCCTCCAGCTCCACATTAAGCAACTTCCCCAGAAGTGCAAGAGTTCCAGGTGGGGAATTCCCAGGTATGCCGACAACAAATGCACAGATGATTAACAAGATAAAATGAAAACAGTAACAGGATCATTTCATTGGTTGCCATCAAAATAAAGCCACTTTTCAAATTTCATACATAACCCCAACTGAGCTCACTTTTTTGAGAGACACAGCGTTAGTGTGATAGAAATGAATAAAGTGTACAAGAAGCAAAAAGAACAAAAGATAATGTATAGAGGAACAGGTGTATTCACTAAAATATGCTGTCAATTATATAAACATTTTTTGTTTAGCTTTATGCTTTCTCTTTTAATATTTGGGGAAAATGCTCAAATGCATCACAATTTTGAGAACATTTACAATAGAGAAATACATGTCTTCACCTTTACGGGAGATTTATTACCGTGTGGCAAAAATGATTTCATTTCTCTAGTTTACCTCCCCACACATAAATTCATTAATTGCCATATTACACAAGCCGATCTATAATTAATAACAAAACTTGCTATACGTGTTCAATTATTCTAGCATATGTTTTCTTTTGAAACATTGAGTAGGTTGAGTACGTTATTCATATATTTAGTCCTCTGAATCATTCGTACCTGATAAACAGATTTCTTCTAAATTTAAATGTTTTCTTACCTTTTTTTCCACAATGGAACATTGTGCAGTTCCATAAATCCTTCTTTCAACAAATGAGAAGAGACAGATGTGTTTTGTTACCTTTGAGCACTTACTGTATAAACAATTTCTCTCAAGCTAGAGAATTATATCAGGTGCACTCATGTTCTTAATTGTAATTAATTTCTTTTGTTTGATGAAGTGCTTCCTGTGCAGGCTCGTTCGCTGTCAAGAGAAGTTTGAAACAAAAGCTTGTTTAAAAAACAAAGGAAAAAAGGTTAACATGTTAACAGTGTCCACATAAAATCATTTACAAAATTTTTGGTCCTCTGGATTTGATGCTTTGGGGAAATAAGTGATTTGATATTTTTCTTCCCCATTATGGTTAAAAGTCTTAAAATATTTGTAGAACGAATGGTTACAAGTTACAGTGTTTGTCATTTAAATTTGTTCACACAGAGAATACATTATGTTATGAGCAGGCTAGTACGCCAATGCAACCAAACAGAATGGGTTTAAGGTGGCTGCATAAATATGGATGATTGTTCTTAAGGAAAAAAAAAGCCAAACCACAGTGTTAGGAAGAGGAGACAGTTTCACTTTGTGAAGTTGCAAATTGCATAGATATAAAAAAATCCTCATATAGCCTAAAGAGTACATACAGGCTGCCAGAGTCCTCTCCGCAGTAGCAGAATGCTATGTATGTGAATGTGTGCTCAAGCGCGTGCATCAAGGCTCACCCAACAACCCGCTGCTCCAGAGTATGGGTAAGTATAACCCTTTGTTGATTTTTCTGGTGCACTGTATATATACATTTTAAGGTCAAACTGTTACATTAGATGTCTCTAGAAAGTGACAGCAAACTATCCTGCCTACTATCCAAGTGTGAGTAAGCAATTAAACTCAATTTGTCCCTTGTACGCAGAGCTTACATGAAAGTCCACTGATTACAGAGCTATTTTTGACACTGTGTGTGTGTATATAAGTAATATCCATGATAAGTGAATATACTGTATATATATATATATATATATATATATATATATATATATATATATATATACACCGTATTTGCTCGATTATAAGACGACCCCCCAAAATCTGAATATCAACTTAGGAAAAAAAAAGAAAAAGCCTGAATATAAGACGACCCTAAAGGAAAAAAGTTTTACCAGTAAATGTTAATTCATGTAAACTATTTTTTTTAATAAAAGCTATGATTGAGAAAAATATTTTTTTTGTTTTTATTTTCTTGTATTTTCCAACCTGTCCCCCAGTTACCGAGATCTGCCCCCAGGCTTGCCACACCAATATGGCACTGTGCCCCATGGTATGCCTTTTGACCCCCTATGTGCCACTCTGCCTCCAGAAATGCCTTATACCCCTATATCCCATTCTGGCATTTAGGGGGTTAAAATGCATATTATGGGGCAGAGTGGCATATAGAGAGGTATAAGGCATTCCAGGAGGCAGAGTGGCATTAAGGAGTTAAAAGGCATTGTATAGAGCACTCTGCCTCCAGAAATGCCTTATATCCCTATATGCCACTCTGGCATTTAGGGGGTTAAAAGGCATATTATGGGGCAGAGTGGCATATAGGGAGGTATAAGGCATTTCAGGAGGCAGAGTGCTCTATTAAATGCCCCCTTAACGCCACTCTGCCTCCTGAAATGCCTTATACCTCCCTATATGCCACTCTGCCCCATAATATGCCTTTTAACCCCCTAAGTGCCAGAGGGGCATATAGGGGTATAAGGCATTCCAGAAATGCCCTATGCCCCCATTTAACACACACACGCGCACACACACACACTTACCGGTGCTTCCAATTTCCTGCTGTATTGCCGGGGCAGCGGGTTGATGTCTCCTTCCGCTGCAGCCGGAAGGAGGTGGAGTTGGCAGCGGGGGTTTCTCTGCGTCCGTCGCGCATACCTTCCCCGGCTGTCAGAGATCAGAGTTCCCCGCACCGGTGCGGGGAACTCTGATCTCTGACAGTCGGGGAAGGTATCCGCGACGGACGCAGACAACCCCCGCTGCTAGCCACACCTCCTTCCGGCTGCAGCGGACGTTGTCTATGCGGATCGCGTAGACGTCAACCCGCTGCCCCGGCAATACAGCAGGAAGCACCGGTAAGTGTGTGTGGGGGGGTGTTAAATGGGGGGGGGGGAGACAGGAGGATCCAGGTCCCCTGCAGCGGTGCGGGGGATCTGGATCTTAGTCTCATAATCAGACCTCTATTTGAGGTCTGATTAGAAGATGACCCCGATTAGAAGACGAGGGGTATTTTTCAGAGCATTTGCTCTGAAAAAAAGCTTGTCTTATAATCGAGCAAATACGGTATATATAATATTAATCTGTAAATACCATTATATACATTTAGCGAGTTAACTCATTGTACTCCTCCTATTTATACTGCCGCATATTTATGTACAAAGCGCCTGCTCGTCTTTTTTTTTAAATACCCGCCCCCCCCTGCCTCCTTTGTCTCATGTGCTATCAAAATGTTCAGCTTCAGGCTCATGCATCCCTTAATTCAGTACTTTATTCAGTGCGCAAATTTGTATAATGTAGGGTTTGGGAAAAGTGGCAGACCTGCTTTAGATGAAATGTTTTGACGTACTACAATTCACTTGCTATGTGACAATTTTATTGAATAAGCTCTATTTTTTTCCTGCATCGGTATTGTCACAAAGTATTTTTTTTTCCATTGCTGCCGCTCTATAACTGTGCATGTAGCACTACATTACAGAACAATAATTATAAGAAATTATTGTAAGAAGTCATGTCTTGGGGGTATATGACAGATACATTCTTGTCAAACTGCTATCACAGTTCCTTTAACTTTTAGATTGGATTTTCCAAACTAATAGCTCCATTCCTCAAGTGCAAGGCCTGCCAAAAACCAAATTGAAATATGCTTTGTGAGCGATAACAAGAGAAGAGCCATTATCCCTGGACGATATGGTGCGCACACAGGCCTGCTCCAAATTAGATTACAAATAAAACTTTTACACAACTGTCCCGGGTGTCAGGAACCCCTAGAGGAATTCACATAAATCGACAGGATAGCAAAAAATAAATAAAAAAGAGGCAAAATGTTTCATTCTTACAGAAGAGAGAACAGCTGCCCTTTATCTGTTTCAAGATTCTATCTGTTTGCTTTATTGATTCACGACATTTTGCTCTCCGCGTTCTGCGAGTTTCTTCAGAAGAAAGAGTAACAGGTCACCTTGGGTATAGGCTTCACTTTGCAGAGCTCCACTCTGCACCTACGTTTTATTTTAGAACAAAGGCTGTATTTTAATTTATAGAGACTTTATAAAACATAAATACATTTGATTTATTACAGCGAGGCTAGCTACAGTCTTCATTAAAAAAAAAACAACAAAAACGTCTTTCTCAAGTAAATAACCCAATTGAGGAGTATTTTTCATGAAAAGTGCCCCAGGGTACATGTTACAATTTGATATTTTGGGACAAAATAACCATTATGGAACAATAATTATAAGCGGCGTCCTGTAATTATTATAAGCACTTTTTACCCTGTAGACTCATTTGGTAAACTCCAAAATTCCATATTTTATCTCGCCAACAAATCATTGACTAATAGCTACTTCTTCCAGGCACCTTCCAGGGCTCTGTCTGTACTTACATTCAAAATATTCATCAGGGTGCAAACAGATTGGAGGGAGGTACGCTACCAGTAGTGAGCAGTCCACACTAATGGGTACAAATACTGCCGAGCGGCTTTCAATCTTAATGTCATTCTAATGCCATTCATGTGTGCAGGATATTTTAATCAGATAGAGTGGAAGGAGGTGAGAGAAGAAGACATGGGTAGGAGATTAAAGCAAAATGCAGGAGTGAATAGGGAGGACACAAGGACATGAAGAGATAACGGGGGAGAAATTCGTTTGCATTGTCTGAATGCAATTTCATTGCTACCTTTTAATGTGTGGGTATGCTCCAGATTTATGGTAATGTATTATTAATCACATTTAAAAAATGTATACAAAGCTGTATATGTTACCTCAGCTATTGAGATAATATTGGATACTGGATAAAAAAATATAACTTTTATTCAAAGTATACATAATACAATAAAAAAAAATGTACTGTATAGCTTTAGAAGGACATATAAATACTAATATAGTAACACCTTTGTTGTGACATTTGCACTAATCTATATAACGTACTGAATTTACATAATTCTATTTGCCCAAAGAGAAGCAACCTAAGAAGTTCTTTAGGGGCCCGGTGAAGTGGGTGTGCATGCAGTCTGTAGCCTCTGTATTATGGACAGACTTTGGCATCATGACCTGGTGGAATATCAGTCAGGCATGGCCAAAAAGGTCCTCTGTAGCTTAGAGGTTTGCTGTTACCCAATACACTTTCTAGAACGTCTCATTCGTTCAAATAAGTCAATACTCAACACAAGACAGGTTTTTGTTTCCAAGACAACGCCCAAACTCAACTTTTTCACTCTATGGGGGTTATATAAAAATGAGCAATCTTCCAATTTGGATGTTTATATAGACAGCTGTACTGACTGAAAAGACCCTGGTGGTCATGTCTCAGTGATGATTTTGGTAGGAAGTTTGAAACATCTTATCACCTAAGCCACCAATGGAATCATGCAGTCAGCTGGAATATTAAATTACATTGCTATTGCCATTAGACCACTTTTCAAGCATGGACAAGAATAATTGTTTGTGCTATTTTAATGAGGGTGTAGCAACCTTAGGTAATTAGTATAATAACCATTATATTAAACACTTGAAAACAAGCCATTAGATGGTCTGTATTCTGATAACATTATAGTACACAAAGACAAGGGATGTAGGTAATATAACACAGAGCGGATTGGAAATGGTTAGACAATGACTTTCTAAATTCAGTAAGCATTTATTATAGTAAAATGAAGCTCACACTACATCATATTTCTTGTATCGATTTCAAGGGGGAAATATGAACAGAGTGTACCACCATCTATCCAAATTGAGCATAGAAATAAATCTTATTGCAGTTAATGTTAAACCACAGCCTAAGATCAATATTAGTATTTTATGTGCCACAAAACAGGGATGCATCCCTTCTCTAACTTGTGAAGAATCACTACATGAATGACCCAAGACCGGTGGGGTTTGTTTTTCTAAAGTGCAAGTGAGGACTGTGGTGCTAAGTGTAATAAAACCGAATATCTATCTACTCCGCTGAATTTTTTTTTATATATTTAAAGCCAGCATTAGAAACATAATTCTCAGAAATCAGTTGTGTACCAGGTGCCAGTGTATCAGGTGCCAGTGTGCCATGAGGGCTGCTATCACTATTGAGCACGCAAACACAGATGCACGGCACTCAGGAACCCCGCTAACAGGCGCCCAGTGTGGTCATGTAACATGACTCCATCGTACTAGTGGCAGCTTGCACAGGTGAAGAGAGAGCTCTCCGAGCTAGGTAAGGGGGAGGGAAAGCAAGCAAACTGCACTGTGCATGGGGGCAGGGGCAGAGAAGTAAGTGTGTATGAGTATGTGTTTGTGCGAGGGCATGGTGTTAGCATATGGTGATAGTTTGTGTGAGAGTATGGTGTTAGCGTGAGTCTGTGCGTGTCAGCATATGGTGTCATGGGTGAGCCACTGGGATATAAAGTATGTGTATGTATGCGGAGGTGTATAGTGCAGTGAGCGTGTGTAATCCAAACAGTAAAAAGTATTATTTGCTAACAGCAGAAAGACAGTTGCAAATTAATTATGTGTTTTTCCAGCAATAGATTTTCGTTTGCCTATTATAATAGCTTTATTATGCAAGTGAAATAGCATGTGATTGGTAGACCTTCACCTTTTGTTTATTTCAGCTGCAAGATATTTACTTCCAGGAATCCTTACATGTGTTTTCTTGATAGATAAATTAATTGATAGATAAATACGTTGCTTTTAGCTGACTTTTTAATTTGGATGACAGCAGAAATAAGCCTAACTTCCAACAGTCCCAGGTTTTACAGGACAGTCCAGGTTTCTAGGAACTGTCTCGTTGTCCTCTGATCTGCCCTGACCAGCCTAGGACAGTGAAAATCAATTGAGGTCTGTGCTATTGCTCATAATTTTGGCCATGCCTCCCCCCGCTCCAACTTTCCTGCCTCTTGCCACACATACCCCAACATGGGTCTCCCAATTTGAACATCTTAAAGGAAGGTGTGGAATTCAGATCTTTTGTCTGTAACCCCCTAGAATCTTTTGTTGCATATAACTTAAAAAAATAAGTAAAATAAACAAAATTGCAGTTGTTTCCCAAATATGATCTGGTTTTCTTTTGTAGCTGGTTTTAAAACTGTATTATAAATATACAGCTTTAGTTTTACATAATTTACCAGTATATAGAACACATATGTACATATCAAGAATATTCCTAACTGAAGACCACAATGTCTGTGGTTATTTCCAAATTATATCTGGCAGCCATAATGGTGCCAACACATGCTTATTCCCATGGCTTCCATAGGCTGTAAAGGAACCAACATCAAAGTGCTGCTATCCACTGCTGTCTACTATTTGTACCCTATTATCCTCCAATTTTAAACCACAATCACAGTAAATGTAGCCTGAAGATAAAATGTATGACTTGCCATAATAATATTTCAAAATAATTTCCTCAAAATAACTGAGATATAAATCACAAAGGGTTTTTAACAAAGTAATTTTCTGTCGATTGGTTAAGGCTTATTATACTATTCATAGCGGAGATATCAAGAATGTTATATTAATCATTGCTTTTCTAAGAATCCATTTTGTTTTAGTAAGTATACCTGATCTAGTGTTCTGTATTACAATATGAAACTGAAATTGTTTTCAGGTACTGGGGCCGAGTGAGGCTTACTGTGTTATACTGAGTAGTGTGCAAAACTAAGACACTTAAAAGAAAAAAATATGGAAATGGAAAATTCATCTTTGGAAAAGTCCTGATCAAGCATGGTAAAATAAATGAGTGCATGAATAATTGCTCACTTACAATGCAGGCGACTGATTTGTGGCTCTCACAAATTGGGTAGGCTCCCTGCCTGCTCACTGGTCAGATGTGTGTTGATGAGGACACATGAGAAGAAGAGCTGTCTTCTAGAGAAAGAAGCCCATGTGAAAGTGGAATCCTTGTTGGGTAGCCCACCAACATGACCTCACTGAAAACCAGCGCTACTCTTGTAGTCACAGAGTACTTTAATATGCATTCTTCTTTATGGGGTGTCAGGGGCATAAGACTGGGGCTCTTGGAGCCTAGGGCATAATTGGGGGTATTGTCCTCTTCTGATGTCACATCTGCTCCTGGAAGCAGAAACAGGTGTATTACCAATGGGAACCTCATGCACACCCCTCAACTTGTGGTGCCTGGGGCAGCTTCCCTTTATGTCCAATGTAAGATAGAGCTGTAGCTGTAGGGTTTTGTAGAAACGGACACATTTTCATACCTAGGCATTACATTTCAGACACATTTGCCACTGAGGGGTAAACAGCTGTTAGCTCAGTCCCATGATCCTCTGTAAGTAACTGGATAGATGCACAGCAAGAACTAAGGGAGCTATAAAGAAATTGCATTTTAAGACTTTTATGTTTTATTTTTGTGTTGTTTCTGTCACATTATCTCTCTCTTTGCTTTCCAGGCACATGCAGAGTTGCACTATGATAAATGCACACTGATGCCTTCATACAAAACACAGAGGGCAGGGGTCACAAGTTAATTATGTGGACGTTAATAAAGCTGTTTCTTCTGTTTTGTTAAATGGTTTCTATGTCTTCACTGTGTGACATGGCAAAAAAATTAACACCCTGTTTATCTTAAAGTCTTAATTATTAATATCTCACTTAATTATTGATAAATGAATCATCGTAAACCAGTTGAGTTCATAAACAGGCAAATTATACCCACCATTTTCTACATAATTAAACTCTGGTCTCCTTCCAGACGGAATGAGACACACTTCTAAATGTAGCGTCACTAACTGCTCAGCATAAATTCACAGAGAAGGGGCAAAATTTAATTTGTATATTAGACACTTATGTGAAAGAGCTTCACAAATCCATCCGCAGTTATTCATCTTTATTTATGCAGGATGCTTGCTGTGTGGCATTAACCGAGTGTCACGCCAAACTGTAGACACCTTGGAAACTCTAGCTCTTTCATGACATATTTTTGTTACAGTAAACCTGAATTACAAGGAATGCGAGAAACATTGGATGTTTAAGGCCTATATTAGATTGATAGCATGCATCTTACTAGAAGAATGTGACAGCAGAACAGGTCATAGTTATAACAATAAAAAATATTTTTAACAAGATTATTGACACTTCATCTGAAGTTCCACAACACTTTCAAATGTTGTGTTTAAATCTAGGTACTCTTAAGATTTCAACCTGAGCCTCCTGAAGTCTTTACTATATGTGGGAAGTCTACAAGTTTGACCCAGAGTCTCTGGTCTCCAGGTGACTCTGCTCTTTATCTGAAACAGGGGAGCTGTGTTTGGCCATGACGGGTCCCCACCTTATTCATCCCAAACAATTTATCTATTTCTAGCCCCCCTTGTCCACAGCTAGCTCTACCCATCGCAAGTTTATGAATATAGAATATAGGCTAATATTACTGGCCCTGAGTATTTTAATTTTAAAGCTACCTTTAAAACTTTTCTCATCTACGCATTTTCATATTTGAATTATAGTCTTCTCCTGAACACAATTTACCCAATCAGAATTCCGGTTTGATGTCGACTCCTTGCATCTGTTTTAGTATCTCTTTTTTTTGTTAGTAATAGGGATTCTGCCGCAATAAATAGTAGCCAGGAACTGAGCAGCAGAAACTAAGAAAGTAAATGTGTGATGATTCACTTATCAGGTGACCATTCTTCACTAATGCCCAGAAACAAACAGAAATGCCTGCCCATTCAAACATGCTAAAAACAAGCTCCCATTGAAATCTGACCTATGTACTTAACAAATATTAAAAGACCATCAATTGTGAAGTGTCTGAAGGCCCAGACTGGCCAACAGCGCTACACACTTACCCAATCTCCAGCATAAAAACGTAGCATGTGGCCGTGTATAACCAGCTCAAGAAGAAATGCAGAGTTTCGTATTTGTTAAATGTGATATATGTGTATGGGTACACACACAATTATCCAAAATATTTATTTTGGACCCTAAAGATCACAGTTCTTAGCAAGTTAATCCCACGGCATTGCCTCAATGATCTCATGCACACAGAAGTAATTACGCAAGATTTCCGACATGACCGTTGGGAGTTGTGATGAAGCACCCAACTTGCCAAGATTCTAAGCAAAAATGTAGACCAAGCATTAATCTTTTACGCATGAATATGGGGCAGGCACTCAGCTAGCGATATAACATATGGCCATGAGATGTTGGCAGTGCAACAATAATTGTCACGCCTCTCTGCCTCTCTCCTTCTGTAGGCACGGACAGTTGCTAAGAGAAGAAAGTCTTGCAGCAGACCCCGTTAGGAGATTTGGACACGCATCTAGGATATCTGACACATCCGCAGTTACGCTAACAGATGCTCTTTGTTGTTACTTAGGAAGAGCCCAGTACATTCATAAAAGCTTTATGGTATGAACTTGGTTAAACAGATTACCAGCTATGGGAAGACGAGATATGTTAGTGTCCAACCTGTGAATTGAAGATGCTGTGATGTGAACCGCAGCTCCAAGTCACTATATAAGTAGAGCTGTATTCTTTATATGCTCAAACCTATGGACTTTATAGTATGATATCAATAAAATTATCTTTCTAAATGCCTTACATTAAAATTAAGCAATAGATCGCAACATCTTATAAAAAGGTCACAGTAAACTAGCTAAATCCCTAACCACACGTCCTAAAAAATTTCCCTCTTTTGCGTTTTGTTGGGAGGTATTCTTGTTGCATGCATACTGCCCTTCTCTAATGATTAAACTTGGTATACTTTTTAAGAACTGCATAAACTCTCAAAATAAAAATACATAATATATATAATAAAAATACATAATACATATAATGAATGTTTGTCTATTTATTTTATGAACCCTTTCAATCATACCTCTATGGGCTGTGCCTTATAAGCTTCTTTAAAATTAAGCATTCAGAGGAAAATGTGTTTTAATTCTCTGAGTGAGCTCTCATCCATAAAACATCGACCGTAATCTCCACAATTCATACACACTTTGCTTTTTCAGATACCAAGATATGGAACATCTGTGTATCTGATCTGCCTTTCCTCTTCCTCTTTTTTTCTCCAGTGCCGCCAGCCAAAGCTGATTAGGTTTGTCATCCTACAGTTTCAATGGGTTACAAGCTCATTTTGTAATAGGATTTAAGTTAGATTTTCATAAATATCCAGTTAATCCTTCTGAGGGTTTTTTTTTTTGCTATCCTACTGAAAGAAACTGTTTCGGTTTTCCCAGATCCTTTCAGTCACGTTCTTATTATGGTCCCTAATAGAGCTTGGGGACGCCAAGCAACTACTTGACATTAATCAGTAGATAAAAAAAAATAGGTATCTTTGAAACTGTCATTTAAATATACCGTAATATAAGTTCTATATATGAAGATATTGAAAATTAAATGCATGCCTCCTCTGTGTGTCCCAGCATGCACCGACCATTTTCCTCTGGAAGGACTGATTTCACTTTGTGATAACAACTTGGGAAGTACAACTTCATGTATTCATGTCTTTGGGGGTTACTGCAATATACATCTGGATTTTTACATAATTCTTAACTATGGCTTTAATGGTTTCACAGCAAAGAACAATCAAACAATATTCCAGTTATTCCCAAAATACAGCAATCCTTAAGGATGTGAAACCAAAAAAAAATCCGGAATCTAGCCAGATTATACAAGACCAATAGTGCTAACTAGAAAAAAAAAAAAGCAAAAGTTGGTTAATAATACTGCAGATCTAGGTCTAAAACAGCCTTAGACAAGTAGAACATTTCTTCTGCAAGGAGCTAGTAGTGGGAAAGGAGGCATATGTAGTCGTACATCGATGTGTTAAATTATTCCTACATGTGAAATACATTTTTATGGAATGGGAGCCTAGAGATTTTAGTTCCCATGAGCAGACAGTTAATAGATAAGACAGCTCAGTGACCTAAGAATGGTATTTAACTTTATAATCTGTTATGCATCTTATTGACCTAATTTTGCTTCCAGCCCAGCACCTTAGGATCTCAGTGGAAGTCTTCAATGGACAAGTTTAGCTTAACAGATCTGGGTGGTGAGAAACCTTTGGAGGACTTGAAGTGTGTGATTTATGATTAATGAACCAACTCTCTTCCGCTCTTCATTATTCAGTGCATTCATCTGTAGAATTTGGCTTAAGAAATATGTTAAAAAGGGTCCACAGGTAAAATAGTGTATAATTGCGAGATAATGAGCGATTCAATTGATTTTATTATAGATCTTTAGACTTGAGGGACATGTTTGGGTCAAAGAAGAGTAGAGGCCCCAAAGCACAACAGGTAAGTTCTTTTTTTGGGCCAGCAAATACAGACCAAGGAGGCCCTCCTGTGTTGTGTTAAATAAAAGGTACCTAAGTAACTATATGTAGAACAACAAATAGAAGCAGCACTGCACATCATGTAAGTAGTCTTATTTTATTAATTTATTGAAGTATCAAAAATATTATTTGAATAAATACATGAAGAACGCACCCAATACATTCTTTTTTTATATATAAATCAGTAAAAATGAATTTATGGCAAAAAAAGAGAAAAAAAAGAAAACTTAAAACATGGGTTCCCAAAAAAGGGAAAAAAATATACCTTATTTGATAGTTTCCATTTGTATAATATTTGTATTTTTAGAATATTTCTCTTTATTCTGTGGCTTCTTCTTTAAGAAAGGTAAAAATGTATCTTCTCTTTAAAGTTTGGGATTTGTATATCCTCTGAGAAAATAAATCATCAAGCAAATTCATTGATAGTCCAGAGAATCAAAATAATAATTTCATTATACGTGTTGTATAATTTACAGAAATTCATTAATTATAATAGTCCAGAAAATCAGAAAAGTCATCTCATTATAATAGTTGTGTGGTTTGCAAAAAAAAAATCATTAATTGTAATCATCAAGTGAATCAAAACCCTCCATAATTATGCATATATCTTCAAACGACTCAGTAATAGCATTAGTCCAAAAAATCTTTAAATAGCAAAAGTTCAGACCAAATTAATATTCTATATTGCCTCCTTTAGTATATGTAATTTGTAATTCAACATATAGTCAAAAATGTGTGAAGAATTGCTTTAAATGGAGTGATCTCACCCATTCCACTAAGTAGCAGTATCTGTTGTGGATCAAACGTGATTTCCTTGCGTTGGGCTATCTCTGAGTGCAACAATATAGTGTGTGATTGTTGGAACTCACAGCTGCCAGTAGTGATCAGAAGCTTTCAAATGCAGAGGACTTGTGAGAGCAATGATAGCTATGCATTTGGCTTACAAAATTAGTTTCAATTGCCTAAGTTACTATGTGCTGGTATGCATTGTACTTTCCCATGTTGTCCGGCTACAGCGATAAGAGTAGAGTAAAGAGCACTGCTGGAAAGCAGCCAGCCATCTGTCCTTCATGTCTTATGGTAGATCACTGAAAATCAGCTCAGTACAATAGGAGATGAATAATAAACAGTACAGGCATAGCTTGCAAAATGAATATAGAGCCATTCTTCCAATGGTAATAAAATCATCACATGGGAGCAGAAAGTGGGTCTGCATTTGTGGCTGGTTGGGTTTCAGAGAACCTTTCGATACCTGAGATGAAGAATTCTCACTTCGAGAACCATCTTTGTATTATGTTCATCTATGGGCCAAATCTCATGTGCTTCTGGGTAGGTTAGCAGGTTAGTTAATAGTTTGGCTTACTAGAAGCATTTGTCTCTCATGCTGAATCCAGCTCTTTTACATTATTAGCAGTTTAAGCATGTTTTCCATGCTATATTGAAGGCTGTTGTTGGCTTCATAGCTTCCATTCAAGTCCCACCACTAAAGAATGGCAAATATACATGCATTTATAATCTACCAGAGCGAGTGTGAGCAAGATATTGGGGAATTGTGTTGAACACAAGAGTGGAAAGTTATTATTTCAATCAGGGATGCGTGCCAATGAGCACATATTAAATGCTGATGGCCAAAACCATAAAGCTGATTCCAAATCCGTTAGCCTGACAGGAAGTCACTGATAAGCAACATGTTTGTTAATGAAACATTTAGACAGTTGAATGAGAAACAGATCAAGGATGAATGTGGGATGTTGTGTTGGATTAGACACAGAGGTAAACGATAATGGGATCTGCTAATTTACTAAAAAAAAAAACACATTCTGACACTCTTCATATGCCTTTAGTATGATCTACCTTGCAAATGGTTGCAAAACCCATCTACATTTGTCTCTCACAATCCCTCATCTCTAGCTGTAACTTGCCTATGGTTCCAGGGTGGAGGTGGGGAGCACAGGAAGCACGTCCATTACATTTAAGCATTTAGCGGCCCACAGAGGGCACATTGTGCTGCAACTTCTGAGTTTTACAGGTTGAAGAATGCATTCTTCTTTAATGGGACTGCATGTGAACCTGGCATGTCTCTTTAACCTTTATTTTACCATATAGTTTATTTTAACTTAATTAATGTTTATTTATTATATGTTATATAATTGAAAGCCATAACAACATAGCGGTGAGTGATAGGGAAAGGATATGTATAGCAATAAGCATATCTCGGAACTCATTAGGTTTTGCCTTGAGGCCCTGGCAATCACAGGTGCTTACTAGGCCTCTGGGGGATATTTTCTCTGTGGGTTTAGGACAGGAGTGTTTGGTTCTGCTCATTCCAGTGGCAGATTATGTCTAGGGGCCCACTGCCACTGGCTGCATAGCGGCACTCAGTGGGGGTCACGTTATATGTCCTTCACATTGCAAATGTATATTTATATATATATATATATATATATTTGAGAATATATGCGCCCCAAATGTCTTAATAAGATACTGGAACATTCCATGCATATTACTCCCCTCCATATTTCCTACCTACTAGGGCTGCTAATCTTACCACCTTCAACCCCAATTTCCCAGAAGGACCAGGAGATGGTGGGAGATAAGGAGCATCAGGGGACTAGCCTTTGTTACTGCCCATCTAGCATAATAAAGAAAATCATAAGCAGAAGTTATATTGAGTAATTGGAGGATCTGAATGAAAATACTACATGGAAGAGTGGAGTCATTGGGACTGGTTATATGGAACAATATGTTGGGTTATAGGAATAGGTTATTTGAAGCAGCAGGATCGAGTTGTATGTTGATACGCAAATTAATTAGGATCCTAACTCTAAGTACACCCCTCAAAAAAGTGGCTACACTGATAGAAGGAACAGCGGAGACAAATAAAATCCAGAATATTACAGACAGCTTTAATTCATTGGCTCTTCCTATATTTTTCTGCTCCGGAGAAAAGGCAAATAAATAAATAATAGATTTGTAATTGGAAATACAAAGCAGAATTTAAATAGGAAGGAAAACCGCTGTGTTAATTTTCTGATGGCAAGATCCAGACATGCTGTAGCACAGAGAGATTGAATCTGTTCTATTCCATCACAAAGTAATGGGTGGGGGTGGAAGACGGGGGCTTGATAGGAAAATCAAAAGCACTGCATTTTGCCTGGGTATATGGATAAACACTCCAACAATCCTGTCCTCATCTTATCGCTTCACCAAAGATTTAATACGGAAGCTTCTGCCAATGTTTCATCTCCTTAATTAAGCAGACTAATTATGAGGATGTATTAAAACTTTGTTCTTTCGATAAGATAACTTTTGTGTTCAAGGTTTCATGTACAGGATTAGGCATGCAATGGTAGAGACGTTTTAAAAACATAAACAAACATCTTCCAAGAAGGGACAGAAGGTTACTAGTCACCAGCAGGTTTGGAATAAGTTAGTTATTTGGTGTATACTAAGGTATTGAGAAGAGCTGAAGAACAAAAAAATCCCCCTCCTTTAGATGGCTGTATGTTCTCAAATTCATGCGGGCTCTTCTGTAACCTATCTTATACATATATCCCTAACCGCAATGCTGACTACCTCCTCTTCTTTTTAGGTTCTCCCTGGCCTGGTTTAAAATAAAAAATAATGCAACTGATGTAAAACACATTTTTTCGTAGACCTATAAAATGCTTGTTTTTATGGTCGCTATTTTAATTTCTTATTTTACCCATATGTAATGTCTTACATACATCACTAACGTAGATATAACAGGTGCTATTCTAAAACTATTAATCATAATCCACATTTTTTATTGAATGCATTTTTGTTATTTTTTTTCCCACTCTCCTTTAAAAAGCGAGAGAGTTTTACCTGCCGAATCCTGAATAATCTTATATTTCCTTGCGTAATTCAAATTAATTCTTTTCACTTAATGATGCAAAACAGTTTAATGAATATTCAAGATTTTGTGAAGCTTTAAAGAATCTCCTCTTTTACTTCTGGGATTAATCAGACTGTGTTTTTTGTCTAATCTTTAAAATGTCCTTTTCATCTGGGTTATTTCTCAGCCTGATGCTTCTATAAAGTGTTTTTTTTTTGTTTTTTTGCTCTTTATTCAGATTTCACTTTGGTAAGAAAAATGGGCAGATTTTAGCTCCTGAACTCATAGGGTATTTAAGGTCTTTAGCATGTAAATGCAGTTTATATTGGAATTATATGATGAAGGTCTGATTTACTTGCTATGAGTCAACTAATCAATGATATTTCAGCTTCCCATATGAAATGTTAAGGAGACATTGTCATTTGTTCACCAACATACTGTCCCATGTAGGCTAGCTACACCATCCATGGCAAGAATGTTCTGACCTATGATGTCATATCACCGTAACAATAACCCTTTCAGTTACACTATTACGTAATTTGATAATATACCGTATTGGCTCGAATATAGGCCGGACAGGCAGCGGGGTTAGGATACAGATCCCCCGCAGCGGTGCAGGGGACCTGCATCCTACTCTCCGATAATCTCAGACAGCCTCCCCTGCCAGCACTTTCCACGGGGGGGGGGTGCCGGCACGGGAAGTTGTCTAAGCGCATCGTGCGGACGGTCACCGGCTGCAGAGGTTGTTTACCCGCATCGCCGCAGCGGGTGACCGTCCGCACGATGCGTTTTACCTCTGCCCCCAAGACTTACCAGAGCAGACTCCCGGGTGTCTTGCGAGCCCGGCGGGGGACATCTACGCAATACGCGTATACAACTTCCGGTGCCGGCACATCCGCTGAGTCCCGCTAGACGCCCGGGAGTCTGCTCTGGTAAATCTCGGGGGGGGGAGGAGGAGGACAGTGGCAGCATATCTCGGGGGGGGGGACAGTGGCAGCATATCTCGGGGGGGGGGAGAGTGGCAGCATATATCGGGGGGAGACAGAGTAGCAGCATGTTTTTTTGGTGCTTTTTTAAAGAAAAAACCTTTTTCTTTATAAAAGCACCAAACTTTTAGGGTGCGGCCTATATACGGGGAGCGGCCTATATCCCAGCCAATACGGTATGTTTTGCAGTGTTCTTACTACCCAAAAATAGCTTGTAAACACCTATCCAGCATCATAAAATGAAAATGCCAAATTAGGTTATCGTTATTAAATGTATTATTTGCACTCTTGATATTTTTAACAAATTTTTTGAATGGTGACCCTATTCATACATACACTTTCCAGTTAATATTTTCATTACGTAAGTATGGTGCCCCTGGCTGGACAAAGGCAAGGAAGTTACATGTTGAAACAGAGAGCAGTGGGAGGCTGAACAGTACCTGCTAATGCAACATTATAGTGAGTTATTAGCTCCTCTGTACACAAGCGCTATATATCCAAGCTTTGATTTAAGATGTTTAAGCATCTTTGTTGAATTGGTATGTAATTTCCAGCCAAGATTATTGTGAATTTATTAAAATAGTTTGACAGCATTAAGGGGCATACAAGGATAACAAGGCTCTAACCCACCCTTCCCTAGTTCTTGTGAGTCTGATAATGTAAAAAAACACTTTTGTGCAGTGTAGGGATTTAGTATTAATTTAGACATAAACAACAGTGCACCAGTCTAACTTCTGTACACAAATAAAACAGATAACTATGAAAGCAATGCCCAAAGCGCTTTATGAATATCACATTGAGCTCATTGGGTACTAAAATATAATTACTTTTTTTGCTTTGATTTTGTGCAAATTTTACAAATGCAGTCCACCTAAAGTGAAATAAGCATGAGTCATGGCCATTGCTGATAAAGTTGTGCTTTGTTTCATCCTAAATTACTATTAATGGTTGATGCGGAAATGTGAAACTTTGGGTCCTATATAATATGATGTCACCACTGAATTCACCATTCCCTGAGTATCAAGGGATTCTTCTGGTTGTATCTGCTTCAAAGAGAGTGAGTTTCTGGGCAAACTTAAAGGAAAAGAGGAACCAGAGTTGCTAGTAAGGTTTCCCATAATCACCAAGGCTTTATCATGGCTTCATAGAATACAGATCTTGAACATCCTACATCATGGGCATCAAATTCCAGACTTAGAGGGCCACAATCAGGCCAGATTCTCTGTATATCCCAGCATGAGCACTGATCAGATTGCTTGTGTTTCAATAAAGTATATACCAAAATCCTCTGTCTGTCTGTACTTCTTTTAGTATGAAACTCTTGCTGGGAATGCCATGCCTGCTTTCCATCAGTAACACCTGTTTTTGTCCCAGAAGATCCAGTTGTCCAATCTGATTATTCTCTGCGTGTTGGTGTGCTGTTTGGCCCATTTTCACCCAGTTCTACCCACTACCCACCCCTTTTGCCAATGTAATATAAGTAAGCCATGCCCCGACTTGTGGCTGTCCTGACCCTGCTCTATATGGGAGATGAGCTACAGGTTTGCTATCCTGTATGGTGCTCATGTATGACCAGCAGGCTTTAGTATCTCCTGGTGCAGACTAGATCAGGCATTTAAATGCTCAAACAGAAATATGTTAGGGCATTTCATCTCCGTGACAATATTGCTAACATCACAAGGGATTCTGGAATTGAGGAGCCTTGTGGGACTATAAAAACTCCATTGGGTTTTCTACATGTTTTACATCCTGGCAGTCAGATTGCAGGGAGGGGGGGATTTCTGCACCTTTGATGGGCTGTAATGAGGTTAAAGCAGAAAGACACATAATAGTGCAAATGTGTTCCTAATGTATTCGTCCTCTCTGAGCATGAGCAAGATTTGTGGTGCATAGATGTCTTCCAGACATGTCTAAATCTTTCAAAATATTTTATGGTCTAGAATGTATGTGTAAACATGTATCTATTATAAACATGGTCTGCTGTATTTTGCAGTCCCCATTGAACCACATAAGAGTAGTAGTCTTCTATAACTTTCACCGTATGGTTCTATTAGCGGTCGGAATCCAGAATCTGTGACCGCTTACAGTATCTGAGTCTAGACTGGGAGCTGAAAAGCAAGCCGTATATTTTTCACCACTGTTAATTTCAGTTAAGGGGAATCAACATTGAATCAAGACCATTAAGTCTATTTAAGAGATGTTGTGTGCCTTGCAATATAAGCTCTTTCGGTGTGTCTCCCTTTAATAGATTAACTCTTACAACTGCAGTTTCTTCAGTGAGTCTGCATACCATCCACCCATGGCGGATAATCATAGTAAACGTACTCACTGAATGGGCTACTTGGTTTGCATCTTGTCAGGGAATGTTGTGTTTCTATGACAACTCTTCCATTTTCAGTGATAAAACTGGCATCGATTTCAAATCCTCCATAATCATAAAATGCATTAAATGCATTGCTATTAACACAAACTGAATATTATACCAAGTAATACTGTGTTTGCAGAATACTATACAGATATAACTGCTATGAATAAAAAATAATTGATCATTAATATGGGAATTTCAGAATTAACTTCCCCTGAGCATCTGCAAACGTGGAAGAAATTTATGTTTCTCGCATTTAAATTGTTTGAACCAGTATAGAGAATGTGTCTCAAGAATGTCTTTTGGTTACTTTAGCATTGTTGCAACTGAACCTTCATTGAGTGGATTCGACTTGTCCAGTCCCCCATCGTGCCCTAATATTCTCAAAGCTATGTGTAAACTAGAAGACATAAGCAAATTAGTCCAAGTAACATCTGCATGTATCTGCCTAGCATACACTGGAAGCTTTGCAAGTTATAGATTCAGGGCAAGACTTACTGTATTTGGGACATGGCCATCAAAGTTGGGAATCTCTGGGAGTCTCTGGGTGTTGCAGGGGAGTTAAATTTAGTTATTCTGCTCACTCCTCTCCTACTTTCAGCCCACATCCTACCCCAACTGTCAACAGCCTTGCCCCATGCATGCCTGACACAATCTGCTTCTAGCCACACATCTGAGAGAGAGAGAGAGAGACAGATAGACCGTTCATTAACACTGGAAAGCTCCTAGGTATGATCCCCACATTGACCCAACTAATGATGTTGGGGAAGACCAGATTGCTGGTCCAAATAATACAGAAAGTCCTTCATGAGACAGGCACGATGACAAACATGAAACAGTAGAATCAGTTTCAGCCAGCAAAACCTCAACTTATACTACTTCACTCCTGTAGAGCATACACATGCTCACAGTGCCTTATCCAGCTGAGCATAATTTTATTTTAGTTCACTTAATAATTTAAGGAAGAATCATTAAATACGTTGACTGATAACATCATCGTACCTCCTTCTTATCCATTTATTTCCAACTGTATCCATTGATCTCTACATTCAAGATGTTCTTCTTCTAAAGCTTACAGACTCCCAACAAAATCGGGAGAAATAATCATTGAGATATTTTTAACAGCATAGCTGCTCCCAGTGGTTTCCGCAAAAGGTGAATTTCTAACCCGTGTATCGCCTGTTTTAATCTGTAACAAGCATTACATAGGTATGTTAAGTGTTCTGAGCGATAGAATTTGGAAAGTGACAAATGCACTTTAAAGGAAAATTATATCCAAGAGACACCTGGGGAATAATTACCTTTGCAAAATAAGAAGTATCCAACAAGCATTTTGATGTATATCGTTGCAGTGTAATCAGCAAAAAAAAAAAAAGGTTTTCTGGAGCCATCTAGCTTTTCTCACAATCTTGTTCTGAGCTAGATTGGTTGCTTCGAGATAACTGAAATCACTAAAGCAGCTTGTAAGTAATGCAAAGTGGACAGCACCTGTTAAAAGCTTATTCTGCAGAAGTCCACAATGTATATAAACATATATTTAAGATGCAGCTGTAGGTTTAATTAAAGGGACACTAGCGTGCAGGGATCAATACAAAATAATTTATTTTACATTTAAAAGTTTGTGTATCCAATGATAGATATGAATTCATCTGAAACTGGAGATCTGGCCATCCTAACCTGTAATACTTTTGCTATCTCCTAACACGGACAAACCGATACATTAAAAGAGGGCCCTGCTCACATGCTTACAATCTAGAAGGTATGGGATGTAAAAAGGCACAAGGTATAGCAAAAGAAGGGTAAATAGTACCACTGATGTGGAATTGTATTAGTGGCAGATAAGATATGAAGATTTTAGCCGATGACATTGTATGCTTCTCTGAAGAGATGGAGGAGTGATGGGATAGGGTCAAGGAGACTGTCTGGTGAATGGCATTTTCATTTTTGGTGGAAAAGGCATCTAGTGTTGGGTAAGTAGGGAAGGTGGTGGTGGTGGAGGAGGTCGATGGATAATGTAGGGAAGTCAGATTGTGTCTTTCAAGTGGCCAGGTCTTGGGCATTGAAAGAGGTTTGTGGTATGAAAACGATTTTCTTGCAAAACTGCAAAGTGCAAATGCAAACTGGCGTTTAATTAATTTTTGAGTTAGGTTTTTGTCCAACTTGTGTAACTTTGCTACTGCAGTTTATTAACAAACTGACATGCACTCACAGCTTGGGGAATAGACCACAAAGTATTTTAATTACCAAAACACAGTTTAAGCATAAGCTCTGTTGAGTGAGCACATATTGTGTTTCATATATTTTGCTGGTAATGTCATGTGACACACAAAAAAACTAAACAAAAAAATAGATCTTTGCCATATCAACGGAGGAGGCTTTTAGAGGACGTAGTAAGCTGCTTAACATACTTAACGTACTAGAGAGTGCAATTAATGCAATGCAGCAAGAGCCTGCTCATGGTAGAACAGGGAGGTCTAGGAAGGAAGATTCTCCTCTGACCCTCCTTGAATTTTGCCCCTGTCAGCATTTTGCAAATTAGTGAGCCTATTCATTGCTTCTATAGCCATCAGTTGCTTGATTGGGACCGTATGGTGCACATATCTTTGTTTTACCTGAACTAATCTTGCAGCTAAGGCTGTCAGGGTCTAAATGCTGTACATAACTCCAAAAGATGGTTCAAATACACACTCAACAAGGAACCAGACCAAGTCTGTTTAATCAGCCAAGTAGACACTGCATGTACAATGTACAACCACAGTCTGGCCTGTGACTATTAATGAATGCCAGAGACACAAGGAAGGCGGAAATGAAGTAGAAAATAATACTTGTAATATAGAAGAAAGAAAGAGGTCCAGAAAAGAGAAAGGAGGCAACACAGAATGGAGAAGGTAATAAAGAAAAAAGTCACCTTTATTATTATTATCATCTTTTATTTATATAGTGCCAACAATTTATGCAATACATATATTCAAGGGGTACGACAAGACGAGAATTGACAGACTAAGACAAACCGATATATTAGGTGGAGAGAGTCCTGCTTGCAAGCTTACAATCTTGAGGGACCTTTAAAATTAACTTAAAACAGCAAAAATGATTTAATCACCATTTAGGTTTGGGACACGTTATAACATTTTGTGTGCCTTTATACCATTATGTAAGGGATAAAAGTAATTGCGGAGGAGCTCTTACTGTGCACTAATTAAAACAGCACCGAAATTGAGTTTTTTGTCTTATTAGTGTTAAAGCTGCGATTATTGACCTTTGTCAGCTGCAATGATTTGAATATTATTTTCTGAATAAAGCTTGCATCACTAGTCTCAGGCATGACATAGCATGAGTTAATTTATTAAATCAGAAAAAAAACATTGGGGGAAGTTTACATCCCAGAGATGCATCTCTATAGTTTATTATCACTATTGACTATTACATCATAAAATGCAAGGTTGACTTAGGGTCGCTTTTCATGTTGCTTGCCCCAGGCATTAATATCTCTAGTTACAGAGATATTTTTTGTTCATAAATAAAATAAAAAAACGTATATGCTGTTGTAAGACCGGTAGGAAGGGGAGGGGATGGTGTGGTAGACCACCATCTTATTGCGTTCTTCCTGGCTACCACATATTGCTCCCATCTGTGGAGGCCCACAAGTGACTTAAAATCCACCTACTATAAGGTAAAGCTACATCAAACCAGTTAAGGAGAATAAACTGGGAGAAAGTGGCATTATTTTACAGCTGGATACATACAGAAAGGAATAATTCATATGAGGTCAGTACACTTTCTTGAGTGCACATCATACCTTCCAGCTCTGTAACTTATTCTTATTGATGCACTTGAAAGATACATTGATGCGCCAAACTAACTCACTGTTGATCTGTTGGGAGCAGGCGAAGAAGTGATTGCAAGTCTTGTTACATTGTTACCTGACTTGAGTGATTGACAGTCACATTTCCTTGCGTGAAAGCAACGTTCCACAACAATGATGCAGTTGGAGTAATTTTCTCATTCTGGATATGAGATTGAGTTGTTGATGCTTCCGACATAGCGGACTACACAGAAAGAGTACAAAACAAACTGTTTTATCTCTTTACTTGTTTTTTTTCTTTTTTAAACTCTTGTTGAATAAGGAAATGTGTCGTACATTGACCATACGTGCATAGACAATGCATATACTTGTTACAGCGCCAAACAAAGTGTGTATTACATAAAAATATACAAAGATTAATCCGCAGAACAATCTAAATGCTGGCATCGAGCGGTAGCTCACTCAAGCAGAGCACTATACGTCTTCTCCGAGATTGGGATGCCTACAAAAACAAGAAAAGGAATACCCAAGACTATTTAAAACAATTATCATTACTCAGCTTTCAACAAGAAGGGATTTACTTGCGGGACCCCCAGCCCACACCATCACCCAAGTCACATTGTTTTTTTTTATGTATACTGTGTTTGCTGGAAATATGAGTACACTAAGTGTGACTTAGTACAAGACTTGAAGCATAAGCTACTTATATACTGAATGAAATGGAAATGTCTGTTCATTGTTGTAGAAATGCCCCTTTAAATCCCGGGATATGTAACCTTCACCTGTCTGGCTTTCCTTTAACTACTACAGATTCCTCGTCGTATGAAACTCCACTTACACCAGTGGCTTAAAACAATGGGTTTATTAAAATAACAAATACATATATGTGAGTATATAGAGAAGCGTCTGAAATACAAGGCTCTATGACTAACTATACTATGCTAATGACTGTGTGCATGTAAGGATGGGGTGTCCCTGTCACCTTGATGTTATCCTTCCTTCTTTCTTTCTGGTTCTCTCTCTTCTCTTTGTTGCTCACACAACACCTTTATAGCCACTATGCCCAAACAGTCCCAGCCAATCATCTTCTTAGTTTGTGTCCACTCATCCTTAGGAAGGCACAATCTTGTACCTGCACCAGCTGCCTGTAGAGACCGCTCTTGTCCATGAAGTTAGATTGCCCCCACAGTGCCTCAGGGCAAATTCAGGGTGGGTCTCTGGAATGTTGATATTGTCTCCTTTTGTTGTAGGACAAACACATGCTTGTCTCCAGCCCAGATACTATCTCCTGCAGTCCTTTTCTTGTAGGAGATTGTAGATTGTATCTCCTGTTTATTGTTCCCACCTGGTAGAGAGATAGCTCTTTGATGTATTGTGAGTTCCTTGACATTTGGGTTTCGCCACTAGTGTAATTCCTTGAAACTGGTTTACTCAAGAGGAATCCCATTGTGTTGGGATCCAGCTGTTGTCCTTGGAGATTAATAGTTGACTTATATTTATTACAATTGTTGCATTAATGGCAGGCAGTGCATATACATACCTGGGAAATTCTCTGGGTGGGCTACCCGGGGCTCTTCATCTTCTAGGAGGGGCTTTGTGAGAAGGTGGGGAGGGGGGGGTGCATATATATATATGTGTATATATATATATATATATATATATATATATATATAAATTACTGTCCTTTTGGGTGTGGGTCCTTTAGCTAAGCTGTGTAACATCATTTTCTAATGATCAATTAGGCTTTTAAACTTTAACTTGGATTAGCCAACACAACATGCCATTGAAACACAGGAGTGATGGGAGTGATACAGGCCTCTGTACATCTATGAAGATATTCCATTAAAAATCAGCGTTTCCTGCTACTATATACATTTGCAACATTAACAACATCTATAATGTATTTCTTATCCATTTGATGTATTTTAATTGACAAAGTTTGCTTTTCTTTCAAAAACAAAGACATTTCTAAGTGACCTCAATATTTTGAATGGTAGTATATATACTTTGTATGTATACAGTGCTTGATAAATCACTGTGACAGAACATTTGTTAATGTTTAACATCTTCATTGGTGTCATTCATTGAAAATTTCAAGTAATTAAATCCGAGGGGAAGTAATGATTGATTTGCTGTTTGCTGAAGAGGAGCAGGAATCTGCCAACAGTTACTTCGCTTCTGGCATTTCTCCTCTGGTGACAATGTTTAGTTTTGTTTGTTAGCACTTTTGTTTTTTTGTTTTTCTGTCCAGCAGCAAGTGAAAAACTGTACTTGTCGGCAGCCTGTCACAGATTTTACAAACCTCCTCGTCTAACCTATTTCGAAAATGAGCTGTGCGTGATACGCTCTAAATTAGATCAGCAACCAGATTATTTTTTTAGATTTTTTTTCTTTTAAATTATGTATAGGATGTTGTTTTAGATTTGTTTATACATGCCCAAATCCTGCAGTGAAGTGTCTACATGGTAACTCTCTTGTTCCACTCCACCTGAGCTGTGTTCCATACACACTACAAAGTCTGGTGTCAGAAGTTAGCTGGTATTTTATTCTTCACAGATATGATTATTTGATATGTATTCAAATAGAGGGGATTAGCTGGAATTAATTTAGCTTTTTTGGGCTTAGTTCTATGAGAAGGATACAGAATGAAATATAAATTTGCACGGATCAAGGCTAGGAATGAAAGCAAATGCAGCTGTATGGTTTGAATGTATAGCTCGAGTAGGACGTACTTAAATATAACACATTTCTCCTTTCTTCTACAATTAACATTTAATTGATTTATTTGTATAGACACAAAATAGTTAAAATGCCTGCTTCAATTGAATTCAGCATCAGTGGGAAAAAAAGCCGATTCTGTTCTGACCAATTTGCCTGCTAAATGATAACAGGATGCCCAGGCCAGAGGCAATGCCATCTTTAGAGACCTCTGTGCAGAATGTGTGGCAGGGACAGGCCTCAGGCTTTTTCGTGCTCATGAGAATGCTGATGAGGCGAACTCTCAAGACACTGAACTAGAAAGCTAAGTGTCAGAGTACACAGCTAGGCAGGAAGGGGCAATCTTGACTGTCGTCATTCAGCATGCTTTATGCAAAAGGGCTGTCCAATTTTCCTGAGCTATATTTTTCCTTTTTTCCTTTACTCTTTAGGCTGCAGACATTTTAAGTAGTTGTGCAGTGCCTTTGATGTTGCAGATATAGTCACTCATTGCTGTGACCATCACTCTAGCTCTCCATTTCAATCGTTGATAACTGTTCTAATTTAGACAGGACCGTCTGGGGAGAGGACTTATGCCCTTGCTGTTGGCGATGCCTATTAGTGTTCCATTCTAAGATATTACTGGCAACTGGTCAAACTGGGCACTTAGGTCAGATGTGATGTGGATGAATCATGATGTTCCTCACGAGCAAGCAGCACTACTGCACTCACATGATATGTGATAAGTTAGCCATGTGATGATGTCCAATCAAGAGAGTATCCAAACGAATGACACTGGAAATTGTTATTTCTGCATTAAGTATAATGGCAGTAAAGAGGCAATGCACACAGCCTCTCAAAGCCTTACAGAATATGCTAGAATAGTTGTCCAGGCATTCTCATTACCCTTTCACAAGTCGATACGCATACAAGAGTGTAATGACAGTCATCCAAGAAGATGGAGAGGTTAAATGAAATCTGAATTTATGCTGACTTGATACGGATGTACGTAAGATGTCTTCATTCTACCTAGTGCAGTATCTCTGATTTTCAGTACCACTCTACTAATGTTCTAAAAGTCATTCCTGAAACAACTGGGGAAATATTTTATCACAAATCAGTGTTTCAAACGTGAAATGTTTTTTGTTGGTTTGTTATTCTAAGAGGCAGCTCACGAAAATAATATTTGGGATGA
This sequence comes from Sceloporus occidentalis, assembly GCA_023333645.1. Taxonomy (NCBI): domain Eukaryota; kingdom Metazoa; phylum Chordata; class Lepidosauria; order Squamata; family Phrynosomatidae; genus Sceloporus; species Sceloporus occidentalis. Next base: position 13,800,617 of record JALMGF010000022.1, on the reverse strand, counting down.
GCTATAAAAAGATTAATATTTTAGAGGTATCTTGATATTTTGAGGGCCTCTCCTCATTTATGACTTATTGCAGCTGATAAAGTTTAATTCAGTGAAGGGTGAGTTAAAGGTTCTTTAGGACACAATGAAAAATATCACCTTAGAGCATGAATTATGAATTATGAAGGTCACAAAATAGCTCTTTTACAACTCATAGCTCTGCAAATATACATGAAGCCTGAAGCCATACCCTTGCCCCTTCACCCCAACATTCTTGTATCATGCAGTGGTATTTTATGTATAGTTCTATTTCCTCCTGTTTGCAAAAAGAATTCTATCAATACCAAGTTCTAATATTTACATTGTACCCCTTCCCTACCTCAGCATCCCAGCAGCCACCCATATTTGCTTGTATTGAACTGCGGCTGAATTACAGCGATCAGGATGCGGTGGAGGCCAGGCTGCATGTTAATCAAAAATCAATATTCCTCTGTTTTTTTGTTGTTTGTTTGTTTGCTTTTGCATTAGAACAAGACTAACAGTCCTGGGGGAGAAGCTTTATTTTTCATCCAATCCTTTATTGCATCTTCTGCCAGCTGTGTTCTGAATACACAAAATGATCAGAACTCACCTATAACGTAGGACACTACATGTAAAATTCATTATGTGGGGCTGGCGACGAGCGAACGCTGCACTACGCATTTTACATTAGGTTTACAGGGGAGGTTTGGCAAATTTAGGGTCACCTGAAAGGAAAATACTGGTTTTATGTCCAGGCCCTTTTGCGTTATATGTCACTTGCAGGATTGGGCAAGTCCCAGTAATCGGGAGCCACAGTTAATAAAATGGTTACTTTAGGAAAGGAGGACTGTCACATTCCAGTTTACTCCTAATTCACTGTGAATTGGATTCATCGTTTTCTTTCTGTTTACATCATAATATAGAATTTACATTTGGTATCACCTCCCTGTGTTCCATGATTTAAAAAGGTTTCTCACCCTGAGCCATTAGTGAAAATAGGTGGGAATGATCCATATTTTGGGACCAAGTTCCTCCTTTCTCCCTGGTGCCCCTCTTTTCTAGAAGCTCAGAATGTTTTCTGGGTATGGGCAATTTAAAACCACATTACTAAAGCCCAAAAAAAGTGTATAGAAATGAGGAAATCATGAAACTGAGTAAATAGAATAATTATTACTAATGCCTTTCTCAATTACATACATAGCGTTAAGTAGGTCCCAGAGTCACAAAATAAAGGCCCTCAGTAAAGCCCAGTTCCATAACTTTGTCTTTAACAAGCCCCAAAAACAGAAGCATTCCTCTGTGGCTGTATGAGGATTGCTGTAATGGGCTGTAGGGCTGGTAGAACCAAGTGTTGCATCTCTCAGTATGTTGTTTTCTCTTTATCATACATCAATTCCACCAAGTCTGTCCATGTGCAAAGCCCATGAAAGTGATGGTTGACACAGGAATAGCAATAGGGGTCACATGGTTTCAGCTACTACTAGAATGGCATTAGTTTGGGGGTCCAGCTATTCTTTGCATCCTGTGACCTTATTATGTGGTGGTCAAAAAGTGGACAACTTCAGGGTTTGGCTCTGTTTGAGTAGTATTAGTGTGCATAGTTACATTAAGTTATGGTATAAGAGGTTGACGGCATACAGTGAGAGCTGGACCAGAGCCGCAGACCTTTCTGCTATAACTCCAGGAGCACGCTACCCTCAGTAAAACTTTGTGCATTAGGATTATATAGTGGCTTGGGTAGGCAAGTAGCCGTGAGGATCCCAAAATATGATGAACACATGGCCAGTCTGATCATCCTTGACTCTAACCTTTCCTTCATCCCTCACATTCAGTCCCTCACCAGATTCTGCCGCGTGCACCTAAAAAACATCTCTCGCATCCGCCCATTCCTCTGGTTCATTCACTATCATTTCCCGTCCTGACCACTGGAATACTCTTCTGGTTGGCATTCCACTGTCTCGACTCTCTCCTCTACAGCAGTGGTTCTCAACCCGTGTATCCTCAGGACCCACATTTGTCTTTGGTCATTAAGTCGCGACCCAAAAACAACTTCAGAAGAGATGAGGGAGTGGAAAGGCTGTCTGCGGGCTGCAGCAGGAAGAGAGGAGGAGCAATCAGAGAAACACTTTATTCAGCTCCCACTAGGAGCAGACAGCGACCGCAAACCAATCAAGCAACTTGCTTTGCGGTCGGGGAGTAATGCTAAAGTACATGCCAGACCGGAGGCTGCCTGATGGCCCTGATTGTTGCGGCCGCGGTCCTGGCAGCCTGCTGCTTGCGGATTGCCGCTTGAATGTGTAAGATAGCCCCAGGAAAGTGACATTTTCCCGGTATGCCTCCAGTCCGGCCCTGACCCTCCGTGACCCACTGAAGACAGGGTCGCGACCCACTTTTGGCTCGCGACCCATGAGTTGAAAACCACTGCTCTACAGTCTGTCCTAAATGCTGCTGCTAGGCTTATCTTCCTTGCACGCCGCTCCTCTTCTGCTTCCCCACTCTGTGAAAGCCTCCACTGGCTCCCTATTACCTTTAGAATTACATTTAAAATCCCGGTACTAACATATAAGGCCCTCCATAACACTGCTCCTCCATACATTTCTGCCCTCCTAAGCAAATACTCTCCTACTCAAGCAGCACCTCTTCCTTTTCCCGTCTATAAGATTTCACTCAGGCTGCCCCATATCTCTGGAATCTACTTCCACCGAACCTTCAGCTTTCACCCTCCCTCCCAACATTCAAGAAACATCTCAAAACTCACTTCTTCAGAGAAGCCGCACCATCTTAGCTGCTAGAACTTCTTTGTCATTGATACAACCACCACACTATCTCTCACCCTTTCTCTGTGCCTTATGTTTGTCACCCCATTCCCTCAAGATTGTAAGCTTGCGAGCAGGGCTCTCTCCACCTAATGTATCGGTTTGTCTTAGTCTGTCAATTCTCGTCTTGTCATACCCCTTGATTATATGTATTGTATTAAGCGCTGCATAGATTATATTGGCGCTATATAAATAAAAGATTATAATAATAACTTGTAAATAGTACATTAAAGTGATCTTTTTGTCTTCCCATTTGAGTATTCTTCATAGTTCATTGCCCAGGTGACTGTGTAGAATGACGTGGATTTGAGGATTGTACTAGCAGTACAATGGTTGGCTGGATAGGACAGGCATCTGTAATCTGCAGGTTTAATATGTATTCTTCAATATCTAGCCAATCTATAAAACCTATAGTGTCTCACGCACTATGAGCTACTGGTTGTGTCATCTGTTTTCTATCCTATTCCTTTTTTTTCCTTTTAATTTGCCTTGGTATCGTATTTATTAAAACAAAACGAAGTTAAGTGAAGCTAAAGATTGTAATGAAATCCAGCTGTCAGGCTGGAAAATGATTTAAATAAAATTATCTCCGTTCGCAAGACTATTTCAACTGCAGCAGAGCTTAGAAATCTTTGCAAAAGCAATAGAATGCCATCATACAGAATAAATACAGTATCTAAATAAATCCTATCAAGCCGTATAGATTAGTTTAATACAATGCTGCTGCGCTTAAAGGCGTAGCATCTTTTACATTGAAACTAAATAAGTAATAACAATGACATAAAGTACTCACTTCATAAGGCCATTTATGTGGGAAATATTTTATATTTTGTGATATTATATATTTTAAAACCTAATTTCCAGACACTGTCAATGCTTTTGTCTCCTAGTTAAAATATTGCAGTGCACATATTTAAATATCCACATGTAATTATATTTAAAATATAAAATATATGCTACAATTTATTATGTTATTTTTTGAATCTAAGTATTATTGTAAGGAGATTTGATGCCTCCATGACTTGGATAGTTACGAACAAAATTTCCTATTGATTATCTGATATATAACAGAGTATATTTATAATTCAAAATCACCATAATTACAGAAATTGTGTAAATCCGGGGCCTAGCCTTGTGGGAAGCTGCCAGGACCGTCTGAGTTCCCACTGATGTCAGTGGGAATTCCTGCTGTCATTAGTGGGCTTTTCCGTCGACGTCAGTAGCCATTTCCACTGACATCGCGGGAAACACCCCCTTTTAAAGCCGGAAATGGGTTGGGAGTAGAACGTGTCAGGACCCCGCTCCCGTGAACTGGAGGATTCGGGTGTTGACCTGTAGAACTGGAGAAGCGGCAGTTCTCTGGGCCAAACCCGGAGAGTTCCCAGCTATGGCTATGACATGAATATATCCTGGCACTCCATTTCTTAAAGGAATTTTATTGCGCTTGGGATGCCTACCATGGAGGAGGAGGTGGCTGGGGGTGTTGTCTGGGCTGGGTCATGCCTAGACTGGCCCCAAAGGTAGATACATCACTGACTACAGTCACACATCACATTAATCCGACTCTTTGGTATTAGGTGATAGATTTAAATCCTAACTTCAAAAAATGAATTGAAAATGTATACAAACGCATAATTCCCATGATCTCATCATCACTTCTATTAATATTTTCTGTTCAGTGATGTATGTAGATTTATGTAAGTTATTAAAATAAAAAGTTATTGACCATTAAACCATTGACCAACTGTAAATAAAATAATATTATTTGATTTATATTGAATATATATACAGTGCTCCCACAAGTCAGGCATTTGTGGCTCATATCTAGTTGTGGCCTAAACTTTGGAGAGCAGAAATATTAATGAAATATTTATCATGTTTTCTTAAACACATTACAGTTACTAACGGTTACCTAAAGCTGTGAGGGTGTATGTGTACCTATCTCACTGGCGAGGTTTACTACAGTATAAATATTTTACTGGCTGGCTTTGTGGTCTGCATCACTAGAAGACAGCAACCTTCCAGGAGACATCACTGTAGAGCAGTATAACAGGAAAATAATCCAAGTGTTATCGAGCAATCGATGTGCTTAAAAGCCCTCCCCTGGGTTGGTGGAAGTCAAAGGTTACTTAAAAAAAGAATCACAGTTACCTGCTAACTTTTTTCAATAGCTCCGTGTTTGGTGAATTCTCTGGAAAACCGTTCACCTCACTAGAACTCTGAGCTCTGACCTTGTTGGGAGACAAGAGCCCTCGTGTTGTGTACAACTGTGTCTTGGGAGAATTTTTATCTCAGAGCCCACACAACTTCTTAATAATAATAAGGGGGAATTCCCGGCAGCAGAGCAGAATCAGTAAGAATACCCTCAAGACCAAAATGAAGCTCTTCAGTGTAGTTGAGTTACAGGGACACCTAGGGGCAATGCACATGTCTAAATTACCCCCTGTCAGCCTAGTGCCCCACTGATTCAGAATGATGTTCCTCAGGTAGCTACCTAGTAAACCTTATGCTAAGACTGACCTTGAGTAGGTCAAGGGAGTTTTTAGTGTAGGTAATGTCACCAAAGCATTAGCAATTAAGTACTACAGGCTGCATGCCAAGTATTGATCTCACAGCTTTGCTTCCACCCGCATTCACCGCAGAAGACAGGAACTGGTGCCAAAGGTCTATAGATCTCTCCGAACGGGACCAGATGAAACAACAGAAAGCAAAAGAAGACCTTGCACACAAGGGTCCGATGTGGATAGGTATATTTTATTGGTTAGCCAGTGCTAGTATACACAGAGACTAGAAGGCTTAACATGTCAAACGTAGTGTAGTGCCATCATTAGTGTGACTGGAGCCTTGAGGCAGATTTGCAGAGTTCTAGGTTATGAAAGTTACTACAAGACCATTCCTACTGTATCTAGTCTTCTCTCATGTTTATTTGGAAACCAACTGTGTACCTAATACCTAATCAGTTAATAAAACTCCTAGAGTATTTCATTCCAATTGCTAAGCTATGTAAAGAACAAGAAATATAAGAAAACCAGAGGTCAGCATTAGCCGAATGTTCAAATAAAAAAGATATATATATATATACAATTGTAAGTTGTCAATATTTCAGGACTAATTTGCACCTTTTCCATGACATAAATGTTGACAAGCCTGTGATTCAGATATGCAGCTCAGGCAGGAGAGAATTGTTTGTTTCAATTGAAAGAGAAAGAAATGTAGAGCATTTGCTTGGAACAAGATCATTGTTTCGTATCTCTATGTATTTTACTGTCCGTGTTCAGTGCAAAGCATTACCTGGTAACAAAAAGCTGATTCCAGCATCTGGCAGATGGGGAGCTGGTGGTAAACTATTAGTTCTGTAACCCAACTACTTCAGTTTAAGGCAGTGGAACCAATCACTTTCCACCAAGTAATAAATAAATAAATACAAATATTATAGTATTTGTTTGAATATAAGCCAAAGTTTTCTTGAGAGCAAATACCCCTCGTCTTATATTCAATGTCGTGTTATAATCCGACCTCAAATACAGGTCAGACTTTAAGACTAAGGTCCAGATCCCCCGCAGTGCTGCAGGAGACCTGGATCCTCTGCAGACAACCTCCGCTGCTGCCCAGCACTTCAGCTGGGGTGCTCCACTATAGAAGTGCCGGGTAGCAGCAGAGGTTGTTTACGTGAATCGCGCAGATGTCCACTGGCTGCCCCCACTAAACACCAGGGAGTCTGGAGCAAGGAGGACAAGTCCGGGGATGCATTGGTAAGTCTGGGGGGGGGCAGAGTGGTATAAAGGGGGGTATAAGGTATATCTGGGGGGCAGAGTGGCATATCAGGGAGGCAGAGTGGCATATAGGGGGTATAAGGTATATCTGGGGGCAGAGTGGCAAGCCGCGGGCAGATTTCTTTTTTTCCCTAAATTAATATTGACATTTTCGAGGGTCGTCTTATAATCAGGGTCATCTTATAAGCGAGCAAATACGGGGGTAAGCGAGTAATTCAGGGGTCGACAAATTTGGTTTGGATCTAGGAGCCAGCCAAAAAAAAAATTGCCCCCAATCATGTTTTGGTTTTCATTTATTTCCTCCTGGTCTGCAGTTAAATTATGTTTATTGGGGCAATACAACATAAAACACCTTTCTTCAGAACTGCACCACTTATGGTACTGCAGTTAACCTCTTCATGACAAGGGCTGTTTTACATTATAAAGACTCAAGCTTGTATGTTTAACCATTATTCTTACCCTTACACACACTAATACCATACAGTAATAGACACACACTAATGTCTTATGCTCACAAACACACATGCTTACATTCTTCAATCAGGTATACAACACCATACATGCTAGCCCCACTTTTACACATAAACACACTATCCAACAAATACAGACTGTCTAACACTATACATATATAAAAATACACACTGAATCTGGCACTACAATACAGTAGACATACGGACTCGGTTACTTTACATTTTCATACACCGACTCTAGCACTTTGCATATACACACGGACTCTGACACTGTAGTATACACATACACACACTGACTCCACTATATACTGTATGGTCACTTCAGTGTATGCAAACGTAAAGTAACGTTCAGGAAGGTGACAGGTAATGTGTGGAGGTACTGCGTCAGAAACAACATTCAAAACTGTGTTTATTCTGCTCGGAAGGGGGGAGTCATTTTATTGTAAATTGTGATTACTGATGACAGGAGTGTATCAGCAAATTTACAGCATCAGCAGGGAACTCCTTCCCTCCAGTTTCAGTCTCCAGAAATAACTAAATGTGCATTAAATTGAATTAAGGAAAGCAAGAAAATGCATTTATGTCACAGCTAACTTAAGCAGGAAAAATGGACGAGTGGCATGCATATCAGTTGCCATTATTGTTTTGCATGTGTAATTAGACAGCAGAAGAGATGTGAAAGGTAAATTAAGAGGCCTGTCTGTTTTAATACCATGCTCTGCCTATGGAATGTTAACTCTCTCACTTAAGTAAAGAGGAGGGATTATGGTATAGCATCTAGTCTATGGTAGAGAAGACTATTCTCATATCAAGGCACGTTAAATGTATGGTTGCCACAGAAGATAAAAGAGATACATTCGTGACAACTGCACCTATCCCTACCTATGCTTTGCCATTTATCATTATATGCCCATGACCCTCCACTTACTTTTTCTAAATTGAAGGAGCTCTTGGTGGTCTAGAGAACTGTGTGTCTAGATATACCTGGAAGGTAAATAGAACCCTGATCCTAATTTGTCTAGAACCCCAGTTTTGCACTGATCTACCTCCAGCTTGTACTCATACAGTTCTTTTAATGGCTGACCTTTACAATGGGGGCATGGTGTAGTACAGTAGGTACTGAATTACAGGGTTAAAAAAAATGGTTGGAGATGTCCTCCTGTGCTGTGATTTGCAAGCATTTAGCAAATATAATTGCGCATTTCACACAGTCTTTGTGGTATGAAGGGATAATGAGAAGCCACTATGTTAAAGTCTCATGTTGTGTTTCTTGGAGAGTGGGCAGAGAATATAGCGCAAAATGTGTTCTAAACAGTCCCAGCGGATGGTAGAACCCAGACAGCCCCTAATTATGCAAAGATTTGTCTGATACAGTAACAGTACAGGAAAAGAAGGCATGGGAACTAGGAGGCCAAGTTTAATGGGTGGAAAAACGTTTAATGTTTAGCATCACTTACGTCCTAACCGTGTCTTTGCTGTGCCTGTAACTAATATCCTAACAATATCACTCCTATCTGATGTGTTTACAGTGCTACATCTGTTCTGTTTCTGTCACTCATAATGTAACCATGACATCACTGTCAATAACTGTCAATAACAACATAACAATATTGCTTCACAGTGTACCTCATCTCCTGACAGCAGTACTGTCACCCTAACAACTTGTGTTAGCCTTGATTCAACCTTTTTTTTCACTTCCTTTCAGTGGTTTTTAAGCACGTCCACAATCTGAAACACAAACCACTTTATCATGTCCCGCATGCATCAGTCTGCTAACCCATTGCTAAAAACAGTGTCTCGCGTTTTCTAAACCTGTAGCTCCTAGTGCTGTCAGTGTATTGTCAATTTTTAAAGGATACGGTCAGTCACCTATCCTAACAGTGAATCTTTCTTTGTCTTATAACTCGTCTCCCAGTCTAATGCGATTATTCGTGTCTCAGGCTGTCACTGAGTCCTCACCCACATTCTAATTATATCGCTTATGCCCAAGCACATACCATGTTTTGCAGTATGAATTTAATAAGGAAGCATTAGTATGGGGTATATTAAGTCCCCTTTTTTAGCACCCAGGGGATTTATGTTATAACTGCAGACTAATTCATTTTTTTCAACAATATTCTTTAGGAAGACAAGTGAGAATGCATGGCAATCTATTTAAAAAGTTATATCATAGGGAATATTGTTCGCACTTCACCAGGGACACAGTAACCTAGGAGCTGATAGTGCTGAAGCTCCTGGCCCATGGACCACTGCAATGTGCCTACAATACGTTTTTTCATTTTCGTAAAGTGCCTGCCTTCTTGCACTTGCTTTAGGGAGGGGGTGGCAAGTGGCAGAGAAGGTGGGGTCTATGATGTTCGCATGATTTTTTCCAAGAGTGGCGGGCAAAATATCCTCCACACCTTTCCTGTCTGGGAAAAATGATATGAGGGGATTTCTCCAACTGGCCCATCCGTGGGACAGTGGGGCAGCTACTTGGGACAACTGGACTGTCCTGTGGAAACCGGAACTTGGAAGGTACATTATTGACATCATTGAGGAATGAACTTGCAGTCTTGCAGCCAATAGCTTGAGGCTTTGGCAGTTGCTCTGCAAATGGTCAATTCACCAAGCGTTCCCCCATGCACTGCTTAATTCCCCTGTGTGAAGGGCCATCATCACTGGGCCTGTCCTCCAAGAATAGCTACTGCGGATGGGTAACTTTGCCATATTCAGAGCCAATTCAGCTTTTATCACAGGAGAAGCTTGCTGGGGTCGGTCCTTTGTAATACATAGTGATTTCAGTGATATGAGAAGCTTCATGTCACCTCAACTCACCAGCAGGTCAATTGAATAAACAAGTAATTGTGCTTACTTCTCTTCATCTTGTTTGTCATAAACACATAAAAATAAGACATTATTAGTAGATAAAACGAATGCACTTTAGTTTGACTAGAGAAAATATTTCCAGTAATTCATTTTATGCCCAGATGTTTCTCCAAGCTGTAAAATTAACACTTGGAAAAAGACATTACAATATTTTCTAACATAATAATAAAATATCTCATAAAGACAATGCATTAGTGAAGATTAAAATTGAATGTTATGCACTATAAAATAATCAGTTAACATGTGATGGTACATAACACATTGACCAGTCAAGCTGTGATAAAATGTCCTGTTGGCAAGGACTGGCACGCAAAACATGGAACGTTAATGCTTAACCATAAATCTTTGTATCACAAGTTACACAGCAAGTTTTCAGTATTCTCTGTTTTCATGGGCATGGAAATATAATGGTTGTGTTTGGTGATTTTGATGCCAACTTTTAAAGATGATCTTGTCACCATAGCAACTAATCAAAAGTTCACGCTGATTGGACCATACCATTAGTTGTGATGGTGATGAGACTTTCAGCCAGAATCATTTTATACATTTCACAAAAATATGCCAATCTGATATTATTATATATTTTATAGCATGATCAATTAGTGCTATAAAATCAATATATACTGTGTCTTTTTCTCAGTTCCATTGTTTCCAAGCAGATGATGACAGTTGTACCCTAGCAACCTATTGGTATCGATAGTTTGTATGCATTTCATTACGCTATCTATGGTGGTTTAGTATAAGGGATAGCTGTGAAATTATTACCATCATAATATATGCTGCAGATACGATCACCAAATGAGAGGTCAGCGCATGACTGTTGGTGTTACGTAGAATATCTGGAATGGTGAAGCAAAGCTCTCGGTACATTTTAGATACTCTGTACAGCCATGTGGTGGCACTTCCACTCTATACGGACATTGAACATGCAGGTCAATTCAAAGACATGGCATAGCAATTGGGGCCCATAATAAATCTTGTCCTGAAGTGAAAGAAATGAACAAGATTTAGTTACAATTTTATTTCATTACATAGACACCTAACTACACTCAAACTATTCCCATCCCCTTATGGGAAGGGAACATATGTTTTTCTATAGATCCTAAATGCAGCTTATTTTGACATTTATCATTAGATATTTCATTTTAAGAGATATAGAGAGCTTTCATGCACTATGTTGAAGGTTCAACAGTGTTTGGGTCCTCCTGCAAGAAGAGCAAACTTGGCCTTCACATGGTAGAGTTATATTTATGAGATTTCTTTAGTGTCATCTGACTCCTTTAACTATTTAGGGCCACCTTATTAAATAGTAGCAATATACAAAATATAGCCGGGCATCCCATTTAATAACATTTATTTGAAATAGCATTAGAGGTGATGTTATAAACATTATGGCCATAAAGCATGGTATACTGATAAATGATAATCACTTATACCTGCTTCAACATTCTATTCCATTTTCAATCACCGGTCCCACAAGTGACAACTCCCTATAAACCAAAAGTTACATTTGTGTTTTTAGTATTAGATATTCAATGGTTTCTATTTCTTGATTGCATGAAATAAAGACTTCTGATGTATTCTGCTAACACCACACATACAGATATAAGTGAATAATGCTTGATGAGCTTGGTTAGGGGCAACTTGGTAGAAAGGTGAGGAGCGTAATAGTAGAGCTCAAACTCATTTTCACATTGATTCTTCATCTACATTCAGACGAACATATGCTTTGGACTTGTGTGTGCGTAGGTGGGGTGGCTAAACTCATGAGCAGGTTGCCTAGCCTACCTGAAGGATGCATCTTTGATCACCCTATTCAATACAATTGGAGCTTGTAGTCAGGACCGGCCCACGACATAGTGCCGCCTGGGGCGAAGTTCCTCTCCCTACCTTCTTATTAGCTACCCTATCCCCCCCCTTGTACTTCACTTACCTTCCAGCAGTCCTGCGGCGAGAGTCTCCCTGCTCTGCCGCGGTGCACGGTGCTTCACTGCTTAGTGCCGGAAATGACGTCATATTCATTCCGGCGCTCAGCATTACAAGCCGGCACTCAAACCGAGCTAGAGGGCTCACAGAGGAGAGAGAGGGGCCCCTCTCTCTCCTCTGCAAAGTGCCGCCTCTTCAAATGTGCCGCCTGGGGCAATTGCCCCATTCTGTTCCATGGCAGGGCCGGCCCTGCTTGTAGTAAACTCTCTTCAAGATAGAATAATTGTATTGCTACATGTTTCTCGCAGGAACTATGAAAATAACATTTTGGAAAGGAAAGAACTTTGTAAAATGTTTCCTGCAAAAAAAAGGAGTTTAAGGATTTATTTCAAAGGGCACTTACATATTTTAATAACCATGTCAAATAATTCTTATTTCAAACCATTAATGGCTGATTCTGCTTTAATCAAACTCAGAGCATGCTCTGTGGATTAGAGATTGATATTAATTTCATGCTTCTAATACATGGCCAAATCTCACAGCTGCGATTTGAAAGTTTTTCTTTGTGTCTCAGAAAATGGGATAATCTTATGCTCTTTTCAATTATCACCTCATTTTTATTAACTAATTCTTTGGGGTGCAGGAATGAAAACAAAATGCTGTATAATTAAAAGTCTTGTACATTTTATATGCTACCACAGGGATATGTATATAGCCGTAGAAATATGAATGCATTAGTGGACACTAATCTATATAGGGGATCATTGTTTAATAAGGCATGGCCTCGGTAAGCATTGTTCTTCAAAGGAGTAGCCTGCATTCGCCTATGGGCAGTAACACTGTGACACTGCCATCTAGTGGTGACATTGGTACAAGCATTTTTGCCAAGGACATTATAAGAAGGACAGATTTGGCCTCTATATAAGCACAGTTTTAGTCAATGAGGCAGTTTTCAAGAAATAACTATGCATAACTGCATTATGCAGAGGCAGCTGAGTGTGCAAAGCTAATAGAGATAAGTGAGTGGGAAAAAGGGACAGTGGCTGAGGCATGGACAGTGGAGGGTTAGTAGAGTTATTGAAGATGATGTTAAATATATAGTGTGTGAGATGGTGTTCTTTAGGTAAGGGAATTTTAATTATGTGCTGAAGGGTACAAGGCGCCATTGGATTGTTTGGCATGGTGGGGCTGCAGATGGAGAGCAATGGGATAAATAGATTAGTGGGATAGAGGTTTAGAATGGATTGGAGTGGGAAAAGGAGAGGGGCAGTCCGTTTTGGAGTTGCCATAACCTGCAATCGATATTACAAGAGAATTGGGGAACTCAAACCAAACCAAGCTTAATGATACTTTGGTGGAAAAGCAGCAGATAACTCACAATTATTTTTAGAGGATAACGCATGGCATCTCATTAATCCTTTGTTCCTTAATCAAATTCGCTAGCATGTTAAGCAAATAAAGCTTAACGGAGCTATGATTATATTCTTTCTTCTGAAAATTTAATTACATCCAAAACAATACAGAAACTCAAGCTGCCTTTCAGGTTTTACGGCAACAACCTATCAGCACCTGCTTACCGTTTCCAGCAAAAAAAATCATGAATGCAGCAAACTTTCCCTTGATCGAATAATGATTTACGAGACGGATTTGGTTTCCAACAATACTAGGAATGGTGTTTCAAATGCTGATATTAGTTAAGTGTAAATTTAGCAGAGTATGTGAAACAGCACCTTTTATTTTATATGAGGAAGGACATTTACGTTTATACACTAGCGGGGTAATTGCCTTACAGGTCTAAGTTGGACTGCCCTGAAAATGTGTGATGTTTTATATAAGAATGCGGACCCAGTGGAATACGTATGTCTCACAATTCTCTGCTAAGTGTTAATTACACATTCAGAACTAGAAAAATAGGTCAGGTTTGCATTCATAAATTTCACTCGCTCATTGAGTGCAGTATGTAAAAATATTCTCGCAGGAAGATAGGAGCCAGGACCCCTAAATCAAAATATTTATTTCTTCACTCTAAATGATAATGTGTGTTAAAAAATAAAATCGAAAACACACACAACACTGGAAGCCATCACAAATCACAAACAAAAAAAAAAACGCTTTTCTAATTGCATTTTTAATAACATAGCACCTGCTTTTTTTTGTTACACAAATGAAGTAAACAGATGGTATCTTGGTTAGGTGACAATTAGTCTTTTTCAAAGACCCTGTGTTATTATCATTGCAGAATTTACATGTATTGAAAAAGACTGCAGATTCAGCAAGAGAAATGTACTAATAAATATCCAGCCCTGGCTCTTCCCTCATTCACATGGAGGATTTTAATTAACTTAAAGTAAATGTGTTGCCTCACAAAGAAGTATTGTGTCTATCTGTTCCATCCCAGAACAAAGTCCACTCCATAACATTGGATGTTCTGCTTATCTTCTACCTTGGTCCAACTTTGTACGCTGTGTATGAAGTCATCACAAGAGATGGCTACGTCAGCTGTGTTTTCAACGCTAGTTGGAGCAACTGCCAAAATAAATACTGCTTTTTCATGTAAACATTAAATTGCATTCAGACTTAAACAAATTGACCAAATATATATTCAATACAGATGGTGTAGTCTTGAGAAATTACACAGTGGATCACATGCTGCAAAAAATAATTTGAGGCCTTCAAACACAATAAATCATCTAGCTTATGGATACAAATTTATCGACCCAAGTTAATCGTCAGTGATACATTTTAAAAGGATGCCCCATATTCTTTTTTACATACTTTAGCTTGACTGTAGAGAATGGTTTCCTGTCAAAGTAACATCAGAACAATGTTATAGAGGGATGACTTGCTCAGTTATTCACACCTGAGCGTTCAAAATAAACATAGCAAACGGTATGAAATGGAGTCCGTGGAGCGTGCAGACAAGGGCTGTGCTATTATTCCAGGATAAGGCGAGGCAGGGTCACTTGTAATCAAGATTATTACTGTACTGCTCGCCTGGATGATCCCGACTATGTTTATACCCATAGCTTATCTGTTTTAGTTGAGGGGCCTTTACGAATGGCTTATAGCGGGATAGCTTAGGTACAGTTTGATGGTGGATAATAAGAATTAGGCCACTAGAATTTTTAAGGGTAGGGTTCAGACCAAAAACTTAGCCCACAAGTGAGAAATAGACCTAGTATTACCTGGACATTTGCTCTGGCCACAAGCCAGATAAACCCTTTGAAGTCACTTGCTGTCTCCTCAGCTGTCAGCCATTGATATTTGAATTGCCTACTGAAATGTAAGGTTTTAGTTGTTTTTGTTTAAGACTCCTGCTTTTAGTGCTTTATGGAATGATCACACCAGTGGTGCTCCTTTGGGATTACCAGTGACTCCCCTTGACAGAATCCAATGCATGAGGCAGGCTTGGGATGTCCTCCAGAAACTACAAAGCCCCAATGTGTTTCTAAGACTAGAAGTGACGCATTGGAGGATTATAAGGGGTTTATATAAACACAAATCAAAGGGCAAATGGTTAAATCAGACATTAAAGATTCTTTAGTAATTTTTGAGAACCACAACCTACCATGAGGACTACAATACTACAGCCTACAATAAGGACTATCTAGTGTGCTAGTTTTTCTTGATATAAAGACTCAAACATTAATCAGTCTTAACTTAATGGTCTCATCTGCATATTTAAGAATCCTATAGGGCCTTTGAAAAAAAACCTTTATCTTAAATTGTGTGTGATCATAATCCCTCTAAACATATTCTCTAGATCTATCTTTTTTCACTAGTTAATGGTCACTTATGTCAATGGTACAAACAGGAAAGGATACACTAATTTCTGTTATATCTATTAAAAACAAAAGAAACAGCCCTGACCGTCTAACATTGGATGCTTAAATTTTGAAATATATCAGTCAAATATAATTTAGAGGCTTCTTAATTTTGATCAACTAAATTATTTTTAAGCTGGGATCACTGTGAGAACACTGCCCGATATTAATGTTCACGTCCTTGTAGATTTTAGATTGCCTGGAGTCTTTCCTAGATATTAATTTTTTACTCTCATTATATTAGTCTTGATAATTAGAAGAGCAGAAAAAAAACTATAATTCTATTTACCTTAATTCACTATGACTGGGAAGATTGTATCACCTTTTCTATATAAAGCCTGCTAAATTGTAATGATCATTATTAACCATATGGATTATTTATAATATATAAGTATTAGATTAATTATAACTATAAATAATTAATCATTTTGAATATGGTTATCAGACTTAGTGTAAAAAACGTGAATTTAAATCTCAATTAATCTGTTCCTTTTTTGCTTAATATTATAATGAATGTAACAAAGGTGCTGACACCCGTTGCTTGTTGTATGTGTGGAAAATTAACCTGGTTAGAGCAGTGTTATGCTATAATTCAAACCAATTTTCTTGGAAATTAGAATATTGTAAAATTAACCTCACGTGTACCCTGGGTGTAGCCATCTTAACTTATGTTCTTAGGATCTGCACTATTATTCCTCCTCATAAATGTATTGTTCTCCCTTTTGTTTAGTTACCATTATTCCTTGGTGGGAATTGATAACTTCATGTCTTTGCATGATAACATTCACAAAATAACTTGTATATTCACTAGTTGGGAGTTGGTTGTGGGTTTATGTGGGGGCATGTTCTTTCTCATTCTATCCTGTGCTTACTAGGATGAGAGTTAAAATACAATAAAAATATCCTATTGGAGGTACTGAACCCATCCATGCCTCCCATTTGCCCCATCCTATGACTGATGGAAAGAGGCGTGGGGGTTAACGCTAGTTTAACCCTTCGGAAAGTATTCAAACCTCTACCCCCTGTAAATCACCTTTGCTTTAGGATGGAGGGAGTTATGTTATCCAATTTTAAATAATAATAATAATATTGTGAATAAACAAAATTCAAATAATGCCTACCCATCCCTGCTTTTAATTTCCCCTCGTGGGAGGGTAGTCTATCGTAAGCAACCTGTAAAGACGCAAAACAAATGTTTGGAAGATACAGGTCTCTAGATCGCTTCTCTCCTTCTCTGGGCAGGAGGAGCTGTGTTTAACCACACCCACTCCCTGCCCACTTTCCCTTTTACGCAATACTCTCTGGTGCTAGCCCCACCCCTATGCACATCTAGCCCTGCCTACACAGCTGGCTAGCCCCTACCTCTCATGAAGCCACTCCCCTAGAAGAGGGAGAGCTCCAGGAAGCTCCCAGACAAGTGGGCTGGTTGCCCAGAACAGAGTCAATATGTGATCATCAAAATTAAGTGCCAATCAACTGCTATTCACTCAAAGCAAATGGTTAATACTGACTCTTCAATGAATGTGGCTGTCTGAACCAATATACAAATAGTTTAAGGTTCACTAGAATAAATGATGTTGAAAAAAAAACTCGGAGAAGAGATACATTGATATTTCCATCTACATAGACAATTGCAAACAACATAACTTGAAATTGACATAGTTACATTATGCTTCTCATCTTACATATTCACACTTCGTTAAAATATTAAGTAAAAATAAATTGTGTTTTGTAATTGTACCAAGACATGGGTTATACTGCGTTACATCTGCTTGTACGTATTGCTTGCACACGTTCCTCTGTGATGTTTTATGCCCCGCCATAGGCACCGAATTGTGTGTTCTCTACATACTGTGATCCCCAAATATACTACACAATTGTGTGCAATATACTGTTTATCTTTTGGAGTTATTGGAACAATAAGGGTCTCTGGTACAGGTATGTAGAAGCATCAGCCTGTTGGTAAGAGGGCCCCCTTTCATTGTGCTTTCTCAGGGACCCATCTGTTTGTTATCTGCCTTGGAGAAGACAGAGAATTATTGTGATGCTAATTGCATTGCTAATAGACTTGTCTGCCTATTCGGTTTGCATTAACATCTCTCGTTTAACTATTTCTCATCCAGAATGTCAACAACACATTCTCAGAAATAAGGATTTGTCATTGAGAACAGTATTTAAAAAATCATGCTGCATTTCTCTGCTCCGACAGCTATTACTAACAGCCAGCCATGGGCCATTGGTTCGTAGCCTTCAGTTGCTCAGCTTAAACATACATCTAACTCCTAATGCCAATTAATGTAGACTTCTAAGAGGGAACAGTTTATTGATATATTTAAGCTCCGTCACCTGTCATTTAGTATAAGCCAGTCTGACATTTTTGTGACTTTTAATTACAGTATAAAGCACACATATTCTTTGACCAAAAATCACGGTTTCTTCCTCAGTTGTAGGAAACCATGGGTTTCATTCTATGCAGGGTGGTAAGGCTGCCAATATCATAATATTTATCATGTCTTGTATTCAGACATGACAAGATGTGTTCCGTGGTCTAGCAGACTATAGCGCTCAATTTTCTTCATCGCTCATTGCAAGCAATTGGCTGAACTATTCTTATCGCTTGTTACGTGTCCTCGTGTCTGTTTTTCACTGTTGCTCTGTACTTCTTTATTTCTAGTTTTCACCTTATTCTCCTATGCCATATTTGTATAGATCTGGTCTTCCAGATAATGATCAGCTAAATCTATAAATCAACAGCTGCACATTCAGGTCTATTCACTAAACATCAAGTTGGACAGAAGAAGTTCAACTGGCTTAACGGTACTTGAGAGCACTTGGCTAAGCCAAACAGAACAGTTGTCCATCTATTCATGAAAAGTCAGATTGCCCTGAGTTGAGTTGGACACTGCGAGTCTCCTGTTGAGTTTGTCTAATCATCAAGTTGAGCTTGACTGCTATTAAGATAATGGGCTAGTCAAAGACATACAACATGTAATCGTCCATGGTGTCTCCGCGTACTCACAAGAAACTCAGATTGGAAACTTGTGAGCACCTAATGTATCAAACTTAGTCTTAGTATTTGTTAATTTACTACTGTTTTTAACGTGTTGGCAAAGGAGGGCATGTCATTTTAGATGAGTCTAGTCAGTAGAGTTGACCCATTCACTTTCTAGTGAAGAAACCCATTAGTTAAGACATTACTGTGTCAAGGCTGAACACCGTAGAATTATAATAGGTAATCTCATAATGAGACAGTTGTCAGAAGAGAAGGTTTATGGTAAAACAAGGTACCGTTAACATACAGCTTTTAATGATGTTTATATAAGTATTATATAAAAGCCATGTTTATCACTCAAAACTAATGGAAAGAAATTAGTTTTATGTTCTAGCAATCATCTGGATTACCCTAAACAAAGAGTTTACGCCGTAGGCGAGACAGGCCTCTGTTGCTATCACTACCCAGTATCTGATCGTAGGGAAGTACTGAGCGCATTGCTAAGCAAGTTGTGAAAACAAGCCAAGCCCTTGTTCCTTGTCTGATACAAAGTACATATAATGTCAATGAATGTCTCCGTAGGTAGACTGAAACGTGTGCTATCTTGTTTATACTGTCAAATACAAGCTTCTAGCGCATTCAAGAAGATGTAAAATCTTAAATTATGGAGTAACTGTTAAATAAGAAGATGTTATGCTTCACTGGCCTTGTCATTATTGCTGTGTTACCATATACAGTACAGTTGATGACACTGTGTTGCATACCCAGTATCATGGAGAACTGCCCCGACTCATAGAGGGCTGCAGAATGTTTAAAAATCACCTTCAAATACTGGGAAGCTCAGGAAAGGTTGTTTTTTGGATTTTAGTAAAACATACATATTTATGTGAAGAACTCAATATGCACAGAACTTTGTCCAGGACATATTACCCCCCCCCCCCCCCCCCCATGCTCACGTTTCATAATAATGAGAGGTTTCGATTCTGGGGCTTTATAGCATGACATGACAGGTAGACTATTGACTTTTTTTTCTTGCTGTTTTAGCATTTTTGTGTTTCTCAGCCTTCACACAGGATCGAATCAGTTCTGTATACGCATGTTTGAGGGCATATATTACAGATTTTTCTTCTTATATTATTAGAGTGTTATGGAGACAAACAATATTCCATTTATTTTGGCTATATACTGTATATAGGAGTGTCTGATGGGTCGAGGCATTGCACGGCTGTGAAATCGCTTCCTTAAGAAAGGAGACAAGGGGAAAAAAAACAGGCGTACTGCATTTTCATCAATTGTGCCCTATAGAAGACATCAGCAATATATCATCTTTTGTATAAACAATTTGTTGATCAATTACAAGGCTTCACATTTTGATGACATATCTCCCCACCCAAGGTTCAGATGAAAAATCCAATAATTGCTGTGTTTCCAAGAAAACAATAATAAATATATAACATGTTCACATCTAATTACAGTAAGTGTGAAATTAAGAATGCAGCCCACCACATTAAAGGGACACTAGCAATCATTTGAACTTTAATACATAGAACTGAATGACCCCTTTTAAATAACATTTCCCCCTTGCACATGTGTGGAGGGATTAATCCGAATCCCTTCTATGCATGTGGCCCCTTTTCCTGCATCCCCCACACCCCAGCTTCTTGGCTTGCAGGAGATGCACCAATTGCGCATGTGCAGTATACTCACCGCATGGGCAGGCAAGGGTTAACAGGTTATCATGAAATGTGAGTATTACAATAGCGTAAGGAACAAAACAATGAGAATAAATTAGATTCTCATATTTGTCTCCCTGGTATCGCACTTTCTTATCTATCCCCTTCTAGTTGGTTTTAGTTTGAGTAGGGTTGTGTTTGCAGGATTGACCCATTACTTGGCTTCATCTCTTCTGCCGACTCTAGAAACACCATAATTGCAGAAGTGGGAGAAATGCAAATACATATTTTTTACTGATTAATCTAATTTATCTGTTCACTTAGACATTCCCCTCCAAGTAATGCTCGAAGCGCAAGCCCTACTTAACGTATTCAGTGGGGACATAATAAATTGAAAGTGTTTAATCATTTAACTCCTTTAGCATCTCTTGCTCCAAGTTTTGCAGTTGCCGTCCTTTCCATTCAGTTTTTTTTTAGATAGTGTTAAAAAACACAGGCGTATTGGGAGTTATGTATAAAAAGCATTTTAGTGCATAATAGTAAAAAGTGGTAACATCACCATAGCAACCAGCCGTATGTTCCTGGCTATTTCTCCGCTGCTACGTACAACAACATTGGTTTTCCCCTCACCTTGTTAAAATTAAAGAGTAACCAACATTATCTCATTAGTTGAATTGCAATAAACCTGATTCTTGATCATCCCTTAGCTATGCCAACCACCCCCCCCCCCGGGGCTCATTTGAGGACTTCATATAATGGGGGGCCCTGCCACTTGAAGGCCGGTGGCTGCCTAGTGACGTAGGCACGGTTGATGGCTGAATATGACACGTTACATTTTTATGCTCATGTAGCATGCAGCCAGGCATATCGAGATGCCAGCTGCACGCTTCAGCACCCCCATGCATTTGGAAGGAGGACCTCACAAAAACTAAAGGGAACACTCAGCTATCATATGCTATCAAGTCCATACGATGGCTGGGGTGTCCCTTATATAGTTGCGTTTGTCAATGCCTGCAATGCAGCACTATACAAGACAAAGCCTTCTGTACAGTATATGCCATGTAAGTCACATTGAACGTTCATCATATTACAGTTATTAACAGGAATTCTGCTGCTTTAATACCCAGTGTTATTTTCCCCCAGAACTGTTGTGAATGCGGCAGATCCACGGTGGCCATGCCACAGCTGTATTCCTATTTCTCTATAGTTTTGTGCTCTTAGAATGACTATGAATGTTTCTGTACGTGCTCCACACACCCTCCTCTATCTGCCTCTAGGTAGCATCCCATGCTATAATCAGCTTTTCACAGTTTCATAGTAAACTGTGAATCTCTTTGAGTTAATTATATAGTGATCATGCATTTTAATTTCGGTGTTTCTCACCCCGTCAGTCCAGGAACGCCGGGGCACGCTAGCACAGACTAATTTTTATCACAATGTGAACTCCCATTAGTATTGTTTTGGCTTCAATAATAGAATGCCCCTGTGTTGCTTGTCTGGTCATTTAACCTGTTCGATTCGAAGGAAGCAAATTTCTTCTTTGGACTAAAGCCATTTAACAAATAGTACAAATATACAGAGTGGATACATTAGAGTGGATACCTGCGTAGACGCTCACATTTACTTCTTGGGGCTATCTTGGATCCTCGTGGTGCGCTTCTACACTAGACAGAATCAAGCTAAAGTGCTCCTGAATATTCTTTTTTTCTTTGTATAAAGTGATATTCCAGCAGATCGCCCTTAAAATGTGTACATACAACACATGCTATAAATTTAGTTAGGCAATGATGAAGCAAAAAACCTTCTTACTACATAAACTATGCATTACAAAGGGCAGACCCATGTTTCTCAAAAACAGCTGAGATCGTCCTTCATAATGTATAGTTAATGTGATGAGATGACAATTCTCCTCTTACATACAACTTACTGAATAAACCATTTCCTATTCTAGGTAACGCAATTACCAACAGCTTAAAAGAAAAGTCGTTTTTAAGCGAAAGGGCCCTTACACTGCAAATCTGCCATTGTAAAAATTTCAATTGATAAAGTGATTTTCCCCGTGAGGATTGTACCAGTAGATAGTGGCCTTTTCACTTAAGTGTACAGTAAAATAAAACCTATTGGGGGTGCCAAATCTTTTGACTTTTTGGAATTATCACAATGCATAACAGAACATGGAACTATTGAACAACCAATAATGCAAATCCTGTAAAGGCAATTTAAATATCCTAACCTGGCAATTGCTCCAGGACCCCTTCGTTCTGACATATCCATACCTCTCACCTGTCCCACAAAACGGCGATCAGGTCTTGTGACGTGTTGCAATCATCCTTACTGTGTGTCGAGAAGTGAAGTAATTTCTGGGCATGCAGCACAGTGAGGCAGGCCACAAGGAGCTTACAGGAGGCAAGTGAATGATGTGTAAGTACTGTGTGTGTGTTTGTGTATCTTTGTGTGTGACAGAGTGACCTCTCATACAGGGCCCCAAGGTACTCAGAGATGGTTCCAGCCTGGCTACCAAACAAAGATAGCACAGGTAGGAACTCCATTGTGTTACTAATCCCATCAATAGGATTACTGCCAGGGCATTAGAGGTTGGGTTGAATACATGTATCTGTTAATTTATGTTAATGAAGTTCTATGGATATATGAGTCTATGTTTTACAATAATAAACTGTTCATTCTTGCTGTACTTAATTCAAGGTAGTTGTGTCTACTTATTGGGTACACATAGCAGGGTTCCAAGGTGCGCATGCTGACTGGTGCTGGAAGTGATTCCGGGGACAACAAGAGGATACATCTGGGTGATCTCTGGGATTTACTACAACTCTCTTGGTGAACCCATTACAATGTGCGTGTCTGCTTATGCATGCGTGTTTACGTGTAAATGTATACATAACATTATAGAATAGACATTAGAAAGGATGTCCAATTTTGCCGAGATCCAGCTAATCATGACAAGACTGTATTGCCAACCATGGAGTCCCTTTGCTGACCTGGCACCTTGATAAGGTTTTATAGGCTCTCATGTTTTCAACACACATTTGCAGTAGTTTGCAATTATTGTTATCTTTATTACTGACGGATTATGTGATATATATCATTTTGTATGGAAAAATTCAGTATGAAAAAATGCAACAAAAATGATTCTTTTATATAGCACCATCGTGTTCTGTAGAGCTGTACAATGGGTAGACAGGACATAACAAGTAATATATAAAATAACAATTTGACAGAATCAACAGGTGAGGGGGACCCTGCTCAAACAAGCTTACAATGAGATATCATTCTTCTACCAATACATGGACAGTCATTGCAGAACTGCCCAATTTTGTAATTGTTGTACTGGTGTCTATTAACCTGTCTGAGCCCACAATAGACTTCACAGAGAAGTTAATTTGTTTGCACATAATACAAGATAAACAAGAGCCGTGAACATGAGAATTGGCAGGGTCAGTTCTGGAGCTCCCTCTTCAATAACTGCTTGAAATGTCAACACCTCTGGGATTTTACCTTCTAACAACAAGTCGAGAACATTCTGTGGAATATCCACTGCTGCCGTATGACATTAATAATGGAGGACAAAATAGAGAGGATGCTTTTTGCTTCAGGAATTGGACAGAATAATGTCCACGTTATAAGGAATGCTTAATAAGCTGCAACCCAATGGAGTGAAACACACACATCTCAGTAATCTTTTTGCCCAGTACTCTAGAATGGAGTTTGAGTGTTTAGTACACTAGTACTTTGTGTTGGATATAGGGTGTATTAGGGTGGAGTTTGTAATAGAAATAACTTCAGGGCTGTGTGTTTCATAGAACTTAGAAGAAGTCCATGGCTATCATTGTTTACAAGACGGATATACTGGGGTGCAGTTTAAATCCACTCAAAACATCTTGTTGTTGTAACTTAGCTTTTGGTCGTCTGGACCCCACAATCTAAATTAGAGGGCTTTTAACCCTTTAGCGCAAGGCCTCAACTAGAAATCTGCACCATTTGCATAGACCAGGGGTAGGCAATCTGTGGCTCTCCTGATGTTGTGGACTACATCTCCCATAATGCTCTTACAGTCACACTGCTGGCAAAGCATCAAGGGAAATGTAGTTCACAACATCTGGAGAGCCGAAGGTTGCCTACCCCTGGCATAAACGACCATCAAGGTTAACATTACATAGTCTATCAACCGAGAGATGAGCCATGGTGCTACTGACAAGATGGCACACAGTGTACAAGAAGGATGGGCTTTCTTGGAATCCAGGAGGAGAGCCAGAATGAGCTCTGTGATATGTTTCCTCAGATACAGATATAAATTAGTCAAGAAGGGTGAAGAAGTCGAGCAGTTAGATTACATGTAAAATAAAGCGGTATAATAGAATTATAGAAAATGGTGAGTTTACACACACGGTTTTGTTACAGTGGAGTAAATGCTAATGCCCACTGTTTACTGGATTAACCTGTTTAGGTTGACGCTAACTTAATCAGTTCTTGGTCTTGTGTTAGATTCAGGATAGCTTTATGCCTATCCCATGCATGCTTACATTCCCTCTGCATTAGCCACAACCACTATATTAGCCACAATTAAAGATATTCTGGAATTTTACTAGTGTGGATACATTACTATTTATGTTATATGGTGTTCTGCAATTTCATGTAGACACGACAACAGCTGACATAACCAAACTATAGAACTTTATATATATATATACGGTAACTATTCTTCATATTATGCAAGAAATACGGTAGTTTTCTCCTTTTTTTTTGCCTTTACTGTTGTGTAAGAACTCAGCTTTCCCAAGAGCCTTATCACTACAAGGTCATCTCTGGTAAGACTTCAAAATATAACCATACTCTATACATATTGGATGCAGGGGACCAGGTTGTGATGCTACCTCTAGAATGCACAACAGGGACTCAAGAAGAGCCAGTGACACGCACACACAGGGAACCATACAGGTGATAACTGAGTGACATCACAACACAAGTCTGAAACATTGATTTTAAACTCCAATAGGACAACAGTGTATTTCATAATGTTAAGGCATATATACTTTTAGATCTTTGAATGGCTTCTCCCTTGTGTGGTATAGTCGTGTATAGTCATGTTTTATTATGTTTCCCTATAAACACAACCGAGTTTAGGGCTTTAATGTATCATTATGATGAGACCATAAATATGTTGACTGTTTACCTGCGGCAACCTCCAGTGGGCTTAATATTGCTGGACTGGCCCTTTGTACGTGATGTACACAGCGTGAGCTTTTTCCGCTTCTAAGAAAGGATGGAACTGCATGCAGGCAGAAGGAAAGCAAAGCCATAGTGCTGTAACTCAAAGCAAGAATTTGCCTTTGTCTTCCTCGAACCCTTATTCTGACAGGACTTTGTTTGCAGGTGAGAGTTGAAGCAAGGATTAAAATTAGTTTATTTGCGGAAGACACACAATGTCTTCTCGGATTCTGCATTAATAACAAAGCTTTTAAAATTCTTAAAATGCAATCTTGAAAAATTGACTTAACCTTCCCTGTCTGTTGGAATCCTAAAATGCATGCAAATGAGTTTCTGATTGATCTTTTTAATGGCGGCATTTAAACTCGTCTTCAGACATTACCTGCTTGCAAACACTTGACTGTTGCCGACTGAATTGCAAAAAAGTTTGTACCACAGTCTGTCGGGAAAACTGCACATGAACTTGTGTAGATTAATGCTTGAACATAGGTATTTATTCCCGCGATGCATTTTAAATGAAAGCATATTCAAGGTTATTTTCTTGCTCAACGCGCAATTGTCTGTCTGTGAATAAGGCAACAATTTATTTTTTTGTAAAGAGAAAATTAAAATATGTTCACCCATAAATTGTTGTTGCCTTTACCTGTCTGTCGCCCCTTTTTTGTTTACTGTGTTTGAATTGCTAGAGCCTATTGCATCCTTTAAATTCTATTCGACACAGATGATCTTATAAAATATTCACATGCTTTTCTATATCAAAGCTTCTTGGAGGGTGTTTCTGGGTAAACCATGTTGTGTAAAATTGTCCACATTCCAGATTCTATTGTTGTTTTTGTCTCATTATAGAGACTTGACTTCAGAAAGGTGACTCCCCTCCCAAAAAATTCCACAACCCTTTATACCCAAAGAGTATACTTTCCATAAAGAGGAAAAATGCCAACAAAACGTTAAATATACCACAGATGTTACATGTTCCTCATTTGCTGTTACATCAATGGAACCAATGCTTTTCCTCTAGGGATTTCTGCCCTTACACAGATGATGGATCTTTTTGCATGCCATAGTGCAATCCATCTGAGAATTGAGGAACCAAAAGGGAAAAGCAGCCACAGTGCCTTCCAGCTTGTCTAATACAACCTCCAGATTCAAATGTAGTAAGGCAGTTATGCTCTAACTTGTCATGCGATGGAAGTGGTTTGCAGAGTTGAACTCTATGGAACTTGATGAATTCCTCTATGCATTTGCATGCAGAAAAGCTAATTTAATTTAAGATGACACTTAGTGTGTATATAATGACTGGAGTGTACATTAAATGAAGTAGACCCCAATGATTGGAAAGTCCTATCAGATGTTCACATATCTGGTGTCTGCTAACTGGCACTCGACATATCGATTCTCTTCCTACCAGGTATTAGGGCAGGCCCAAGTCAATGTGCTGCCCAGGTCCAAGGATGAAATGCTGGCCCCCACCAAAACCATGCCCACATCCATTATGTTATCTCATGATTAATACATTCACTCTCTCATGCTCTTTCACCCAGTGCGGCCACTGGCAGAGGTGCCGCTAGTCTACTTCGACACCTCAATGACGACCAGGTGTGGACATTGTCCAAGATGGCAGCAAAGTGGTTTAAAGAGCTGCAAACTAGCTGCCAAGAGAGGGCATTCGGAAAACAATGTATTACAATTTGCAATGAGACCCTAGTCCCATCATAGCTCCCAACAGCTTGTCAGTTCCATCTTTGTCCCCAAACAGCTTGTCTGTGCCATCTTTGCCCCAGACAGCTTTCTAGTGCCTTTAAACAGCTTGTCTCTGTCACCTTTGCTCCCAAACAGCTTGTCTCTGCTACCTGTGTCTCCAAACAGCTTGTCTCTGCCACCTGTGCCTCCAAACAGCTTATCTTAGCCATCTTGGTCCCAAATAGCTTGTTTGCGCCCCCAAACTGCTTGGCAGTGCCATATTTGTCCCTAAGACAGTTTGTCAGTGTCCCCAGTTTGTCTGGGCCATCTTAGTCCCTAAACAACTTGTCTGTGGCCCCAAACAGCCTTTCTATGTCATCTTTGTTCCCAAACAGCTTATCAGTGCCCCCAAAAGAGATTGTCTGTGTCATCTTCGTCCCCAATCACCTTGTCAGTACCCTCTAACAGCCTGCCTGTGCCAACTTTGCCCTAAACATCTTTGCCTTTGCATAAGTACACAGAGAGCCTAGAATAATGCAGATAGATTTGGTGAAAAAGAGAAAGACAAAAACATTTCTATTTCTCCATGGATCAATTCCGAAAGAACATGCATAGGGGCAGCAAAGTGCCACCTTGGTCCCATAGACCATGGAAGGGCCAGCTCTGCCTGGTAGGGATCATAGTTGTTCCTTCTGTCAGACCTCCCCTGAAATACTGTTATGGATTGTCTCTTGGTCATCTCATCACTGTCACTCCTAATTTCTCTCATATTGTGCTGGCTGGATCTAAAATTTGTTTTTCAAAGGAGACGTGAGGCTTAAGAATATTCTGTGCCAGAAAGAGAGATGTGTAGCCCTAATTGGCTACCGTGTGCCAGGAGCATTACACAGATGTGCCAAACTCTAGTTTCAGGCAAATGCACGAATTGGCACATTTGGTCAGTTTTATTGAACCCTGTGAGTGCCAGAGACACTTACACAATTGATTGACCAGTCACATTACATTTATGAGGTAAGCCATTATTATTGGTTGGTATATTGGTTGGTAAAAGGTTAAGAGATTAAGAGCAAAACATTGCCACACGGAAGGCAGGCAGAAAAAGCACATGTAAGATGTGAAGATGGACATTACAAATGTTTACTCAAGATATGAAATGGTTAGAGAGATATTAGTAAAGTGAAGACGTGAGAAATAAGCAAGATATTGGAGCTTGTTTCAGAGCAACCAGTGGTGTTTTCCAATTCACTTTGGGTCTGTTTAGATGCTTAAAGGGACACTTCAGCCTTCATATGCACTTCAATGCATATGCTAGCTGAGTAGTCCCTTTACATTTTCGTGTGGTCTGCCCCATCCATCTTTACAGCCATTCGGCTCCAGCACCGGCTTGACAAGCCTTCCAAGACCTCCTGTGTGCAGGCACAGAAAGTACTCTCATTACAATATCTATATATTGGTCATTTTCACTCTCCTATTTCATTGGCTTATGATGTTACACACAGTATGAGGTTGCCTTTTGGAAAGACATTTATGTCCTCCTGCAAACACATATATAAAACAGGGTCATCCGCATGGCATAATCCTGCTAAAAACACTGTTAGTCTGAATAATTAACATTTATCAATCAATTTTGATACCAGTGACCACTGTGATTAAAAAAATCTGTTTTGGGTTCATTTGATCATCGTGCTACACAGGCCTTATAAACTGCACTTGGGAGGGGCAGTACAACTAGGAGGATAGACTCGGCTTCCTAGCCAATAAGCCATTTTGTTAAATGACAAAAACATGTTCACACTTCATTTCACTGTCTCAGTTAAATAACAATTTATTTTCCACCGACATCTCACACCAAAAAAAATAATCCCTCTTTTCTCTGGCTTGATTGCCTCTCCTCTATGGGGAATATAATTCATTGTAATCACAATTCAGCAAGAACATATAAGAACTGAACATGATGTTTTGCGTAAGACTCTGTTCAGGCTGCAAAGATGGATAATTATCTTTTTAAGTGTTTAGATTTTTTTTTTTGTACACGATTTATTTTGTTAGTACAATAAAGAGCAAAAGAAAGGGTAGGGAAAGAAAAGGGAGTTAGTGATGCGTAAAAGGTTTCCAATTCTTGTGGATTTTTAGAGAGTTCATGCAGGGAAGGAAGCAACTGAGACAGATTAGCTTGGAATACATAAGCAGTGTCATAACTTTAGCGACCCGATGCTGGTATAGGTTTTATTCAGCATGACTCTTTTAGAATCAACCAAGCAAAGCAGTTATTATTCCAATAATGTGAGGTCTTCCCAACATAGTTTTAATTCGACTGTTCTGTCTAGGCTCGCTAGGCCCAGGGAGGCAGCATTAGAGGGACATCAGACCGTCGTAAGAGCAGAGATCGTTTGCAGTACTTGCTCCCTATCCAGTCTACATTTCCTCGCAGATCGTAGAGGACACAAGAGGCAGTTCTGTGGTAGATGTGTGGCCACGGGGGGCCTATTTGTATTGGGCAGCACATATCTTAATACATAGAGGAATGGTAAGGCAAAGGAAGTCTAGTCTGCTTGGATTTGAAGATTTTATGCCACTACCTTAATTTTTTTTTTATATTGTAAAATGTGCAAGTATTACCAAAGATCAAAAACGATCTTGGTGCTTTTTAAATTTTGTGATCATCTCACCTTGGCTCCATGGTGAACGCTGCATATATTTTCATTCCTCTCTCCCCTATTGATGTCCCATGTGCAATAAAGTATAAAGCATGCTGACGAGCCCTTGAGAATCTGTAGCTAGGTAGCAGAAATATCTTGCAATTGCAAACCATACCAGCTTGCCTCTAAGTAAGTGGTTTAGCATGGCCCGGGTGAAAATATCCATAGCTGCTAAGACGTCTGCTTGCAAGCAGAATAAGAGTTCATAGAGTTCATGTCTGCTGAACAGGTATGTGGGGGTTATGAGTGAAAAAGTAATTCTGGTGAAAATGTTTTTATCACCATAGCACCCAATGGAATGGATCTGCGAGAACATGTCATTGGTTGTTATGGTGATAAGTCAACTTTTCAAACCTTACAGAGAATTATTTGTGTACATAGCCTCTATTTTTCCTAGGCATTTGTGAATAGTAGCGGTAGTGACTGGTACAATTGCCAGAAAGGCAAGAAAATGCTTTGGAAAAGGGATAAAATTCTTCAAGTCTCCAGTGGTTGCGTATAAAATTGGAGTTTCACAGCATCTTAAACTGGAAAGATTACTGTATGTGCCACTGCCCTGAGGTATGATAATATTTAAAAAAGCACACATAAGCCGTACGTGTTTTATTGATTGAGGGGCACAATCCTTCCCCCTACAGGCTCGGTTCCGTGGCGAAAGAGCCAGACTTGTTTCTTCCTAACGGGCAAAGCTAAACTTCCTCTTGCTTCGCCACATTCAAATAAATCTACATCACCATTCCTTTGGGGCTTTCTGTGTGACATTTGCGACTTTATTGCTTTAGAGCAAGCAGATTATATTACAGTTTCTTTTTACCTAATAGAATATAAAATATGTAATTGTGGGAGCAGAGACGCTTCCAAATTCACCAGAAACGAATTCTATTTGCAGTCCCGGGCTCCGGGAGTAGTGTTTTCTAATAGGATAAGGATTGTGTGAGCAATAGTGGCCTCACCTAACTTAATTTGCTTGGTCGCTTACATAAAATGCAATACTGTTAATGAATCAGATTTCTTTTCTGTATTGTGGTCTCTGAAGGTACGGTTATGATGTCAAAACTCATAAATATGCAACTAAATCTTTAATATCAGTTATGCCTGTTGTGTTTCGTGGAAATCGCGTTTGTGAAGGTTCGCACTTTATGAATTGTTTACCAATACATTTTCAAACTACGGAAACTGCTAAAGCGGCTTAATATATCTTTGGAAGTTGAAAGATGTCGATCGGGTGTTTTGCTTCTTTTACTGATTGGTGAAGTTTATTTTTTCTCCACCTGGAGAGCTTTTTGTTGTTTTCATTCAGTAAGGTTGCATATTAACAGTGTTTCGAAATGGTCCTATCATTAAAAGCATACATTGATCAGTTGTAAGCCTGTCAATGTGATTTATGTTGTTGTGTTTTATAATGCTTTTGTATTTTTAAATTAGAACAGCATATCCACATTATGTTTTGTAGCATTAGACTTGTGACATTACACATTATGCATTTCCAAAAATACTCTATATTGAGTTGCACAACAGATAGATTAAAACATCTGATCTATACAATAACTTGTTCATCATATTGGATGGGGCTTAAAGTGAGATCCAAATCAGATTGGACCTGTAGAGACGATAGGCTTGAGGACAAAAGAAGCAGTGAGCAAACTCGGCGGTTAGAACGGGATTTGGACATGAGGTGCCGCTTAACACCCTTGCAGGGACGCGGCTATCGAACAGAGAGGTATAGCTTTATAGTGTTGCATAAAGCTTCTGAACAGTAAGCAGGGGGTGAGGCCTGCCAGATATAAGGTAGGTGTATGAAGGTTGGATAGAGAGAGAAAAAAGAAAGGGGAGAGAAGAAAGTGGGAGTGGAAACAAGCAAGAGGGCGTGGGAGAGCGACATAAAGGAAAAGGGAGAAAGTAAGAAAGGGGGATGTGAGGGAGGTAGGGAGAAAGAAATGAAAGAAATGATAGAAGGGGGAAGGAGGAGAGAAAGGAAACAATAAAAGAAGAGCAAGGGAGACAATAAATAAAGAAAGGCAGCAAGGAAGGGAGAAAAAAGAAAAGGAAAAAAACCCCAAAAGGGTGAGAATAAGAAAACACAAAGAAAGAAAGAAAGAGACAAAAAAGTGCACATCATTTTAATGACAGCCAAATACACAGGTATTATTATGTTCATTATATTCCCATCCTCCTGCTTTGGATATGACAGTATTAAGAGTGTATCTTGAAATGAAATTGAGGCGGATTAGAGTGCTGTTGACCTGAACATTGCTGGGCTGTCAGACCAGTTGGATGCCGTCAAGTTGGGACCATTATGCAAGAACATAAGCCTATCACCCTTAGGTAGAGTAACACAATTTATTACATGAAATGAAATTCGAAGAACTTCCAACATACTTAGTTCACTTAGTGAATTTGATGTAGTCATTCCCAGAATGTTTGTTAATGTTTGTATGCACCTTTAATGAGAAAGCAGGTTCTAGATTAAGACAGCCAAGGTATATCTTCTGGCATAAACTCATGTATAGGCAGACAATTTCAAAGTCTGTTCGCACCCAATAAACTCAGAGTAGCAGAGTCTAAGAATTGTAATGTTGGAGGTTGTGAAATTCAGTAATATCATGTAAACTGATTATTAAAAATTATGTGAAACAGATCATCAAACCAATATAATGTAACATTATAAGCCAGAGACTAAGCCAGTTAGTGTCAGTGTCATAATCATAATCAGCACTCAATCTCATTTGGTGGGTTGTACAAGGTGGTTTCCAATCTATATATGTTTGAAAGTTGCAGATCCACACATGTTTTTGAGTGAAGACATTATACATTTTTAGAGGATGCTACATTATTTTGCATTTATTTTTATTATAGCCATGAACACTGTATTGCCAATGAATCATCTGCTTAAAATGGCTGACCAGCAGGTAGATCTGCAGTCCTTGTAAGCCACAATTCCCACAATGCTCAGACAGGTGTAGGCAGCATTATTTTACGGGGACGCCAGGTAATTGTTATTTGACACAGGAGCACTACCTGCTGGCCATTCATGTCTTAAAACTTACTAGTATGAGAAGACCAAAGTACTGTATAATGTCCAAGGCTTGTCAGTGAGCAAGTAAGTGAGAATAGGGCAGGGAGAAAATTGAAAGTAGTGTCAGAGTTTGTTAAGAAAGGGGCAGGTAGTAATCATAGTGTGAACATGGCACGACATTTTTTCAAAACCACTCAATAATCAAGTGCGATGCAGAAGAAACTCATGAGGCTGCTTTGATTGCGTAAGTATGGTTGCAGGTGGAGATAACACTAATTGGATCACCACATAAGCCAGCAGTGTTTGTAAGCCAGCAGATGAGAGCTCATCAGCGTCTTGATTTGGGCTAGGGACTTCTCCATAAATGTTGTTCCAACTCTCTAATTGGTTCCCTAAATTGTATCACTACTTGCTGCAAATGAGTAACATCAAGCTACAGCTATAAAAGGCTTTTACTGAAAGTACAGCAATGTGTTTGTCTTGTAATAAAGGGTTTAAAGGGAAGAAACATTTTGTTACATCTAGAGACATACATTTTACTTGGGTATGCTATAAAGAGCTCCATTTATGATCCTGTCTATTTGCTTTTAAGTGAATAGATCAAGAAATATTTTGTTTCTCTGTAAAGTGAGGATGGAGATGAACCCCCGTCCCGTGAAGGGAGATCACAGTGTAAATGCTTGCAGAGAGACAGGGTTTCATTGTCAAATTCGAATGCATTGAAGGTGGTGCATTGTGCATATGCCAGCCACATCCTTTTTTCCCCATTTTGATATATAAAATATCCCTTGATCTGTCCCCTGTATATGTACCTTTGAACATAAAATATATTTTCTAAATAGTGCAAGCTCATAAGCTACAATAAAACCATTTGTTTAATGATCGTATTGCATATAGCTGATATCAAGGCTGCAAAAACCTCTAATTAGCTATTTTAGAAATTCAAGATGGCAGCTCCCAAGGACCTTTTTTGAACTATCTAGACAAACAGAACTGTGTTGCTGATATAAAGATTATTTCTTAAGTATTCTTACACATTTTTTTTTTCTATAATATCCGTGCTAGCGACCACTACCGCTAAACTTTGAGATCCTATATTTGCAAGGTTACGTCACATGCAAAGCAGCATGCAAAATAATCAAATAAATAAGGTACAAATGTTGTTCGATGTCCCGCATGGAAGCTATGTATTGCAGAAAAGGCCACAAAATGTGACCTTATTTTCAGAAATGTATTTATGGGGCATCTGAAATCAGCAGAAAAAACCCAGCATCCTGTTGGGTCCATAGTTTCCCTTGGAGAGGTAGCGTTTCTGGATGGGAACCCTTAGGGAACCATGAGCTAAAGACACCAATGAAAGTTTTCCAGTGCACTGCTTCACCTAACAGCTACCTAATAAGCATCAATTACTCAGTGCCTTACTCACTACATAACCCACACCACCCAAAAAAACTTCTTCTTTAACATATATATATATAATTAAGAAATGCATTAGGAATGTTACTAAGCATTTGTCAAACGTATTCATGTTAACTAGAAACAAGCTGGGCTGTTTACAAAAAGTACAAGAGACTAGCTTTTTATTGTTATGTTTTTACTTATTTAGTTATTTTACTAGTGTAGTATACAAGTTGTCATATCAGCCATTTTTTCCCTGGGTACATCTATCTTCGATAAACAAACCCTGTAAAGCCCTCTAGATGTAGCAATTATTTTGTCGTATGTGCGACCACCTTGATCACTAAGTTAATGAATGACACAGATTCTAAAATGACAAATGTGAACCAGGCCCCACCAACTTTAAAAAGACCGCATACCGCATTGAAATGATACTTCAGGCCTGTGCCTGTTAGTATCATAAATAAACATCTTAATACACTGAAAATGAAACACCAATCTGGATCTCAGCAAATCCCAGAAATGTTGCTGTAGCTCAGTGCGCCGGCAATTGCTCAACGTGCCGCAACCTCAATCAATAAATTGTTGGTGACTGGATACATACCCAAACTCTGGAAGACTGCAAGAGTTGTACCTCTCCATAAAAGTGGTGACAATACTTTAACATCTAACCGTCCAGTATCATTGCTGCCTATTTTGTCCAAAATATTGAAACAAATGTGTTCACAATCAATTATGCGGGTTTTATTAACAAACTACCTAATCTCAGATCCATCATGCTTCCGAGCGAATCACCCAATTATACCTGCCCTCTTAAAAGTTTCCAAACTGGCATGGAAGTGTGTTGTGTTGCTTAGTTAACCTCAATTTTTATGTTAGATTTTATTCATTTGATACTTTAGCATATTCTGTGTTGAATGGTTTTGTGCCCTTTTATCTTTTTGCTTCTTTGTTGAAGTTGTCTACATTAACTAGACTTACTAAACCTGTTACCATGTCTTTATCTCTCTTGTCAACCATATTCTTTTGCTTCATCTTGGGCGATTAAGTCTAGTTCTCTAACCATTTGTTCACATGGATGCTGTTTCTCACATGTATATAACTAGATATATGCTGAAACATTTTCCTTTATAACTTCTCACGCCCAGGTACGCACTGGCATACCAAAAGTAACCAACTGGGCCACCTACGTTGTCTCATAGCCACGTACCTAAAATGCCACATTTTTACCATAATGTTTTATGTATCCCATATAGGTTTGATTTTATTTAACATAGATTGTAGGCTGTCCCAGGATCTATTGTGAGTCAACGTATATAAATCTGCTACCTATTCTAGCAAGTGTTTATGGGAATGAAATGTCTTAGCTCATCTCATTCTTTGAAACCTAACTCTTTTTGGGTGTTACTTTGTGAAACAGCTGCATTGCCAGAATAAATATGACTACTACTGAAAGGTGCTAGTTTGTAAAAGTTTGACTGATAGTCTCATAACATTTATGTCTTGGTAACTAGCTTATCCTTATACTGAACTAGGTACAATGCACATACTGAACTAGGTAAAATGCACATTTTATTAAATATGCACATTGAAGATGTCTCACGTAATCTTTATATGTTGTCCATCAGACTTTCATCTGCTTTATTTTAATGTCTGAATCTTATGTCCGTCACTACTTTAAGATGGATGTAACTATGCCTCTTTGTCATTGATGAGACACTTTTTTTTCTAACTTGCGTGATGGTGTCGCTAGGCTGCTTATGAACAATGCAGGCCTTTAAATGAGAGCTGCGTCACTGAAGCCCCTTGAGACTGTTGTAGCAGACACCTCATATCCAGTTCTATCATATTCTGCTACGGTAATAGCCTGCTGTGTGTGGCCTGTAAAATGTTTTGCCTTTCAACATAACACCAAACAAAGCATTCCGTCGGATTGCCCTGTGGCACACAGTGTTTTGTAGCTTCATTCAGATCAGATCTGCGTCCTTCCTTGCCATGGAACTCAGCCAGCTCCTGTCATCAGTTAGGCAGCTCAAGAGTCATTTCAACTGGTGTGCCCTCAGGAAAGCCCTTTATGTCTAATGTACATCCAGATCAGTGTTTGTTTCTGCTCTTGCATGGCTGGTCCAGTATATAGACAAGATGATATGATCTCTGCCAATGGCTGTCACCACATATTCCAGAGAGTTACTGTAGCATCCCATAGAGGTCTTAGCCTAAGTGAAGCAATAAACTGTTTACAGAAGATGATTCATTTCAGGATCGTTGCTGTGTTGCTCTATATCTTGGTATGATCGGGGTGAAGAGAGTGAAGTTATTATAGGCCATGACATCTGCAGCTGACCTGCCTTGCATGTATTTTGACTAGCAGGAGACTTCATCTGCTGAAGTTTTCTTGCCAAGAGATCTCTGAATTCTTTGGAAAATACTTAATTGGTGTAAAAAAACAACTAAAATGCCTGTAAAAAAACATTAATGAAAAATAATAATAAATATTACTCATGATGAGCACTAAACTGATATATAGAAATATATATATATATATACGCACCGATCAACTATAACATTATGACCACCTGCTAATATTGTGTAGGTCCCCCTTTTGCTGCCTTGACCCATAAAGGAATGGACTCCACTAGACCTCTGAAAGTGTGCTGTGGTTTTTGTAAGTTGCGAGGTGGGGCCTCCATGGATGAATCTTGGTGCCATGTGTTCTCCAGGTGAGCGACCCACACCCAACCGACCATCCCTGTGATGTAAAAGAAATGTGATTCATCAGACCAGGGCACCTTCTTCCATTGCTCCGTGGTCCAGTTCTTATGCTCACATGCCCATTGTAGGAGTTTTCAGCAGTGGACAGGGGTCAGAATGGGCACCTTGACTGGTCTGTGGTTACTCAACAAACTGTGATGCACTGTGTGTTCTGACACCTTTCTGTTACAACCAGCATTACATTTTTCAGCAATTTGAGCTACCGTTATCCTGATGCCGGTTTTCCTTCCTTGGACCGCTTGGTACCGACCACTGCAAACCGGGAACACCCCACAAGAGCTGCTGTTTTGGAGCTGATCAGACAGAGTCGTCTAGCCATCACAATTTGGCCCTTGTCAAAGGCTCAGATACTTAAGCTTCTAACACATGAACTTTGAGGATGAAATGTTCACTTGCTGCCAAATATATCCCACCCACTGACAGATGCTATGATAACAAGATTATCAGTGTTATTCACTTCACCTGTCAGTGGTCATAATGTTATGCCTCGGTGTGTGTGTCTACATATATATATATATATATATATATAGAGAGAGAGAGAGAGAGAGAGATTTAATCTTTTTTCCCTACAAAATCTCTTACCTCTTTTTAATCACCTAGTTTTGTGTGAAATTCTCCAGCTCCTTTTTGATATCACACTAATAAAACTATGGCTCGGGCTGACTTGTGTGATATGAGAGATAAAAGACAGCCACTGAACAAAAACAGAACATCTGGAGCATTGTGCAGGACAAAGAAAAAAGATATGTCCCTTTTTCCAAAGAAGCTGCGGAGATCTTCAAACACCCCACAGTCTCAATCCAGACCAGCACCAACAAAAGAGAATTTGTATCGAGAGAAAGTGCAACAAATCCTATAATTTGTGCAGTTTACAGTTTCCTTGTTAATTAGCAGCACTCATGATTTCCAGTTTCATGTCATTGTGCTTTTTATTTGTAGGACATTTAGTTCTGTACAATGTATAACAATGAATAAATGTGAGTGGTTTAAATAGCTTGGCAAAGAAATGCTTTCTAACAGCTGCTGCTTGACTTCTCATCAGCGGACCTCTCTCTGTGTTAAGTTCCAAAATGCATCTATGATATCAAATTCTCCAAATCAGGTTTAAAAAAGCCCAGAAGAATACATATGATTAGACATTCTAGAAATCGTCACCTTTTGAACCAGTTTATAGCAGAGTCAGAATAAAGATGAGCTAGGCTTTTATGCTATGAAAGCAAATACATTTTGGAAGGTCATCTATTAAGAAGATGGCCGTTCTATGACTTTCTTGATGGAGCATTCTTATTTTTTTATGAAAAGCAAATTATTAGTGTCTTAAAGCAAATCTCCCTCTGTAGCTTTGTCATGGTGGACATTCACATTCAAGAGTTATAGACCATCTTTCTGAAATAATATCTGTCACGAGGTAATATCTGTCAAGAATAACATTCTGTCAAGAGGTTTGTGAACTAATTTGTCCATTAAAAGCATCCCAAAAACCAGTATTTTTAGCTTTGAGATTTTAAGACCAACATGTTTAAGTATAGGTTCAGTCAGTGGCGCCTTAGTTTAAATAATACAATATATTAAATTACAGAAAGCCACATTTCCATTAAAATTTATTTAGTTTCCATCAAAAAAAATAACACAATTCACAAGGTTTGAAAAAGCCCTTGCTAATAAAAAAAAATCATGAGTGTAGTTTATCTGAGTCTCGTCTTCTAGCTCAAGAGACTCGGGCAAAGTAGGTGAACAGATGAATGTTTTTATTGCTACAATTACTTGTTCTGCCATCTGTTGTAAATTAGTAAAATCCCCTAAACAACAAGCAATGGTTTAGATACTGGTTTTTAGGGTAATATCCTAAAATATACAATGCTAATAATGGGGTTTTAAGCATTGTAGTCTGACCATGGATTGTCACCTTTAACTCTTTCAGTACCAGAGGGATACTGCACCCAGGTAATCCAAAATATGACACAAAACAAAGAAAAAAACTTAGCCCATGCCCAGCAAATTGAATTAAAAAAACACATATTGGGCATTCTCTCATGCTATATGGCTATATATTGCTCAGCCCGCAACGTCCCTTAAGTTTGGCGAGTCCTTTCTAATTTTAAATAGCTATATATTTGCAGTTTATAGTTTGCAGTCCCAACTCTCCCAGAAATTCCGTGAATCTCCCATATTTTAACAGTTGTTATCTGGCAGCCGCAAACTATAAGAGACATCCGATTTTTTTAAGAGAGCGCATTAGAGAGAGTTCAATTATGACCACTAAATGTTTCTCTTGCTTGCTTTCAAAAAAAGGTTGAGAAGTCTGATTGAGGCACATGTATGGCAGGAGGGGCTGCTCAACCCTAAGGTTTGGTCAAAACCTGCAAATATGCACAGCAAAAATAATATACAAAAATAGAGGAGCGCACAACACTAAAAAGCACTAAAGGCATTCAAATTTGCAGGTTCCTGCTAGAATAACAATGACCGATAAGTATAGAAAACAAAGCAAGAATTCAGTGCATGCCCAGTGAATATCAAAAAAATATGACGCCTAGAGAAATATTTTGAAAAAGCGTTTTTTCCCAGTCTGGATTATTCTTTGGCGGCATAGATAACATCCTACACAGCCTCATGACCTACTCAGCTTAATATATTAACATTAGAAGCTATTCTTGTCAGACTTGTAACACCACATTCATGGTAGTTTTACGGCCCACTACACACAAGCTGCTGATGATTCCAGTTTTGCTAACCAGCTAGAAGTCAGATGATCCCTGAATCTTCAGGTCATTCTCATTAGTGGTGGGCCTGTGCCCATAATTGTCTCACAAAGCAGACTTTTCTGTATAACAGCGCTAACTGTTTTCAGGTGGCATTCCCTGCATACGTCGCTCCAGGGCAGAGAGTCCTGTGCTGCTAATTAGGAGAAATCGTTTGCAAAGCAAACTTACGCCATAAAATACATGTGCAGAGACCGTGACCACCTCACTTCATAGCCCAAGCTGTTGGTGTGCAGCTGAAGGTGCTTATGTATCCAAAAAAGAAATGTAATAAATCAGTGGAATATTGGCAAGAATTTTTTTTTAAATCTGAATGTAAAATTAAAAAAAATAAGCAAGTAATTAATTTATTAACCCCGAGTTGCTTGCAGGGTAGAACATAATTCCTATTCTCAAATTTCACTCTCCCGTTCAAGTATTAGATAATTAATAAGATAGAAAATGCTCTCTAAAATTCTACTAAAATTATGGGGATCCTTGGACATGGGGAGGGGCAGTGCCCCAGGTGCGCCAGGTTGGGCAGTTTCCTCATGGGCCCATCCACAAACCATTGGGATGGCGGTGTTAGAATATAAGTGCTGCAGAATATGGGGGGTGCTATATAAATCAATCATTAATAAAAAATTAACCAATTGGATGCACTGATCTAACCACACCTCCCCCAATGCCCCATCCACTGCCCAGTGGGATGGGCAGATAAAGACAATCTAACATTTGAAAATGACTGTCCATCCAAAGGATGCAACCTGTATAAAAGACACATCCAATACGCACCTGTACAATGACTTGGTTATGCGGGTTTACACACTGTGACCAGCGGTCATTTTTTTTATTCATTGTTTTTATTACTAAGTTACGTGGGTTTTAGGTGAGGACATTTGAGTTTGCATGACCTCGTATGCAACAAAATTAAGTCCCATGCACCTGCTAGTAACTTGCATATACGTTAATGTACGTGTTGCTTTGTGAGTTCTAACATAGTAGGGCATCTGACCAATCACTGGTCCCGAGGCGAAAATATGAAAGATGTGAATGGAACTGTGGGGATTACATATACATGATCCGGTCTTCAATAGTACAATATTGATTTACGATTCAGAGCAACAGCTCCAAATTTTACAGAAAATAACCAAGCTTCCAAAACAGATGTGATTTTATTGTTGCTGGAAATTGGTGCATGCAGCTACTGTGTGCCATCTTTAAGCATGTCCAAACATCCAACATTTACATTAACTGATCACAAAAGCAGGAATATTGCCAAGGTAAATATCATACTTTCCATTTAAGTTCATGTTGTAAAATAGCACTTTTGTTCTCTTAAAAAGGGATATGCAGAGATTTCCCTTAGTACCGCATCTCATAAACAGTAATTTCAATGTAATTTTATGAGCCATTTCAGTTCTCACTATATTTTAACCGCTGTCTCCAACCTGAAATATAAAACCCACATTCAGCAAATCATTGAAGCACATTTGGGTTTTTATACTAAGCGTTACGAGTGAGGTATACCTAAAACTTGCTGGCTGTGTTGACACTTGATTTTGAATGTTTGGATCTGAGATTGCGTCTTATTACAGTCCTGTATATTCTTCAGTCCTAATGGTTCTAGAGATACTGTATATAATTCTTTATATAATATATGTAGTTCAGAAGGATGGGTTATATCATGCAGGGATTGCCTGGCTGGTGGGCTGTTGTCCCCTTGGCTGGTCCACATTATTCAAAGGGAGTCAACCCTCTTTCCAGAGTAGAGACTTAGTGGAGGTGACATAACACAAGGTTACGTCCTCCCAAAGTCTGTAGCTTGTTCACCCCATTGAGCGTCCTCTTTAATAACAGCTTGGCTGACCCTGTATAAAACGTATTTACATTTCTTGAAAGTCACCCCACGGACTGCAATGTTGGAGGGCAGCTCAGCCCTTTCTTGCAGAGAAATTAGCCGGGGTTGGCCTTTTGTGATGTATAGCAAATTCAGTGTGTTGAAACCACGACTCTCCTTCCAACTACTGTTTTAGTGAATGAAGGCCATGTCATTCCAATGATTTGTTTGATGACTAATGGCAATATTAGCCATGTACAGCTCTCCTACTTGGGGCGCAAAAACATGAGATGGAGACAGATCCATGGACGTTCGTAATCTCTGCATAGATATTAACTGTGTTTCCATTTGTTTGAAGATTTTGATTCGCTGGATACACATTTCATTAAGAACAATGTCTCCCTGCAGGAGTTCAACATCTCTACAATAGTTTAAACTGTTCTTCTATCTGTAATGCGAGTTGCGACTAATTAATAGAATAGGCTTTTCTTTTCTGTGCCAGATTCCATTAATGAAGCCTCATTTAACTGAAATTGATATAAAATAATCACATTCATTACTTAGATCTTTTGTTTGTAGTAATTTGAACAGAGATTTTATTTTTTTTCCACAGTTGTGAATATGAAGTGTCTTTGTGTTAAAGAAAAACCAAGGGTTGTATTTACCAAGATGTGTGACTAATTGTTATCTTAATTATTTTGTACCGTGGAGAAGTCGCTGCTCTCGCCTGCCAAGCCACAAATTAGATTGAGTCATTTATTTAGTATTTTGAGAATTTTAACACATTATTATACCATCCCTCCAAAAGTCATGTTTTTTTGTGGGACAGTGTTGATTTTAAGGGAATGTTCCACAGTGACGAGTAGTTTCTCCACTGTCTCATTTTTGTGAGCAGCAAGGGTCATGGGATGGTTGAGGAGACCCTCTGATATCATCTGTCTAGCCAGTCCAATCAACAGATGTTACTGCTGCATTGTAGCTTCCACATGGACATCTTGCGATGATCTGGACAAGCGTTGTTCTTCAGGTAAGGTGGGCAGGTGGCCACAACTCCTGCCTGACCCTTTTCTGGAACCATCCCTCCTCATCTCTTGTCACGACTCCCCACACATTTGTCCGATTTTTATATTTGAAATGTTTAAAAGTATGTTTTATTGGCACAACACTCTTTTATGAACTAAGTCTCCTTTTTAAATAGTAGTCACAATTTTTAAGACTTTTATTTCATTATTATTCCATATATATTTTGGTTATTAAAAATAACTTAGGCCTTGGCCAAAAAAACAGCATATTCAGAATATTA
This sequence comes from Sceloporus occidentalis, assembly GCA_023333645.1. Classification (NCBI taxonomy): domain Eukaryota; kingdom Metazoa; phylum Chordata; class Lepidosauria; order Squamata; family Phrynosomatidae; genus Sceloporus; species Sceloporus occidentalis. The sequence goes on along the minus strand of JALMGF010000022.1, from coordinate 13,757,603 downwards.
ATGAAGAGTTACATTTTTACCTGCACCTGTCTTGAGAGGCTTCTATTATATGACAGGGCATATGCATGCTAGTCTGACTGGGGGAAAGGGTTAAGTATTGAGTAGGAGACACATTACTGCTAATATGTCGTCTGTTTGAGAATAATTACACAGTATCAAGAGAGCTAATGAGAAGGGCTGCCGGCAGATGTGGGAATTATCTGTAATTAAAACATGACCTATTAACAGTGATATTTTCATCCTAGCCTTACTCCATAAGTGGTAGGCCTTCCCTCCCATTGTTTTACTCATTCTCAAAAATAATTTCCGGCTTCCCTCTTTATCCTTTTAATTATTTCCCACTCCATTGCTATAACCAACAGTATAGTGTCTCTCCCTCATGTCACATAATCCCCTTTACTGCACATACACAGGCAAGTGTTCAAGTTGAACAGGGGACGGAAGAGACCTGCAAGACGTCACAAACACCCGTGAAACTAATAATTTATATTGCATGACAGCTGTATGTACCTCTGTACCTGAGCTTTATTGCCCTGTTCAGTTTGAAAAGTGTCTAAGCAATGGACATATCTGGGAACTTCCCAATCTAGGCCCCCGAGCTCTCCCACTTCGGAAATGAGAGAGGTATAATCATGGCTAAAGACCCATCCCCTGCCTGGAGAAAAATCAAACTGACCCAGAAAACCTGTGCTTCACCTAGAGACTCAGGGTCAAGTCTGGAGACTTCCCATGTATGGCAGTCGTTGCTTTATATATGAGAGCCAGGCATATTACTGTATTTGAACTATGTGCCCTGTTGTATATAAGTAACCTATTGACTTTTGGACCTTGCCACGGGAGAGATGTTCCTATTGGCTTATGTCTGAAGTACATTGTCTTTTCCTCTGTTTTCTCTACAAATGCCTTCTCACCATAGGAATTGTTGGTCACTCTGGACAGAGCATTAAATGAAGCGCCATGTGATTGAACCTTTGCTGCATGCTCCACCCAGCATTTCCCAATTCTTAACAAGATCATGTTGTGGTTGGAGGAGAGAAAGGGGCTGCCGGATTATGTTGTGTACACTGAAGGGGAAGAGGCTTCTGCATAGTGTTGTGTATGGCAGAAGCTGCTGCATGGTGTTGTGTGTTGGGAGGAGTGCCAGATAGTGTTGTAAGTATGTAAGGGTGTGCTGGATACTGTTGGGGGTTAAGAAGAAAGAAAGATTGATTATTATTTCTCTTGGTGTCTGACCGCGCACGTTCCACTATTTAAATCCAGAAGTCTCTTTGTTTGCTTTGATACACTACCTTGAATCTTTTTAGTTATTAAACTGCATAGTCACTAAGAAAAAAAATGCATAGATTATAAACTCACAAGAGCACTACCTTCTTCTCTTTTTGTACAATTGCATATTAATGTGTCTAACCAATTTAAGGCCATTGCAAGTGAAAAAACAAACAAACTTTATTTAGGTATTTGTCCTGTTTATTTTTTTAGGGATTTGTCCTGATTTTGGGAACACCTCATATGTAATAAATAAAAAAATAAAATGTTTTTTTTATACTAATTAATAATTTGTGTGTGGGGGGGTCAGGAGTGATCTGCTTGTCATCAGTCCACACTTGAACTGCAGAAGAGCCTTAAGTGAGTGAACTGGAAGCACCTTTGTCTTCAAGGTCATGACTCGATTTTTATACACTGCTCTACAATGCTAGTTCTCCTAAAGGGGTTAACATTATTGCCAATTCTGTAAATTATGATTAATCTTCTTTCTCTATTATAACAACGATATGGAATCTGCTGGTGATCTGTAAATTAAATGTAATGTTTTCTGTTGAATACCGCACAGCCTTTCTTGTACCAAAACTGAACAACAGCGCATGAAGCAATTCCCTTTAATGAGCAATAAATTTGATGGTCCTTGGCAAAATTGCATTGTATCCTGTAGTGTTTGTGTTTCATGTTTTGTAAAATAGTGTACTAGTCAACACTTGCATGCCACTTCTTGTGACATTTGGGACTTTCTAGAAGATCTCACCCCTTTGTTGTTCATTGAGTGCTTATGATGCAGATAATAGTTATCCAGTGGTTCCAAATGGGGCTTTTGCAGAGTACGGCCATTTGAGAATCGCCATTTTTGTTAACACTAGCTCTCGCGCCTGCATTGAAATTAAAATGGGATCCGCGTGGGTGTGTAAGAGCCACCCATAGAAATCTATTTCTGTAGATACAAAAAAAACATTCCACTTTAGTAGATTTCACATGACGAGACCCATTCATTCACCATAATTGTAAATTACCAGCTTGGGTATATGCTCCTGTTATTTACAGAATAATTTTGCTCTTTAAGAAGACGTAATTTTATGACTAGTACATACTTCACAAATACTTTTCTAAGTCAATTGAGAACTCAGGAGGTGCGCTTTTCTTTGGGTAAATTAGCAATAAATTGTATTTTACATTTAACTCCATATTTTACTCTCTACCTCTTTGTAAAATGTGTGTGTGCATATATATATATATATATATGTTGCAATTTATATTAGAGATAGAGTGAACACAGCTTATGTATACATATATGTAGTCTGACATTTATGGAAAATTGTACATTCTTGCCTAAAGGGAGAAGATACAAGTGGTGATAAATGTATCACAGGTAATTGAATCCAGGCCTAAATGTGTCGTTCTCTCTCTTTAAACAATCAAACAAGTGGTAAATTCCTGCTTGTTTTGTTCACAACGAATTTTTCTGTCAACCTACTATACACTGTTTGACTTAAAACATATATTAGCAAGACAGCTTTAGTTTCTAAGTACAAATGTGAAGTTTTTTAATGTAAACTGGTATTATGTTGTTTAACCTCTTTTGACTGCCTAGTAACGTTTAGAATGTGATGATTTAAAAAGTTCTAGAGTGTTACTGATGACCTAATATACCGACATTATAGCATCCCTCCAATATTCACACTTTCTTTTTTATTATGTTAATATGTCGTCAGGGAGTCAACACAACAATAGCTGGTATAGGGATATTCCCAACTGAAACACGCACAATAGATTTCATTTAAGCCTCATAACGGTGGTGGATGATTAAGGCTAGATTCTTCATTAGGGGAATCAGGGATGAAAAGAAAGAAGAGGGGTTTAACAGTTGTCCAGCCCATTTCTATCCATGCTTTTTCACTCCTCTTTTTTTATCCATTTTCCTATAACGACCTCTGGAGCATACCTCTGGAGGAACTTCCCATGGCTATCTTCCCCTCTCCTGGGGGTGTGGGGTAGGGTTAGTCACACCTAGACCAGGCGTAACCCCAGTTATACTTAAAATGGAAAGGGACTAAGCAGTGAGCTGAGAGTAAGATGAGTAGAACCTAGATGACGAGTGTGTGTGACCGAACACTGCTTCCCTGACCGCTGGTTGAAGATAGTCCTGGGGATGCAAGGCTTCAGTCTGAAGCCATGCAAGCTGAGGCAAGTTTGTGCATGGGTTCAGTGGTTGAGCCACTTGACTCATCCTCTGGATACTGTTAGCCCTTGGCGAGAGAGAAGTGTTATCTGGCTTTGCATTGGCCCTCAGTCCTACCCTTTGATGAGAAGAGGCTATAGGGGATGCCAATATTGATTTAACTTTGGGGCATATGCACACCTGGGATCTTTCTAAATGAGTTGACCCTGAGACTGTAAATATTTACTCTATTCATGGCCTCTTATACAGATGCTATGTAGAACATGCTGTAGAGCCCCTTCAGCCTGAGATTGGAGCAAAAGCCCTGAGACTCAGGGTCAAACCCTGAGAGTTCCCAGGTGTGGGCATATATGTGGATATGTAAATCTGGATCTATGGATACTTGATAGGCATAAATATAATAACATTAACATATTTTAACAATTCACATTCTAGAGTACAGACCGAGGTATTCTGAATAGACGGAATATTTAAACAATATATATATGGTTTGCCCTTCTGTGACAGATGAATAATCACCCAGTGTATAACTGAATAATGTTAAATTATTTGATAACATTTTTATTGTTTTATATACAAGATGGCAAATACAGCTGAATTTACAGCATTTTTCTCAACATTGTTCTCTTTTTTTTTTTGCCAGGTTTACAGGAACAAACTTACCACCCCCTGTCATTAGCAGCAAAAACTGGTTACGTCTTCATTTTACTTCTGACAGCAATCACAGGCAAAGAGGATTCAGTGCGCAATACCAAGGTAAGTAAATACCCCTCTGTGAACAACTACCACATCCGGAATGGTAGCGGGCAGAAAAGTATGAGAAATTTCACCTTTATTGAAAACATAATGGATTTACGGGAATGTCTCCAAGCAGAAATCGGAGACACAGCTAAAAACGGCGTTTCCGAATCCGATCCGTGGAAGTTCTATATGATTTGTGATCTAAGAAAATGGATATGTAGTTCTCGTGAGCTTTCAAGAGCTGGGGAACAGAGTATTGTGATAAATTAAAGACCCCATTGCAATCTCAATAATACATTGAGACAACAATTTTTATTTCTCCTTTTTAGACAGAAATTTTTTAACGTCTTGAATCCTGTATCCAGTGGTCCCTTTAAGGAGGCCAGACCAATGCTGATATACAGGATCAAAAGAAGTGCCTGGCATGTTTAAGGTTGTTCAAAAATTAACTAAAAGAGAAAAAAAATAAATGAAGCAAGCAGAATGGCAATATGTAATCCCACTTTTTATTTCCACGGTAGGAACTTGAAGGAGTTGTTTACCCATAACCTTGTAAGAATGTGAACATTTCCAATTAGAACATATTCTGCAGATAGAGAAGCATGGCCCCAAATTACATGATGTGGTGGAGACAAGCCCCCAGAGCCCAGCACACGCAGTTTCATCTACCACATAATTGTATCCTGTATCGACTTCTCCAAAGTGCGAAAAAAAACGGATTCATTTAGTTTCCCAATCAGAAAGCTACCTGGTCATGAATGATAAATGAGGCCAGGTTTTCAATCTTTTAATTCCTGAATATTGCTAGAAACGGAGAACCCCGACCTTTTTCCCACTCTGGGGATTAGTATTTCAATGGGGGAATGGTGGACTCAAATGGAAAGCCATGAGGGGAGAATTTTTCGTATAATACAGGATATATATATATATAAATTGTCCTGCAGAACTGACAACAGCGCTGTTCACATGATAGTAACCTTTTCTATGGGTATGTGCATTGTCATGTCATTCTGGGCAAGTGAGATACATTACAGCGCCCTGACATAGCAGCTGATGTAGTCCAGAACAAAGCAGAAATTAGAGATATCATGCAGGCACCCTGGAGCAGGCATGATACATAGCACTAGATTCATGTGCAGGATGCTGCAGACTGGGAGTATGGAAGCTAAGCAGAGTAACAGCAGAAACATAATAAGCAAGGAGGACAGAGCGAGCAAGGGACAGGGAAACCAAGCAAGAAACGTAACCGGACAATACATACATGGTACAGGACACAACAAAGGACCTGGAGCAAGGAACACAAGGGATGGAGTGAGGAGCCGGGATCCTCGGACGCTTCTACTTTTAACAAAGATAGGACATCTTAACTGGGACATGGGGAGAGGAGAGAGGAACTGAAATCCTCAGATGATTCAGGGAAAGGAGGGCAAAGGTACATAAGAGACAGACAAACATAAATACAGGACTAGCCTAGGACTATGTGATAACAATTAGAGATTCCGACACATCATATGGCCATAGTATGCTTAGCTCACCACTATGCCAAAGTACTCCAATATTCGGTGGGTCCTAGCGCTAAACCCTGCCTCCTGAATTACGAATAAGCTAAAACTAAACATTAAACCTAAACACAGAACCAAGAAGGTCATCCCTTTAGACTGCAGACTGAGACAAACATAACAAAAGGGGTGAGGCACACCTTATAAAGGAAACAGAAGCTGATGCAAAGAGCAGAACTGGGACCAAGGAATCAGAAGCACAGAACAGAACACAAGGAAATCCAGGAATGGATTATAGCAAAAGGGGGGGAGGACAAGAGAGAAGCAGCTCCGCAGCCTGAATGGAGCCTGACACAACCTTTCCTTGACCACCCTCTGAGCTGTGAAATCTACTTTTGCAGGATAGACCTGAATCCCTTACTACCCAGTGATGTATCGAAGCTAAGATGTTAAAAGGGAAATAATATGAAATTATTTTTTTCTCGTGTGCATTCGTAATATGATATATGATTTGCCAATTGTTAGGCTTCAGGAAAATATATGTGTAGTTTTTTCTATTTTAAAAACCGTTTATAATGTTTTCCTCCAAATATAAGTATAGAAAAACTATGAAAATTGTATAAGAGGATATCACAACCTCAGCTTTTAAAGTGTTGATATTTAATTTTTTCCCCACATTTGTTTATTACAGCTGTAAAGATATGTGTCATATAATAAAATATTGAGGGTGGACCAGGGCTGTTCTTTATGTATTTTAGAATGATATCCAAACCTCAGCTTTTAAAGTGTTGATATTTAATGATTTTCCCCAAATTTGCCCCACATTTGCTCATTACAGCTGGAAAGATATGTGTCATTTTATAAAATATTGGGGGGGGGGGTTGACTAGGGCTGTTCTCTATGCATTTTAGAACGGTAACTGTGTCAGTGCAGAGAGAACAAAGCTTGGCCAACAGAGATTTAATTATAGAAGAATTTTATTTAAAGTCTGATGTTAAAATTTCCATTAGGACCAAAGCAAATAATTACATATTAAAAGCAAAATCCCTGTATGTTCTGTACTTCAGCCTGCTGGAAATTAGATTAAAGCAGCTCAACAGAAACTGAGCTTGGGTTTATTATTTTTATAATTATTTATTTGAAAAAGATTGACAGAAATATATTGATTGCAGATTCTCACGTCGCAGCTCCCTTGGAACATCCACAGTTTCAGTGGCATAACTGCATGGATGCCAGATATTGGGGGACATACACAGCCAAGCAACACGGCTGTCGATTTGGACAGTAATCAGCAGATTAAATTTGTCAGGTGTTCATCATGAACATCTTAAATAAAAAAATATATTAAAAAAACCCGTGAAGCTGAATTACATTCAACAATAACCATATTTCCATTTTTAAATTGCCAAAAAGGTACATTTTTGTTTTAGACAGTGTGGTTGGAGGTGTTTTGTGTGAAGGGCCTAGTCTGGAATTTGTATGTGTCATTGTAACCTACTTATCTTAAATGAGTACGCAAAGTAGTGTATTTTATTTATGTGGCAATAAACTCTTTTTTTACACTCTTAAAAGACCTTGCTTATATTAAAAGTAGTGTTTGCAGAATTGCTTCCTTGGCTTATGGAAATGTGTACAATTTTGTATGTTATATATTTTATGTACTCCTGCTTCCCTTATGTTAGTAATGATTTATATTTCAACATATTTTCCAGCACTTATTATGCATGCAATGTATTACTTTTTCACACAAAAAACTTATGACAGCCTGATAAGTAAACCCTTTGTAAGGTCCGAGTATGAGCATCAGCAGTGGGGCCAGATGATCGATTGATGTATCCTTCTTAGATCTCCTCGCAGAACTCTTTGCGGTGTCTGTTGGGCAGACTAGATGGGCCGAAGGGTCCTTATTTGTCGTCACTTTTTATATTTCTATGTTTCTGTGTAGACATAGATGAGGTTTCCTTTAACAGAGTCTCTCTGAGAAACCACAACTAATAAAGAAACTCATAGAGAAGCAGTACAACTTAATATATGAATTAATGTGAATCACTTTGCCGCATGACTGGATAGTGAGGCATTAAAGGCAAATAAAGTTATGTCTACCACAGTACCAATATGTTGTAGGGATGTGGAGCGCCAATTCGTTTGGGGGTCGGAATAAACTTGTGTCCCAAATCTCCCAATAATGATAAAAAAATGCACTTTAAAGCAGTTGCCTGTTTTCCAACGCGTTTCACAAACATGCCTTTTTAGTACTCTGATAATGACGTGTAGTCCAACTGCACAGGATTGAGTAGCTTCAGTTTGAAATCCTTAAACTTTATTTATCAAAAAGGATGTCATTTTCTAAAGCTCACTTCTGTTTTTTATGGTTCATATGTTTGGCCAAATCTAGAGCTCTGGTAGAAGAAGTGTGATGATTGGGTTGTGTTATATAACAGGAGATTGTATCTTTAATACCCACAGAAGGATATGTAAAATTAATTTGAACATGAAAAGTATGCGTGTGCATGCATAAAACAAGAAACAGTGATTTATTAAAATAAAATCTCCAAGACTCCAAATGATGAGATTTTTATATACATTTTATATTTTTACACTTTTAAGTGCTATACTTACTATATTGGAAAGCTAATGTTCTGTGTGATGGAATGGTGGTTTTAAAGAATTGCATACAAACTTATTTTTAAACCCTGCTTTTTAACCGAACACATTCAATGGGAATCCACTCTGAAGTTTAACTGAAGATGAATTAGTAAGGGCTCTTTCCCAACTTTAGCTTCTAGGGTTAGACTTTGGGATCCAGGGCACCCAGTCTTGTTTAGCTACTAGATCATGTCAAGTTGTTCTCAAGTAAATACTAGTGACAATTTTTATGATTTCACTGGAGAGTTATCACATCTGGGTTCAGCATCATTTTGGGAACTCACCTGAAAGCTTCCAATGTCTACATCTAGCCCTGAACTCACCTGAAAGCTTCCAATGTCTACATCTAGCCCTGAACTCACCTGAAAGCTTCCAATGTCTACGTCTAGCCCTGAATGATGAAAACAGTTTATTCAGTCTTATTAAAAAAACATTCTGGATTATTTCACTGTGCTAGAAAGTCAGCTCAATTTCTGTTTTGTCAAAATCCTTCCAGTGAAAAAGCAAATGGAAATGAAATCTAGAGGAGTGAAGCTTCTCCCCAACAAGGACACCAACCAGAAGACATCAGTGTGTAAGTGTTTGGTATTGGTTAATTTTACTTCACACATTGCCATTACCAGATCATGCATCCTTCTCAAGACCACTTTGGTGTTTCTCATACTCCTGTCCATATTATTGGGGAGGGCAGGGGATGCTTTACTATTGTCTTGTTTTCCACATTCACCAAGATATTGACAGACATAACATTAGGTCATGTATCAAGAGTTGGATAGTGAATGAAGCACAGGTAACCCAGGTAGGAAAACGTTACAGTGTCAGAGGTGTGAACAAAACAACATTTAGCACAAACCTCTGGCAGATAAACTTTGGTGAATTTTAATGTAGCTGTAAATGTCAGTATTACTATCCTACCAAGATTGCATGGAGGTGGCCATCATGGATATGTCCGTCTCTTTTTCAATGTAAGATTACAAATGAAATTTCGGAGTGTTGCTCAATCTTTGTCGTCTTCCGATGAATAAGTAATGTCTTTGATAAACAGTTAACTAGATACTAATATAGAGGTGTCCATCAGTGTAAGTGAATTATAGTTCAGAGTAGTATCGGCATACAAGCACAGACTTAACTGCAGATGCATACCCATGCGTCATCTTTTCCTTGTTTACTCAAGCTTTGAGGTTGTTCTCCTGCACCTGGTACTTTTGAAAACGCTAATTCTCTGTTTTGCAGAGATTGGTGGGTAAAGCACAGACAACAATATCCCTGTGTAAAGGACACTATTCTATATTCTTATGTCTAAGCTGGGAAAAGGTCATCTGCAAATCCCCTGGTCTTTCCAGTAGCTTGGCTGCAGTGCCAGTGCCAGGTGAAGGGCTTAGTCTGCAAGTCTTGGAGGCCTTTTAATTGTGTACTTTGCAAGGTGCTTAATGGTGCCAGCCAGACCTCAATAAAGTAAAACTGAAAAAAATGCAGGGTGTGTCATATACCTTGTACAGCACTTGTTTCAGTGAAATGCTTTATTTCAGGGAAAATAGTGCCTTTAAAAAACCCTCAAAAAAGCCAATTTCCCAAGCGACTATTTTAAATTTACTAATTTCAGTGGGATATAATTTAAGTTGCTGTTTCAGAGCTGTTTCACCTAGCACATGATGGATAGATGGACCCCGGACCCTCGTAGGTAAGGATGGGGTGACGCAGGTTGCTCTACTCTTAACAGATTTAAGATCTTGCCTGTGAGTAACTTTACCCATCTTGTGTCATGAAAGTTACTTTAAAACCCTCTAAAACCAGGGAACATAGCCATTGAGTAAATGCTGCTGTTACATACAAGTAAAAGTCTGAACGTCGCTATACGCATGCATGATTCTAAAGAATCTCTCATGAGTACATAAGATTCACTTCCAAGATAGGGGGACAATACTGATTTACAATGGGGGGTGCAACCCACTGGATTCTAGGATGTTTAATATGGAAACAGCACTTGACAATCACTTCTAGCCCACTATCTTTATTTTTGTTGCAAGAAACAAACATTCACCTATGTGTTCCGAGCCATTGTAGTATTAATAAATGTGTAAACCGTGTAAAACATTTTAGAATACAGTATAATCATAAAGTAAGTCTCAACAATGTTTTGTATGTAAATGTTCCCGAACTGCCGAGCTTGCAATTTTACCACAGGGCTCTGAAAAAGTGAGAAAGAGACTTTATTAATGCAAATTATAGCAACTATATATGTTTATTGACTAAAGCATGGTGTTGGCAGGAGAGCTGGGGTTTCAAGTTCTGGCACTAGCTATGGATTATAAAGGACCATCCCTGGCTGAGCTGGCCCTGCACAATGCATGGTGACTTTCAAGATATTCTCTGCAAGTTAATTTATGCTCTATACATGGCCAGGAAATCCATTCTGAGAGCTGGGGGCTCATTGGGGGTGAACCTTTTTAATGTAAAGTGAAGTCAGTGATATGGAGCTACAACTCTCCTGCTTTAGTGAACGAGCGCTAAGTCACTTCTAACACTTGCTTTTGAGTGTGCGATGAATAGAAGAAATTAACTTGCCCCTACCGTTCTACAAACACTGTCACAAAGCAGACACTGCAGAATCTTGAATATAATATGCCCTTGTGTATGAAGGTTACACAATTTATTGTAGGAACAATGTAAATATATCATATTTTTTTATCAGGAAAATTTACACTTGAGATTATGCGGCAATTTATATCAATACGTAAGGAAAATGCCAACCTAGCTTCCTGAGTAAAAACCCCTGTTGTGGTAGTATATATTTTGAAAGCTTCAAGGTGTGAAAGAAGAGATTTCTCCATCATAAAATGTGTTTTCTCAGACAGCAGCATAATATGGATCTGTGTTGTATTTGTGTGTTATAATGTAAATCTGCACTAAAACATTGGCATCTGATATACGGTATTATTAATTTAAAGTTGACACTTGGGCCAAACTAGGTTAAGAGTTGAAAAAAAAAAGTCACCTTTATTAATTAGTAAAAATGAGCATTAATGAGCAGTAATTGCGCCATGTAGTTTAATCAACCATTAAATACTTCTAGGGTTGGCGTATTAAGGACACATTTGATTAGGTGTAATACATGGATCACTGGTTATATCATGAAACCCAAGAGACTATGAGAGAATAAGTTGGTATGAAAATATGTACAACATGCTGTAAACTACATCTTCTATTCTTCAGGAGTCACATCTGGAGTGATGCATCTAAATAGGCAATCTCTAGTTGTTTAAAGGGCAGAGGACAACTTTATCATACTGTACATGGAGCATAGAGGTCAAAGTATAAACATGAAGCTAATTTACCAGTCTGTTTGCTGCTTTTTTCTGTAATAATCGGCAAGTTTTATTTGTTCTTTAATAGTGCTATGTAACCTCAATGGATTTCACAATCCAATCTTATTCTTGAGCTTCTCTTATACGCATCCATTTCTCAGTATTCCGAGGTTCTTGATACTGACCTCTCATTTTTAGTTGGTTTATTTATTTTTCATTTTCAGTAAATACATCCTAGCTGTCAATCTGACCAAAAGAAAGAGGAGCAGGGCTTGAGTTATAGCAGTTTCTGTCATTACTACAGCTTGTTGGTGTCAGGAGTCATGTTAGGAATGTCTTCCCTTGTGACATTAAGAATTCATCTCTTGTCTTGATCACCTTGTCACCCATCTAGTGGTATGTGAATGAGTGCAGCTGCATACAAACTCTGTCTAATGCTATCATTGAGTGCATGCTTTCTTTGGTTTGTTATTTTAAACTTAAAATGCTTCTCCATGACACAATTTCTTCCCAAATATCTTGCCTATCTGTGCTTCTTATTGACCATTATCTACTACTTAATTCTCCTGTCCTGTCTGTTTAGGTGCCCCATGTTCACCATCATGAAATACCATGTTTTTTTTATTTCAGTTTTGATCTGTATAACCTTGGTTCCTCTAACTTTCCACAAAACAGTTTTTTTTCTCTCTTTCTGTTCAATTTCGTTTTTCCCATATATACCTGAATCTTTTCTGCATTGAATTTGTAGCTCTGTTCGATAACCCTTGGTCTTTCACATCCTCCTATCCATTTGTTCCTGTCTTCGTAATATCCATCTACCATCCATGTTCACTGCTTCGTATACTATTCATTCATTCACTCTTGTTTCTTCGTCACGAGATTACTTTTCCTGTCTTGCAAGGTTCATCATATAAAACGTTTAAAAGAGTATTAAATATTTACTTGAGCATTTCTCATTACGACGACACATTATCTCCTCAGGGCTCTCTCATGCTTCTGACTCTCTAACAATGATGCATCCCTTTATGAAGTAATGTGGCTGAATAGGTGACCATAAACCTCTCTTTGACTTTCTTACCACTACCATCAACGCTTGATAAATGGAAATGGGTTTATTGTAGAAGATGGCAAAGGTCCATCTGCTCTTAGCTCTTGTGAAACCTCCTTGTCAAGTTGGTTCTTACATACGTGTGTTCATGGGCATATGTACGTAGGATAGTGAATATAATGAACACAAGTATCATTTACCTTTTATCAGGAGTGTTATGCTTTTCTAAATGGATTTACATTCTTCTAATTGATGTTGGCAGCAGTGGAGCTAGTACTGGTGCAGCAGATGGTTGTGAATGTTTAGGCTCCTAAAAAGGGTCAAATTTATTGATACGTCAGAGCCTTTTAGTGTTCAGTTCCATAAGAGATGCATAAAGCTGATACTCTGTTGCTCATGTATCACTGTTTCATACCACTGTCACATTTTCCCTTAAACATTTGTGTACTTTGAACTGCAGATCTAAAGACCTCAACCTTTGCACCTTAAGCCTATTACTCCTCTCCGATTTAATCCTGACCTGTTACCATAATCATATCCTATTAACCACTGTCTCTTTCCATTGTACCCTCTCATCTGTTAGTCCTTACCACCTAGCCTCTATCTCCCATATTCATTATCCCCCTTCTCTATTACCATCTCTCCTGTTATTCTCCTGTCCCACCATATCTTTTTATCTTTTGATTTATATCTGATACAACTATCTTCACTTTATGTGCTTAAATGACCTGGTATAGATATGTAAAACCAGTTCTCTTATCACATTGAATGAATGATTAGCAAAGCTTTCATAAACCAAAAGCAAAACCAGTTTATGTTTTATAAATGCAATGCCTTTAAAAAATAATGTAAATGGAGCAAAACAGGTGTAATAAACAATAGCAATCATCATCCTCTCAAGAAGGTAATGTATCTTTTTCTTTCAAACAGCCTTACTACCTATGGTTATGTTATTTAGACTTCTTATTCCACCTTATCCATTTTCTTTTTTCTTTTTATATATTTTTTTAAAGGAGCAGTTTGGTACACATTCATTTCATCTATCTATCTATCTATCTATCTATCTATCTATCTATCTATCTATCTATCTATCTATCTATCTACCTATCTATCTACCTTTCTATCTATTTCAGATAGATATCTTACTATATATATATATATATATATATATACTGTGTATATATTATGTATATATTCATATATATACCGTATATATTATACATAGACACACCTATTAAAGAATCTTTGGACGCCTGACTATATACTGCTCAGGATGCCTTCAGATAAAGTACAAACTGGTATAGCATGTGACTTTGTATAATGTATGTGAATCATATTGTGATAACATTTTAGTGTTTCCAGTGGCTTTGTCTGGGAGTAATTTGTGACAGACATTAGCTGAATTGCAGTCACTTGTTTCAATTATGTGCATGATTATGGGTGAACAAAAGCAATTAATAATATATATTTGTAGAATTGGTTACAGTACAAAGTAGTGTTTTAGCGCTAATGAAAATGTGTATTTTTTTTTTGTTTTGTTGTTTTTTGCTTCAAGTTTATTTTTCATATTGGTCACATTGACAATTCACGTGTTTCATATTAAGCAATCCCAGTAACGTTTCCAGATAATGGAAACATCCGTACACCTCTCTATATGTTCTCTCCTTACACTGTACTGGTGGTGTGCGTGTGTGCTTTTTTGTGTGTGTGCGCAGAGAGCATTTATTCCAGTAAGCTCTGGTCACCAAGGAAGTGGGTGATGTTGTATTAAATCTTCATTAAATACAAGGTCATCTGACCTGGTTTGTGGGATATGCATAATAGCCCCAAATCAGTTGTACACACGATCATAGCCTGTGCGCAGCACATTTTACCCTGATTCTAGGGTGGCACGCTACCCACGTGCTCATGCTAACACTTCTTATTTATCATTTATTTTGTGTACAGGGTACAAGCTAAACCTCTGAGCTCTGCAGAGCCAACTTAATCTTGTTTTTACTTGCCCTGTGGGGGCGGTGTTATTGCAGCGAAATATGTATGTGGATTTTTTATTTTTTTTTTCATAATGAAATGCAGTTTCACTGCAGAAATGTTAAGCTGTTACTTTGAATAGAAATATAAGTAATCAGAAATGCCATTTCCAAATGATGAATGTATATAAATGTAATTTTTGGCAGTAGGGAGGTTAATCATATCCATTCAGTTGCTTGTGAATAAATCATACCGAATCCTAAAAAAAAATTGCAGTAATTGTATACTATATGTGTTTGCATTATCAAGCAGTGTCACAATTCCACGTAGTGATGTGCAGAGTGATTCCTCTGTGTATACTCTCTCTTTTGCATTTTAGCAACTCAGGTGGGTGTGTACCAAGGACACCACATGTGTCCCGACCCAGGAATTCCGGAACAAGGAACAAGAATAGGTTCTGATTTCAGGTGAGAAGCCCTTTTCCTCTGTTTCTGTATTCAATCAACTTCTAGCAGCCTAAAGATTCTTCATAATCAGAGAAGAATGTCCGGTTTCATCCTCTAAAAAAACAATACAAACCTTACTTTCCAGCAGACTAAATCCTTCCATTTCAAAGGATATGCGATAATGCTATAATTATAAGAAGATGTGTACACAGACTTTCTAAAGGATATAGATCTAAATTAGTTTTGGTAGAGCATTTTCTTCCGTTGGGATGCTGTAATATGGTTTGACTATTCTTTTTTTTGGTGAAAAAAAATAAAAATCTCTACTCATCTCACAAATAATAATTTTCAAATAAAATGGAGATATACCGTATTTGCTCGATTATAAGACGACCCTGATTATAAGACGACCCCCCCAAAATCTGAATATTAATTTAGGAAAAAAAGAAAAAGCCTGAATATAAGTTTTACCAGTAAATGTTAATTCATGTAAACTATGTAAACTATTTTTTTTTAAATAAAAGCTATGATTGAGAAAAATATTTTGTTTTTATTTCCTTTATTTGCCAACCTGTCCCCCCCAGTTATGCACATCTGCCCCCAGGCTTGCCACTCTGCCCCAGAAATGCCTCATACCCCCTATATGCCACTGTGCCCCATGATTTGCCTTTTAACCCTCTAAATGCCACCGTGCCCCATTATATGCCTTTTAACCCTCTATATGCCACTGTGCCCCATGATATGCCTTTTGACTCCCTATGTGCCACTCTGCCTCCAGAAATGCCTTATACCTCTATATGCCACTCTGGTTGTCAGAGTTCCGCGCACCGTCTACACGCTGCCCGGCTACACACCGGGGAATCAGAAGCACCGGTAAGTTTGGGGGGGGGCATAAGACAGGAGGATCCAGGTCCCCAGCAGCGCTGCGGGGGATCTGGATCTTAGTCTCATAGTCAGACCTATTTGAGGTCTGATTATAAAACGACACCGATTATAAGACGAGGGGTATTTTTCAGAGCATTTGCTCTGAAAAAAACCATGTCTTATAATCAAGCAAATACGGTAACTGTGGAAAATGTAAGAAACAAAAAAAAATGCCAATCCTCTTTTTTTCCACGAAAGCTACTTTAAATATTGTTCTCTTCTTGAGATTCGAAGCTTAGGTGCTACAGGCATAATAAATGCATAATTTCATCATTGAAAACTAGAATAGGTCGGAGGGCAAATATTTTGTAATAATTTTAGTCACAAGGGAAGAATAATTCATTTCTTCCTATATTTCAATGTATTCATAAATCATTGCATTTTTCTGCAATGCCGTATGGACGTAATAACATAAATATTCTATCTGTTGTATTTTTAATAGTTCAACAGCAGGACACATAGATTTAGTGTTTTATGGCTAAATCTAACTAAGGTGATCCCTTAAAGTGCTAATATACGCAATATTACATTTTTTGAGTTATGATTGAACTGTGAAATAATTTAAATTTTAACAATTTCTAATGTTTTATAATGAAGCAGTCATTTGTTAGAGAGAAAGATTCAATTAACTTAGAAAGTAACCTTTGACTTCGCATACGAACAGGAATGATCTTTTCTTCTGTCAAACGTGGCTTGAAGTGTATTGCTCAACTGTCCTCTTTCTTACGTGGGAACATTTTTTTTTAATTGCCATAGCTAATGATAATACAATAAATCATTTGAGTTTAACCTATATTGGATATCAATACTGCACATTATGTTGTGTTTATGAAGAGATGGGTTGATGTTTATCTTTTCAACACAGAAGATCAGATTCAGAAAACTCTCAAAAAAGCTAGTTCATCCATGTTATAACAGGTCAGCAGAGGGGGTATATGATATATATTTTCTGTAGAAAAAAAAAGTGTTGTAGTATGAGCAACGTGGAGGTAATAAAGGAAGGGGCGAAGGTTGGGTGGCTTGTTTCTTCTCTTACTGATAACATGCCATTATCTGCACTGTACCATTTGTTCTTGGCAAGGTCTTTAATACTCTGTTTACGTGTTGTCGTCCTGCCAGGCTAAGCTACAGCATCCAGTTCATGTGTAATGATGGGTATGAGCTACAAGGTTCCAAGAGCATCACTTGCGTGAAAATGAGTGCCACGCTTGTTGCATGGAGCGACCACCGACCTGTATGCCGAGGTAACAATCATTTAAATACAGTACTCAATAATTAACACTCTCTAGAAACCTGTTCAGCATTTGAGTAATTTGTTCATCACCCTCTCTTCTGTTATTTGGGTACTTCAAACATAATTTTAGTTTATATTTATGTTGAAAAAGCCTAGCCTTCAAGCTCCTCGGGCGGCTTCCATATAGGATGTCTCTTATTCTCGTATTGAAATCTAAACAGTATAGTGAGTGGTTTCTTCTACCAACATCGCTGCTTCCTCTGCACTCTTGCTATATAACCACCTTTAACTCCCACATTGCTGATGTTCTACATATTTCAGTTTCTTGCTAATTTGTGTTATCGTGCAGATCTCCACAAGGAGATAGCGTGTCTTCCAAGCTATATGGTTCCATTTGAGCCTGCAGTGACCTGCACTGTCTATAGCTCAGTTAATGATATCTGGGAATTGGAGTATATGTGCACCAGGGAGCAGCAGGGAGACCTAAGCTATGATCTTGAGTCCAGAGAGGATTAACTGTTAGTTGCTTTTAGTGTGCTGTATGTCTACGTGCTTCCATCAAGCAGAAGGTCACTCTAATTATTTTTCGTTAGTAGCCGAGAAATGCACCAATGGATTTACTGCATCATAATTTGACCTCATTCCCCATCCAACACGATGCAGTTTTTATTCTTAAATACTAATATTTTACCTTTTAAATTTATATAATAAAATTTTTAATAACTAATAATGACAACCTTATATGTTGAGGTTAGTTTTCCTGATGCCATTTCTCAGTACATAAGGTAATGCTAACAGAGCATCAAAGGCAAGATTATCCAGAAATGGCATATTTTGAATATTTTTAAAAACTATTTTACTGAAGAAATCAGTGTTTTAAAGTTGATACTGCTATTGGCTGAAAAAGAGGGTACAAAATGCAGGCTTTTAAGACATTATGGTTCCTTCCTTATTCATGTCTTCAACTAATTAGTATAGTAGTTTCTTTACATTTGTGTTTCTTGCTAAAACAGTGCCAATTTCACTTTTAATAAGTCATTGTAAAGGAACTGTTTTGATGTGGTGCTCCATGAGGCAAATTGACTAATTAAAGGTTAATATGGATATGGCGGAACCAAAAAGTATCATAAAGGATTAATACAGAGCGCATCAATATAACTGATCCAAATTTGCTGAAGGCACTGCTTTCCTGAGCTTCACGAGAACCCACAGGTAACCTCTTTAGGTCAGCGGATAAAATACACCTAAAGCAATAAGAAATGGAAACTTAAATAGAATGTTCCATTACAAAGGATGTTTTTATTTAATTTATACTTGATACCACTAAAACATTTACATTAGTAAAAAAAATGTTTTAGATCAATATCATGTTGTATAAAAGTATCTGGTTGATGGTTTTCTTTGGATCTGTTTATTTTCTTCAACTTGCTATGAAGAACCATTAATTTAATTAATTTAACAAATGTTATTTAATTTGACCTTAATGACTTGTAGGAACTGTAACCTGGGTTTATTAAGTATATAAGTATATTAAGTATAGAGTCAGCACATGATTCTTTGACCTTGTTGTTAAAATCCATGCCTATACAGGAGCAGAGACATAAACTGAGATCTGAACTGTTGCTTTTCCACTATCCACAAGTAAAAGCTATCCCTGAAATAGTTAGACAGCTAGTATAAAAAGCACTTTATTGTCATCAGCCATCTTTTTGACAGATCCATAACTTGTATTATAGTCGTCACTGAACTAAATATACATTTGTCACCAGAGACCTTGACTTAAGTCTGGACACACTTAATCCATTTTCCCTACAGGGGATGATGTCAGATTATAACACAATTTCCACCGTGTTCCAAGAAGTGTAACATAATATGTTATGGTTCCTCTACAAACTGTGTTGAGGGGTCTCCCTCTCCCCCCTGATCCATCCTATTGTGGATCTGAATGCCCATCTCTCTGAATATGTGTGAAATCTAAACTCATTTATATAATGGGGCTAGTCTATTAAAGTTTTACACTGCATTTATAAACATTTAGCAGATTCCACAAGCGTAATACATAAATTACCCAGTGTACCTGGTTATACATAATTACAGAAATCATTAGCAGTAGATGTCACGAAGAAACTTTTAGGGGCCTGCCCCCCTGAACCACATACATGTTCCACCCATACATGTTCCACCAGAGCCTGAAAGAGTTGAGGGAGACCCTTGTGAAGCTTGAGGCACGTGTCATAAAAATGTAGCAATGCGTCTGTCAATCCGCCAGGCATGAGGTGGAGGGGGGGGGGAGCGTGGCGGTAGAGAGGGAGCTTTAACATTACATCAAACAGTGGAGCAGGACGTGCCTGGCTGGGGCATGATGGATTGCAGAGGTTCTGTAAATTGAATGGCAAATAATTGTCACTACCTTTTGTACAGTAATGAATGACTTCCCTCCTCTCACTCTCCCCCATACAGTCTTGTCACAAGGTCACTTAGAAACAAGTTAACCCTCTGCTCTCCCTTCCAGAAAAGCTGGCACTTGGGCACCAAGCCTGTCAAGTGATTTTGTGCAACACGATGGCTTGGCCCTTCTTAATTAACACTCATCAATGTGATTCCTCGGTGCGGCATCATCTTGTTTTACTGCCGCAATGTCCTAGCAACACTTGTTATTCAACGCCACTCACTCGCCACGAACCCTTTCTGTATGCAGGGAGGTATAGGGAAAAAACTGTCATCCTTTGCTAAAAACAGTAAAGGACCACAGATCGGTTTGCTGCCCAGTTTTTTGTAAGAGATTCGGAACAGTACAGCCCTGCATAAGCTTTTCACTGCCAAACATGCAGGCACTGTGAACGTCGGACAATGCAGTGTTCGTATTCCTAATTGCTAGGGAAATGGGGGCATATGATCACATACGTCCTGCATTTGCCTGGGCTCTGTGTCTACGTCCTGTATAAAGACCAACTTATACTGGCCATCTAATGACTCTTGACCTCCAGATAATCTTTGGGTTGCTTCTTTAGGAAAATTACATCAGGAATGAAGTGTCTAACATATGTGCTTTATTGTGCTATGGTTAGTTAGGGTATTGGTCTTCAGATCCACCGTTCTTTGTCTCCACATACAGCAGACAACATAGCAATTATTGGTTTCATGCATACCTGCTCATTGAAGCCACATGAAAAACCTAGATTAGACTAGAGATTCTATGTCTGCAGTCGGCAGGCACGGATATGTGTTGCGTGTTGCTGTCCTTGTCATATAACAGACCTCTTTGCTTTTTTCCCTCACAGCGCGAATGTGCAATGCTCATTTACGGGGACCTTCTGGGGTCATCACTTCCCCTAATTTCCCAGTCCAGTATGATAGTAACGCACACTGTGTGTGGGTGATTACAGCACTCAACCCTTCCAAGGTAAGATCCATTTCTCCTCATCAAACAGCACTATCGCATTGGAATGCCTCATCCGTATGAAATAGGTCCTCTTTTGCCGCAACACTGAGTATTCATTCTCTATCGCCACGTATAATGACTTTATTTACATCCATGTCATTTATATACCTCATTAAGAAAATAGTTTCAATTAAAGCCCCGTAGTTTTAATGGTTGCTTAAAAAACACCATTATGATAAACCTCTTTAGAAGCGCTGCCTGTATTACTATTAGAAATGTCTCTTCTCTATTTGTATCGCCGTATACGGAATTGTTAGGAATAATTAACATGCAGCCGTAGTACAATTAAGGCTAGTGATATTTCTGTCCGTGCACAGCTAGCATCAGAACAGTTTACTTGTAACGAAAAGGGCGGAGGTGCCGGACCCACACACCAGGCCTCGGCGTGCTTCCCAATTGCAGACAGTAATATACAAATGTTTGATCATCTGCAGAAGGAAAACTCTGCGGGAATCCAAATCATTGTTCTCAGAAAGTTACATAATGTAGAAGGCAGAAACCTTAACCTTTTCAGCACTTGGGTGGTGAGCAATGCCCTACAAAGTATACTTGGCAGATTGATGAAAGAGTGCAAGCTTTTTTGGAGAACAGGTGACTGATGGATGTATTAGAAATGATGTAGGGACATTTTCATATAAAGAATACGAATTCTGTGTCCAAACCATCATCCAATAACACACAAACAGTCTGTGTGCCTGTACAAGGGTGCACATCACTAGCAGCAATCTTTAAGCGAAGGGGAGCATTTGTTCCACATAAATTAAGAACAAACTGTGTAAGACGTGGAATGTTCTGGCAGCGTCTCTCTCGCTATGTATATATATATTATATATATATATCGCTAATTGATCAGTGGTCCCCTCTTGCTGAGCTGTTGCTGATTAAGTTGAACCGCTGTTGGTACATGATGTCTGCCTTTTTGAGATGGTCTGTCGGGAGCAGCGGGAGAGATAATAACCTCATTATTGTAAGATGTCACAAGGTTGTATGAGACACGTGTGAATAATGGCCATTGCAGATGAAGTCAAGTCTTGCTTTGTGACGTGTCAGCAGAGCAGCGTTGCTCATCCTTTCAGTAAGGCAGAGGTTAATGAAGTGCTGTACGTAGGCAGTGTCTAATGTGTATTTTTAACACATGTGATGCCATAGCACACAGTGATAAGCATAACCATTATGTTGAAATGTCCCTTTATAATATCCAAAATGTCGTCAACCATTCATCTGTCCTCCAAAAAGACCCTCTCTCCCTTATTCTGGCATCAATCTGCTTAGCCATATTTCTTTATGTATTTGTTTTATCTCTTCCTTCATGTACCTTCAATATGTTTCAGTCCTGTGCTTTTATTTTCTCTTCAAATTCTTCCTCCTCCTATATGTGCTGTATTCCTATCCTGTCCCTCCATTGTTTCCGACATTCTTCTTTATAGAATCCCATCACCCCACTCCCCATGTTGTAAACCTCTTTTCTCCCCACCTTCATCCATTTTTCCTTAACCTATTGTTTATCGCATTTGTCGTTCCCTTTCCTCTGTGTTCCTTCTCCCATTACCCCTGCCAGTCTCCTATAGTTTATTTCACCCCTCTCCCGCTCCCTTTTTCTTTCTGGTCTCTCTCTATCTGTCTTGACACACTCCAATTTCCATAATTCATCCTCACTTTAACTTACTTCTGAATATTATCCCATTTATAAATAAAAAGGTTAAACCAGGCCCCTCTAGATAGCTAAAAAGGATAATAAAAAATACGATAATTAAAAAAGCACCATAATTATATTTAATCAAAACCTTTTGATATCTGGGGATGAACTATGCCAAAATGTAAAATGGCTTCATGAGCTGTTCATTAGGACTGGCTGTCAGACGCTAGCTGGGAGACCGTGACAGGAATGCACAATATTCTCTCATTTATTATTGTTATATCTAACGTATTTTAATGCCTGATCCTCATGGAAAAGTCACTTTGGGGAAGGGTTTGTTTTTTCTGATGCCGCTGACATGCGACACGTCAAGATTTAGATTTTAGAGTCAGGCGTGCAAATTTCTCTGCAGAACCACAGTGATAAATCCGTGTATTTATAGTCCAATATTGACTTCAAACTTCAATGCATAGCATTTTTATTTAGCATTGCTAAGAAATCAACAGTAGTCAGAAAATGGGTTCCGACCAACTCTAGTAACAGTCAACCAGCTGGAGATTTAGATAGACCAGCCATTGTGCAAACCTACTACACTGTGATATAATTCTATATGTCTGTACATCTGCCAGAGTATATATAATCATCGTTCTCACTGTGCATAGAAGGTAGAAGACATCACTTTGTCATCCTTTTGGGAAAGGTTCTGTCGGTTTGTACCATATTCTGTATCAGCTGACTAAGGTTTAAGCAGACACTCTTCGCCATTGGTGACCAAAATGATGTTATAACCATAAAACAGAACCTTTTGTTCTGTGTATTTATGTATGTATGCACCCTCTGAATAAATTACATTTATGTGGATTCTGCTATAGAATGTATGGTCCTTGCCAAGATTTGGCCATTGTTAAGCACATGCGGTTTCAAGGAAATGTCCTTCCTTTTTGTATTTTGCTCTTACTCGTCTGATGAAGGCATACTATGGTTACCATAGTTTTCTTCTTGCAGTTTATTCATTTTGGTAAACATAACCCTCCTATAATGACTCCAGATTTAAAATATTTTATCTAGCACCCATCTTATAATGAGTATACCAACCCCCCCATCACCCTGGAGAACATGTTAACTGACAATAACACGCTACATCTAAACCTCTAATTGTTTAACTTTTAACTCTATTAAACTAAAGCTACAATACAGCTATTGTCAATAGGAAACACAAGAATGTTTTTTTCTTTCCACATGTACAGTTTTCTTTATGTAATTATATTCTAGTGTTCAAGCTGTCATCCAGTGCATTTTTTATTTCCTTCACCACTGTGTTAGATCTCAGGGTGTGCTTTTACCTGAAATGCCCTGTTTCTGACTGACTGTTCATTGAACAAGTGAAGTCAGGATCAGGAAGGGATGGGCGGTAAGTTTTAGGGTAGCGCCGCTTGCGGAAAAATGCAGCAAAGTAATACAGCTTCCATCGTATAGGAAGTTTGCATGTAAAAGGCTAAGAATACATATGGCAACCCTGTTTGCCTTCTGTTGCCCTTAGATGGCATCACAGAAAAAGGGGTGGTTCCTTTTGCAATACACAAACTTTATTTATTTAGGATGCAACGCATTAGAAGACCTATTCTGTGGGTTTGAACACCATGAAATTACTTACGAAAACCAAAATAAAAAAGCACAGACTACCACATCCAGTCTTCTTGCCATCCTATTTTTTCTGTGGGGGTCTACACTGTGGATATACTAAAGATGATTTCTTAGAAAAAAAAAGCACATAGCACCTTTACAAATTGTGCCAGTTTAATTTCCAGGAAAATATAATTTTGGGGAGGGGGGGGTCTGCCACTGTACAAGAAAAGTCACAGTGTTGCCACAAACATGATATATCTGCAGAGTGACAAACAAGTGAGTTTGGGGAGATAACATTTAGTTTCACCATCTATGATCTTCTTGCAGATGAACCCTGGCCCATCATAAAGCATGAGAATTTCCACTCACCAGTACTCATCACAGCTTACTACTTAGTGAATGAGCCTCGCTGTAAATATATAGGGTGAAATGGTTATTTTGAATGGTTCCCCTCACTATAACAGTAAGCGGTATATTGAGAATTGCATCCTGGGTGGGACAGATTAATTTCAAGTCATTTTGAAGGGAACGGGAGAGAGAAAAGACGTTCTTGTAGCAACATCCTAATATTATTATTGTTATTTATTTATTGTTTTACATAGTGCCATCATATTCTGTAGCGCTAAAATTGTCCTAAAAGGGCATGTGCCTTACATCCAGCAGTTCTTAAATGTTAAAGGTATATCTGATGAATTGCTTGTGTGCTTTAGATCCGGATAGTTCCATAACAATGAAATGAATCATTCTGTTTTTAACTGAATCACTGAACCTGAACTGACATTATCTTGTGATGGTCATTTCAGTCTATGACAGCTTCGCAGAAACTGCATCCTTAAAAGAAAGACCGATGCTGGATATATATTGCTGCAGTGCTGTTTTTTTTTAGATGGAACAGTGAAGTCCTTGAGGTTGGTTGTCCTGGTGTCTTCAAGCCAGGGGAGAGTAGACACCTTCTCGCCTGGGGGGGTAAAGCCAAGTGGCCCTCCCCATAACTAATTTATGCACTGGCACACATATTTACACACTCTTCCACTAATACATACATGTACACGTAAAGCTAACACACAATCATGCTAACACATACACACTCATCCTAACATACAATCCTTCTAACACACACTTACACATATACATCTATACTAACACACACATGCTTACTCGAACACATTCATGCTAACACACATGCTTACAAAAAGATGCTTACACATATACTCATACTAACACACACACATTCATGCCAACACTCATATAAACATTCATTCTAACACACACAGTTACACATACATATATCCACACACACTGATAGACACCCACTCCCATAGCCCCTTACCTTGCCCGTAGCCTTCTTTCTTTTACTATGGGACCACATAATATTGCACTGCATGATGCGCCCCTCCAATAATATTAAAAATGAATGTCACAATGAAGAGCCCATTTATACCTCACAGGAAGTTTGATCTTCTCGCCATAACTCCCTGTTTGATGATTAACCTTCATTAATGAATTTGCGCCTTTACCTCAAAAACAGTAGGACAGTTTTATACTTGCAGTGCTTGAATAAGGTAAAGTCAAATCTAATTTTAGGTAAATATACCAGAGTTGTTATTAGTCAAACACTGGTTTTCATTGTATAATATGAAAATACTTTTCAACATTTAGAAATGTATAGAATTTGTCAGTTTGTGGTTTTTTAAAAAAAGTTTTATAGCTTGTTACTATATAGGTTAAACTTCGTAAGTATGCGTTTCATAGTAAATCACATTTTCTGATCCTGGAAGCGTGAGGATAATTATGGAACTCCTATAAAACGGGTGAACTTTTTCAGACACTTATAGTGCAGCTGTTGGATAAAATGACCAGTGACGACTGACAGTAATCAGCTATCAACGGATAGACCTTTCCTTTAAGTGTCCCTAAGGACCAATATCTTGCATTTAATATCTGTGCAAGCTTCCACAACACTAAATTATTTCCATTACACAGTTTTCTGTCTTTTAAGGAGGCTGATGGGAGCAAAAAAAATAACGATCTCTTGGCTTCAATCTACCATCTTACCGCAATTAAACAAAATTCTAATTGCAAATTTGATTTAAGCCTCGTGACCAATTAAGTATAAAACATGACTAACATTATAAATGTAGCGATAGTACTTTAAAATGCACTTTTCTAGAAGCTGGATTTAAGAATTTCAGAAACACTCTCTCCCATAGATTAAATTGCAGATAATGAACTACTGGTAGCTCCGGTATATAAGGGTGATGATTAAATCGACCATGTCTCCACTTGCCTGTGTTCCATTGTTAACTTGGTATTTAAACTGTGATCAAATGTGTCAAAATGAGTAAATGAGTCTGGCTAACTATATCTAAGGACTGGAATGCATGATTGGTTGGGGGTTATCCACAAAGCAGTCTAAACCGAAGGCCTATGGCAAAGTGGTACCCTATCATAGCCTAATAATAGAACTATACATAACTACTGTAGCCTCTATCTCTTGTGAAATTAACCTAACGGTGCAAGTATAGGGAGCCCTAATTTAATTCACCTCCTAGGTCTAACATCTGATATTACCGCATGCAACCCCAATTACTCTTAGAATTACTGTGCTTTTACTTGGTGTTATAGGCCTCTGGCAGTTAGAAGGGTGCATATTTTAGATTTGATTTTCATCTTAAGTTGGTGCTTTCTGCTTGCTGTAGTTTGCTACACAAAATTAGAGATACAAAGCAGCAGCTTTACTTATACTACATGTGTCATAACACCTATTTGCTATCTGATTAATAATAATATTATTTACAATAATAATAATAATAATATTACTGGAAGCCCATGCATAGGCTGCCATGGATCTACATCATAGAACTCAAAAGGGGAACGCAAACTTTCATGTGTCAAAAAAACGAATCGTCTTGTTCTTTTCTAATTAATTAGCTGTAACTACCTATCTGCTCTTAAACGATTGGATTATTCTCTTGGGTGTGCCGGTGATTTTGTAAGACTTAATGAACACAGAATGAAACTTCTGTGTTTATTTAAGCAATAACACTTAATATGGGAGGGATATTAAAAGTATCAGTTAATAAGCGCTGCGTAAATTGTTGGCGCTATATAAAAAAAGATAATAATTTACACAAATAATGATCATTTTATGTTCTAGCTGCTAACCCGCCACACTACAAATGTGACATGGCTTGCTGGGAGTACTTTTAATAGCATTATATCTTAACCGCCTCTCTATTGGTCACTTGGGTGTAATATGCAGCTCCAAATATATTTCTTTTCCACTGCTTCCGCTTCATAGAAATGTATTTATATCCCTATGATGCATCCCCTTGTAAATCCAACATGGTACATATGATGAAAGTCTACTGATGGGGAATGTAATTAAAAGCAGTGTGTTTGAAATTAATTGTGGTAAATATTGTGCTTGTTGTTCTTGTATACTTATCCATTCTTTAACGCCAGCGTTAGTGTCCTTTGGCAGTCACATACAAAGGTTCTCCTAGGGCCAAAACTATTACTATAAGTAAGCCATTGCCCTACTTGGCAGCCATGGTACTTGTGAAAATTGCATGAACTCGCTCCATAATTTGGACTAGACAGGGCACTGCAAATCTTCTGGAAATAAAGTTAATTAACATTATTGAATAATTTAGATATTTTTGAAGAACTCAATTGCACACGTACATATATTATAGATGATAATCAACTCAAGTATTATCATCTGAATTACTTGTCTTATAACTGGTATATACTTATTCTAATTATTATTATAAAATTTGTACTAAAAGAAGATTAATTCTTAAAAAAAGGTTCATTTATTTCCAATAATAAATATATCAATACAAAGCATGAAGAAGGCATATATTAAAACATGAAAACCGTTTCAAGCAGTGAGCTCTCAAGCCAAGGAAACTTTCAATCTACTTGTAATAGATCAAGATGCAATTTATTGGTTCTGTGACATGTGCGCAAAGACAAAGTAACTTGCGGTCTGATGGAAGGCTTGCTCCTGGAGGGATCCTATGAATGAGTTCACAGTGGCAATGCCACGCGCATTTAACCAGTCCTCATGTCCCCTGCTTTCGTAGTAGCTTTCCTTTCGGTGCTTTGACATGTAGGGGAGTAAAAAAAACCAAATTTCTAGTTGATGAACCATTATTAGCAGCCGAAGAATAGATGGGCCCTGGACATCTAATTATTATTATTTATTGATTCATAAAGCGCCATGATGTTCCTCAGCGCTGTACAATGGGTAAACAGGACGTAAGACATAGTACATAACAATTTTCACTTACAGAAACAAAAGGTAATGAGAGCCCTGCTCAAACAAACCTTACAATCTACATCTGCCTCTTTGGCTTTACCTTAAACACTGCCCTGCTTATACAATCTAAATTAAGGGTAATTATTAAATTAAGTGAAATAAAATTATCTGTTATGATAGTAGAGGCTGGTGGAGCGTATCATTGAGTTATGTGCACGCTGTAGGAATGTACAAAGCTTTTTTGGGCACTTTTTTGGATATTTACAGTACAACATTAACAATAACAATCAATAATATTCTACATGAGTCTCCTGACCATGCAGAACACATGTTAGACAAGTTGAAATTCCAAACTCTCAGAACCACTGAAATTTTCCCTCTCAGGCCCTTCCAACCCCACATGCTTCCTTACTGGTAGATGGTGGATCTTTTTTACCTAGGCGACTACTTTAGGTGTGAATCTAGGCCTAATAATCCCACTAGCAGCCTGGACATCAGCACATGCAGCGATAGTGATACTGCTTCATGAGTAAAGGGTGATATCAAAGCCCTGTTAAGCTACTTGAGAGCCCTATAGGAAAGTGGCTAGCCATATGCAGGGGAGTGTCAGGGGCCCGGGTGGAAGGGGAGTGTCAGCTGGGAATCCATGTGCAGGATCGGTTTTAGGACAGTGCACAAGATGGATGCTGTGTCCAGTTGCAGATGGCTGTCTTTCTCAGCCTTTGGCTTTCTCTTTGGCACCATCTGTAGACACTAGGGGTCTGTAAAGCAGGCAAGTATGAGCAGACTGCAGGTGGGGTCTGTAGCAAGTGTAGAGTTTAGGGAGGTCTGTAGTACTCTTCCAGGGGATGATCCAGAAGAGAAATCATAATCCACGCCAAATAGGTCAAAACCCAGGTGATCCAAATCAAACACAGCACAAAGGGACAAAGCTAGTTCAGAGTCAAAGTCCACACCAAGTGTCAAATCAAAATAACAAGCAGCATTGTCATAAGCCACTTGATACAAGTATGGCCAGAAACACAATGCACTTGCAAGGAGCATGCCTAGGTCAATATATTCCCATGATCACATAGCCATAGGCAGAGAGGCAATGAGCCACAGGTTTGACAGACATGCCTCCAATGAGGCAGAGGCAACCATTCATCCAATGTCAATGGGGCGATAGAGAGACCAGCAACCTTAAAGCTGCCTGCTGGCGTAATGGTTAGACACAGTAGAGGTGAAAAGTTTACAAAGTTTTAGATATTGCAACATTGTGTGATGGCCCCAATGTCTTATGTAAAACACTGTTAATGTGTGTGCTTTCTATTTTACAAGATGCCATCTAAACTTTATTTACCCTTCTGTTACCAATATGAGCTTATTATAGATCTGCCGTTTAGCATGCTGGAGTTACGACCCAAGCAGTCTTGCTATTACTTGAACATTGCCCTTTAGATTGTCCATAATTTACTTGATCAATGGACAAAATCATTGTGGAAAACACTTTATGTATACAGGACCAATATGGCAGTACATGCTTGGTTAATTTATTAGTACATGACACATCTGATTATAGCAATTCATTAACTGCACTGTGAATGTGTGTCAGCCCAGTCCATTGCACTACTGCTTTATATGTGGATGCTGTCCAGTGTTGATTTTTTGTTCACTGGACAATAGGAAGTCGATTGGAATAATATACGTATCATAGAGGTAGAAAATGTACCTTTTATCTTAAAATCTCCATTTGTGGTTACAGTGGACCCTTTTTACATTTCGTAAAAAACCTTTTTGTTACATGTATACAGTATAAACAGATATTTTTACATAATTACACGTGTTTTTCTTGGTTAGGATGTATACGCTTCTTCCTTTATTACAATTCTTATAATTTTAGTTAAAAAGTACCAATAAATTCTGCATCTCGGTTCATTGGGTTTTAGTAACATAGTTTGTTGCAGACTGGTCCACATGGTTCTGGCCATGTTTCGGGAAGCAGAAGTGCCTGTGTGCAAGGAATGTATTGGAAGAAGCCTTGGGAGCTACTCATGCTCATTAAGTTTCTGAAAACGCAGCCACTTCATTCTACTGCCCCCACCATTTAAGCCATTCAGTTAATTAAATAGAGAATGTGACGAAAGTATGTCAGGCCTTGAGATATTGTTGTTCAGTTAATGGAGGTACATCTTTGACTACCTCCCTCTACTCTATATATAGTAGTGTTGCAAGTGAACATTTGTATTTAAACTATTGTTGTGGGCTTCTTCTGCCTTTTCATCAAGTATGTGACCCTCTTTGCACCCTGTGATTATCATCAATCTCTGAATCTTTAATATAACCGATATAATCTGTGTGCCTCATATTTGTCACCCAGCTTGGACTTCTGTAAAGGTCATCGTCAGACAGTTTAAAAAGAATAACGGAATAAAGCCTCCAAACCTTTAATGGAGATAAGGGCTACTCCGTTGACCCATATTATAAACTCATCAAATGTGAAGGTCACTAAGCTTACAAATCAGAGAAGCCACAAAGATGGTACAAGAACCATTTGGCTACATTATTGGCCGTGCATTGCCTAGAATCTTTGTGCTACCCTATCAAAGGGTTAATATTTTAATGCGTCTTGAGGCCATTGTTACCAAGCATAAGAGTTGTGTGAAAGTGGCCAGTGCTACTAACAGTGGCTCTTCAATTTAACGTCCCTCCATAAAAAATGGTTAGCTATGACAAAGCTGTAGATGTATAAAACTAACATAAAGAACAAATAACAAACATGAAAACTGAAGTCAGGACATGAGGCTGCAAATTGAAAGAAAACCCTTCATAAAACAAAAAAAGCAAAGAATAAATGTAATAGAACATACTGTTAAGCTTTCAGAATCAGTGCTAAAACAAGAGAGCGATAAAAGCTGTTTGTGTTCTGCAGCTATGGGTTGTTCTGGGTGTATCTGATACTTCAAGTAAGCATTTTAGCATTCTACTATTATAAGATGTTTTGAGGGCTGAAGGCAAATGGGAGTTGACCATAATTAATCTGGATGGTATACTCATCAGATCAGCGACAAAAATTACTGACGTTTATCTACTTGTCTGGGCAAAAACATCAAGCATGAGATAAATCTATCACGTGCAAATACAAGTAGAGTTACTACATGAATAGCAACACTTCTATAGCTTGCAAAGGCAGACATAAGATTAGAACAATGATATATTTCACCAGATATATTAACTGATATACAATTTATGCCTGTACATTGTGTATTTTTTCCCACTGAACACCATAGGAAGATTTTTTTGTGTGATAGATTTATCCAACCCATTGGTCTTATTCGCTGTTTTATATGTACTGACATCAGTCTGTGTCCCCTTAGGTGATAAAGCTTATGTTTGAAGAGTTCGAGCTGGAGAGAGGGTATGACACCCTAACAGTGGGAGATGGCGGAAAAGTCGAGGACCAAAAGACTGTACTCTACGTGTAAGTATAATCCACAACGCTTCTTTAACTCGATTCAACAACGGAAAAAACATTCTACGTATGGATGAATGTCAAGAAAAAATTTGGAACATTCAATTACTTTTTTTGCTGGGAAAACATAATTATCATGTGACGGAAAAATAAGCAATGAGGGGTCATTTCCATAGAAACTGAAACTGTTTCTATGTTATACATTCAGGGGAAGGAATAAAATCACAGAGCTGGTATGGTTTATTTGCTAGAGAGGGTGATTGATGTTTTATTTTAGCGGAAGAACACATTGAAAACATTGCCTATATCCCAATGAGTATATGGGAAAATAAAGCTAACTCGATTTACCTCTGTTTTGCTGATTATATTACTAACTATATTCGTTAATCGGCAATACAGCCACAAATACACACTAGTGTAGAGTCTATTCACTAAACAGGGAGTATACAGCAGAGATAAACATTTGAACTCTATGATATCACTATCCATTATAAAGGGCCAGTTCCAGTGAGCTAACCCTGCAAGAAGTTCTGAGCTCAGTTAGTACTCACCAAGCATCTTGGCGTTTCTGCAAATTATTGTGAGTTGAGTTCCGATTGCTTCCCAAAATGTGTTCTTCTTGGGGAAAATTCAATTTGCCCGAACTGACACCTGAATTAAAGCTCGAAACTATGATTTATTGAGCCTCACAGGGGCTTAAGTTGTAGAGTGATCCAGTGAAATTGTCTCATGAAAAGGGCCAGGATTGCTGTTCAATCGGAATAGTGAACATCCCAAAAGGAAAATGTTCTTCTCAGCAATATTCTTGGACAAACTCAGGTCTTAGTTAGTAGACCCTACTGAGCAATTTGTTTATTCTGAGCTGTGTGGTATTAATAAAAAAAAATGGTTTAGAGTTTTCCTCTGAAATTAAGGTTTCCCATCTTTACTTTATATACAGTATCCGTATGTGATATATACGCGTCACATAACAAACAGCTATGATGTCATCAGCAGAGTTGTCTACTAAAGTAATTTTTAAATCTCCAAACATATTTTTTCACTTATATGTCACCCACAGTAAAATAAGTGATGTTTTCACAAGAACGTTCATGACATTGCTGTCAGTATTATAGAGAGAATGTATGAATATATATATATATATATATATATATATATATATATATATATAATGGTACATGCCACATATACACATACAACCCTAGTTAGTGTCTAAAGATTTTTCAGTGAAGCATGTGCAATGCAAAAACTGTATCATTATCATATTAAAATCTTACTTATATGCCAATATCATTTTTCTTTTGCAACAAGATTAGCAATGAATTGAACATGATTTTACTGCTCCAGAGCCTAATGTTGAAAGTTTGAAGCTACCTGGGAACACTTTGCGCCACTGCATTTGTTTTAATAATTGATAGTGTATTAATTATTTAAAGTACAGAACGTGGTATTGCCAACATACATTCCATTCAAATCAGATGCATCTGTTGAATTTTGGATTATTCACCTGGAATGTAAGAGACAATATTTAACAAATGATGCAAGATGTTACACAAGGGGGAAAAAACATTATGCATTCTTGGTCCATAATGGTCTTATTCTTTCAACAACTGTTGTAGCAATACTAAATGGAACTTTAACTATTAATAATTATGCACAGATGCCCAGAAATAATGTAAGGAAATGTGTTAAAGAGGGCTGTGCGGGGATTTAAAAAAAATAGCATATTTGAATATTACTAGACATATTTCTAGAATGGAAATGCCTTAATAATAATAATGTGGTGGGGAGGGTATGCCATCCGTTTAGTTCAGTAGTATTGAATGCCCATATGGAAAACATAGACTTTACCTAGGAAAAGCACTGTATGGGAAACCAGCAGAAGGTCAATAGTCCTGCTCACCTACTTTATTTAAAAAAAGTTATTTTTGATTTATTAAAATAGTTAAAAAATAATATAATGGCAATCAGATCAAAGCATTCATAAAGAGCAGTTTTAGAGCAAAATTCTTTAAAGAGGAGCAATCACCATGCAAACCAGTGACTCTATACATATGGCCTGTGGGCTGGGGTGGCGAAAGCTTACAAACCATCCCAAGCTCTTAACTAACGTGCCAAGAAAAGTACAATGCTGTTTTCAAGACCAAAAAAAGAAAAGTAAATTCCTGTAAATATGGAGCAAATCATGCTCAGTAGTTTAGCTGTTTTGTTGTCTTCCAAGGATATTTTTCTAATCTTATTTACTTTCCTTGTTGTTGTTTATTGCTTGTTCTATGGCAGCTTGACAGGCGCCAGCATCCCTGATCTTATAGTCAGTTCCCACCACCAGATGTGGCTCCTCTTCAGGACAGACTCTTCTGGCAGTAACCTGGGCTTCAAGGCTTCTTACGAAGGTACGTCTGTGGAATTGACTGTATCGCATTTGGTTTAGTGGGCAGCGGGCGCCAGGCGTCAGGGGCACGGCGAGCCTTAATGAGCCTCCTGTATGCAGCAGAGGACACAAACCCAATAAATTTGAGAGCTGTATCTAACGGCAAAGGATTTGTAGACCATGGCTCCTTTTCAGAGCACTGCGCTTAGAGTCACAGCCGCTCACCAGTAAATTAGGGAATGTTGTTTACTGACGTCTAAGAGCCCATAAATACCAACTAATGGTGCTAAATACAACAAGAACAAAACTTGTCGATGGCCATTGTTTATCTAAACACAAGGCACATCCTTCATTTGTTCTACAGCCAGGAAACTTCAGTATCATATGCAAAAAAAATATATCATTCATTTAACAGAGTTCAGAAAATAAGGGAGACATTATAAATAAAATAAATTTGTTCCAAGGGTATCCTTTGGATTTTGTATATATTTACAGGATGCCTGTAGAGTCCAAACTTGTAAAAAAATCTACCTGTCCCAATTGTGATGCTAACTAAACAGTTAAAGATTTATAATTTGTCTGAGTTGCCTGGGACTCCGTCATTGCAAAGGATCCGCTTCCAGGTATTATGGAAAAACGCTGGCTTTACTGTCTCTTTTTAAAACGTGAAAGACAGTCCTAATTAATCCAGCTTCAGTGGCTGTCTGGCTTCCTTGATTTATTATATTATTTTTTGTAGTTTAAGTTACTAATCTCCTGTAACCAGATTGTAGAGAGGGGATGAACCGGTGGCATTTCCTAGGCTTAGAACTTAATTCCTCAGATGTTTCTTTTAATCTTGGATATAAAACAAATATAAAAGATGCTTCTAATTAGGGGCTGTCTCTTAGTTTACTATGCACTGTGTCAGGAGGGTGTCTTCTCTTACTGTTTCTAATAGCATAGTAAGAACAGGTGGCAGAGATTTTACTGCCCTTCTCTCTCTTCCTTCTTCACTGCTCTTCTCTCTCTTCCTTCTTCACTGCCCTAAGGTGCAAACAATCAAGACAGATTGTTGAGCATATAAAGAATACGGTTTTCTTCTATCTTAGCACGGTCACCCTTTATGCTTTAGGTGAAATCGGCAGTATTACTGCAAAGGGAGCTTATACACAGAGACCAGATTGATGGATAAGCAAATGTAGCAACGGTAAAATGAATAAAGAGATAATGGTGGGGCCGGCAAATTTATAGCTAGATGGTGAACTCGATAGTTAATTGAATTCATATGGATCTTTAGACAAATGATTAAATTTAGGGCTGGACAGAGTTTATGTGTTCCATAGATAGTTAATTGGATGGATGATGGAGTAGGTTTGGATAGATTAATAGATCAATATACAGAGGTACGTGGTCCCAAGCCCACAGCTAGAACACTGAATCTTAAAACACAAAGTCCTTTCTCATCCCCCATTCTGTTTATATCTCAGACTTCCCAAACCTTCGCGTCCCCTATCTAGCAGCATAAATCCAGTTGATTATAGCAGCAACGCCCCAGTCCACTTGGTGTGGATGCACCATCTACAGACTCAGCTTGCTGAGTGCCTGACCTGCCTAATGGATGTTTGCTGAATATTTAAAGGGCATTTCTGCTTAATGCATTGTCCTCCAACAACTTTCTCCCACCGCATGCTCTTCCAGTCTCTCCCTGTTGATGGCTAGTGCTGAACTCTGCTAACAGAACAGTTTTATGGAGTGCATGCAGAGCAAAGAGGGGCTAAAAATACTATGGTTGCTGTGAGTTTGACGGCATTTAAGGACCATTAGTTGTTATCCTGCAAACCGCAATTTCTGCAATAACCCATTTCTGAACCGTCTTCAAGATGCCTCTATCCTTCAGGATATGGAGTCTTTCAAACTGTACACAGTACTCTACATGAGGTCTATCCAAAGATCTGTAAAGTGGCAGAAGCCCTGTTCTGCTGCCGATGCCGCTAGCTATACAACCCAGCACCCTGCATACATTTCCGTCACTTTCTTACTTTGCCTGCCTATCTTTAAAAAGCTTTCTCTTTAACTCAATTGGTGCCACAGAGATTGAAACTGGGATGTGCTCTTAATTCTTCTGCACTTCTGCTCCAAATGGGTGAAAATAGACCCCCCCCCAGAAAAGCACCAACATCATTTTGTAAAACGCTAGCGTTTCTGTAATTGATTTCAATTCTCCCTTTAAATGCAGTCCAGAGAGCTTTTTCAATTCCAAATAATTCTTTTTATACTTCCCTGATTGTATTAGCCTGCAGTACTTGGCTTGCATACGCATCCAAAACACTTTCTGTAAATGATGGCACTGATTTAGAAATCCTGGATTTGGGAAGATTGTGCACCTGGATTAAAAAAAAATATATACTTATTTTAGCGCCATCTAGAGAATAGTTGCCAAATTACAGTAAAAAAAACCTAAAACCAAACAATATCCATGTTTACAATACTGATTTACAATCTGCAGTGAAGCTAGCTTTGGATCTATATCAAAGATTTCTATATTCCTATAATGACCTAGTTATACTTTGTATGTTGGGACGCGAGCCCTTAAATATTTCCTCGGCGGTATATCTGGTATAGACATAAGACTATTCTATATAACAAAGTCACGGATCAAGGAGAGCCGCAGTTTTCACACCAGTGGGTAGATATGCTGAAAGACAAAAGCCGGCGTCCCCTGATTAAACATTCTACTTCGCAGCAGAATAACGATCCACCCAACTTGTTCAGACCTTTTTATAGCTCGATAATCTGCAGTCCAAAATTGGGAGTACTTCAAGACTGTGACCCGGACTTCTGTGGCAGGAATATTTTATGACTTTATTAATCCTACTGGATCAGATAATGAGAGAGAGGTATCTGGTTCATTAACTTGTATTTGGGTCGACTGAGTTTTGAGCAGAGAGACCTTTTTTTTTCTTAATCTATAAACCTGGATATATCCCCATATTAAATGAAATGTGCCAAGGTCTCGTAAAAGTTCTGGGTGTGTTGCATTTTCCATATTCCCTCAACACCTCCTGTATTTTCCTTAATCATAAAAAAATCCTGATATATATATATTACCTCTATACTTTCTAAAATAGAATAAGCCTCTTAGCCAGAGATAGCCACATAAGAGTAATTTTCCAGCATGGGTCAAACTGAGTATACCGTGTTATATATAATATATAGGGTCACTAACCTGTCCATGCTCCTACCAAAGACTAGAGAAGCCACAAAATCAGTAGATACGATCAAATTGCTACAATTATTATTGAGG
The DNA here is from genome assembly GCA_023333645.1 of Sceloporus occidentalis. Taxonomy (NCBI): domain Eukaryota; kingdom Metazoa; phylum Chordata; class Lepidosauria; order Squamata; family Phrynosomatidae; genus Sceloporus; species Sceloporus occidentalis. The sequence goes on along the minus strand of JALMGF010000022.1, from coordinate 13,720,262 downwards.
ACACATGGCAGGATTGCAGAACATGTCAACCTGGGTCCCATGACTTTATCCAAAGCGAGATCAATAAAGCTTAGAATCGCTGAATTGGCCCAAAGGCACTTATTTTATATATGTGTTGATGACATTTAAGATATTTCTTTGCAATGGCCATCCATAGGCAATAAATGAAACCACTCCAGTGAGAGAAAAGCATGTCAGATTGCACGAAGGCAGGTAGAAGCATTCTACAAGAGTTAAAAAAAAAGGTGCACAAGCCTGCAAGCTTATACTTACTGTTCTTTGTTGTTTTATTGAATAATATTGGGTGTTATTGGATCAGTTCTGTAGAGGTGAGCAAGGGCTAGGGAGCTCGCTGCTCATATATTATATTCCAAGGTACTTTGTCAGACTGATTCATTAGTGCTCATGAAATATTATCCATCATTTTGACAATTACCCCATAAAGATGCAAAGATATGCGGAGAAGATATAATAGGCACCTTTTGTACCCCACTCTGTAATGGCCTTTTGCAGTTATGCACAGTGTAATTGTATCTAGTGCCATGAAATCAGTAAAATTTTGCCTTTCCACTTTGACGTTTGTTTTTACGGATGGGATATAAATGGTAACAAACATCAAGACTACTTATGTCCAGGTTTTATTTTATGCAGTGATACAAAAATAATCTTATTAAATGCTTTAAGCCGCTAATGTTTTAGTATAGCAGTACGTCACGAGACAGTTAATTCTTAACTGCAAGTCCCATAATCCTTTGCCGCCCTGTAGCCCAGCCCTGTAGGAGCATATGGAATTAAAGCACTGCATCGGTAATGGTCGTTTAATAATCATTACCCGTAATCCACTGAATGTGTAATATTCTGTATGGTTATGGATTTCACATAACAGTCAACACCACTTCTTGTCTATCTACCTAATAATAAAGACTGTTTATCCTGAGATAAGTAATGCATTATGGTGATGTAGTTGTCTGCATAAGGCTACAGAGGTTAGAAATTGTGTAATAAGCAAAGTAAGTATATAATTTTGCTGCTTACAGGGCCTTCTCCAGTAAAAATTCTCATACAGTGTTGGCATTTTCTTGAATAAACAAAATAGGTCAGGGTTAAAATGGTGGTGCTGCGTGTTACATCAAATATAGGCATAATGCTTGTTTGGTTTATAAATGATTCTTGTTATTAAATTGTTTACGTCTTTATGTCCACCTTTTTATGATGCTGTCTTATGTTTTTGTCTTTCAGAAATAGACCAAGGTAGCTGTGGGGATCCAGGGATCCCAGCCTTCGGAATGAGAGAGGGATCGAGGTTCCGTCATGGGGACACTCTGGTATTCCGCTGCCAGCCGGCATTCGAGCTGGTGGGACACTCATCAATAACCTGCCAAAAGAACAGCCAGTGGTCTGCCAGAAAGCCTAGTTGTGTGTGTAAGTGAGGAGAGGAGCCTGTGCGTGTGTTAAAAAATGGCAAGCCAGCCAGCAATGGGTGCTGTGCACCCTACCCATCCTCTCACATTCCCCAGCCCCCAAGGATATAAGGATTCAGAGCGCCATGCAAATGAAAATACTAATCGCATGCTAATAACATTCATATTCCATTTTCAGCAGTAATTTAAGCCGCTCAACGAGGGAGAGGTGCAGCTGGAGTTACTGCCTCTCTAGGAGAACCTTATTTTTTATCATGAAATATTCATGTTTTAATTTAGAGGAAGAGAATTTCAGCAATCAAGCAGTTTTTTAATGTACCTTGCTCCGTGTTTCAGTAGAGTTAACTCTAAATGTTGGGAACGGGTTTACTGGACATTTATTGCTATCAGTAACCAAGTATCGTTAGTCTGAGCAATAGTTTCTTTGCCTGTTCTTTTAGAGGATTTACCAATGTTTGTCCAATGGTGGCAACTCAACTTCCAATGTCAATTAATGAAGAAGCTTTCATCTACATCTATAAATATTCCCGTACAGGGGGAATGACCAGCAGCAGCTCAGTTGAGCAGCCCAGTAATATCTCATCTTAAAATCTAGTACACTCAATACCAACTATCCAGCCATGTTCACCACATATTCACTAAAAAGGGGTTGCATGGAATATTCATGAAACGTGCACAGAATAGTTGTGGTGTAAATGTTGCTTTGTTACTCAAGATACCCTGGTTGATATATGATGGATTACAAAAATAATGTCAGCTACAGCGCCATATTTTTAGCTAATAGACAACTGTTCTCCTGTCCCACTTGCAAGCCCTGCTGTGTCCCATGATGCCTTGGTTTTTATTTGATGTTCTGGGTGCTTCATCATACACTTGTTTGGTGGACCAAGTGTGGGGACTTGTGATGACATAGGAAGAGGTCTTCAGAACAGAAAATATGTTTGGTTGAACATCAGATCATTTTGGAAATATCAAGGTTGTTTTAGTACCATGAGCTTTGACCAGATAACAGGTGTGGTGGTTAGCTGGGGTGTCTAAGTATAAACCTTGACAAAACGATTCAAGTTATTACAGCACAGTACATTCCATTCAGAATGTACGCAATTAAAGAGCACTGGGTAAAATTCATCCAGCCACTGATACGTAGACCAGTTAATTCTGCATGGCGTAAGGAGTCTTTTTATTTAGCTTTAGGATTATACTGAGATTGTCTTTGAATATGTTATTTACTTTCCTCTCCATAATGTATTAATTGTGGTTATTTATTTTTATTACTTACTTCTAGAAAATACCTTGGAGGATTTATGAGTATGTACATTGGGGAAATATAAAAAATACGACCAATTACCTTCACATATCACTGGGCGAGAAAATATTCTCACCGTTTATGTCAGAAGAGGTTTTTATTGCAGTGCCTGATTAGAAATATTTAGTGAAACAATTGGTATTGATGTGCACACATTAGTGTTAAGGAAACAGAGGTAATGCTGTACACAGAGTTGGGTTGTGATGTGAAAAGAGAGCTTAATGTGTGGGGCGTAACAACACTTCAAGTTTAAAAGGTTGTGTGAGGTACAGAATGGAAATTTTAGAGAAGGGGTGTCCAACATCAGGTTTCAATGGCAAAATATAGGCCACAATTGGTAAGAATTAACTAACCTGTGTGCAATTAAGAACATTCGAAATGTCTGTGTCTGAGTTGTACATGAATGTTGTAGAACAGTTCATGCAATGGATAATTATTTCCTAATTTGAGCTTAGTATTGAAGAAATCATATCATCTAACATCTAACTCACTAATCAATTTCACTCCTCATATCATCTGTCTCTCTTCTCCCTCGTGTTATAATTTTTTTCTCTTCATCCTTTCTCATTCATTCTCTTTTTCTCATCGTTCATTTTCACCCAATGACCATCCTTAATATCTTACTTCTATTTGTCCTTGTCATAATTTCCTTTTCTGCTAACATCATCATATCTTCGTTTAGCACATCCCACCCCCTCTGTCTGATCAACAAATGCTCAGTGCATCTGTTTTGTGTTGTATAGGATATTGCAGTTCCCCTATGCCCAATTTAGCTGTAATATAAGCAGTAGTTTGGGAGTATGCGTTCTCCATTCCTTTGTCTTGTGGTAATGTGCTGTGATCTACCACAAAATGCTACGGTTACTACATGCTTACTTATAGACTGGAATTAGCAGAAGCCAAATTAAAGAGACAGAATTAGATAACTTTTCCATAATTGCTGGGGCTTTCTCGTCTGTTACCCGACAATGAACATAGATGGAACTACCTAGCAGCAAAATATCCTTGGGATGAACTATTATTAATAGTATTTCTTTGGACAGTATGAGATGACGACCATGAAGCATGGTGCTCATATTCATTCTTTTTTCTATTAGAGAGTGGTTTTCTTTTGATGGGCCTGTACGGCAGTCTTGAATATAAAACAGCAAAAGATCACTTTTGCTGTGAGGTTTTACAGCAGGTAGGAAAAGCTCAGGCTGGATTGTATCAGTGATTACTATCTGTTAGGAAATTGTTCTTCATGGCAGGCTTGTGAATTTGCCCAATTTTTTTCTGATGTGAATTTCATCTTAAGAGCGTATACCGTGAATTGTTTTCTTTCGTTGTTAACCTTTTCTTTCTGTTTGTGTAGGGTTTGCGTATACAACATCAGTACCATTTGTCTGTTATTTCTTGTGTGTGTGAGATTACACAATGTTTACTGTAGCCTTGGTGCAAAAGTATGTACTAGTGGCCATGCGAGGTCTGGTCTTGGAAGGTTTCTATATTACATTTATATAGCAGCAGCAGATTCCATAGTGTGGTTACAATAGCGAAAATAAGACAATTTAAAAATGACAATAACCCAAGCCATGCTGGTACAGAGAAGGAGGACCTGTTCTAGCAAGATTACGAGACAAATTACTGTTGATAAATATATATATGTAGACAGTTTGGGAATAATTACACTGTATCAAGAGAGCTAATGAAAAAGGCTGTCGGCAGACAGGGAGAATTACCTGTAATTATTTGTGGATAGCTTTCAGGTTAAAACAATAGTCCTTTTCCACAGGGAGGATACACTCATTTGTAAACTGTGTGTGAGTGTGTTGTGCCGAGTATGACTCATAGCTAACACATCAGCAGTTGAGGCTAGACATCAGGTCTAAAATACTAGAAATTAAAGATATCCCTGCTTAAACACAGATGATTTGGTCATAGGTATTTTCAACATGGTTATTTTGCCTTAGACACTCATGTTTGTGAATGTCCAGTCTTCATTTTTGCACCTAGCCAAGTGTGTTGATTATTTCATTTTGGTAATTGCAGGTTAATGACTGGGGATTTAATAGATACAGGGCAGGGTTATTTGACTACAGTACCCGTATTCGTCAATGGTTCATTTGTTTATGGAAGCATATTTCTAAATACGGGTATGTTGCAGTCTTAAAGATCTGGATCTGCCTACTTTTGCTCTACCAAGGAGTGAGATGTGTCTTGTTTAAGTCTCCAAAATGAAGACCACCAGAGAGCCTGTGCTGTTAAACTGTGAAGCATTACTGTTTTTGGTCTCCCCAACTATTAGACTTTACTGTGTTACCAACCACAAAACAAGGCTTCAAAAGGAAAGTACACTGGGTCACCAAACTTTGGGCCATAATTCAGCTTTAGCCATGTTGCTGGTTGCTTCAATAATTTTATTTGTCTCAACATGTTTCTGTTTTTTTTTATCCAAATACATATCGTGGGCATGTGAAAAGCATTAAACGCTCTATATTTCATACAACAACTATTCATTTCATTGAATTTATATTCCTGAATATTTATTTCTTGTAAGGAAAACAGCACTAATTGATAACAGTATGTATCGATTATTGGCAGAATCATGGACCTTACCCTACTATGCGTGATTTTTTTTTTATGCTCTTTGCAATATCAGTAAAACTATTACTTTATATGAAAATTGCTGGATACTTCTGTTCCTATTAGATCATTCCATGGCTATGATAGTATTCCAAAAGATTTTCTAAGAGTCATATCTCTGTCATTCTTGCACTCATATTTTTTCCTTAGCTAATTTGAATTTAAGTATAAGGAATTAAGAACTTCTAGCTTTCTTACAAAAATGTTACTCTCATGACAACTCACTATTTAGTAACTCAATCCTACAGTGCTCAGAGCGTCAGCATCTGAATGTCATCCGTGTTCCCTATATGCTACAAGCCTCTGGCAGTTGCTCCCTCTGCCCCTTCAAATGGTCCTGACACAGTAAATACACATGATGGGCATTCAATAGCAGATGTGCTGGTATACCGACACACATACTGCTGTATGCCAGTTTGTATTCCTTTATATATCTGAGCTGCAGCTGCCCGTAGACCTATATAAACATAGGATAGGGAAATGTGTAGGAAGACACACTTCCTCTTGATTTTAGAAGATCAGCTTTTCAGACGTTTTCACCCCCTAGGAAACAACCTACATCTGTACTTAGCTTGTAAAATATGTATGAAAATAACTTTGATTTTGTTTCTGTATCTCCACTTGCTTTAATTCTGTGAGATTTTTTCTAAACCAAAGTATAGAAAACAGCATATCAGATAATTCATCATTGGAATCATTGTTGTTATACTAGTAAAAGTCAGGAATCTAGGGTTGGTGCTAGACAGATAGACCCGTTAAGTAGTTAACATGTTGCAGAACTGTGCATGTAATCTACCACAGATGGCCCCTTGGCCTTGAATCATTTGTGTGATCACATTTGAATAGAGATCTAGCTTGTATTCCTGAATAAATTGAGTGGTTATAGTTGAAAAGCTATCAGAGAACCACAGAATTTCACGGCAGATAAAAATCATTCGGCGCATCTGGTCTGCCCATTTTTTCTGATAGAAAGGCTCAGACCTTAATCAGTTATTGGTCTTCTCTTAGATTCATGCCAATCCCATCACAGATACCAGCAATGAGTAGCCAAGGGACGCTGATAGAAGTGGCGCCACTCACAGACCTGCTGGGGTGCGTTTTAGATGCATTAATAAATTTCAATATATTGAATCTGTATATTATACATTAATAATTAGACAAAGAGATAATTAGATAATTAAGTAGATGGGGTTGAAATATGTTTCACTTCTCTTTCATGAAATTCTTGTTCAGTGTGCGTGCTAGATAATCAAGTCGATAAATAATAAACAATGCAAGACAAAAGCAGCAAGCTGAGATCCAGCTGGCGGATATGTGGCTCCCAACATGGAAACTCGATTAAAAGGAACATCTTCAAGCTGCCTGTCTGAGGCCTCCTGGGTCTCTGCCACCTGGGCAATTGTCTGGGTCAGGTCTCAGAGATCCTCAATAGAATGCTGTTTCTCAGTTCTCAGTTCAAGTTGTTGACCTGCAGCCATTGATTCCAACACCTTGTTCAGTTGTGAATGCATGAACAACCAAAGACACTGATGGCTGAGGAGTGAAAGGGCAGTGCTATGATGACTGGGGATTAAGAGCGCAAAGCTATTTGATGTCCCAGTGATTTAATTGACTCTTCGGTTACTTTTGATAAGACTTCTTCTGTTTTGGGCGGGGGCGGTTCTACTGCCACTCAAATAACAAGGTCAAACTAGCGTTTGATGTTCTCATTCTAGAAAAGAATCTTTTTATAAACATAAAGGAACATGATTTTTTTCTGTATGTTGCATAACATATATACTTGCAATGTAGTCATTGTTTACACAGTGTGTTTGCACAATATTTTTGCTTAAATAAGAGAAATAACTTAGTTTGCAATGATATGGCTGCCTATCAGGTTACTTGTATAGGTTTGGTTGTATTCCATGGGTGAATTACTAAATACATGTGTATATATATATATATATATATATATATATATATATATATATATATATATATATACATACACACATACATTTGCCATTCCAGAGCTCTATTTTAAGAATTCTAGTTAACTAGACCTTTGCATTGGATTTCTGGATAGGATGCCCTGTTGAAAATTAGAAACTTGATAATGGACCTCCTTCTGGAAATCTAAGAGTGTTAACATGATGTATTGACTGTGATGAGTTACACAAGTTAGATTAGTCTCTACATAGATTGTGTACTAAAGTGAGATCCCATACTTTGGTGCATTGACTTTGTAGATCAGTATTATCCACCTGTTTTACTTGGCCGTCCATACGCCATATTGGAGGAATGTGTCCTTTAACCGCCTTTTATGACGATGTGGAACAATGGATTTTAGGCAGTTTGGTGAGATTCAGACAGCAGTGAATAAGAAGGCCTGATTGGAAATGGTTAGTGCTTGTCTGCTTCATCCTCAGCCTGAGCCTCCTCTGTTAGCATTGAGTTAATGAGAGCAGAATACATTTCAGTGCACTCTAAAAGTGCAGTCAGTTTTAGGAAAACATCAGCATACAGTCACCGGTAATTAAAAATTAATAGCAACTAATGAGTGTGTGGGAACCTGGTAACTTGCTGGGCCTATTTTCAGTCTCCAGGCAGGAGAGAGGAATTAGGTCACACCAAGGTTATGGCCACTTCTGCCCCATCATTGTGGCCGCCCTTCCCCTGAAAGGTGGGGCTGTGGTCAGGCATCCCTGGGATTTTCTCAGACAAAGTTAGAAAAAAAAATATAAGGATAGGAAACGTAATAATGACATTTATCTAGATGAGCCCGATAAGCGGAAGGCTTTCTGGTGTGTTTTGATTGTTCTCGATAATTTATTTGTTTGTTTCATTTAGGCAATTTACGGTACCAGTTATGGATTTCTTTCCAGCCACTAAATGGAAACAATGGAGCATGGTTATAAGCGAACATACTGCAAAGTCTGGAGAAACTGGCATAAAAACTATTGCAATGTTTTTTCCTAATTCATGACTTTGATGGAAAAGCAAATTTCTATTACTAATTTGTCCAATATGTGGGTTTCATTATGTGTGTGATGTGCCTGCCATAGCAAGAAATGTGGGCGACTTTCTTGACTAATTAAAACCAGAAGCGGAATATTAACTAAAAAGGAGAAGTTATCATCTTATTAAAAATTAAATCAATGCAGACCGTTAGAGAGTTCGTCCAGGCATAATTTTTCAGATGAAAGTAAAGTCTGGATGCAGGGTGTATTTCTTTCGTGCATAAGTTACTTTGTGCTGGCAGACATGACCACTTATGCTAATAAACCTTTGTCACTTTGATAACATTATAAAAGTACAATTTACAGTATTGCTGCTGCAGAGATCTGCAGTATGACTTGGATATTGCAAAACAATGAATTATATCAATGCAGAAACCTATCAGTAAAAGAGCTGGGAGGACTAACTGGGAGACAGTGATTTCCCATAATATAATATGTAGAGTGCTGTCACTCGTGGAGAACAGCACTACAATTGATGAGTGCATCAGTTTACATATATTAAAACTATCCTTACCTGTCTTATATTGCCTCTTTTTTTTCTGAATTCTATGCTATCTCATAGTCATAAGGGTTTATTCACAACTCTCCTGAGCGTTGTATGGTGAGATGTGTTTCAGCTCCTCATTATGAAGGCCCGTGCTCAATAAGCTTCTGCTGCAGGAAGAAGTTGACTGGCCCTGTCTCCTCACCCATTAAATTATGAGTAATACAGGATGATCTCAGCTCTTGTTGGAGAAGCGTTGCAAACTCTGCTACCAACTCGCCCTTTAGTGAATGGACTCCATTGTCTGATTTATATATCAGCCTCTGTGCTCTCCTCTTTATCTGGAAGATATCGATAAGACCTAAGGATCCGTGTCAATCAAGGCACTTAATGAGTGGGTTTGACTTCATTAATGGGGACACTGGACCTGGCTCTTGGAATTTTGTCTGTATCCTGGCCACTTTTCTTCCACTGTATTCTCTTACAAATGAGTTGTTCCACCCATACAATATTTTTTATTAAAGCCAGGATGCAATGTCTTTAATGTCTGTGCATAGGAGTCTATGGCAATGAGAGCAGCCCTGCCTGATTATCACTGTGACATGTTTAGGTTACAACCAGCATATTCTCATAGGTTCTTGTTCCTTGGTTCTACTGTTATAAGTATTAGTTAAATTATATTGATCCCATCCTTATCTATCTATCTATCTATCTATCTATCTATCCTGACTACATATAACATGTTTGCCGCTCAAATTCTTAATTTTCTGTAATAAATCATAAAGTATTCTTTGTCATTCCTTTACATCACATTGTATGTGTGCCATTGGTAACTGCTCTAAACAGTCAACACCATACATATTTTCATGTGGTTTTCTTTTATGTTCATAGCTTGATACGATAGATCCATGTAAGTCTGTGTACCCTAAAGCCCATCATTAAGTTAAAATAGCCACCCAGCGGTATAACCTGGACCCCCTCTGCATCTAAATGACGGTGTCTTGGAACACGTTATTAAACATGTAAAGATAACTCTCCCTTATGTGCACTGATATAATGGAGCAAATACAAGGAATTTTGTTCAGAATATGAACTAGTGGTATATTAACAACACCTTTTGCATATTTGATAGTAAAATATTACAGATGCCATCAACAGAAGATTATATTTTGTTTCAAAAGAGCCATTTCTGCATCAGGAATCTTTGGGGGGAGCCCAAGAAAACAAGACCTCTCTTCAGTGTAGGGGTCCATGGTACACCGCCTATTGACATCTATTGGAAGACAATAGTTTTAGACAGGTCCTAATTATGTCCTAATTCATAATACATTCTAGGACAGATCATTTGTATCAGTGGGTAACTAGTAATTAATCTCCTTACAAATACATAGTGATGATATTTTTATTAGTGAAAATATTTTTTCTTTCATGGTATATAAGACTAAGGGGCTACAGTGTTGTTGATGACTGCACATACTGTGCATTTTTCATCTTATTTATGGTAGGTTTGCTCCAAACTTACCGACTCTATACAACGTTAAGCACCGGAGGTGGCAGATACATTATCTGTTATCTGCTTGTCCAGATAAGGCCTTTGAAGCAGAAAATGTGATTTTATTGCTTCTCTGGTTGGATCCTTCTTGTGCTGATGTCTTTTTTTTTTTTTAACTCTGCTGACTAATTAGTTTTATTAATTGTGGATGAGTCTGTACCTTTGGTTTTCCCTTGGTGTTCCTCTCGAGCACTTAACCCATGGAATATTTCCAGTAGAAATTCTACAAGCCCCCCCAACTACTATGTAGTCAGCGCCCCTATAAACATTGACAGATTTAACTTTTTGTGTCATGTCTTTGAGTTAATATTGTAAGAATGTAAGAATTTTGCGGACCGGCGTGATGTCAGAATATTAGTGTGGGTTAGTGTAAGTAAAATGTAATTTTAAGTGTATATGTTGGTTTTCCTAATCGTGCTTTTGACAGTTGCGATTGCTAATTGAATACATGTGATAAGCTTTACACATTAAAACTTGGTTTGTGACCTTTTTGCCATGAATGTGTGTATACACGGGATGTATATATGATGTTACAATCTGATACGTATAATGTACAGTTCTGTTTACGTATCACAAGTGTGTACCTTAATTGTATAGCATTTATAACAATGACTTGTGGTAGTGACGTTTAGCAACCTATATACAAAGTTATGTTGATAGATAATAAAGGAAGAAAGAACCTATTTTAGCCATTAGCATCTAAATTACCCACTATTAACGGTATAATAAATAAAACAAGGTTTGGTCATATTAAATAGGATAAATACAAAGGATGAAAAGAGTGGGAAACAGTCCATTAAAGCATCCCCTGTTGTGAAAACATTGGCATTAAACGTGCTTATTGAAAAAGGGAATGGGGAGAAGGGTGGAAAGAAGGTCACTCTGGCAGCATCACTCCGAAATTTCCATCCAGAGCAACAATTACAGATCAGCAGTGTCAAACGGAAATAATATGCTAATGTGGTTCGAAGGCTCGCATCAATGCAGCCTTCTACTAGACTGATAAATGATCGCACAATAGGGAGAATTATTCTTATTTTCACACCTGAAATAATGAGCGAAAATTGGAGGTCATCCCAAGATTTCAAAGTCGCACAAGGCTTGATATGGTCAAACTTTCATGATGACACCTGGCACATTGTCACACTGTATGCCTTTATGACCTGCAGTGCATTGCTCTCCTGATCAGTTTCTTCTTTCTATGGAAAGAGGAGAGAAGTTTGGTCTTGTCCACCGCCTGCCCGCTTCCCTCCTGCTCCCCATCCACTAAAGGCTGTCTGATGGAAGAGTATGCAGGGGAATTCTGGTTCCAACCCATTCACTTCACTTTACATTATGAACCGTGACCCCCAGTAAGCTTCTGCTGCAGGAAACGTGAGGCTGGCCCTGTATAGTTCATAGTTTAATCATTGGGAGTGCCCACCTCCCCCATTAAGTTATGCATTGTGCAGGGCCAGCTCAGCCCTACTTCCTAGAGAAACTTGCTCTTCATATTGAAACCACAACTCTTCTGCAAACTCTTCTACCAGGGAGGGAGAGCTCTGGGTAGCCTGGGAAGTTCCCAGGTGTACATATCAATACAAATTAATCAGCTTTAACATTTATTGTGATAAAATGTTGACATCACACATGCAGATAAAAATATAATCTATATATATATACACACACACACAGAGGAAAGCTGGCAACGGAGTGCCCCTTAACCCCTTCCCCTTCAGGAACATTCACACTAGCGTACAATATATAACACATATACACACTCACACTGAGAAACGCACACTCACTCTAACAAGCACACACTATGACACATACATATACTGGCACACTTAAACATACACACTCACATTACCACACTCATACTTACTGGAAAGCCTGCGCATATATAAACTCTATCATTCAAATGCTTGGGGTCATTTAGACATTTCCTTGTTTTTGAAAGAAAATACAAAATAACATCAACAAAACATACATCAACAACATAACAAAATTGATCAGAGAGAAAGAGAGAGAGAGAATGATTTCACATTTCAGAAACAGCTATCTCTCTCAGTTGAGGTTATAAAATGCTATCTATCTAGTTTGTTTTCACCATTGTTTTGAAATGATGCAAATTGGTCATATAAAACTATTTCAAAGATTTTTCAAAACGGCACCAGTTTTTTTTGCAGTGGCTATAAGCTGTCATAAGTTTTAGGCAAAAAAATAGTTTTTCACAAAACATTCTCAGGTGTAGTTAGCCTGTGTGCAAAAAAAACCTCAAGCTGTTAACACGAAGGATTTATGCAGAAATACATAAACCTTAGGTGTGCAAATTGAAAAAAAAATGCTGTTTAATTTATACTATTTTTTTAATGCTATATTTTAGTACATGACCCACTTTCTGTTTAGGGTATCTTTTAACAACACGTACAAACAGTCCCAAATTTATCATTGCCACAGATGTTCAACCTGTGTTTATTTCGCATGTACTTGTATTGAATGCAATGTATTTGCCAAAATGTGGCTTAACACTGCCATGTTGGTGTGTTGTTAAAATTATCTTAAAGGTAACTTAAGTGGTGTCAACAGTCTGAGATTAGTGAGTAAAGCAACCCAAAAAAAGCTTATAGGAGGCTGCCATTTTGGTTTTCTGGAGAATCATGGAAGATAGATTTTTGGTTGAGAGTGCTAGTTAATTGGCTTATTTTTCAGTAGATCTTGATGCCTCCAAACATCCTGTTTTAAGCAAGATAGTACCGATTTTCACTGGGAATCATGGACAGATTGGGATGGTCTCCCCTTACTGGCCCACAGAGCTTTGAAAACAATTAAGGTCTGTGCTGCTGCCAGATAGCCAGATAAGAGGTGGACTGAAAGCAGATGTCTCTGCTTCTTACCCCCACCTCCACATAAAATGTTGGGGGACACAAGACTCAGGGCCGGCCCAAGACAAAATGCCGCCTGGGGCAAAGTTTAAAATGCCGCCCTCTCCATTATCTACCCTTCCTCTCCCTCCCTAACCCCCCCTCACTCAGGGCCGGCCCAAGACAAAATGCTGCCTGGGGCGAAGTTTAAAATGCCGCCCTCCCCATTATCTACCCTTCCTCTCCCTCCCTAACCCCCCCCCCTCCTTGTACTTACCTTTCAGCAGTCCTGCGGTGAGTCTCCCTGCTCGGTCTCGGTGCCGGCTTGTAATGCTAAGCGCCGGAAATGACGTCATCTTCCGGCGCTCAGCATTACAAGCCGGCACCGAGACCGAGCTAGAGGGCTCGCAGAGGAGAGAGAGAGGGGCGCCGAGCGGGTACTGACAACTTGGTAAGCAAAAACCACTCGGCACCCCTCTCTCTCTCTCTCCTCCGCTTTAAAAAAAAAATAAAAAAAAAAGGACTTGGGGCGGCAAAGTGGGGCCCCTTCAAAAGTGCCGCCTGGAGCAATTCCCCCACCCGGATCCATTGTCAGGCCTTAGACCCCTTATACAAAGCCATATTCACATATCTCTAAGACCTAATTTCAAGTTTAACAGAACTCTGTTTACATAGCCGTGTGCTAAATGTCACAATTCAATGGCACATCAACTCAGAAGTTCCAGAAATAAAGATTAAGCACCGTACAAGTACAGATGTATCCGTCTCTGCTGCACTCGTTTTTACAGGCTTACCTGTTGTGCTGTTTAAAGTAAGGTATCCAGATGGCTCCTTAAACCAAGACGCTTATTTAAAACTCATAAAATAGTACACATTCTCATAACGGGGAACTTTCTGCATGAGCGGACCCTGAGTTAAATTTTAACCATTTAATAGCTTATCAGAAAGATTTTATTTAGCAAAATGTAATGGTAGCCACCAAGGTGCCTCAGATTATATTCCTTATTAAAACATCACTTACCAGTAGGTAAAGACAAAGGATTCACAAAGAACTTTCACTTCCAGTGAGAAATTCACAAGCTGGAACCTTTAGACATAATTAAATCAGAGTAAAAAAAGTACAATTGTGACCTTAAGAATTTGCCCAGAGACCCTGGAGCCATCTGATTACATTAAATGAAAGGAGAACATTTACTCAGGTTAGGAGACCCTGAGAAGAACTGGAGGTCTTTGGAAACGTTGTAAGGGAATGGCATAGGACAGTTGATATTATCCATGGGGAACCCCTTGTTCTCAAGACATTTATATGCCTACCTTTGGTAAATCAATATGATTGCTGTCTTGTTTTTTTGTATTAGTCCAGCAGGAAAGATACAGACATTGGTCATCATACAGCTGAACTGACATTACAGTCTAGACAGAGAATTGTTTTAAAATAAGTAATTTCACATCCACCATCATCTTTAGTTCTACACATAAATATGAAGTTCCCAAAATACCCATTCCACAAAACGTACTAATTATATACCTTGATTCAATAGTCCCAATTTATTTTTGATAATATCATAGTATTTATAAGGACAAGGCTTGATATTAGTCCAGGACATATTACATTATTATATCATTAGCCACTGAATTGTGAATTTCAGGTGGTTTTTTTGACAGAATTGGTTATACATTAGGTAAGGCAGACTCTGGGTTTGGCCCTTCTCAATGCATAGTTGATACGTTGAGCAGAAAGTCTTCATTTTACCACAACTCCATGCAACTCGCCATTTTGTGAACAAATCTCCTTGCATGTATATGTTTATCAGTGAATCATAAACTGAATATTTCAAGTTGAATAAAAAATTGATCTGCTTTTCATTCTCCACACTATTTCAGTTTCGTGCTTCTTTAATTTCACAACTCCGTCTGGGAACGTCCTTTCCCCAAATTACCCTGAAGAATACAGCAATCATCTGCATTGTGTTTGGCTCATCATTTCCAAGCCGGAAAGTCGTATCCACTTGGCATTCAATGACTTTGACGTGGAACCTCAGTTTGATTTCTTGGCTGTGAAAGATGGAGGCTCTCCAGAGTCGCCAGTACTTGGCACCTTTTCTGGAAACCAAGTCCCCTCTTCATTGACCAGTAGTGGGCATGTACTGAGGTTGGAATTCCAGACTGACCATTCTACTGAGAAGAGAGGCTTCAACATCACTTTTACAAGTAAGCTTTACAGGAGGCCGCATGTTTTATTTATTACTAGGCTTTCACAAAGAGAGTATATTTGGGGAAATCGCAGTGCTGTGCGTAGCCAATACATAGTTACATAGTTCAGAAGGTTGAAAAAAGACCTAAGTCCATCAAGTTCAACCCTTCTACCTAGCCTTCCTATTCTAGGCAAAAAAAACCCTAATTAAGCTAATTCGAATTCTGCCATCAGGGGAAAAAAATTCCTTCTTGACTCCAAGAGGCATTCGGATTTCTCCTTGGATCAAGAAGTTCTAAAATATTAATGTTATTCTATATATAGCCCAATAGGTGGTGGGTTATATGTTGTGGTCCACTTCCACTGGATGCACAGTATCTTATTTTAGAATGCTGGAACGCAATTACGATATGTACGATATAGCAATACAATAGATTAACTGCACAACGTACGATGATACGGAGAGATCTCTCTATGTCTATCGCCCCAATCGGGTAACATCCTTTATAAGTAATAGTTGAAGTTGGAAATGGCATTCCAGTGTCTAAATACCGTGTTGTATTCTAATCAGCAGAATGCCTTTTAATTAACAATTCTTGATTCAAATCCAGGACACGGCCTTTCAGAGAACAAGATTTATTTACATTACAGACCTAACTAATGTCTGCCGTGCCTGGTTATTTCCCATTGACTCCCTCCTGTTATAGCAGTCAGGTTGGGGTTATTGTTATATAAAGCTGCTGTGCCATAGTTTTTAATTAGCCTCTATGAAACTTGGGTCCTACTGATTATTATATATTTATGAATCTTTTTCTCCTTCGTTTTACTTAGTATATTTCTGAATCCAAAGCAATATTCAGTGTGTGCACAAAAGAAAAAAAAAATATGTTAAAACTGCTTAAATAAAGATGGACATAAATTACAATAAATAGAAAGCAGGATTCATTAGGAATGCATTTAAATGCAAGTTCCACTGTGAGGTGGGGGTTTATCAATCATTCTTTCTTTACCGTAGAATAATAGTCAGAGTGGTTCGCTGGTTGCACATGGACTTTTTTTGTTGAGGGTATGGCGCAGATGCATCTTATTCTATGCACAATTTGTATGCACCTTATACTAAATCAACCATGTGTTTTTTGGACTAGGCTACCCTTGTTTTATGTATATTGATGTTATTTCATATTTGAAAAAACCTGCACTAAAACTAGCTGAGTTGGTGGCTGAATTTCTCTTTACATGTAGCACTATGCAGAGGTGGACATTACGTCTAGAGCCGCTCTCCGGTTTGTATAATAAGAGTTTCATTTGATTTGTGTTTGACATAATCACTGGTAGAAACAGAGTATGTTTCGTACCAAAACAGCAGGTCATTAGCGGCTATAAGCCCATTAAACATGAAACCTAGACAACAGGACCCATCTACACCTTGTGGAGGCGTGGAGCTTATGCAATGTGTCTTGCTGTTGTTCTTGCAGCGTTCAGACATAATGAATGCCCAGATCCTGGAGTTCCGGTAAATGGAAAGAGGTTCGGGGAGAGCCTTCAGTTGGGGAGTTCTGTATCATTCCTTTGTGATGATGGCTTCATCAGGACGCATGGATCGGAGACAATCACCTGTATTCTCAAGGAAGGGAACGTTGTGTGGAACAGTGCCGTCCTGAGATGTGAAGGTACATGGGCTGGACCACCACAGCAACATTACTAATATGACATTATAGATCATTATATGACATTAGAACTGCTAGTTTCTCACAAACTGCCCTTTTCTTGCCATTTCAAATCTGGAGACTTCACTTGAACTTTGACCCTTTGTCACATTTATTATTTATCAATAAATGTATCTATCAGGAAACAGTAAATTACTTTGTTATAGGCCAGCAAGAGTCCTACCACATATTTTCAGCATTCTGATATTAGTACACCAAACCTTTTGGGGCTGCGACAAAAAAAAATAATATTCTTGACATTAGAGTATGTTTTATAAATCCACCTCCCTTGCATTTTTAATGAAATTGGAAATCCAGTCGGCCCTGGATAATTTAAATGTTCCCGGCTCTAATCTGTATCAATAAGGCCTATAAAACACGCAGAATTAGACTTCAAAGCTGCTCCTCGGCCTTTGTGACTTCCGGAGAAACAAGATCGTTTGCTTTGCAGTTAAAAGCTTCCTGTGTAGTATCTTCTATGGAAATGATTTAACAGGGTTGAGAAGTTATTTGCATGCGTTTGAATTAGTGATGGTTTGATGCAGAAGAAAATAAAATATGTAATTAGTCGAGGGTGCTTTGTTAATGATTTTCCCTGTGCTCGTGCATAAACAAGGGCCGTTCGCTTGGTGTTTTTGTATTAAAAGCCCCGGGGGTTGACGGGTGGCTGAATTCTTGCAGAGGGAATCTATTTCTTCCATGTTACTTAGACACTGTCTTTAATTGTGTTGGCTTGCTGTTTATTACATACATACATTTCAAGTGTCCCTTTTTTAAGAGGGTGAGCTCATTTTTACTACCCAAACCCCTCTGCCCCTCTTTCTTCCCCTGATGCCCCTCTTTCCTATGAGCTCAGAGTATTTGCTGAGTGTATCACAGTGTTCTACAGCCCTAAAAGTCACAATAATGTGTCAAGAAAGCCCCTGTGGGACTTGGTGGTGTTTTGCGTGGAAATCTGACTAGTTTAATGCACTTTGTCAGTAACCTGCTTATACCTGTCGAACTTAGTTGTAGCTT
The DNA here is from genome assembly GCA_023333645.1 of Sceloporus occidentalis. NCBI lineage: Eukaryota > Metazoa > Chordata > Lepidosauria > Squamata > Phrynosomatidae > Sceloporus > Sceloporus occidentalis. The sequence goes on along the minus strand of JALMGF010000022.1, from coordinate 13,702,115 downwards.
TCTGTAACTTTGACTTAATTTGGTCTTGTGACTACATTGTCAATGATATAAGTTTATGTCAGAAGGTCACAAAGTCACATAATCACAAGTCGGTGGCCTGTTTTACTCTTAGGAGTGACATCTTTGTGCCTCTGTGCATAGGACGCTGCTAGGCGTGCACTTTGCTGGTTGCTTATCCTACCTAATGGTAAAAACCTGAACCAGTATCTGAAGGATTTCTAAATAAGTTGACCCTGAGACTCTTGAAATATTAACCCTTTATTAGCTCATCATGAAGATTCTATATCCAAATGTGTTACCCAAATGGCTTTAGTATCTGTCCTCAAGGGAACCTTGGCTTGTCATAATTTAACGATACACTTAATTGACCCACCTGTATTCAAGCAGGGATGTCAACCAGCACATACTGGTAGTTAAAGCACCAATAGTTAGTCTTGGATAATATCAACACAGTGTTCCAGACTGTGTAACCCCGAGACCTTGAGATTGGGGCAAAATCCCTGTGATTTAGGGCCAAACCCTGAACGTACCCAGGTATAAATATATAATCTTGGAGTTACGATTACCACCAATAATGTGTCCTTTGCTTTTAAAAGATGTCACAGTGAAATCAGTATTCCGAGCAGACGATAACAATCTAACTGTATGCTGGGGATCCTAATAACCTGTTATCACTGATACATTACACTGCTCTGCAATTATGACCCTGGTCTAATTGCTACTTATCACACACATTCCAATGAAGACTGACACTACATAACCTTATCTAGCAAACCTGCTCAGCCATATCTGCCTTATCAGATCTGGAGACTTTTAACCCATTCTTAGCCCACCACAACCTGAATGCACGTACTGCTGGTGGGCATCTGTTTAACTGAGATGTTCTTCTTAGAATTGAAGACTCTCAAATGTTCTTGATAATGTTATATATATTACACGTATCTTTCTTTCTTTTCTTTTAATTTAATACATTCTGCCATCTCTGCTTGGAAGTTATACCTTGTATCCACCCTTCTGTTTGAAACTCTTGGTTATTACCCTTTTAGAAAATTGCTGGTTATAGTCTGATATGTCTGATTTTAGATTCACCTCTCCAGTAGGCGTAAATATTTATACACAGCCTCACTGCTCACCAAAGGTTTGGAAATGCACGAAGCAACAGTAAAGAGGCGCGTGAACGAATAAAAGCAATCTAAGAATAGCCGCGCACAGCAGGGTTTGTGTGCTCGGCACATTAAACAGTGAATGCTGAGGGGCAGGGCAGTGTTTAACCTGCCGAGAGGTGTGAACCCAGAGGACAAGATTATAAAAGAAAGACACGACTTGAACCTTTCAGCCAAATAACAGACATTACCGAAAAATTACCCCTACCAGAATAGCACGGCGATATACGTCAAAAGAGAAAGGTTATGGAACGATAACGAGAACAGCGTTCGCTATATCACTGAGTAATGTCATTTACCCCCTTCTTACATGTATTCCTACACAACCTGTAATTTCACAAGTAACTTGTAGAAATAACACATTGTTTACCAGGGCTCCAAGTCTATACATATGATGTAGAGAAGAACTGAGAGGAAGAAGGACACCCAAACCTTTGATCTTCATGAAAAAAAATATATAAGAGGACCCTATTCGGGAAAAAATAAAAATAAAAACACTATTTTTGCTCTCATTGTCCTCATACTCTCACCCACACTCTCACTCACTCTCTCTATCACCAACCACTTCCATGGCTCTGCCTTCTTTTCTGCAGCGCTGTTCTTCTTGTTCTTTTGTCTTCTTTCTTCGTCCGCTTCTTCAAGGTATCATCTCCATTATCCAGGTACTTACGCAAAACGGCGGGGCCTCAGCGCACACACTCTCCTCCGATTGTAGGGGAGATGCTGTTGTGTGGTTGCATGCCATGGCTTAGGCCCTTTTGCGTAAGTACTCTCAGAAGCTAGGATATTGCAGATGGGAAGGTAGGGATACATTGAGAGTTAATGTGCGTAAATGAGAGCGTGAGAGAGAGCAGAAGAGAGTGTGAGATAGCATGAGAGATTAAGAGTGTGAGAGAGAGCCTGAGTGACAAAGCCCAAGGCTGTGATGCCGTGGATTTAAGGTCTGAATAAAAGACAACCAGGGTCATTTTTTTTCAGATGATATTTTCTTATAATCAAGCAAATACTGTATATTTTTGTATTTTTGTTACCATTCTTACAATAATTCCTCTCCTAAGCCCACAATTCCTATTCCTAATGGAATGCTTTTCTGTCCCAGCTCCCTGCGGCGGACACCTGACTGCTCCGAGTGGAATGATTCTGTCACCGGGATGGCCTGGATTTTACAAAGATTCCCTAAACTGTGTATGGGTTCTGGAAGCACAGCCTGGTTATCCCATAAAGATCACCTTTGACAGGTACTTCTTTATTTCTATCAAACGTTCTGTCCACGCTGACCAAATAATGCTCCAGTCACCTTCAACCGTCGTGAGGTTTATTATATCCATTTGCTTTTTCTTGACTCATAAACAGATGCTAATGTCTGGCATAGATATTTCTTGGGGATTCGTTTTGCTTTTAACTTAACAAAGATTGGTTGGTACTTTGGGATGCTTTTTTTGCAAAGAAAATGTCTATTAGAATATGACTTTATGCAGCAATATACTGATAAGATTCAGCAAGAACAGCATACAGGTTGATAAATTAATACAAATAGCCTCAAACACATACCGGTAATCCTTATTGTTCAGAGATAAAAAATGCTGATTCTTATTGACTTACACCCCAAGAGAGAAGATAGATAGATAGATAGATAGATAGATAGATAGAGATAGATTAGATGGATAGATAGATGGATAGGTAGATAGATGGATAGATAGATGGATAGATAGATGGATAGATAGATAGATAGATAGATAGATAGATAGATGGACAGATAGATATGGATAGAGATAGATTAGATAGATGGATAGATAGATGGATTGATAATTGTCTACCAAACAATAGAATTCTATCCTTGGTGAACAATTTCCTGGAGAAAAAAGTATGCCCAGGCCATTTTGTACTCTTTGTACTCTTTGTATTTTGTGCTAGAAGTAGAAATCAATTTTAATAACTTTTTAATATTTTTTTTTATCATGCGTCTCGCACTGGCTAACTGAGGGACAAATGGTGCACATCTCTTTTTCCCTATCAAACATTCTTACACGGGTTTTCACGTTTATCTAAGTAACTTTACTAAATACCTTTAATATGCCATTCTTATTTTGAGTTATCTTGGCATAGCTCTACATGCTTGGGAATTCTGCAATGCCTACTTGGACCACCATTGGTTTCAAAAGGCACCCCCAGGCAAAAACAATAACATCCCTATTTTTACTTATTTAAAAATAAAAAATAATACTTTGCAGCAGGACATAGCTAAGAGGGAGCAGACTATGTATAAATCTTAACATAAAGTAAATAAATTGGGCCGTCTATGGAAGTTGGTGGAGCATTTTGTATAATCTGGGTCATTAGGGAAGCTTACCGTAAGGAAAGGTGGTTGTGATTGTTGGCTTTTCTCTTAAAAACATTGTTGCATCATCCATAAACAGGTTATGCATCACTCCTCCCCTAAAGCAGCTTCTTACATCACATAGAATCTATTTCATTGATATATATATATATATTTGCAATCTGTTCTGTTTTTTCTGTATAGGTTTAAGACGGAGGTCAACTATGACACACTGGAAGTACGGGATGGTAAATCCTATTCTTCGTCTCTGATTGGTGTTTATGATGGGACACAGGTTCCTCAGTTCCTGATCAGCACCAGTAACTTCCTGTACCTGCTCTTCACCACTGATAAGAGCCATTCTGACGTTGGCTTCCAGATCCGCTATGAAAGTAAGAGACTTGTACCTCTACTCAAAGCAAGCATTGCCTTGCTTGCCCAGGCCTACCCAATGATTCTAATTGTTTTCCCTTGCTCTTTTTGTTTTACACTCGGTATTGTCATGATTATTTAGAGTCATTTTACTTAGTTTACTTTAACTTCCGTTACCGTATTTCTTTTGTTACTGGCTTTTGTGCTGCAGTCTGTCGGCTAGCCATTTCCATCGTGTTATTTTCTTCTTGCATTGTACATTTTCTGCGTTGGCAAATCTGCTGAATCGTGGTTTACTATATTGATTTTGTAGAAAAAAAGGCATTTGATTAAAACTAATTACCCCTACCTATCGCATGAATAAACGTGGGGGAAGGTCTTGCAGGAATTTTTATTTGTCTAGCTTTGTGCACAGCAGGAGAGAAAAGGCGCACCATTCGTATACCGAGAAATTGGCATCATTGTGTAAGCAGTGCTGCTGCAAAGTGTTTGGAGAACTAAAATCTATTAGGAGCTGTTCCGCGCTCTGTAGTCCGATCATCTTTATTGATTTTCTTTTACCATAACAACTGGAGTAATGACTTCTGGACTGCATTATTCAATAAGAACACTGCTTTTATCCTTTCTTAATTTGGATTTCTTTTTTTTTATTTCTTGCTTTGAATGAGAGCTGCCAAGAGACTGTCTTCTAGAATGCTTTGCTACATCGCTCTGTAAAAGCAGCTGGGTGTTTTGTACACCAGAGTGCATTAACATGAACATATTCCATTTTTGTTTTCAAAGGGAATTGGTTCGCCTCTTAGCACAGTATCACATGTTGAGCCCGGAAATTTTGCTAGAGAGTATTTTTCGTCTATGATTTTAAAAATACATGTAATTAGTTAAAACTGAACGACCTCTAATTTAACAAAAGTACTGCAATCAAGACACATCGAGGATCCTTATATGAGCAGACTAGCAATGAACCATCTAAACTTTGACCTTCACCTAAACAAGAGACATCCATCTTCACCTAAGTTGTAAGATAGGGTTACTTCTCTATATTAATATATTCCTCCCTTTGGAAAATCTAATATTCTGGTAGAGTTTGAAGGAGTAGTGATAGCAAAAGGCGCAAGGCAGTCAACTGTGAGCATTACTTAAATATCTCCCAGGTTTGATATATTAATCCACCAAGCATCTTCAAGAATTTGAAAAGGTAATAGATCCATTGTAGTTATGGGTTTGCTTCACAATATATATCTTTTTTCATTTTCTGTCTTTCTTTATTAGTGATGGGCTGCTTGCCTTACTTGGACACTTATTTATATAAGATTAATAAATGAATTAAGATTAAAAGTGGTGGAGTCACTTGGACCATTCCATTGGTTGCTTAGTGAGGTTTACAGCATTAACCAGGACTGCTTTTTGCTTAAAACCCTCTACATTTGTATAAATATCCTTTTGTTACTGTGTATATGGCTACTTTTCTGTATTGTGCTCTATACATCGCTATTAACCAATCAAATAACATATATAACATATATAAATAAATGCTTCCCATCGTCTGATCCACCATAAAAAAACCCGTGGAAGTCCAAAGCCAATCATTGTACCAAAGAGGAGGCACTTTTTTAGTATATACATCCTGATAGGGTTAACATTTCACATGGACTCCCTACCACGTGCCTACATTTCTCCTTCTGTGTATTTTAGATGTATGCTCACCTCCTGCTTTGTCTTCTGTGGGCATCTACGCGATCCTGCATACTGTATAGACAAATGCATGCGCATATTGTCATCTGTAAAATGTAATGTTCCACATGCCCTTAGGAAAGCATCAGGATTGAAAGAATTTACCGCATCTCTTTTATAAGGAAGCCTGGTCTGATATGTCAGCTCAGTAGGATAATAAAACAGCAACGGCTTCATTTAATGGGGCTGTGTAAGCTATACTTGATTTAACGTGAGCTGAAGAATTGCGTCCCATACACATTATGCTATAGAATCCCCCCGGCAATATACACACAGATAAAGAACGCAGACTCCTTGAAAGGAAAGAAGCCCTGGCAGATTAGAACAAATCCTCTTTTTATTGCACAGAGAAATGGGGAATTTCTAGGAAAACTCAACAGAACCGCTTTCTTTTTTTAATGTTCTTAAATCTTTCTTTGCAAATTAGTTTACCCGTTTCTGATCCTTTACAGAAGTGTACGGTTTTAGAATTAGGACTGGGATTAGACAGTGTGCATTTAACGGATACATTCTAGTTTTGGTGTATGGCGTTATGACTTGACAGCCATTTGGAGAAAAATCACTCTGTTTACATGTTAATGGGTTCTCAGGTCCGTTTTAGTCATGTATTTAAATTATAACATTACCAGGTGCAACTACCATAAAGCAGGCGAAGCAGTTGTGTACAGCCCCTCGTTTGTCTTCGCAGCCACTTGACGCACTGTGACACAGATTTCTCATGAAGTTGTGTTTTTATTTTCATTGTTTGTCATGAAGATGGGACATTGATACGTTGTTCGGTTTAGTGCCCGAAGAAGCCTAGAGCTGTACTGCATGCATGCAAGAACACGAACGGATATTGCCTGTATTATGAAGCAAAACATGGGAATGTCTTAATTTGTTTCATTGTAGCGATCCACATTTGACCATCTTAAAATGTCATTTTTGGTAGCCAATATGTTTTTCTATAATTAGGGATGTATTGTTCCAATTTGTTATTAAAGGACATGCACGGCAGATGTACTGTATATAAAGTGTCATGGCTATAATCATGAGAATCCAATGGCTATAACGTTTGTTTTAACCTTTTTAGTATATGGGATGTTGTAAGACTGGAAAAAGACTTAAGGCCATCAAATGCAACCCATCCAAGATAACCCTAATTGCATCGATGGGGAAGACGAAACAAACTCTTCAAGCACAAGCCAGTTTTGTAAAAAAAAAAACAAAAAAAGGGCAGTTTAGATAATCCCTGAACCAACACTAATAATGTTATACCCATGAATACCCTTACTTGTCAAAATTCAATGCAATTTACTTTTAAAAGCCTCCGCAGTACTTTTGGTCGGCACCTCCTGTGGCATTGATTTAAAGAATGTTAAAGCTCTTACTGTGAAGAATATCCTATCTGGTTAAGACATAATTACGGCTCCTCTAAAGTGGCTTGCTGTTATCTGCTGTGTCTTTATGTTGTTGGCCTTTATGTCACTCGTGCTACATGAATATGAATGCTGCTGTTTTTATTGTTTATGTTACATACATATCATTCTTATGGTTCCCTTCTGTATTCTGCAGCTGTCAAGTTGCAGTCAGATCACTGCCTGGATCCTGGGATACCTGTGAATGGTCAGCGGCAAGGCAATGACTTCTATGTTGGGGCTCTTGTGACATTCAGCTGTGACCCTGGATACACCCTAAGTGATGACAAAGCACTAGAGTGTGAGCCCAACTTCCAATGGAGCAGGCCACTGCCACGCTGTGAAGGTCAGACAACACTTATGTGTGGAACCTCGAATAGAGTTAATTTTAATAAAATCTTAATTTTCCAAGCTTTTGTAAAAAAAATATCCTTCAGGATACCTAAAGACTACATCCCAGGAAAGATTATAGAGGATTTCGTCTTGGAGGTTTGGATTTGGAATTGGTGATGTCTTCATCTTGCTTTTAGATTATTAATTATTTTCATTATTAGTCATTATTATGTGATGTGAGAAAACACCAAGATCAAGCCCTAAAAATAATATTTTGGGGGTAATGTATAAAAAGTAGACTTAGTCAAATGGACCAAAATTGATTCAGACAAAATTTTTCTTTTTGTTTTTGATCCATTTTTCATCAGACAACAAAATTTGGAGGCCTTTTACTTTTCAAACTAAGTGCTTCAGTGTCTCCACTTTTTCGTTTCCTTCTCTGCAGTTCCTCTTTTTCTTTTTTCTTCCCCTGCATCTGCTGCTCCCAGCTATCCTCTGATTTATCCTGGCCCTTTTCCATGTACTTCCACAATAGGGTGGAGCCTCGACGCACACCCTCTCTGTGATTGGAGGAATGGCTAAAGGATGTTCCTGTAGTGTGTGATGAGGCCCCCCTGTTGCGAACTACTACACAAGGCCAGAATAAAGCAGATGGATCCGCTTCTCTTTCTCCATGGATCTGTCTCCATTATACTGGGCTGTTGTAGTAGTTTGCAAGAGGGCAATGCCCTGTCGTGGAACTACTATATGAGGCTGGGATACTGCTGCATCGTTATGATTGTTTCTTTGGGCCCCTCCTTGTTTTCGGACAAATTGCCGGATGTAACAAAATGTGTTAAAGTCTAATAAAAAGTGATTATGGTGTAAAATGTAAAAGATAGGCTTATTGTCAAAGCAACGAACACTGTATAATAGTCCAGTCTACTTGAATCTTCTATTTGTTGCTATGTTAATAACAAAAAGACGTTTTCCAGCATCACTATTTATACATAATCCCAAGTGAATAGTGTATTCGATGTCTTTAATCTCAAATATATGAGTGTAAGTACATTTTACCACAAAAGATGAGTTGTTTTATGTGATGAAAAGTGTGAAAGAGCAAGTTTGGTCAAAAGCGGAAAAACGTTCTAAGGATATGTAGACAAGACTTTAGCTTTCACTGAAAGGTTCCTCTGTTCTACTATGGAGGATTGCTAGACTCTTTATTCCAGAGAATATTCTGAAGCAGTAAATAACCTTAATAATCCTATTTTAATTGGGTACATTGTGTGTTTGTTGGCTTAAGGTGTCTCCATCAATTAATTGATACTATGTCTGCAGGCCCATTAAAATAAAGGTATTGATATACAACAAAGATATAATTGTTCAAAAGATCTTGTCCTGCTCTAGAGTTCATAATTGATCCACCTTTTTAATGTCCTGCACCTCTTTATTTACTGTGTTGGCACCACCAACGGCACACAAAGCTGTCTCAATGAGAAAACGTTTTGCAAATCTTTAACCTTACTATTTAATACTATGAAGTAGATCTCTATTTTCACAAAGTTTTTTTTTTAACTATAATTATTTTATTCTATAGCATGTTATTCTCTGCAAGGTAAAAGTGGTCTAAGGGTTTACAAACTCTGATATGTTATGTGAAAATGTGTTTACTTGTGGTAAGGATCAAGTCCTAATGAACATTTAAAAGCTGTAATCCAGGTTTTAACACTAGAGGAATTACAAATTAGGAAGTCCAAATGTACATAAAATGAATAGACGTAAATGTACTACCAGATTCTAAGTGTAATCTTGGGCATCCGGAGGGAGCTCTCAGGACACTTAGCCAGTCTGGTATTTTAAGCATCATGGGACTACTCCTTTTAACGATGATTCGTTAAATAAACCCATTAACAGTTTTGCAAGTACACCACTAAGATCTTTTAATAACTTGGGGTGTATCCCATCGGCCCGAGGCGGGCTGGGCCGGGGACTTGAATTCTGTATATTAGGACAACAAGCATGTTCAATATCCAATACCAGCTCACCTCCTAATGCATCTTCTCCTTTCAGCTCTCTGTGGAGGTTATATCAAGGGTTCCAGTGGCACAATCCTATCCCCAGGGTTTCCTGATTTCTACCCCAACAACCTCAACTGCACATGGGTAATAGAGACATCACATGGCAAAGGTAAGCTTTTCAGTATTATCTCTTGTTATAACAGTTTGGTCCTAAGAGGGTCTGACTCCTTAAATTTACCTACAAAACATGCTGCTGACTTTACTACAATGGGACTGTGTCACTTCATTATGTCATTGCCCTTGCCACGCTCCAGAATTATTCTTTAAAAATACCCTCAAGAAAACAATTACAAATAAGACAAAAAATTGAAGTCTAGTATTTTCTCCTTTGTCTGCAGGTGTGTTTTTCACCTTTCATACTTTTCACCTGGAAAGCAGCCATGACTTCTTGCTGATCACAGAAAATGGCAGCTTTACTCAGCCTCTGAAACGTCTCACAGGGTCCCGACTACCGACCCCCATTAGTGCTGGTCTCTATGGAAACTTCACTGCCCAACTCCGCTTTATCTCTGACTTCTCTATGTCCTATGAGGGATTTAATGTAACCTTTTCAGGTAAAAAAAAATAAAATAAATATTTGTTTTATTGTGTACATTTTTGTTTTACCAAACCACATAATTGTTGGTATCATTTTAATATGCTTTCAAATATCTATTAACCCCTTAACGTCTATTGAAAAATAACAAAGGTACTGCATTCAACCATGCAAGTCAATGGAGCCCAGCTTTCTAATCACAATGTGATTAGTACAATATAAAAAAAATATGGAAAAAAAAAAGCTTAAAAAAAAAGTGGTAACATTTAAACTATGCATCAGAAGAACCATCCAGTTCCATCAAACTGTAAAAAAAAGTCCAAAAAGAATAAAATAGAAAAATAAAGTTTATTATTATGGGAAAGCGAGAAAATTAGCCCTGTATCTTCCCAAAAATCTTGACATGGAAAGGGTTAAAGTAAAAGCATTTGAAATACCTTGGGGTGTCTGGTTTTCAAAAATATGGTTTGATGGGGTAAATTGAATTAGCTGGCTTCAAAGATGGCCCTATTAGGACATGGGCGCAGTAGGACCGGATGTAAAAGTTCCAAGTAAAAAAAAAACGCACTTCCTAAATTTACAAACAACCCGACAAACCCATGCATGGGTGGTATCACTGTACTCCGGAGATGTTGCTGAACACATACTGGGGTCTTGTTTGAAAGTGACATATATCAGGAGCTGTAAATCCATACCTGAAGCACAATTTTTGTGATAAAAAACACAAAACAAACTACTACCACAAAGGCTGGTAGTAGAATTAGTGCATGGAAAGGGTTAAACTACCAGCATTTGAAATACCTTGGGATGTCTAGTTTTCCAAAATATATGGTTTGATGTGGTACATTGCATTGGCCAGCTTCAAAGATACCCAAAATAGCACATGGGGCAGAATGACCAGATTTGGAAAAAAAATGGTTTTGAAATAGCAAAACGCTTCTTGTACTTATTGCCCAATAACTTGCAGAAAAAAGCAAGAAAACATTGAAAAATTGGGTATTTCTAAACTCAGGACAAATGTATTTAAAAGGTTTTTTCATTAGCTTTTTTGGATGAGTAAAAGATTTTTCAAACAAAAGTGAGAAAAAGTTTTTTTTACATTTTTCATCATATTTTATAATTTTTTTATAGGAAATTAGATAATATGATAAATAAATATAATAAAATGGTATCTGAAGAAAGCCCTTCTTGTCCTGAAAAAAACCAATATATAACTTATGTGGGTACACTAAATAAGTGAGGAGAAAATTACAGCTAAACACGAGCACCGCAAAAGTGTTAAAACAGCCTGCAAAGGGTACAAAAAGTAAAAAAACAGCCTGGTCCTTAAGGGGTTAAGCAAAGCTGTCAAAATGTTTATGGTTGATCATTAAGTACCATTCAGGCTTGACCTGTGAGGTTCTGAATAAAAAATGTTACACATTATGAGTTTACAGGAGGTCATTGTACAAAACATAACACAACCAACAAAAATAGGTATACAGCGCTAAATAACACTGTAATTTGTTCATCTTTATCTATGTTGTTTTACCTAAATATGTTTTATTTTACCAACTGGTCATTACTAGCAATATGTTCTGTGATTTTTAAATATTGTCATATCGCTCTTTTTTTGAGATGCTCATTCTGCACCATGTAAACAGAATGATCATTGTAATAATGTGTTAGTTACTGGCACTGAAGGGTAATGGACAGGACATGTAATCCTGATTTCATCCCTTGTGAGAGTCACAGCCCTCATCCCTTTTAGACTCGTTCCTGTCTCATCCTGCCTTGATGTTCATACTTAATTTCCCTGTGACGGATACAAATGTTCTGCCCTGGGCTGTGTGTGTAACACTGCTGTTCTGTATACAATGCATTCTCTCTTCTAATTATACGTCCCTGACAGTTAGCATGTATCATTTATTGTATACAGTACAGCCGTCATCTTATGCAGATCGGCACTATAGAACAGGGTCTTTTCTTCCGTCAGCAAAAGAGCTTACATTCTAGACTTTTACTTCCGCATTTCCAGAATATGCCAAGTGGAGGTGGATTTGGAAATAGGAACTAGATCAGGATAGAAGTTATATATATATATATATATATATTCTGATACATGTATAAAAACACCAGGGCTTTCTTTAAGCCAAGGTAAAAAAGCAGCTGTTATATATTCTTCTAAGGGCCACAGCGTGCCCCCTATGTGTCTAATAGAAACAGTGGGCCTGTCAACAGAAAGAATAAAAAAATGGAGACACTAAACTGAGTTGAAAGGGGGGTGAATAAAACAACTTTAGATACATAACCCCTAATTTATTAATTACAGAGTATGACCTGGAGCCGTGTGATGGACCCGAAGTTCCAGCCCACAGCATCCGTGATGGTCCCAGCTTCGGTGTGGGGGACTCCTTGACCTTTTCCTGCAGTCCGGGATACCGTCTGGAAGGAGCTTCCCGTATCACCTGCCTGGGAGGTAGACGGCGTGTGTGGAGTTCGCCTCTCCCAAGGTGTGTTGGTAGGTGGTCCTGTGCTTTAATTTTGCTTTGTTCCTTTACAGATAGAGGTGGGACGGGTGGGTTTGAGAACGTAGCACCTACTCAGAACTGGAGCAAGGAGATTAGGAGTCACGCAAAGATTTCCAAGGCATATGTTAGGCATTGGTGCAATCCAGCAGAATAGTACAGTATTGGGGACTGGCGTTTTGCGGCAGGAGTTCTTAGTGATTTGGGCTTGTGCAATACATAGACACGCAATGTTGCCTAGGATATCTATCAGTTTAAATGCCTTGTGGATTTTCTGCTGTCTTCCTCCTTCTGCTGAGAGGGCATATATATTATTAGGTAAATACATTAGTTAATGCCTCTATATGTTTCCTATTACCACACCATTAAACGAGCCAGCCTTATCTTCATAAAATAATTTTATACTTTGTATTTCTCGGTACTCGTCTCTGATGCTGTTGAACTAAATTCCCATTGTTTTCTCTACTCCACCCCCATGTCAGTAAATACTTAATAGGGGGGGGGTAACTATTTCTATATTTCCTTCGGTACAATTGATCTGCACAGACGGGGTTAATATTACAGCAGCACCAGTTAAACATCGCAGTTCAGTGTTCTACAGAGGATAATGGGAAGTTCTCACTCAGTAATATGTGCAAAGTTTCTCACAGCACGGCTAAGAGCCACTGTTCATGCAGCAAGACACAAGTCAATCCGCTGTGACAAGAATCAGAAAAGGTGTGAGGCTGTAACAAGTTGGCAATACAATGTGTCACTGACTTCTACTCCAGCAGACAGAAGTTAATGCCACAAAGCTAGAGTAATGCACAGAAAAATCATAAAGCAGTATTCTTTTTGCCTGCACCTACTGGCGCTGCTCTAGCACGTACAAGAATCTTTGCATGGCTTGTAGAGGTTCATAGTTTATCTGCGGCTTTGGTAACATAGCATGCTCTTTATAGAATGGTTTAGCTGCCTCTCAGAAAAATAGAAAAAGGTTTAGTAGTCTTTGCAGAAAGATACAATGTGGTAGATGGAGGTCATTTTGATCAAATTAACATGGATGAGGGGTACAAGAACATAATAGAAATTTGGGTGAAGGGATCTACAAAAATATTGCCTGGTAAAGTTGAGTTTACAGGAGTATTATTTCTTCCAGCTGGTGGTAAATGTGTGAAAGCTAAGCCATAAAATGAGCTAGAAGGAGGATTGACAATGTGGAGAAGCATTTGGAGGCTCTATGTATTTGATAATGTGGCTTTACACCTATAATCCTGGCCTTTTATACTGGATAATGTAATGGGGTCCAGATATAGTCTTTCTAGTCACATAGGTGGAGCATGCATGGTGGTACTAGAAATAAGCCCCTCTCCCTTTCATGTTTATTTGGTGGACGCATAAATCTTAACCTGGTTCTTTTTCTTTTTCTCACAGCCGAGTGTGGTGCGTCAGTCACTGGGACTCAAGGCGTCTTGTTGTCTCCAAACTATCCAGCCAACTATAGCAACCACCATGAGTGTATCTACTCAATCAGGAGCCAACCAGGGAAGGGCATCCAGCTTAGAGCAAGAGCTTTTCACCTGCAATCTGGAGACTTTCTAAAGGTTAGTCCCTTTAATTGTTGTGTTTGAGCCTATTTAGCGCTTTACATTATTAATTTAGTTTTATTGGTATTTGTTCTCATTCATGTTGCAATATTTGTAAAGTCTTTTTTAATAACATTCATTTATACATTTCAGAAAATTGTAAGCCGTGGTCATTTATGTTGCTTAAATTACTAAGGATAGTAAAAATAATTAGCAAACGCATTCTATGGGAATGTACATTATTTTGATATGAAACCATCATAGTGAGTGCCAGGGTTTGGATCGTTACAATTAACAGAGAAGGACAGGGACATAAGGAGTTGGAGGAGGTCGGAAGGAGGCTTATTCGGAAATATGGGGGTCTGTAACAGGTTACGTTGATGAGTTCCAAATTTGAGGGGTCCTAGCTGTGTGGCTAACAATTAACTAGCTTATTGTTAAATTAACGAGAATAACTTCTCAAGTGACTTGAAGAAGTTATGTGTTAAGGACACTGAGAAGGACCTAGACACAGCAACCTCTGTTATAACTATTTTTCTCATTTCTCAGGTGTATGATGGGCATAATAATTCTGCCCGGCTTCTTGGAACTTTCAGCTACTCGGAAATGCTGGGTCGGAGTCTGAACAGCACCTCCAGCGCTCTGTGGTTGGAATTCATCACAGATGCTGAGAATACCAGCAAAGGGTTCGAGCTGGTTTATTCCAGTGAGTCTGACACAAACCTCTGGATCATTTTCCTCTTTGATGCCCCCTTTCCATATACTATTACCCACCAATGTTATGTGATGCAAATCCCTAGGGCCTGTACATTGCACATACACACACACATGCATTTTCTCTTCCCATTCCCTAATCACATCAAGCAAGCGACATGTCTTTTAGTTTGAAGATTTTCTCCCAGCCGCTGTAGCTAATTGTAGTTGTTCACATGTAAAGCACAGCGCCCGTTAGAGGTTTGTCTCATTACGAGCTGTCTTAAGAGGATCATATTGGAAAAGGCAGACACGTTTGTCCTTATTACAGGCTTCTCGTTATCGGATCAAAAGGTGTCAAAGCAGACAATTCCTGTCACATTGTCCTTGTTACAATATGTTCTCCAGTAGGCTTTTGTGGAGAGGATACATAACGTAGTGCTGGACAAGAAAATACATGTGTGTGTAGATGTAGATAATGTGTTAGAATTGATCAGATTATATAAAAATTCACACCGTGCACATGGGAAGTTTATACATTTTGACCATGTTAACACATTTCCATCTTTGGTAAACAAAAGCAAACTGGTTTGGAAGTGGTTTGGAAGTGGTATGGAACGTGTTAGTGACACTAGTCGCCTATATTTAGCAGTAAACTGTCTGTCGGTGCTGTCTCTGTACATTGGCATGTGTTTGCCTGTGTATCTCTCCCCCTTCTCTGTCCATCTTTCTTGGGTTTATCTCTCACTTGTGTTTGATTTTGACATATTGTCATTTTTTTGTTTGTTCCTGTGTATGCGTCTCTTTCTGCATCTAGTTAACTTCTTCTGTGTTTCGGTGTCTTCAGGAAGCTGTCAAACCATCAATCTTACTCTAGAAAGACATTTTCTCTACAATTTTCTAAATAGAAAACATTGTTGGTTGTTTCTTCGTGGTTCTTGTTAGTTGTTTCTTCGTCGTTCTTGTTAGTTTACAGCTGTTTAAAAAGTCCAAAATCACAACTTTTCCATCACTATTACAATGTCAGTAAATGCAAGCACTGGAACTTCCCCCGTAAGGTCCACTTTTATCCCAGAAGTGAAATTGCTTGGTATGATGTACCCTAGAAATCCCTTAATAGCTATACAGTTACATTACATGATTTTATTGTTCAGTAGCCTTTAGTGATAAGAAATGTGTTCACGACAAACCAAAAAGACCTGACGCAGTTGACTGGTGGTAAGTGGAAGAGAGTCAGTGAATAACAGATGTCACCTATCGCAGTTTTCCTCCCCGGGCATCAAGGTGGGGGTAATTTTGAGTTACAGAGTGCACGTAGTCATTTATTTTGTGGGCCGCAGTGCTTTAAATGACAGAGGGATTTTTTGTGGACTCAATATGTTTGTATCCAAAAACCTTTGCCTTCTAAAATGGTAAATGAGTCCCCTGTCGCCAATTTCCACTATGACTTGACTGACTCAACCACCACCTAGAGATGTAAAATTTCTGGAAATTTTGAAGCCATGGAAAAATATGTATTTTTTCTGTGTTTTTGTTTTAACTGAAATAATTATTTTCTTTGTACCTTCAGTGATTTAAACAAATTAGAAGCATGCAATGTGTTCCGTATCCCTTAGATTTACCATATTTATTTTCAGTTTTCAAGCTAGACAAAAGGAAAATATATTTTCTCATCTCTACCACAACTTGCATGACAAGCTCGATAAATAGACTTGACAGGGAACTCCATGATCTCATCGACAGGAGGCCAGCAGTGTCTAACTCAACAGCCACATGACTCTTCACAAACAAAATATGCTCTTCGACATGGTCTGGTTGTTCAGTCTTGGGTAAAGTCAGTCGAGTCACCAATGGAACGCAACTGGAGCCTTGGTGAACAGATGAATGAATAATATAGGAGTTGCATCTTCCTATGTGTTAATGTGTCATTACAGATGTGTAAACAGTTTCTGGTTAGATTTTTAAGGTTTTTTTTAAGTGTTTAAGATTTTTATTAAACTGCTGGATGGCTGGTGTTTCCATACTGAGCATGTATTATCACAACGCACATGATTCGGTTATACATCACTTTACACGTGTTTCCCATTGCGCTGAATATTTGATATTTATCTGCATGTTATTATTTACCTCTGTGCGTTATTAAATCTCTCTGTGTGTTATTATATCACTCTGCAATATGCCGCTGTCCCCTCTGGCCATCTCATAGGATATTGTGACTAATCTGTCATTTTGCACAGTGACACTTCCTGGAGTCACCAGGCTTGGCTTTAATTGCAATTATCCCCCGTGTGACAAAGTGACAGTGCCGCAGGGGGACAGGTCAGTCCTGCAGCAGCTTCACATCTCCGCTCTCTGTCCTTGTCTCGACACTGCAGGTTTTGAGCTGATTAAATGCGAAGACCCTGGGACGCCACAGTATGGCTACAAAGAGAAAGACGAGGGACATTTTGCGGGAAGCTCGGTGACTTTTAACTGTGACCTTGGCTATAATCTCAGAGGCAGCCGCGTCTTAGCGTGTCTGACCGGCGAACGTAGAGTGTGGGATCAGCCTCTGCCAGTGTGCGTAGGTACGAGAAGCAGCTATATCACCATATTACAGCAGGAGAAATGACTTTACAGTGCAAGTGAACAAAGCAAAGGTTATCCACTTCTGTTAATGAATCACTACCTGGAAAACACTACGGGCTATTTTTAGAAAGAGAAACCTGAAACAGTTTTTGCTAAATTTGGAGTCATCTGCATAAATGTGGAGAAAGCACTTTGTCGTCTCTGTCGTTTTGAATATTCAGCAAAAATGATGGTCAGTTTTTAAACGTAAACTCTAAATTATAGTTTACATTACTTTTCTCCAGAGGTTGATGATCTCCCAGAAAACTCCTGTTCAGTCTAGGTGTCTGAACATTTGCATATGTGGTAGTTTATAGTACCAAAGGAGCAATATGACAAAATGTGTCGTTAAAATCTAGGGGTTCAGAGGCTTGTGTGATGTAAATACAGTATCAGTTACTACAGTGTAGAGATTTCAACATTCAAGGGAGCGCTTAAGGCTAAAAGGCACAAATAACAACATCAAGGCACAAATAACGTTTCAGGTTTAATAGCAAACTAGATGGACCTGACACGATGGGCTTAATGATTGCCATCCGTCATCAAATTCTATATGTATGTTTAGCATTTATTTAGCATCATAGCTTATCTTTCTTTTTGTGTCTAGCTGAATGTGGAGGGGTTATCCGTGGAGAGAAAATAGGCAGAGTGTTGTCCCCTGGGTATCCTGCACCTTACGATCACAATCTCAACTGCATCTGGATTGTAGAAGCAGACGCTGGCTGCACAATTGGGTGAGTGGAGTTTAGTGTATACATATATTGTGTATGTTTCAATTTACATGCAAGACTTGTGCCTTTAGATTCATACAAAGTTGAATTTTAGCAAAATTTTCCAATTTTATTAATTCGTATGAATGCCTGAAAATTACGATGGAAAGCTCTGAATGTTCTTTAGAATTATGTTTTCCACGTTTACTCCTCTGCTTCTTGTTCTCTGCTTTATCTCTTTCATCGTTTTCTACACTTCTTCATTATTCTATCTTCTGCTTCTCCCAGTCATCCACTGCATTACCCAGGCCTCCTGGATCACTTCAGCATCAGAGCGGAGCCTTGGCCCGCGCACCACAAGGACAACCTCTCCCATGCTTGGCGGTTATCCCCGTGGTGTGTGCCGAGGCTCCTCCCTGATGCGGCAGTGCTCCAGGAGGCCTGGGTAACACAGGGGGTGGCCAGAGAAGAAAGAAGAAGCAGAGGACAGGAAAAAGAAGGAGAAGAGGCAGAGAAAAAGAAGGGAAACTGTGGAGACACATAGAAGATAGGGAGGGAGGGAGAGAGAGAGAGAGAATGAATTGTTTTGGTCCATGTGCACAAGTCTAGTTTATACTAGGACTGTAACCAATATGTGATATGTTATACAGCACCATGTGGAAAATATGATAATAATTACATTCTCTTGTCTTGTCTTGGATAATTTACATTGTATTATTGTTTTGTATGATCTGACAAAGGAGGCAGAGCTATTCTATTTTTCTTGGTCATGCAATGATTAAAGTATCTTTAATATTCAGACCAATGAGAGGCTCCAAATCACTGAAGCAAAAGTCTGCATTTACCAGTCCTAGTTATAAGTTTGCAAAGAAAAAGTAGTAAAGCAATGTTTTTAGCATTAAATGTTTTTTATTTATTACAGAAATGTATGTCTAGTGTTCTTACCTTAAAAATATTTTTTCTGTGATGGAAAAGGGTATGTGTGAACCCACTACCCCCCTATATCAATTGACAGAAAAGGTAAAGGACTGTGGTCTAAGCCACACACACACACAGTGTAGCCGTGTATAAAACGCATTCCCAAGGCAAGTTCTGTAGGACAACAGAGCTGCTAAGAGCCACATCACACTGTAGACAGACTGTCTCCAGAGATCAGTTGTGTGGATGGAGCTGAGACAAGGGTTATCACTCCCTGCCTGGAGAAAGAAGAACGTGACCTGGGGAAGCAGAGCTTCAACCAGGACACCATGTGGTCCATGTACCACACCTGTCATTTTTCAATCCACTTTAATTATGGACTAATTTTCTTATTTCGTCTCGGCTCCTTTTTGTCTCCACTAACCTTTTTATGTCACTCTACAATTCTCCACAAAATTGTTCTGGCCTAATGTCCTTACATGCATCCCAATGTATTTAATATAATTATTCAAGTTAATTAATTAAAATAATTATTTTAATAAATACATTGATAATGGAATAAGGAGTATATATATGTACAAAAAAACCTTGCTGCCAGGAATATTTTCTCTGTGGAGCTCTGTTTTTTAATTTAATTTTTTTTTTAAATCATTATATTGGTTCCAAATGAGGGTGTTGTTATTAACCTTCAGTAGCATACAGTGTCAGATTCACATGAGCAATCTAGGATATGGGCTTTCTCTTGATTAAATGAAGCAGATATATAAGATTTATGGGATAATAAGAAGAAGGGAAACATGTTTTTTTATTGCTAATTAAGACTTTTACTGCCAGAGGGAGCCTTGTGTATAGCCAAGCAATGTCTCTCTCCCTCCTATGTATCACCTTGCTAAGTCAGATGGAGTGTTTACTTGGAATTCAGATATCGTTATAATATACCACAAAGGCAAAAAGCTTTAAATCTCCTATGGACATACGATTGATGGGCTGATTATATTATCACTGGCTTTTCAAATGTCCCATTCGCTTTGTAAATGAAGGACTTTAGGAATAGTACTGGAATTCCTCCGCAGATCCTACCTACCAAGGAACTGAACAATTGAATTTCAGATCAGGCCCACTTATTACTTTTCACGAGGCATAAACTGCGTGTGACGGACGGCAGAGGAAATGGAATAATTTGTTAGGAAATTTATTCCATGCCGAGCGGAGGATTCGAAGGCCTTCCTGTGGAATGAGTGATTTCATTTTCTTTTTTAACCCACCGGCAAACTGGAAGGCTTGAAACGCTCCTTCTTAAGATTAATATTAAGGGACACAGGATATACAGCTATCAAAGGATTATAACGTTCCTTTATCATTATTCTCACATCTCAGTCTCCGTCTTCATTAAGTTTCAAATTGTGTGTACACAATATCCACATATCAAAAATGGAAGCTTGCAATGTGATAAGGAAATTAAACCCCCTTTCCTTCCCTTTAATGACAATAAAAAAAATGTTGCTTGGCTACATTTTGTCTTTTTAACATGATGTAATTAATTATATATTAAAAGAATGCGTGTCTAGTAGTGTCAACTTAACCAAGTGCTTAATTCATTCCAGAAATCAAGGAACCATACACATGCAGTTTTCCTGGAAAGAAATATAAAAAATATATTTGTTTGCAAACATTTTTTACGAAAAAACTTTACTTTACTTTTTTTCTCGTCATGAAAATATCTAAACGCTCCTGTGAGATTTCACAAGAAACTGCAAATGAATTTTTCCATTTGGAGTTCAGGGAGTATCTCAGCTAGTTACCTGTGTGTAATCTATCACCCTCTGTTCATTTTACGCTGCTTCATTTCACACAATGTTACGGTTCCTGGATTATTCTTCTTCACATACTATTTCCTTTTTATTGGCGGTTAACCTCAATATAGATGCACCCTCTTTATCAAGCACAGAATAGACAAGAGAGGACATTAGGACGTTTTATATATATATGTAGGTATAGCAGAAAGGTTTCTATTTCGTATATTTTCAATGGACTTCATTCATATGCAGACCTGGAGGTATTGATATTTTGGTGACATTTCCTCCTCAAACAACTCACTGAGCTAATGCTTTATGGTAATTCCAATGAAGTCTTATTTATCTGGTCAAGTTCTTTCCCCCACAGAATTTAAAAATGTCAGTGTTTCTCTCGTTGCCTGGGCTATTGTGTTATTTACCACGAACAAGTATGTCAAGGATTCAGTATACTCACATATAGTGACAAAAATGTTAACTGTTGTTAGTAAAGTTTCAGTGGAAATAAAAGCTGTGATGGGAATTGAGAATAAAGTCATTCAGATGGTCTAGTGTGACACACTTCTTTTTTGTTCTCAGGGGGAATAGACCATATGTAATAGTAATTAAGGTTGAAAAAAAGTCCAAGTTCAACCCTTCTACCTATCCTTCCTGCCTTTAATCCAAAAGAAGGCAAAATGCCCAATTAAGCCATTTTAGGACAATGTATTGATGTTTATTTTATAATTTATAACCCTGTATGTTCTGCTTTTCTAAAAAGAATATCAGGAGTCTCTTTGATGGAATCCATTATATCGATAGCACAACCTTGGCAGTGGATTCCATAACTTTGTTGCCCTTAATGTAAAGAATTCCTTCCTTTGTTGTGTATGAAATCTTCGGTCTTCCTGTCACTAAGGATGATCTTATGTTCTTTGTACACTTTTGTTAATCAGCAGGCCACTGGAGATTCTTTAAATTGACCCTGCACATATTTATACAATGTTATAATATCCCGTCTAAGATTCCATTTTTTCTAGCGTATAGAAATGCAACTTTTAGATCTTAGATAACATTCTCCAGTCCCCTTTTTCTTATTCCATAATGTGCTTTTTAAGGACCCTTGCCCAGAATTGCACCGCATATTCATGGTGAAGTTTCACCATTGACTTGTAGAGAGACAAGATGAAATCCTCCTTCTGTGAATCAATACTCCTTTTTATACATGCCAATATCTTATTGGTCTTTGCAGCTGCTGACTGGCATTGCACACTGTTGTTTATGATTATTCATAAACCATAAGTCCTTCTCCTTGGTATTTTTTCCCAGATAGATACCATTTCAAGTATGTGTTTCATTGTCAATATTTATTTGCTACTTGCCTGCGAATATATTGTACTCAGGGATATGCCTCTGGGATAATTAGTATTTAAGGAATACTAGTTTAAAATTCTTCGATTTTACCCAGTACCAACTGGGGAAACCAGCAACCTAGAAGTTCCATCGCCTTTGAGGTCACTTCCCTGTAGCTAAATGAGTTTCTGTGATTCGTGCACAAGGCGCTTCTTGTTTAAACATTAAGACAAATTAAACAGGCCGGGTCAGAAGCTCCCTCTGGAGCGGGGTGTCACTGTCACTTGAGGTTGAAGGGACAGTCTGGGGACAGGTATTTAGACTGTTGTCTGTTTGAATCTGCCGGTTTAATTTCAGTGACTTAGTTGAAGATGAAATCCCCTTTGCTCTGTCTGAGAATATAAGGCACGATTGGATCCAATTTTGGATAAAAGTCCTATATAAATGCAAATAGATGTCTCGGCACAATGTATGCTAATCAATGACAAAGCTACCGGAGATATGACAGCATGTAATAACACACGAGCACATTTCTTTATTATTATTTCTTCTGTGATGTAAGACAGCCCTGCATCAAAGGTCTGATAACGTATGCATGTCTCACACGAAAGCCTGCGTTTTCAAATCTAGTGTCTTCTATCTCAGATTTGTGCTTTTATACTTCACACAAGAGGACTGCAGACCAGGAACAAAAGTAAAAAAAAAAATAGCATTACGGCTTTTAACCATTATAAAAGAGCTTTATAGAGGCTATTTAAGTGAATCTGTAATCAGATTTTTTGAAAATCAAATTACACTGTATTTCCCTCCCAAACTCCATCTAGCAGTTTGTATATAGACATAGACAATCTCTTGTGATAGCATTAATCTGGCCCATATGTAAACCCCAAGCGGAAAGGTGAGTCCAGACGTGGTACTACTTGCCAAGAGAGATGCCAACCAGACCCTACTGACCAGGTCAATGAAGCTCAAAACATATGTCTGGGGTTTGTACAAAAAACATAGTGATCACAACGCTTAACTCAGTGTGGGGCAGCAACAAATACCGTAATAACCCTAAATTACCAGAAAATACAATATAGTGAAAAAAAGTGTAAAAGTGCGCTCAAAAAAATAAATAAATAAATAAAATATATATATATATATATAAAGTCCCCACCAAATAGTGTAGAAAAAATATATATAAAAAGGGAATACAACCTTTCACAAATACAAATCTGCAATGCCCCTCTTTTCAGAATTTTAGATCCGGGAATAACATGAAAAATACATAAAGAAAAAACAATAGTGTGGTATGTAAAAGTAAAGAAACCCCCACTACAAATATTGCAGTCACAGGAACAGATGATATTTTTTTGTGCCTTGAGTGCAAAAATATTCCAACAATTCCAAGATAGTGATGAATGTTGTTCAGTTGAAGACCTCAATCAGAGAACTATACACATATCAGTGAATGTGGTAAAAATGTAAAATTGAATCAAAAATATCTGTCTTACATCTACTTCAACTGTAAGACAGATATTTTTAATATTTTCTTTCTTTTGCATGTATATTTTTGTACAGCTTTTGTAGAGTTTTCTGCCAAGACGTGAAGTTCAATCCATTACCGTTTTTAGCTGTTATCTATTACCGTTTTTCTATTATTGATTAAACTTGGAGTAGCCGTGGCTAAACAACTTGCCATTGGAACACAGGAGTGATGGGAGTGATAAAGCGCCTCTGTACGCCTCTGTACGCCTGTGAAGATTTTGTATTAAAAGTCAGCCAACTAATAGTCATTTACAACATTAACAAAGTCTATACTGTATTTCTGATGTATTTGATGTTATTTTAATGGAGTACATTTGTTTTTCTAAGCGACCTCAAACCATTGAACAGTAATTTATATATATATATAAATATATATATATAAACATTTATATTATGTATATGTATTATCTTAGTGCAATCTACTAAACATTATGCTGCCTGTAGCAGTTCTGAGAAATAGTCTCAGAATCTTAGTCACTCAAATAGACATGAAATCAGCTCACTGGTATTTTTTTGCCGAAGATTTCACAAAAAAGTCACAAAATTTAACTTATTGCCCCACTTAGTTCATAAAGCCTCGCTAGGGGCTAGTGGCTAATGGCCCTTAAACGAGCGAAAGATCTATTCTATTCTATTTTTTCAGGATTTTTTTTGTGTTATATAAGTACATTTTATACAAAATGTGAATATAATAGTGGCCATCTGCTTTCAGATTCCTCCCTACATCCATTAACAATTGTTCTATTATTTTGATTGTAAAAGTAGACTTCTAGGTAATTTCAATCATTTAAATTACCATTAGCGTTTTACATTTATTTACAGAGGGCCAGCAGTTTTCGTAGCATTATTACAATAAATGAAGTTACACGTTAAGACATAGTGGTACAGAAGGAGAATGGGCCCTGCTCTTGTAAGTTTACAATCCATTAGGAGGTCGACGGTCATTCTGGCTTTCTATTGCTGCAGTGTAGAATTCTGAATAGCTATTATTTCAAAGATTATTCAGCCGTATAATAGGCCATTTCTATGTTGGCCAATAAAATGTCCAGTGTTGTTTAACACATGCTATAACATTCCGGAAAATAATAGCACTGTTGTGTGTTGCCTGACCTGAAGAACTCACAGTGGTTAATGGCTAATATAGCCAAGTCTGCAATCAGAGCCAGGTTAAGATGACATTGGGCCCCAGGACAAGAAAACATTTACTACACCCTTAATAGCACCATTACACTTAACTCACAATATCAGATTCAAATGTAGCGGCAAAGCCTCTAATCCAAACCTGAACAGAGCTCAGATCTTACGCCTGCATTGCCATCTGAATTATCCAATGAGTTCAATATTCTTGTAGGTACAACAGCAGTTTTCTGTATTGTACAGCAGCTCTTTGGGTATCCACAATCTGACATTTTTTTCTGCTTTCTCCCTTAGTTTACATTTCACTGTTTTCCACACCGAGGAGGTGCACGACGTCTTGAAAATTTGGGACGGCTCGGTTGAGAGTGGTATTCTCATGAAGGAGTTCAGTGGTTCTGTCTTGCCCACTGACATCCACAGTACTTTCAACTCAGTTACCCTACAGTTCAGCACGGACTTCTTCACTAGCAAACAGGGATTTGCCATTCATTTCTCAGGTAAGAGGAAAAATTCGGGCCACCACTGCCTAAACAGCAGGTTTGTCGATAAACAAATACTGGATACTTAATGTAAAGAAAAAAAAAACCTACAATTAAATGAAACACATGTAACTTAATACATAAACTGCCAGTCTCCTAAATTGAATATATTAAAATGTATGTGTGCAAAGAGGCACTCACAAGTAGACTTGTGCATTCGTCTTCGGGCGAACATGAAAACAAACACGAAGACTCGCCGAAGAGAAGACAGCGGCGGTAGAACGTAGGCGAAGACGAAGACACATACCATGAAGATCTTCGTGATCGTCTTCGTCTTCGTCTACCATTCTTCCCCCCCCTTCTAACTTACCTTGTCTTCGCGGCATCGCGGCAGTTCCCGGAAGTGGATATCCGCAGGTTCGCCGTCACGGGTTACAGGGCAGTGCGAATGAGCCTATTGGTCGCCTACAGGGACCTCCTCTGGCATCAACCAATTGGTTGATGCCAGAGGAAGACCCTGCAGGTGACCAATAGGCTCACTCGCACGGTCTTTGTAAGTTAACCCCTGACAGCGAACCTATGCATTTCCAGTGGCATCTGCAGGGTAAGTTGCAGCATTGGGGTTTTAAAACCCCAATGCTGCAACTTACCCGGCACATCCCACTGGTCTCGCTCCCTGTTCAATTAGTTAAATGTCCGTACGAGCGACTTTATTGGTCGCTCGTACGGACATTTAACTAATTGAATATGGAGGGAGACCAGTGGGATGTGCCAGGTAAGTTACGGCACCAGGAGTTTAACAGTCTGTGCAAGCGACCCTATTGGTCGCCAGCAGGGGGCTCGTCTGCGTTAACCCCGTATTAACCCCTTAACTGGGAAAACGAAGAAAAACCGAACACGAAGAATGTCCACGAATATTCGCCCGAAGAGAAGACAGGAATAGGCGAATATTTGCGAAATACGAAGATTTTTCCCCCCCCGAAGACGAGCACGAAGACGAACACGAAGAGCCCCCTGGTGCCCAAGTCTACTCACAAGTATTAAAAATATATAATATTTATGAATGTGGTAAAAATATTTTTTTTCTGTATGGCAATTATTGACACGTTATTTATATTGTATGTTCTACGTGAGTATGTGTTTTAAATGATTTAAGGCCCTGTGTAGCAAAAACATGGCCATTTCTATGTGGTTTAAAGCACCAATCACAAACTGCTGGAGTTTCTTGATCATCAATAGGAGCTGGTTCTGGTCCGCTACTGTTTTAGGTACTCTTTTTGTATATGTAACCCTATATGTTTTAAGGGATACCTCCCGCTCACATTATACAGGCCACCCATTTGTAGCTAACCTTTTCCATGGACAGATACTTACCTGCTGTGTTTCCGGTTGGCTCAAGTGGAATGTCCTTGGGTGGCAATGCCCTTTTTGCTTTCTTCCTTGTTCCTCTGGCCCTGTGACATTTTATTTTCATTTCCCACTTCTGTTTCTTTTACCTATGCTCTGCCGTTCTTTCTACATATCTGTAACTATATGTTTGCTTTTTTTTTGTCACTGGATGTATTTTGACTGTTTATGTCTCTATGACATTTATCCTATTCTAAAAGTTTGATGTACAAAAATAAAATTTTGGTTCTCAATAGGGACTTTTGTTAGACATGGACACATATATGTAGCTGTATGCACTGTATATTAATGGAGAATTTCCGTTGTCGATTTTTCACTAGGTAGTCATATCAAAGGGAATATCTGAAGGCAACAAAAGCCTTGCTGAGCAGATATAGCTGCATGTATGCAAGAAGGCAGACAGTACTATCATAGAACAATACAAGATAAAAATATGACAAATAAAGAATAGTTAACACTTTGTTATATACCAGGACACAGTCTTCTTATTTCCCCATCCATCAAATATAATTCATGCTCGGAATCAGATTCCCTTGCTCCTAATGACAAGTCCTCCCTTGGTGTTAAAATGCAGAAGAGATCTTCTTCACGTAAATTATATTCATGAACTTATTGCCATCAAGTAGCTCCTTCTCCCAGAAGACCATAAAAAGCAGAGGCCTCTTCAAACAGCAAGAAAATAATGTTTCTCTAATATCAGATTAGATTAGAAAGCTAATCAGGCGTTTAGCCTCTGACAGGCTTCCCTCCCTGCCAAATCCGTACCTTTTAATGGAGAAATTATAGCAAACAGAAAGTTTGAGATGATTGTCCTGCCTCTGTCTCACATCTCAGAAAACACATTATGGTGTTGAATGTTCCTCCAATAATTGAATTCATACCTATGTGGCGACAAATTGAAAATGGAGGAGAAATGGATTATCCGGTTACAGGGCATACCGCATACAGGCTTTTTGGCACTAGACTGTTGTTGTGTTAGTGGTTAATACAATATACAATATCCAGACAGCAAAATACCCTGGAGCAGAGTTTGTCAACCCAGGATAACTACTGTATATCTTATGGCCGATTTGCCAAGTAGTACAATATTGCCCATGTAACTCATACACAACCTTAATGAAGGTAGACGGCAAACATGAATGAAACAAAGGAGAAGAGAGTTGTGACATTGCCATCTCTAAAACCAGTATATCAATGTCACCTGTTAACGGCCATCAACGTCCCGCCAAAATGTCCTTTCTTGCTTCTTAGTGACAACTGCGACTTCATGCAATGATCCTGGAATTCCTCAAAATGGCAGCCGTAGTGGAGATAGTCGTGATGCCGGCGATTCCATTGTGTTCCAGTGTGATCCAGGATACCTTCTGGAGGGGGAGGCAAAAATTAACTGTGTGCAGATAGCAGACAGGTTCTACTGGAACCCTAACCCTCCCATTTGCATAGGTAAGTAAATGGGCTTTTTATATTAAAAAAATCTGTTTAAGTAATAGTCCTTCCCTTCTTTTATACAAAAGAATAGTGACAAGAAAGATCCTTCAGTTCAGTTTACAAACATGCTTTTCCATGTATCTGATATTAACATAATTTAATTACTTTATCGTATATAATAATCACATATCTGCCTTTATTAGGATCATGAGAAAGGAGTGCTTATTATAAACACTACTTTAACTTGCATATCAGTGCATATTATACACAAGATTTTAATGTATATTAGCAGTCCATCTTTTGGGAGCTTTCTAGCATTAATTAAAAGCAGCGGATGTGTTCAAAGTTACAGTGTGTGTGTGAAATACAGAATAACGGGTATAACCAAGTCTGATGTCAGCATTAAGCTTCATCACACTATAGATAGTGTCATTTTCTTTTTCAACAACACATTTTTGGATGTGTTTAAGTCACTTTATCTTAACCAAGTTTGTGCTACCTTGGGGTAAACAATAGTCACAATCACCCAGAGGGGCCTTCTGACTAATCAATACCTACGGGGAAAGGATTTCGTTACCATAAATCAAGAATTCATTAACATAGCCTTAAATAATCATCTCAGCGTGGACTTTGCAATATAACCAAAATACCACGAATGCCTAAAACGGCAGCCTCTAGGACAATTACGTTTATTGAAACAATATGAAACAAAACTCTTCAGTGCCACATTGCGTTACTATATATAATATTTCATTCAGTAAGACTGACGATGAGCCTCTGAAGGACTTATTCTATAAAGTACAACAAGCTATAACCAAAATACCACGAATGCCTAAAACGGCAGCCTCTAGGACAATTACGTTTATTGAAACAATATGAAACAAAAGTGCCACATTGCGTTACTATATATAATATTTCATTCAGTAAGACTGACGATGAGCCTCTGAAGGACTTATTCTATAAAGTACAACAAGCTTATTCCATTAGTGTTAGCAGAGTGAAAGAAAAACACTTTTGTAGCAGAAAACAGTGCTTCAAGCCTCAATTATCAGAAGTACATTTTATGAGAGTGAACAGCATAGGGTATATTTATTGAGAATCAGGGAATTCTTGGGTCGGTGCCATGAATCTTACCTACTAGTAGCTTTCTTTTGGTTGTAAGCAAATATCCCTAAATCAATAGCATGGATGTTTAACATGCTGATTGACTCTGCAAGATCAGACCCACTGCATTGATTTTTCAGTCTGTTTGACATGAAATTCCTTTGTAGCAGCAATAAACAGCAGCAAGTTCTCTCTCAACTTGAGCTGATTGTGTTAACAGTTATTACGGTGGGTAGAAACATTAAAAAGTGTTCATTTTCATTAAAATTTCATTGATATGGTTTTCTTACTCCAGGTAACTGGATAGATCTGACTGTGACTGCTAGAGTGTACACGGCCATAGGAAAATAAAGGAAATGGACTTGGAGGTCCTAAGCAGTTGTAATCTTGGCCATACCACATTTCACGTCCACCCAAGTTGTGGTCTAGTTGATCTAGTTTGGAGCCTATTTTGGGATCTCAGTAATTCATTCTTGTATTTATGTTCATAGAAGAACTTGAGCAAAGGTTGTTGCACTTTTGTGTATTCTAAAGTAGAACAGGGTGCAAATAATCAATATTTTTAAGAAAATCTATGAAATTTAAGAAAGGAGAAGCAGGCCATGAAACAGGTAATTCATTTTGAGGGTGGATAATATGGGTATGTTTTAAATGTACACCGATGCAGCATTCACATCGGTATATTGAACATATTTAATGTAGACAACCACTTTTCCTGGACACATTCATTTTTTATCTTCTCCTGACTGGCAAATGTGCTGCCCTGCATTATGTTGGATGTATGAACTCACGGAGAGAATCAATTAATTAGTTATAAATCCCACATTTAAAATGGGTAAAAATTGGCCCATGTGGTCATTCCTACTCCGGCTTGCAGAACAACTTGTACATCGTTAAGGGAATGCAGAATATTTTCACTAGTAATTTGACTTCATCTGGCCTTTTTTTCAATTCCCAATTCTTAGGGCAGGCGACCCATTGGATGTTTTAATATGTATGATGTTCAGGTGACACAAAGAACTTAAATGATATACAATAACAGTTGACTGTAAAATAACGTATGTTTTATTTCTTCTACAGCTCCCTGTGGTGGAAATTTGAGTGGGCCAACAGGGGTTATTCTGTCTCCTCAATACCCACAACCATACCCTCCACTGAAGGAGTGTGACTGGAGATTGACTGTGTCACCAGATTATGTGATTGCTTTGTCCTTTAAAATGTAAGTGTTTTCTTGCAAAAGAGTTGTGTGCTCTTGCAAGTACAGGGTTGGTCTACTGCAAATCTGGATTTGTCTTTTATAGACATGTGTAGTGCCTGATTAAAACTGCATAGATTACTCTGACATGGCGAACACAAGTGTTTTCATAAATCAGATCAGTGCAATATTCTGTACATAATTCTTAGGCTACATATCTCTGTTAAATATTTGTTTTTACCATACATATCCTGTGGGCTTGGGTGATATCAGCTTTTTCACAAAGGTAACTTGGAGCAGATTCAAGAAGACTAGGGAAATGCCATCACACCTTGTCATGGTGAACCAACCAGTGTGTTGCCTGAGGGTACAGCCTTCAAACCATAAACATGTCCCATAAATCCTAAAAAACGTAATTATGTAGAAATTACCCTACTGGTATATTTACTTATTTTTTGTACAGTGCAGGTATTCTATTTTGCGAAAGAATGGAATACAAAAATATATATTGTGGACAAAATAAAAGCAGTTTTATTTTTCTGTGCTGCAAAATTTCATTTTAAAGGATCTTTCTGCAACAGAAATATGTCTCACTTTCCTTAATTTTCCCTCACCAACCAAGCCCTAATTAGGGCACATGTAATATAGAGGCCTCAACTATACTGTGCATCACTTATCTTCAGAGCTGCAGTCTAACTATGGAACTGGCTTTAATGTATCTTGCTAATGTCTTCCTTGCCATTAAGCGTTGGACAGGACTTGTTAATGAAGTCATTTGCTTTTATAAGGTGGAGAAAAGATCACTAGTGATAATAAGGTCCCCAGGGGACAGGCACATATATCTGAGCTTCTGGTTTTAGAGAAGCCGTGTGATGCGTTGCATGACAAATTAAGAAATGCTAAGCCCCTCCAGCAGTAACTGCGAAGGGGGTCATTCACTTTTCACCAGACAGGAAAGGCTTTTCCTAATTAGATCTGCCGAGCCCTACTGCATTGTATGCTAGTTCAGTCTGGCCGTAGGCGGGACCACTCATATATTTTGCCTCGCTATGAAACTAGCAGAAAGTAAATCAGCAAAATGTTTTAATAAAAGCATTATGAGAACAATAATATTATATTACACCTGAAAGTGGAGCTATTTTTCATCTCCTGATGAAGGTGTCATTTTCTCCATGCTTGGATTCTAATGTTCAATGAGAAATTGAGACTTGTAGGAAAATACCTCAAGAGAGTATGACCTATGATGAGTGTGTCTGCTTTCATACACTAAAGAAATGTCACTTCAATACTGATTGAACGTGAAAATGTATTAATTGGATATCCAAAGTACCAAGCTCAGTAAAATATTCCAGCTAAAGAAAGTTGGTCCATCAGTAAGGCCACCTAGACAGATAGTAGCAAGAATAATTTTATGAAGCCCAGCCTTACCAAAAAGAAGGTAAAAAGAGGGTAATGCCATCATCACTGGCTGCAAAGGGCATAAAGACTAGAGTAACTTAAAAAAAAATAACAATGTACATAATTAAGTACGGTAAGCAGTATGATTTTGGTAACAAGTTTAGATTATTTGTCTTCTGTCCAACATGGATTTTTGGCCATAAAGACTCATGACTCAAAACTAAAGTCTTGCCTCACAAGTGGTGGTATTAGTCAATGCAGCAAAACCAGTTCATAGAATAACTCTAATTAAACAGATGTATCTCTTACAAGTACTGCAGTGCAAAGTGCAAATGTGATTGCAATGTGTATCTAATCATTGAGTATCCGAGTCTCGTAATGTTAGATATATGCTTTAACACAAGAACAGGACCCTCTTCCCAATTTTGTATATGGACAATGTCAATATTATATTATTGCATTTTTTTATTCACGTAATATTCTGAGGTTCTATAAATAAAATGCCATAATTATAGTCCCCAGTTGTTATCAGTTTCCTTCTAAGCAGTGGACTAGGTAGTTGATCGCCTATATTTTATGACCCGAGACGTGTGTCCTATTGTGTCAAGTTGTTTCATGACTCTATACCTAGCGACAAGTAGTCTAGTGAGAATTCTAGCAACAAAGACCGACCTCCGTTGAAAGGCTTTCACTGGGGAGCCAATTCAAGAAAAACTGTGATGTTGAAATACTCTTCTTTCCATCCTAATGTAAAAATGCCTTTGGGCCATATTCTATTACCTGTGAAAAGTTTATAACAAGATTTTGTCTCGAAATCTCCCGATGGGATATAGCAGGAAATGGCAGAGTTTATAAGCAGTGGTAACCTTTTTAAAGTTTAATACAATAAGATTCTTACTGAGAACATAGAAGGAAGTTTAAGGATAACTCAAGTCATTACTCAACGCCTTCCCTCTGTGGCTTTTTCCAGTTTTAACTTGGAGACTGGGTATGATTTCCTGCACATCTATGATGGACCAGACTCTCTGAGCCCGCTGATTGGAAGCTACTTTGGATCTCAGCTACCAGACAGAATTGAAAGCAGAAGCAACAGCCTCTTCCTTGCCTTCCGAAGTGACGCCTCGGTCAGTAGTGGTGGATTTGTCATCGACTATACAGGTAACAAAAAACTAAATTGAGCCTTAATGATTGCAAACATGTTACCCTGTGTCTCTAATGTTGGCTCACTGAAACAAAAAAAATCCTTGTGTTGCCATTTATGATTATATTTTCACCTCTGAATGTGTACCACCTTAATCTGATCCAAATAACAGCTACCCGTTATTTCCCATAGTGTACATTAGGAGTGGGCTGCACTGCATCATCCTGACTGGACATAAGGCTAGAATAAAATATTCAGACTAATTGACTTTATTTATTTATTGTATGTATTTCTAGCGTAGGAAGGAGACACCGAAGTCAGGTAGGACTGTTAAGGGATAGTCCAGTAAGCCGAGGTCAGGGAGCCAGATATCAGGGTCGAAATGCAGGCCGAGGTCAGGATACCAGAGAACAGAAACGTTGTGGAATAAGCCGAGGTCAGGATACCAGAAGACAGAGTAAATGGGAACAAGCCAGGTAAGCAACAGGACAGCAAACGGAGGAATAGGCACTACCAAGATAGGCACGACCAATATAAGGCAATGACTGTAGGTTTCAGAGTCTCTTAAATAGGCACAGGAGTTTTGGCACTAATTAGAGTTTTCCCTCCAAATACTCAAAGTGCCGTTACGTCACTTCCTGCGGCCATCTTGTGTGTGGCGTAACCTCACTGTATAAGGCGAGGCAACTTCCGCCGGCGCCACTAGGTGGCGTGAAGAGGAACGAGTCCGAACACCGGCGCTGGACCTGTCTCCTGCTTGCAGCTGCCGGGATTCCTGCGTGGAGGCAAGAGGTCTCCCTCGCCTTTGCGGCAGCTGCTGCTGGGCAGAGACGGGAGGTCTCCCCCTTCTTTGCGGCGGCTGCGGCTGCTGGGCAGAGGCGGGGGTCTCCCACTTCTTCACAGCGGCTGCAGGGCAGAGGCGGGGGGTCTCCCTCTTCTTCACGGCGGCTGTGGTTGCCGTGCAGAGGCAGGGGGTCTCCCTGCGGCTGCCGGGGGGGACCCGGAAGATCTCCCCGCCAGGTATGTTACAATAACACTGTAGTGAGGTGGTGACGGTGGCAGAGGAATAGGTGTGTTGGTCACACAGCACAGTAGTCTACTTAAATTAACCAACAGAAAACATTTCATTGGCTTTTCTAAAAAATGGTGGCCAACAACACTGTTGTGGAACTATAGCTCCAACAGTGCTTAGCTTCACACACCTCTTTAGGATGGTTGTACCATGGGATTTGTAGCTCTATGAAGTTTTTACTAAATGGCTTGATTCTTTTTTGCTAGCAATCTGAAGACAGCTAGAGGTCCAGAATACGATCAGAAATACTAGCTCTGTGCATCAGCAGCATATTTACGCAGCTGTCTCAATATCTTACTGTAATTCAGAGTACTTCTTGTGCCGTGTTTGGATATTTGCTTACCCTTGTGTACTATTGCTTTCTAAAAAGATTTTTTTTGTTCTTCATCAGCAGCTAGCATCTCCACAGGTAGTAATAGGCATTATTTGTGTGAAGGCCGCTGAGAGCCTATAACTCTGCTGATGAAATTATACCATTCATAACATCCTAGCATGGAGCATTCCTTGGAAAACTCATTGGTCTTCCTCAGTTTAATACAACATGAAACTGAGGGGAAAAATGTATTACAGTTGCATATCTACTCATAATCTCACCATAACATAGCTACGGAGTAATCTTGCTTTATGGCTGCTTTGTAGTGATACATAGAAACATAAAATTTGAGGGAAGCCCATTTATACGACCCATTATTCCTGCTGTAAAGGCACAAACACTAGTTTTTTGGTCTTGTCTTTCAGGATAGCTTTATGCCGCCTTATTTCTATACCTGTTTACATTTCCCCACTGTATTAGCCCCAACTACGTCTGTTGGGAGGCTGTTCCATTAATCTGCCACTCTCTTAGCAAAGTAACACTTTCGTATCGTACGTCAAAGCCTGATGTACCAGGAATATCATTATTAGCACAGTATTTCTGCACCTGCAATGGTCCAAAACAGAGTAACCATTATGTTTCTTGCTTGTTGTAACTACACTCAAGATGCCTCGGCTGTACTTAACTAGACAAACAAGATGGCTGCTCCCAGCCACAACATTTAATTGATTTTGCTCATCTGGAACCTATAAAACCTATATGAAATCATTTCACAAAGCTAATTACGGGTAAACATACCTTGGTATAATTCTCCTCTAACACCACTATTTTGCAAGTAACGGCAGATAAGAAACTCGGAGCTTGCAAGTTGTATAGTTCTCCCCAGTAGCAATAAATTTGCCAAACCCAGATTGGATTGTGAATTTCAATCGTCTGCAGTGAGATTAGAAGACACTGTGGTGTTCATTAAATTCCACCATGAAATATTCCACTTTTTCTGTATTAACTCGTTTTTTGAATACAACAGAACTTTAATAGACAAAGGATTACCAGGAAAGCGAGCGCCTTGAGAAAGGGATATGCAAATCTCAATTAGGCAGTATTACACATTATAAAATCTCCTGTTAATGACACTAAAGGGTACGATGGATTATTGTTTCATAACATTTGTTATTCCGCAATTTGTATTATCACACCGCATGTCTGAAAGGCTAATGTAATCTTTAATATTTAACTTTTTTTCTTTCTAATAAATAGGTATCATAAACGTTTCATTTTGGTCGCTAATTGTAGAACTCATCATTTGTTTTAGCTTCCTGTTTAATTAAAAACGGAGATGTTTTAGTCCCAGGAAACGCACCTTCTAATGGTCAAATATCCAGGTCGGCCCGTACATTAAACAAACCAAAATATCAATCAAGTCAATGATTTATTGCATAGTGGATAAGATTATCTTAAATGTGTTAGCACTAGATCTATGATAGTCTAGTTGCTGCATGATATGTGTTTTTTTTGTTTATGTAGTCCACTTACAAATAATGGATCCCCTGTATTGACAATAATAAGCTGGGACATTATACAATAAGGAATGCTCTTGTCAAGGTATATGTGCTAATTCAATGCTGCATTTCAATACGGCTATGGATGTCCTCTTGAATAGCAGATATTGCCCTTCATCAGAAATGCAGCTTACCACGTAACCTGTCACTTCCCTGGTTTTTAGCAAGCAGCGACAATAGAACTAACATTAGTTGTGATATTTGAAAAGAGTTCTATTTCAAGCAATATATGCCAAATAGCAGGGAAGAATGAAGTTTGGAAGAGAAGAGCCTTTGGATCCAGCTCTGCAGAGGTGTGGAGGGGGGGTTGTTGCATTGTGTGTTCCTTGAAAGCTTTGCCACCCTTCACAGGAACACTCTAATGTCTGAATGGGCATAATGGTGTGTACGCTTTATTACTTTCTCTGCATGACTTACATTGTATAAGTACAGAGCTCCACAGAAGTGAGGGCTTTATCGGAGTAAAATCGGTATTATTATCAGATGTTAATGACGCCTAATGATTGGAGCAGTTTGGTGATAACAATCTGTGCTTTTCCCGGATAATGTAGGACAGTGAAGGATGAACACCCCTGCAATGCAGTCTCTCTAATGCCTCCTATAGTTGCAAAAGTCACAGATCAGACATAAGGACCTTTGCAACCGTTCTGTGTTCAGATAGTTTGTGTAGAAAAGATATCTAGGAGTGAATGGTGCACTTTTTTGTATATGGAGTTAGTTACTTGTTATAAAATTGTTATTGAATCACAATAAGGACACAGTAGTGGATACGGAGACAGGGATTCCCACGATGTGGATATATAGCATAATTTGTTGAAAACGTCTTACAAAAGACATGCCATCCAGCCAGGAAAAGACTGAAAAATATCAAAGGTATTACAGTTTTACTAACACTTATTTCTAGTATGTACATAAATTACAAGTCCAAATCTCAATCCCACAGTGTACTGATGTCACTTGTAACATCGTGTGATGTCATAGCATAGGAAGGCTTTGTAACTGGTTTGTTCAAGTGAAACAAGTGGATATAACAGTATTGGTTCAAGAATAAATTGAGTGGATGTTAATCTGTTTTACTGGGCCAAAATAGAAAATGATGTAGAGTTACACAAGCTTTGATGACCTCCAATGCTTCTTCAGGTGGACTGATGAAGAATTGCACGTAAAGAAGAGGAATCTGAGGCCCCAAAACCTTATTAGACTCTATACCTTTTTCTGTGTTGGCCCAAAAAGTATATTAACTTT
Source organism: Sceloporus occidentalis (assembly GCA_023333645.1). Classification (NCBI taxonomy): domain Eukaryota; kingdom Metazoa; phylum Chordata; class Lepidosauria; order Squamata; family Phrynosomatidae; genus Sceloporus; species Sceloporus occidentalis. Next base: position 13,665,071 of record JALMGF010000022.1, on the reverse strand, counting down.
GCTAGACGCTATCTGTTCAAGTATGATTCTTTGTTGAAAAAAGGTCAACTCGTTCCTGCGTCAAATATCTGCCTTTTAGTATTGGAGTTTTTCATTACATCTATTACAGAAACTGACATTTTCTTATATCATAATTTTAATTTGACCTAATGTTTTCAAAAACATTCCATAATGAAAAGGTGTTACAAAGGGATTCCACTATCTATCCACTGTCTATTTTGCCTTTGTGCTACCTTTGTGTGCATTTGTTGGCTGTGTGTCCAATTCCGTCCCAAAAGCTAGTCATATAGACTTTACCACACATCGTATACCATCTTGATGTTTATCCATATAATCCATATAAAAAATAGGAAATTAAAGCTGGCGCTCCAAACTTTTTTATCTGCTTGTTACCAGATTTCACTGAAATTCCACCTTTGACATTATTATAATCAGAATGACTTTTATGCAGCTTCATAATTAGTATATCTAGTATTATATTAATTTGTACTGTGTCTGCTATGAAAGAAATCCAGGAATTTACTAATACTGTCTATGCAGACTGTTAGTGGTACTCTACCTAATAATATTACAAATGGCTTGGTATATACATTTGTGTATACTAATGCCCCTGCCATTTTCTTGGATACCGTTCAGGAATCACATGTCAGGAATGTATTTGGCAGACAAAGTCCCCTCCAGCCATCTGTCCCAAGCTGTATGCCATCTTCACAGGGACACAATCCACAGCTGCTAGGTTTTACAAAACGGCCCCAGCATGGGCAGGTGGTAAACAAGGTGGAGCGGCCCTGGAGGAACTGGCAACTCGGCAAGTTAAGAGAAGGACAGGCAGCCATCTCAAGTGACAGACAGCAGAGAGTATCTCCCCCCACTGCCGCCAGGGACAGCATTATGCTTTCAGTTCAGAATAACTTCTACACCTCATTAAGGGCCGAGTTCACTGTTTCTGCCTGGATAATACTAATAGGAAAAAATAACATTTTAAAAATTAGATGCAACAATGTAAATCCAACCTTTTACCAAAACTGTACTTTTATTATTGCAAATCTAAATACCTCTATATCTGCCTAAACCTTACTTTGTATTACTCAAACGTTCCTTTAATTTAATAGCTATTACTAATACACACACTGAATTCCCTTTAACCAACTAGCGTTTTACCTAAACCTTCACATACTTCCCGACTATACCTGTTTGGTAAGGGACTAAGGGATTTTCTTTTCCCCCTTTTCTTGTTTAGGAGCTTTGCATATTTGCTGTGTATGATTATATAAACAACTGGTATACAACCAGCAGGAAATAAAAGATATACATTTTTATAAAAGGATTATGGATTTTTGTCTTAGACAAAAAAGAGTTCTCAATAGGTCCATTTGAAATGTTGGAAGGTATGCCCTCAAAATATTACTGCCACCAAGGAATACGTTAAGGATTGTCAGTAGTTGTAGTTGTCCGTAGTTAAGTGTGTCTTCCTAAACTGGTAATTCCCAACTTTGGTCCTTCTGGCCCACCAAAATGTCATTGTTTTACTATATCTTCTGAAATGCCCATGGTGCTTGTTAATCAGCATGGTGCATCGGTCAGAAAGCCTGACTGAATCTGTGCTGAAACCCTGAACTGATGAGGCGGCTTTATAGACCAGATTTGGGAACCATTTTACTAAGAAATCAATAATATACAGTAAATGTTCAGTTCCTGCTACCTACATAAACCTATTACTTGATTAGTGCAAAATATTAATACACAGGGTAGAATAATATATAACAAGCAATTCTATTGTGAAGTGATAACAGTAAGCACAGTGACCAATGGAACCAGTGTAATGTTCCCCAAGTACATGACTTGTGTATGCCAACTATATACATACTAACCTTCTTTTCCAAATGCTACATTTTATCATGCTATCTGATTTTTCGATCCCCTAAGCCACACTAAATAAAGATATTAATTAATGCCACATGGTAGCTTATTCCTAGAACACAAATATCCATGCCATAATCTGCAGAATAAAACATAATTAAAAAAACACCCAACTGCAGAAATCATGCTATTTTATATTCTCTATTTTCTTCCATGAAACTGTTGCAGATGTTGATCTGATTACCATTTTACTGTCAGGCATTTGATGGAATTTTTTGTTTATGATCCAGAGAACCCAAGGGAGTCCTGCTTTGACCCTGGAGCAATTACCAATGGCACCCGTGTTGGGAGTGACCTCAAATTGGGATCCACCATTACGTACTATTGTGACTCTGGCTATGAGATTGAGGGGGCATCCACACTTACTTGTGTGATGGGAGGTGACAGCAAACCAATCTGGAACGTTCCTCGACCCATCTGTACAGGTAATTGTTTTTCCTTTATTGTTTATGGGCAAGGAATTATGTCATATCAAGAGAGGGTTACACACAGTACCTGACTCACTGCAAGATATGTATACAATGTGATTATTGTGCAAACTTTAAACAGTTATCTTTTTACCATAGTAAACTTAATACAGTGACAAACAATTAAAAGATTACAAGAAACAATATTTGTATTGATATACAAGCCATAGAGGAAACATCATCATCAGGTAGCTCTGCAGTTATTTCTGAGCTACCGCTCTCTTAGTCCTCGGCAAACATGTAGAAATATCCTACACCTCTAGGCCAAGTGCTACAAGCGCCCTTACCTTCATCTCCAAAAATTAAATTAAACAAGTTAATACAAATATAACTATGGACTTTACTGTAAGGATCAACGCCATCAATTTACTACTTGCTCTTGGCAAAATAAATTCACAACCTAAATTTAAAACTACGCTTATCTTGTGCTTGTACAGTGCTGTGGAAAAAGTAATTTCCCTTTCCCGATTTCTTCTGTTTTTGGATATTTTAATATGACAAATATAACCTGAGTAAACACAAAATGCAGTTTTTAAATGGTGATTTCATGTATAGAATGAAAAAAAGTGATCCAACACTACAAGGACAAGTATTATACTAAGTCAGCCAATTAACCAAATGTAATTGATAATTGGGTTCAATTTTACTAGACACAACCAACAATCATTATTACTGTCAGCCCTGTTCAATCTAAACATCAATTAAATAGAACTTGTCTTGCAAAGTGAAGTAGGCTAAAAGGTCTCAAAAAGCAAGAGGCAAAGTCATTGACATCAGTCTAGAAATGGAGAATACATGGAAGAGTGGTGAACCTTTTGGTAGGCCAGGAGTTGCTGGCCTACCAAAATTCCTCCAAGAGCACATCGATGACTCATTCAGAGGATTACAAAAGAACCCGGACTAACATGTAAAGAACTGGAGGCCTCACTTGTCTCAGATAAGGTCACTGTTCACAATTTCACAATATGAAAGAGACTGTGCAAAAATGGTATCCATGGTAGAGTTGCAAAGCAAAAACCACTTATGTCACATTTGCCAAGAAAAATATTTTGATGACCTCTAAGCCTTTTGGGATAATATTCTGTGGACTGATGAGTCAAAAGGGGAACTTTGAAAGAAATGGGTCCATCTGGCATAAAGCTTACACAGCATTCCACAATAAGAACATAATACAAACAGTCAAACTCAGTGGTGGTAGTAGGATGGTCTCGTCCGGACCTAGGTGACCATGAATTCTGCTAGAAAAATCCTGAAAGAAAGCCTGGCCATCAGTTTGTGACCTAAAGCTCAAGTGTAGTTAGGTTATCCAGCAGGACAATGATCCAGGCTCCTTCTTGACTTCCATAGCTCAGGTTGTGACAGATCTGAGGCACACAAGTAAGCCCACTGAATGGCTCAAAAGAAAAAAAAAGAAAGTTTTGGAGTGGCCCAGTCAAATCCTGTCTTAAATCCCATTGAGATGTTGTGGCATGACCAGTTCATGATCAAAAAAACATCCAATGTGGCTGAATTAAAAGGATCCTGCCAAGAAGAGTGGGACAGAGTTCCTCCACAGCAATGTAAAAGGCTCATTGGCAGTTATTGGAAACATATGATTGCAGTTGTTGCTGCCAAGGGTCGTACAACCAATTATTAGGCTTAGGGGGCGGCAATTACTTTTTCACATGAGTGATATAGATTTTGTGTTTAATCATTTAGTCTTTGTCTTATATTAAAATTAGTTGGATGATCTGAAGCATTTAAATGTAAAAACTAAACAACAATAGAAGAAATAGGGAAGGGGGCAAATACTATTTCACAGCACTGGGTACATTTGATACACAAAAACACAAACAAATTCATTCACATTGCTTTTGTATTCGTGATTACCGTCTTGAATCTCAAGAGCGCCACTAGCAGATACCAGACTACATTTTTTGTACTACTATTCTAGGCAACAGCCTCATATGTTTCGTAGGAAGTTAGATATTAACAGTAAATTTATAAACTTAAAGATATTCCCATTCATGATGGTGAAGGTGTCTGTCTCTCTCTCTTTCCATTCCAGCTCCATGTGGAGGTCAATATGTCAACCAAGATGGCGTCATCCTGTCTCCAAACTACCCTCGTAACTACACAGCCAGACAGATCTGCTCCTATTTTATTATAGTTCCAAAGGATTATGGTGAGGATTTTAAGGCGATCATTAATAACCCAAACATGTCATTTCTAATATTGTTATAACCTATCCAAACTAAAGGCCAGTTCTGCTGGTCATCTTCTATCGATTTGTAAGTTAAATATTTGAAGTCCCTGACATCATTATTCATAAAAAAGCCAAAGACAGCCAGCTTCTTCTTCAAGAAAACATTCACTGGCCTTGCATAATTCATAATTAATATTGGATTTTTAAAGTCATCCTTATCCGGGGTGGAAGACTAGATGGGAGAGTGATGGGAGTTTTAGTCCTAAAAAGCTAGTGAACTAGAAGTACAAAATGTGTTTTTCTTATCTATATTATGTTATTCTGGAATTATAGAAGTTTACCTTTTCTTTTGTTTGTCTGCCTTTCATTATATTGTCTTAAGTGAGCTGTGTGTGCGACTCCTGAATGTACACACACATCAATTGGATAAGTTTACTAAGGGGCATGGGTACTTTTTTAATAGTTTTTACTACTTTCACAGTTTGATTTTGTATATACAGGGAGAATTATGGGGATTTTTTTTGTCTTTCTACTTTATGTTTTGTGATGGGGTGTTACTTGGTATCTCTGAATTGTTTAATTTGTTGTGAAATACCCTCATAGGATTCCCTAGGTAAAGCGCATGCTGCTTATAGGGTTATAGCCTAACATTAACTATAGCAAAACTACTAACCCTAAAGGGTTAAAATAGCTTGGACATTTGGTAAAACAGGCACCATCATAGACTGGAGCTTTACGTGCTGAACTGTGTTTAATGAAGATCAGCCTCGATGAGCTTCTTTATTTTGCCATTTGGTCTTTTTTGTTGATAAGTCTCTTAATCTTACAACCTTGATGACTTTGCATATGTTGATTAAAAATCCTTACATTTCTCAAAGTAATGGTTAATTTCCAGTAACAAATAACCAGCACTGGCAGGTTGTATTACGTCCTGCCATCGATTTATTTATCTGTGGTATTTTGTAAGTCAATTTGTATTGCATTTCTCTTCTTAACGGTGGACAGCCTTATAGTTGTCTTATGTTTATCTTTATAGTGGTCTTTGGGCAGTTCACCTTCTTCCAGACAGCTCTCAACGATGTGGTGGAAGTACATGATGGACCAAATGAGGAATCTCGTCTCCTAAGCTCTCTGTCTGGATCTCATACGGGTATAATGCAGATGTGGACAAAGAAGGTTTTGGAACTGAGGGATGAGTTTAAGTTTAGGTTTTAGCATTGTGTGGTGATTTATGGCCATACATAAAGAGTTCAGTTTAAACTGAATGATATACACAGTTTATGTCATAACTCGTTGTCCTTTTTTGCATTTCTACAAACATTTTGCCCAACCAAACAATAGAATGGGGAAGATTGGTGATGTAAGTGACTCTGACTATCACTGTTTGCACCATACATGGTTGTTCCAGTATCTAAGAAACAGTGGACCTCTGGGGATTTTCATAAACTATTTTCTGTAGAGTTTATAGAGAATGGTGCCATAAAAACATTTAATGAGTGGCTGTTCTGTGGACAAAACACAGTGTCAGAGAGGGGTCAGAGGAGAAAGGCTGGACTTCTTCAAGCCAACAGAAAGCTAGCAAAAATGCAACACTGGTGTATAGAAGGTGTTGAACCTTGATGGGCTACATCAGCTAATGATCACAGTAATGGATTGGCATTTAGTGTCCTCTAAATATATAATGCTCTATACTCTACACTATACTTTAACTACAGTCTCCCATATCATACACTTTATAGGGGTAATGTACATAGGTATTTTAAATTCAGGGGAGGGAAGTAATGAAGAGAGGTTATAAGGAAATGTAGGAATTAATAATAGAAATGGTTGTAAATTAAGGGTATAGAATGGCATAATAATAGGAATATGGAGCGCTTGTATAGAGCAATAGGCATTGTGAGAAGGTTGGGTTGTAATAGGAGTAGCTATATGGAGTATTCAGAACAGTTATAATAAGAAGCTAAATGGTTTTATTTTTAAAACAAGAGAAAGTAGTATGATTTTCTACGTTTTTTTTCTCTGGCATGAATTCCTACCACTCGACACTTGTGCATACATTGGTTAATTTTGTTTCTCTCTTTTGATTTTGCTCTTCAGCCAGAGCTATGTGCTGCAGAGTGTAATCCTGTGTGAGCATAGCCCATCTCACGCACCATGATCAGATCAGCATCCTCTCTTTGCAAATCCCCCCAGCAAGTTTATCTGCGAGAGGCAGGTCTCCCCGCTCTATAACACATGCACTCTTCTGTTGCAGGTGAATCTCTACCTCTTGCGACTTCCAATCAGATTTTAATTAAGTTCAGCGCCAAGGGGCAGGCGACAGCCAAAGGATTTCATTTTGTCTACCAAGGTAGGTGTGTAAATGGTGTGTCATGTCCTGTGGCTATCAAGCAGCGTGTGAGCCCCACTGGAACCCTGGAGCAGATTTTAGCTGTGTTCTGATTAGCTATGTTCCGATGTGTAGATTGGGACAGCGGATGAGAAAAATGAAAGGTGGGGGGGGGCGACAGGTGTATAGTGATGAAAAAGAAAACAGATGTGACTCAAAAGCATCGGGAGAGATATCACAGAGAACACAGACATCTGCAAGTAGTTTAGAGTACAAAATCTAATGGGTGCTCAGTGGCTGCCTCTGACACTGCAGAGGTAAAACATGCTTCTGAAGTTTCAGATTTTAAAAGGTATGGGTGTTGGACATGTAAGTCAGTGTGTTACATGCTACAATGAGTCTCTCCAATGAGTAGCTACTTTTACTGATACAAGCGTTCATATTTCTTGTCACACATGTGTATGGCTGTTACTCTTTCTTCCGCTTATGTCTTGTAATTTTATTCCATTACCCTTATGTTCTCTTAAGTGCTCTATCTCATTGTCTTCCTTTTCATTTAAGCTGTTCCCCGTACAAGTGCAACACAATGCAGCTCAATCCCAGAGCCCAAATATGGCCGACGTATTGGGAATGATTTTGCCGTGGGAGCGGTTGTGCGATTTGAGTGTATCCCTGGCTATGCACTGTTTGGCTCCAAAAATATTGAATGCCAGGCAGTGATGGGAGCTTTGGCACAATGGAATACATCTGTGCCCTCTTGTGTAGGTGAGTATCTCAATATGTGCAACAACATAGCAATCACTGTTGGCAATGTCTACCTAAAAGAGCAATGTCATTCCGTTGTCCAGAAACAATTATTCTCCATTTTGGTTTATTGATTTCTAACAACTTTCATTGTGGATATTCTCCTACAAGAGTCCATGTGTTGCTATTAACCCCCATCTCTCTATTTTACTTTTTTAAGTGCCATGTGGCGGAAATCTAACAGAACGCAAGGGGACAATACTATCACCGGGATTTCCTGAGCCATACCTGAACAGCCTAAATTGTGTGTGGAGGATCACTGTACCTGAAGGGGCAGGAATCCAGGTAGGCATAACTCCAAGTTATGATAACTAAAACACTGCATAGTTATTCTCAAACTTTGTCACTTAATCCGAGGTATGTTTTCAGAATTCTTATCAAAAAAGAAACTATTGCAGAATGACTTGTCATTTGTCATTGTACAAAAAATGAGGACTCCAAAAACTTTAAAAGATGTCTACCCAAAGGTGTACAGCAGGGTTAAGGTTAGGGTACTCTTCAGGCCACTTGAGGTTCTCCACACGAAACTCATTACAACATGTCATTATGTACCTTGCTTTATGTCTCAACAACGGTGCCGCAAAGCTGGAAGCATACAATTGTCTAAAATGTCTTTGTGTATTCAGTGTGTAAGTAAGTATGTTAGTATGTTAATGTGTGTAAGTATGTTACTGTGTGGGGGGGGAAAGCTTGGGGTGAGGGAGCTGTGGCATTTTTTGTTACACCACTGCCACTAAATACTTTACACTGTCATTACTTATTAATGCTCAGAATTACTTTGCAATGGCCTTCTAAAATATGAGAATATGATATGTAATTTCCTCAAATAGCACATTTATATCTTTGAGTTGCTTATACTTTTGCAGTTCAAAGTATCATTGAATTCCTTGCATCATTTTCACAGCTGCCGGATTAGAGAATGGTCCCCCTACTCAGAGAGCTGGCATGGACATTCATTACAACAGAAACCACTCGCCCTAGACGTGCCGCTGTGCAATACTTATGGCTTGTTTCCTAATTGAAGTTCTGTTTAATAGGTTGTCCAACTTGCTCTCCAGGGGATGCTCTGAACGTCACATATTCGGAATGTCACCAAGTTCAGTTTGCTCTGCTGTTACCACTTATTATGGCTAGAATTTTTTATCTTTTAAGACAGCACAAAGTAATTCGACACCAGGAGGCTTACCCACCTCTTTAGTGATAAGACAGGCTCTCTGTGGCATAGTGGAGGGTGTACCTCTTTGTGTGCATTCGTAATAATGTTAAGAAATCCAAGTAGTAAAAAAAAACTGGTATCAAAGAATAATAAAAATATTACTGTTGATCAGCAAATTGTTGAATATTAATGATATATGTATGCATACAGGTGTATGTGTATAGATGTATGCTCTATGTATGCGTATCCAGCACTTTTATTAAATCTTAATACTCGCTTGAGGACTCTGGAGAAGAAGTGTGTGACCCTTCTGACGCTTTTCTGATTGGGATTGCGTTTCCCGTGCCTTTCCAGGGACTATAATTCAGTCCTATGAGAACTGCAGTGGTTTAAGACACATCAGGGCTTCTGGAACATTTCAGCAGACCAAGAAATTATTTAACTAACAGGCGTATATTGACAGTCCCGGGTGTATCAGTCCCCTAGCAATTTGATAGCAATGCCAATAACTCCAGCTGGGAATGGACAAAACTAAAGAAAACATTTGTATATGTTAAATAAGAGGAACAAAAAAATAGAAAGACGCAGTATACTCCAATATAATGCTGCCTGTGAGACAGTTTTTCAGTCCTCCACACCACCTTACAATGTGGCTACATTTACCTACACTGGGATAAAGGCATTCCTGCATTGGAGTATACTCTGTGTTGATCGTTTATGTTGTATTCCCTTTAAGAAGGTTATGTGGCTGTATAGGCCCCCTATTGGTCCAGGAGACCTCCTAAATCTCCCAAATATCAGACCCAAGCAGACATCCTTTGATACGAGAAACCTGTTAACTTCCCGAAGGACTGAAAGGAGTTCTCTGTCTGACTCTGGCCAGATACCTCTAAGGAAATGGCAAGCTTGACCTGTTTGGAATGGCCAAATCATGTAATACCTAGAAAAATGAAAGTCCTCCAATCTAAATCAAACTAAACTGACTCGTATACATTTCTGAAAGTAAAATAATGAGACATGTCTTATGTATGCAGATTGTTTAATAAGTAATTCATTTCTCTGCATGGGTTTTTGTCCCTGAGTTGGTTATCACGTATAATCTTTGTATCCAAGACGAGGAACCTGTTCTGACACCTTGTATTTTGCTGTGTATTTCACGTCAAACTTTCTTAGCCAGAATCTGGTTGATCTTTGTCAGTATCACGGTGCCCTGCCAGTTTGCCTACATTTCATTTCTGATGCTACTTATTGTTTGTGTGCCTGTCTCCCCTGCAATACAGTATATGCACATGGATATATAATGAGCTAGACAAGTTATTAGAGATTGAGGGGCTTCACTTTGAAAATGTTAAGATGCCTCCACTGAATTCCTTCAAATAAGGAGAGCACATCTGCAGGTGTATCCATGTATACTTTGAATGTGTCTAAGCTTAATGTTACTGTGGGTGATAACTGATCTTCCATGTAGGGCTCAAAGAATCAACAAATATCTTGGTATCTTTAATCTTTTGGGATATTTCTTTCACTCCATAAGACCAGAGTAGTTTTACTGCCAAAGCTTGTCATCTTATCCCTCTCGGGGTTGTATCAGCTTATGCGTAGTGCATAAGTAAATTCTTAATAGTAGGTTTGAGAATTATTCCACCTTTTAATAAGCATATCAAAACCCACTATATTTTAACAACTGGGTTGTACCACTTCTATGTCTCCATTTAGATCCAGGTGATCAGCTTTGTCACGGAACAGAACTGGGACTCACTGGAAGTCTTTGATGGTGGAGACAATACGGCCACCATGTTGGGCAGCTTCTCAGGTAAGAAAATTAACAATGGGTTGTCCCTAAACCCATTAAAAACAATGCATTGTGAGCTCGTACATGTACGGGCTTTGTCACGAAGGGGTTAAAAAACTTAACATTTTATGAAGATAGCTGCAAATAGCCACAAGCCTTAAAACAAGTTGATACTTGTTTAGCTTCGGGGTTTCCAATATAGGAGTTCACAATTATCTGATGAACAGGGGGGTAACTAGAAACCCCAGGACATGACAATTGCCCTGGGCCCCCCCCCCAACTTCACCAAGCGCCATGTCCCACAGTGCCACCTTTGCCCCTAAAGAGTTTGTGAATACCTCCTTTGCCCCCCAAAATATTGTGAGTGCCCCCTTTCCCCCAAGCAGCTTGTTAGAGCCCCCAGAACAGCTTAGCTGTGCCCCTTGCCACCAGAACAGCATACGCTCTTGCACACATATGTAAACAACACACACTTACTCATACCCAATAAGTCACATGTACAAACTCATTATAATGCACAAAATCCCTTTCACACCACTCGGGCTAATACACAATCCATCTCACACCACTTACTCTTCCATGCTCGCACACAAACACATATACACATTCATGCTTACATGCACTTGAACATAGACATCCATGTTCCCATACACTTGAACATAGGCATTCATGCTCACATACACTTGGACACAGGCATCCGTGTTAACATACACTTGAACATAGGCTTCCGTGCTTACATACACTTGATCATAGGCATCCATGCGCACATACACTTGAACATAGGCATCCATGCTCACATACACTTGAGCATAGGCATTCATGCTCACATACACTTGAACATAGGCATCCATGCTCACATACACTTGAACATAGGCATTCATGCTTACATATATACAAACATATGTACTCCCTACCTTTAAATAGTACTGTTAGAGTGACACGTTCCATAATAATGCAGAGTGTTTCACTAAATAGCTCACATTGAATGAGCTTTTGCAATGCTGTAAAAATATGTTCTTCTGTCTTCAGGAACTACTGTACCTGCTTTGCTTAACAGCACCTCCAACCAACTCTACCTGCATTTCTTCTCCGATATCAGCGTGTCTGCGGCTGGCTTCCATCTGGAGTATAAGAGTAAGACAGGACTTGTGTTTTGATGTATGTAGGATTTGTGTGCTATGTTTTATGTGAAGGCAGCAGTAGTGATTGGATGACAGGCTTACTGATTGAAATTGTACTTAAGTAGAATGGTTAAAATATACTGTGGCCATGGGTGAAGCACTCTGTAAAGTTGCATTGCAACCAGAGTCAGCCGTATGATTGTGTGTGTCAACTGTTTACCAGTGCTCTCTTTCTACCAGTGCATACATAAGCCAACCCATAGAACTGCATTACTGTTTTAGTTAGAGGCTCAGTCCAGCTAGACTGACTTCCATGCTTCACAAATCATGCCTATATCACCATATGTACAATCTAGCTGTGTCTGTGCTCAGTCTCAAACACAGGAGAGAACCTGGCTGCAACTCTAAGAGTTCAGCTCCATGGGACACCCCTTAGGTCACACAAACGATGAGGTAGTCTTTATTGAACGAGTACCACCCAATCAACGCATCATTTTCACCTTGTGTAAACTGCATTTTGGTACTAATGATATCTGACGGCCTATCTCTCTTGGGATTACACACAGTACAGCTGCTTTCTGCAGTAACGTTAGCTGGCACTTTATGCTCTGTCCCTTGAAGGCACAGCGAAGGTCACCTCACAGTGACAGATGTTAAAATTGGCATTCACATTGGTTCTGACAGCTATGCATAAAACAGATCGCACATTATCTATGTATGTATGACTGCCTATTTATTTAACTATGGGGTTTATTACTCTAGCTGAAGTTGAGACAAAAATGCTCCTGAAATATTAACTCCGTAAGAGCAGATTTCTAAGATTTGTGCACTGAATTTCAGATTATGCATTGACATACTAGTCTATCTACCTCTACATTATGTGTGGGTGTATAATAGTAAATAACATTGTTGATAGATAGATAGATAGATAGGTAGGTAGGTAGTCTGTTTTTGCAAATGTTTTGCTTGCTCCATCTGTTTGCCTTCTATACATGTTCCCTTTCTGACCTTAATTCTTCTTGGATGCAGCCGTTGGGCTTTCCACTTGTCCAGAGCCAGCTGTGCCCAGCAATGGGGTGAAAAGTGGAGAACGATACCTGGTGAATGATGTGGTTTCCTTCATGTGTGAACCTGGATATTCTCTACAGGTACCAGACTAGACCCTACAATGAGCTAGGAGGACCGCGCATTACCTATAGATATCAGGGTCTTGCATGATTATTATACAAGCTATCATTGGGCAGATGTTTCGGATAATTAGGAACTTCTGAAATACCAACGTAGCCATTCATGTACAATCACTGCAATGTTCTCAAAACAAATGGGCCTTTTTTAAATCTAAAAGAAAAAAAAAACCTAATTCATAGACTATGGGTTATAATTTAATTTTGACTTTAAAATGGCACTAATTGAATCCTGTTAATGTATAATCAATAAACTCACTTTGGTTCACTAGTAATAATGACAATTATGACAATTCTCACATCACAGGGTCACTCCCATATATCCTGTATGCCGGGTACTGTCAGACGATGGAACTATCCACCTCCTTTGTGCATAGGTTTGAACGTTTTATGTATATATATATATATATATATGTGTGTGTGTTTCTGTTTGTGTATGCAAGTCCCATAATAAAGAATGAACCCTGTTCGAAAGCTAAGTCTGGCCTGTGTGCCTTTAGGGACCCCATGCCCCACATTTATACCCTGTCAATACCCTGCCAATATGCCATGCAGGCAGATAGTTCTATGTCCAGGGTATCTTATCCCTTCTTTGCAAGAGAAGCTCTGGGATGTTGGCCATTTATAACACATAGTGATAACAGAAACATGAAATATTCACCACTTTCTTGCAAACTACTTCTTTAGTAAATACCTTGCCAATGTACTCTATATACAGTCTGTATCTTACTTATTGATTTTTGTCCACTTTGGCTCTTTTTAATATAGCTGAGCAAGCTAGGATTGGCCCGTTTCTTTTACGGTGAAAAAGTGTGAGCCAGAGCTTCCCTCTAACCCACCTCTGTACTATCTTATGTATTTCTTTATGTTGTGTTCAAGTCCAGCCACTTCTACTTTTTTATATAATAATTTCATCACATCGCCTTATTAATGTAATGTCAAGTTGCAGACACAGTTGAATTATCTTGCCAGTTGCAATTACAGCGCCAGTGTATAAGGCAGTAAAATGTATGTCACTAAAGAACACAGGCTGAATAGCATACTAGCTGAAGAGGCCTTTCTTACAGCAATGAACATTTTACTGCAACACGTAAAGGAATATTATACCCTTCCTACTGTATTGCTATTGCTCTGATTGCCACCTTGTGAATCTTCAGCTCAATGTGGCGGAGTCCTGGAGGACATGGAGGGTGTCATACTGAGTCCTGGCTTCCCGGGAAACTATCCCAGTAATTTAGACTGCTCCTGGAAGATCTCCTTGCCTGTAGGCTTTGGTGAGTGCATCAGTATCAAATTACAGTAACCGCTACCTGCAGAACTAGTTACATGAGTGTAATTATGATAACATTACATTAATTAGATTACAGTGTAATTAGATTATTACTATCTTTTATTTCTATAGCGCCAACTATTTACGCAGCGCTTAATACAATACATATATTTAAGGGGTACGACAAGATGAGAATTGACAGACTAAGACAAACCGATACATTAGGTTTAGAGAGCCCTGCCCGCAAGTTTACAATCTTGAGGGAATGGGGGTTATTTAGAAATATTAAATCTGATGAAAAGTAATTGCATTTTCTCCACTTTTTTCCATTTTGCACTTAAATTGTTCTGATATATAACCATACAGTTGTAAAAGAGCATTCCTCGAGCAAACACATTCCATTGGCTTCCAAGGAGGCTGCTTCACATTTAGAACTTTGCTAATAATTTAGTTTGATAAATATATAGGTATGTAGGTATTACGCCATATACATTAACAGTACTGTGGAAAGGTATTTCCCCCCCTTCTTAATTTCTTCTCAATTTTTGCATATGTGTCACACTTAAATGTTTCAGATCATCAACCTAAATGTAATATGAGACCAAGGTAATCTGAGTAAACAGTAAAAATGCAGTTTTGAACTGATAATGACATGTTTAGAAGGAAAGAAGCATTCCAAGCCTAGCTGGCCTTAAGTGAAAAAGTAATTCCCCCCTTAATTACAAAGTCAACCAATTAACCAAATGTAATTGAAAATTGGGTTTAATTTCACCAGACACAACCAGGCAAAAGTACTGCCAGCACTGCTGAATCAAACCAAAATTAAATAGAACTTGCCTTGCGAAGTAAAGTTGACTAAAAGGTCTGAAAAATCACTTCTAAAGAAATTCAAGAACAGATAAGAGTCATTGACATCTATCAGTCTAGAACGGTTTACTAAACCATTTCTAAGGCTCTGGGACTCCAATGAACCATAATGAGGGCTATTATTTGCAAATCGAGAAAACTTGGAACAGTGGTGAACCTTCCCAGGGGTTGCTGGCCTTCAAATTTCCCCAAGAACGCATTGATGACTCTTCCAGGGTTTCACAAAAGAACCCAGACTAACATGTAAAGAACTGCAGGCCTCACTCTCCCCAGCTTAGGTTAGTTTTCACATTTCCTCCATAGGAAAGGGACTGTGTAAAAATGGCATCCATAGGAGAGTTGCGAGACCAAAACCACCACTGACCACAAAGAACACAAAAACTTGTCTCACATTTGCCAAAAAATACGTTTGGGATCATTTTCTATGGACTGATTAGCATTCCACAATAAGAGCATCATACCAACAGTCAAACACGGTGGTGGAACTGGGATGTCTAGGGCAGTTGTGATGCTTTAGGACCTGGACAACTTGCCAGACTTGATGGAACCTATCAAAAAAGCAGAATGTCTGACCATCAGTGCGTGACCTGAAGCTCAAGCACAGCTGAGTTATGCAGCAGGACAAACTCTCCAGTGTGGCTTAATTAAAACAATTCTGCCAAGAAGAGTGGGACAAAACCCTCCAAAGACATGTAAAAGACTCACTGGCAATAATCGCAGGTGTGACCATCAAGAGTGGTATAACAAATTATTAGGTTTAAGGGGCAATTACTTTTTCACATGGGCGATATAGGTTTTGAGCAACGCTTTACTTTCGATAAATAAAAAGATTATTTAAAAGCTGCATTTATTGTTTACTCAGGTTATCTTTGTCTTATGTTCATCTCAGTGCAATTTTAATTTAGAAGTCGCTTCTTGGTGAAATAACCCAGTATATGAAGAATATACCAGAGTGGTAGTCTAACCACCAGACCTAACACACTATCACCCTAACTTCAGTTACCGTCTTAAATGCCTAGTCCAATTTAATTCCTTTTTATCTACTGGTGTCTGCATCTTATAACCATTTAGGTCTTAAAAACAGTATATGAAATTAGAACAATATAGTCTTATTGCCTTTAAAGCAACACTCCCCTGTACATCATCATTTTATTACTTTTAAAGCAATAAACTCTTATACTAACTTTGCCACTTCAACAAAAAATGCAGATAATTACTGACCTAAATATTACGATTTTAATTCATGTATTTCTGCCAACGGGAGAGAGTGGGAGACTTGCAATGAACTGATTAATTATTAATCCGTGGTATGGTCAATGTGCGGAATTAATTGCACGCATGCCACCAAGCACAAAACTGTTTTAGGAGCTAATTAAAACTGGTTATTTGTTCATGCAGGGCTCTAATGAGATGAGTCCCCCCCCCCCGTAGGTCTGTTAATCCCTGATGTATCTGTCACGATGAGGTGGAATGTGGAAATGTGTTTTTATCTGCACACGTGAGTTTCACGCACACGTTATCAGATGCCTCCTTTGCTTCTAACTCAAGTGTTTGTTCTAGAAAGGTTTGATGCATCAATTTGGGATAATGATAGATTACTATAATTAAAAACCATACCTCTTCTTAATTTCCGCATTATTGTTCTGTAAATTAGTAAAATTGGAAATTACTGAAAAGCGTATTGGGTATGGTCTGGTGAATTATTACAAACGTAATATTACAAATATTACAAATTAATTTGATGCAGGCACTCAATATGTTTTTCCATGTTATATCTGAAGATTTACTAAAATATTTCCATTCTTGGAAAACAAAGCATACATTGGTGTTTTCATTAAAAAATTAATCAGGCGGTTCTTTCATTTCATTAATGTCTTAAATTCTGCCCACTATACTGCTTGTTGAGTAGACCCAAATATTGAGAAAGTCTTATTACAAACTTATTCAAGATACAACCTTACAGCCTGTGCTGCAGCCTATGCAAAGTTAAAGTCATCCTAGCAATTCCTCAGCAGGGGTAGGAATGGACAAGCTTTGTGACAGACATTTGAGTTATAGGCTGCATGGACATCACAAGACCTGTGATTGACACTGTTGTACTTGGGACACTTTGTCTTCCCTTGTTCATCAGTATTTTCTTAGTGGTCTGTCAAGACCACTTCTTCTGGACTTTTCCAATGGACATCTACAGCAGAATCAAAGCAATAATGCACCTGGCTACCAATGAACATCAAGAGGTGTTTAAACATCAAAACTAAACAGTTATCGCCTAGGCTTACATCTAATTGGATAAAGCTCTCTTACTTTCCATACATTTTACATGGACCGGTAAGCCAAAATAGAAAGAGGCACATACATTATTTTTCTGAATTTTTTTATGTATTATTTGTATGCTTCTTTATGTATGTATGCAAGCTTAACCTGATCGTTCCATGACTTGTTCTCCATCCAGGAGCCCACATTCAGTTCCTCAGTTTCTCTAGCGAAGCCAACCATGACTTTGTTGAGATCCGGAACGGCCCATACGACACAAGCAGTGTGATTGGTCGGTTCAGTGGGGCAGAGACCCCAGGTTCCCTCCTTTCTGCCTCCCATGAGACCTCTATATATTTCCACAGTGACCATTCCCAGAACAAGCCAGGATTTAAATTGGAGTACCAAGGTGAGGAAGATGACATGTGTCTAGGCATGGGGTCATCAGAGACCTAATGACTGAGGAATAATCTTAATGTGTGTATGGAGGACTACCTAAAGCACAGAAATGAATATACACTTACAGTGCATTACTTTTCTGTGATACATATTTATTACCTCCTTCTCATTGTAATGGCTAAATTTGATTAAACAAACACAATAAAAGTAAGGATAAAATATATATTAAAAAAAAACAGCTAACTGAGGTATTTATTTATGCAGTTTTGGTTGGTGGGTCTGTTGTTGGTGGTGTCTGGGACAAAAGGCAGCCAAAAATATGTAATGATGTTTAGTAATTGAAAAAATATATGTATGTATATATATATAGATATATATATATATATATATACACACATATCTAAGAGAACTTTCTCTTTAACAATTAAAGAAAACAAAAAACACAGTTCCTGGCAGTTTACTAAATGCATTTAATAATGCATTAAGTGCGGATGACTGATCCACATTTGAGCAAGACAGAAGTAACGCATACACTTTTACAGAATAATGATGCTTCTTCATGCTCAGCAAGGTCCTGCATTGATTTTGTCGCCCAATAATAAATTATCTTTTTATTTTTCTATAGCGTATGAACTTCAAGAATGCCCAGATCCAGAACCTTTTTCCCATGGTGTGGTCAGAGGGGCAGGATACAACGTGGGGCAGTCTATCTCATTTGAGTGCTTTCCTGGCTACCAGTTGGTAGGACATGCTGTTCTGACATGCCAGCATGGCACCAACAGAAACTGGGACCACCCATTTCCTCGGTGCGAGGGTACGTCTATTTTTTTTCCTACTTTAGGAGTGCACATTTTCCATAATACAGCAACATAAATCAGCATAAGCATGTAGCTGCGTGTGTTGTGTATAGGTGTCTGTAAAATTTTTAAACATTATTTATAAACACAAATGTAGGTTGAAATATGACCTACATAGAATATTGTTAATCCATCAGTTCAGCTTTTGTGTTTATTGACTGGGTAACATTTATCTTTGCAAGTTCTTACTCTTAGAAAATGTCTTAGAATATATTTATTAATAACAATTATAATAATGATCAGGCGCTAACTATCATACAATATTGTGTGAAAGTTATCGATAATGCTGCAAACACTTGAAGTATAGCCCCAAAATACCACCAATAATCATAAAAGATAGAAAAGTGTTGCGCCGAAGAAAATAATAATTATTCATAAATCAAAATGTGAAAGTGACTATTATTATTTCATAATTATTTATTGTTCATTTATTATTATTGAAATAATAATAGTCACTTTCACATTTTGATTTATGAATAATTATTATTTTCTTCGGCGCAACACTTTTCTATCTTTTAAGAATATATTTATTAGACTATTATTAATGTAGTCTAATTATTATTTATTAGGGTACATACTAATGGTATGATTTCCTAATCCTGTTGCATTCCTTCTTTCTGTCTCTGTTCTGATTAGTGCCATGTGGAGGTAATGTTACAGCATTCAATGGTTCGGTGTATTCTCCTGGTTACCCTGGTCAATATCCCAATTCCATGGACTGCACCTGGCTCATCACAGTTCCTCTTGGATTTGGAATTCACATCAACTTCACAATCCTGCAAATGGAGGCTCCGAATGATCACATCACCATCTGGTAGGAACTGCCCAGACATTAATAGCTCCACTGCTAATTTAGTGCATTGTGTCAAATGCAAAACATTCTGACTTCTGGATCCCTGCTTTAAATTTCAAAAAAGTATTTTAAAAGTTTCTGTCATCCTACAAATGTAATCACAATGCTTGTCCATATACCTCTAAGGTTACATTAATATGTACAGAACTTTAAGAGACAATGGAGAAAACTGGGGGTCTATAGGTCTGCACTACACCAACTATATTATTAAGAGGCACATTTAAAGTGAACCTGGTCTGCAGATGGTGGAATGATCTATGCATCAGAAACTTTGCTTTCTTGATAAAATCCTACTTCAAAATCTCAACATGGAGACATATCGAGTTTAAATTGTAAAAATTGCATTTCACCTTTCCAAAGCATATATATATATATATATATATATATATATATATATATATATAATCTACATTCAGATAATACTTAAAACCAAACAAATTACAAAGTACAAGGCAAAGGAAGGACATGTGAGACATGTTTGATGCTGATATAGTTGTTATGACCAGAAACATAAGAGATCAAAAGAAATTATAAATCTGAGTATTTAGTGACTGATTAATATTATCAAATGGAGCCAAGATCAAGGGTTCTGACCTTATAAAATGTACTCTCTGAATGCATCCAGAAATGAATCGAACACATAGAAATACAGTGGAAGCATTGTTCTTTAAATCCCTCTAAAAATAGAGGGTCAGAGACTTGGTATGTATGCTATACTGTGCAAATGTTTTAGGCAGATGTGAAAAAATATTGCTGAATAATAACCATACCTGGGAACTCTCCAGGTTTGACCCAAATCCTCCTTTAAATGGGGTGCTTCCCGCTACTGTCAGCGGGAACGCCCCCGACGTCAGCGGGACCGCCCACCAATGTCAGCGGGACCGCCCACTGACATCAGTTCCCAGGCATGATAATAATGCTTTTAAAAATTGACATGTTAATAGTTTCTTTTTTTATCATTTAACTAAATGCAAAGCCAGTGTCAGGAACCAATTTTTCGCTGCCTGAACCATGGCTTTTTTATACCTGTGGCGTTTACATCTGCAACCACTAGTGGCCACCCTCCACCCTCTGGAGCACTCAGAACTCAGGTGTGCCTTGTTACCTGGGTTGAGCCCTAGTCTACATCCAGCTGGGCCTTGTTACCTGGATTGCCCTGCCTTTCAGTGAGGGCCTTTGTATTGAAGTCTATGGACCTTTCTGCTGTGGCTCTGCACCTGGTTCCCTGCTTTGTGTCCTTCCAAGTGGGCTTTGTGCCCTTCCAAGCGGGCTGTGTGCCTTTCGTGCCCTTCCAAGCGGGCTGTGTGCCTTTCGTGCCCTTCCAAGCGGGCTGTGTGCCTTTCGTGCCCTTCCAAGCGGGCTGTGTGCCTTTTGTGCCCTTCCAAGCGGGCTGTGTGCCTTTTGTGCCCTTCCAAGCGGGCTGTGTGCCTTTCGTGCCCTTCCAAGCGGGCTGTGTGCCTTTCGTGCCCTTCCAAGCGGGCTGTGTGCCTTTCGTGCCCTTCCAAGCGGGCTGTGTGCCTTTTGTGCCCTTCCAAGCGGGCTGTGTGCCTTTTGTGCCCTTCCAAGCGGGCTGTGTGCCTTTTGTGCCCTTCCAAGCGGGCTGTGTGCCTTTTGTGCCCTTCCAAGCGGGCTGTGTGCCTTTCGTGCCCTTCCAAGCGGGCTGTGTGCCTTTCGTGCCCTTCCAAGCGGGCTGTGTGCCTTTCGTGCCCTTCCAAGCGGGCTGTGTGCCTTTTGTGCCCTTCCAAGCGGGCTGTGTGCCTTTTGTGCCCTTCCAAGCGGGCTGTGTGCCTTTAGTGCCCTTGCAAGCGGGCTGTGTGCCTTTCGTGCCCTTGCAAGCGGGCTCTCTGTCTGTCGTGCCCTTGCAAGCGGGCTCTCTGTCTGTCGCGCCCTTGCAAGCGGGCTCTCTGTCTGTCGCGCCCTTCCAAGCGGGCTCCCTGCCAAGAGACTTATTACCTGTATTTTATTTTGCAATACGTCCGGTTACTTGCTTAGACTATATTACCCTTATTTGCTGGTCCTGTTATATACATGAAATACACTGCATTACCTGGATTTCTGTTTGTGGTGTCTTTGTTTGCATAATCATGCACCGTGGGTTACATACTGAACCCCAAGTATCCCCTGCGCATGGGCTCCTACCTGACCTGATCACCCGAGTCCTGACAGAATACAAAGGCCATTACAAGGAGTCTGCGGGGTTACTTTCAGTCATCAAAGTGATAGGAGAATGCTTGCTTGAACTGTGCAAATCATTAATGCAAATCTGGGACTCCAACTCCAATCACTCTCATGAAGACCATTCACCTACACCTGCTACATCACCTGAGAAATCCAACAAGCCTGTTACCAGTATGAAAAAGGAATCTCCTAGAAAATCTAGGAAACGTGAACCCCTTACCACAACCGAATTACAACAAAGGCGTGATGAGGAATCTTGCTTTTACTGCGGCAAAAAGGGACACTGGATCACGCAATGTCCTCTGAAACCAGCTAAACCCTCTGCAACCCACAGCAACAAACCCCAGGCCCAGGAACCTGCATGTGACAACAGCAACGCATCAAAGCTGGAGCACACCCTATCTCTTCCCCAACCTGGTGATCCTGGGGTTAACCAATCCACAGTACCTGGCACTTCTGCGCCATCTGTAGCCATGTCGGATGACCTCCAGACCATCTCTGATGAAACTGACTGGTCTGATATGGACAGCATGTCTTCAGATGCTTCTGTTGCTGATACAACAGACACACCCGCAATTGATAACCCCACAGCTGTTTGTGCAGTTGGGACCACCACTCCCATTACTCCCAGGAATAAGAATCGTAGACCCCAAACAGCAAAACACTCCTTAGGGGCTCCTGGTTACATCCTAGCATCTGACGGGACAATTGTGCATAGTAAAGAACTTAAGCATTACGAGCAACAGCTGCGTGAACAGAAGTCTGTTAAGCCTGCCACTCCAGCCTTGAACCAGTGCAGTTCGGGTACTACCCCCCTGCCCCCAGAGGTGCCCTGGGTACAGGGCAGCTTCTTGACCCCTGGTGCATGGACAGCCAAGAAAGAGAGCGTATGGAACAGTGCCATCATGTCTATGTATCCAGCATCCAATACCACTATGTCTTACAACTGCACTGCAGATGACCTTTCCTCAGACTGCGTCATTGCCTCTAACGGAACTGTAGTAAGAAAGGAGGACCTGCACGTATTTGAAAAAGCTCTACGTGGTAGGGCTAAGAGTTCTTACCACAGGTTTTGATACTGCCTCTCTACAGTCCCAGGAGCACCCGGAGGGGGTACTGTCAGGAACCAATTTTTCGCTGCCTGAACCATGGCTTTTTTATACCTGTGGCGTTTACATCTGCAACCACTAGTGGCCACCCTTCACCCTCTGGAGCACTCAGAACTCAGGTGTGCCTTGTTACCTGGGTTGAGCCCTAGTCTATATCCAGCTGGGCCTTGTTACCTGGATTGCTCTGCCTTTATGAACCTGCCCTGCCCTTCAGTGAGGGCCTTTGTATTGAAGTCTATGGACCTTTCTGCTGTGGCTCTGCACCTGTACTGTTCCTGGTTCCCTGCTTTGTGTCCTTCCAAGTGGACTCCCTGCTTTGTGTCCTTCCAAGTGGACTCCCTGCTTTGTGTCCTTCCAAGTGGACTCCCTGCTTTGTGTCCTTCCAAGTGGACTCCCTGCTTTGTGTCCTTCCAAGTGGACTCCCTGCTTTGTGTCCTTCCAAGTGGACTCCCTGCTTTGTGTCCTTCCAAGCGGGCTGTGTGCCTTTCGTGCCCTTCCAAGCGGGCTGTGTGCCTTTCGTGCCCTTGCAAGCGGGCTCCCTGCCAAGAGACTTATTACCTGTATTTTATTTTGCAATACGTCCGGTTACTTGCTTAGACTGTATTACCCTTATTTGCTGGTCCTGTTATATACATGAAATACACTGCATTACCTGAATTTCTGTTTGTGGTGTCTTTGTTTGCATAATCATGCACCGTGGGTTACATACTGAACCCCAAGTATCCCCTGCGCATGGGCTCCTACCTGACCTGATCACCCGACTCCTGACAGCCAGTGAACAGAAGAAAAATCCAAATCAATATTTTGTGTGACGACTCTGCCTTCAAAACTGCCTTTAAATTTAAACATTAGATTTGTATCAGTAAATTCAAAACTCCCCACAAAAAAAGGCATACAATAATTCAGTGACAAATTGTAGTGACATTGTTAATAAAAAAAAAAAAGTTTCATATAAGGAGATTTATAAGAAGTAGATAAAGAAATTGCTAAATTCTAGTTATGTGTGAGCTAAATAACACATTATACACATTGCTGAATCTATGTGCACCTAAAAAGAAGCATGTTAACTATAAAAATAAGATACTGAAGAAAATTGATACGATGGTGCAGGGAGTATTATGAATTGGTGGCAATTTCAGCGCTATACTAGATAGTAATATGGATAAACCTTTATCATCAAATGCTTAGCTTGATAATATCTGTAAAAGAATAGCAAAATCAATTGAATATTTGAATATTTCTCACTTTGAAGGATGAAATGTTCTCTAGATATCATGGAGCTTAGACTGTAACTACACCCTTTTTCTAAACCACATATGTCCTTTCAAGGTTGGACTGTTTCTTTCTGAACAAAAAGGGGGTTTTATCCTGTGAAAAGGTTACATTTGAAGATGTCTCATGGACATATCATTCTGCTTTAATAATGGATGTGAAATCTAACCTAGGAAGTAAAGTTAGATCCTCCTGGAGGTTAAATGAAAGACTGTTGATGTTGAAGAAAATGTTGCTAAAAAGGTTCCATGTCCAATGGTTTGGTGCACTTATTAGAGGACAACTGATAACGACGGGTACAAAACTTAAAAAAAGTATGGATATGCTTTCAATAAGTTGTACTTATATAATTTAACTAATACCGTACTATGATTGTTTAAAGAAAAGGAAGTGGCCTCCTGTAATTAGAAGGAATAGACTTACTGAGGTTAATTGATTTAACTAATCCCTTTCATGAAGAAGAAGTTATTAGAAACCTTGAATGTAATAAACCACCTGGTCATGTAATAAACCACCTGGTCCGAATGGATACACAAATTTATTTTAGAAAATGTCTAAAGAATCATCAGGACCTTATCTTACAATTATTTTAATGATATAAGATGTAATGGTAATTGCTTGGATTTTTTTGGGAACAAATACTTTGAATTTTGTGGCTAGGTAAAATCAGCCATAATGTCTTTATATACAAATCTAACCTGATTCAAAATCAATAATGGTACAAAATGAGAGAAAATAAAGAAATTGAAGGTATATGTTTAAACAACTTAAACTTAAAGATCAATCTATATGCAGATGATGTGATTTACTTAAACATTTTTGAGAGAAATTGAGAGTTTTGGTCTATAAATATAAATTTTAATATGAGGAAATCACAAGTAATGGTGATTAATTTGGACTCAATAGAGAAAGAAAATTTAAAATATAACTTTTCTTTTGGGTTCATGAATTTACCTATTTAGGATTAATAATTCTTCCCCATATTGCCAATGTTGACTATCAATTGTTACTTAAATAATCTTCTGGACTGGATATATAGAATCTTACCTTTAGTTATCCCTGTAAGCTAAATATTAGACCTACAAAAGCTATTAATGAAATACATTTGGAGACAAAAGAGACCAAGAATAAATAAATCACAATTGATGATAAGTATTAAAAAGGTCATCTTTCTATCTCCAAAAATGTACATTTTAATCCATGTATTATTGGTTTTAAAGATTATAATATCCAGCATGTTGATGCAAGTGCAGACTCCTAGTTGCCACCAGACGCATATCCAATGTAAGATAAAAAAAAATGTTTCTTTCAATATTGAAATAATGAAATATTAAAAAAAAAAGGAGGGAATCATGGTTGGATAAATTTCCAGTGAAAAGATAAAGTTGGGTCCCCTGCATTTTAGAGTACTAAATTTATATAGAGAGATTAAAATTAAATACAACTACACAACTTCTCGGCTCTTTTAATATTAATGTAGCAATGGCTTACTAAATCTATATTCAAGCAGCAGGATTTGTTATGTTGTTCCATTTTGTTTGTGTTTCTGTAAAAGATAGTTATGTTTTATGTATGTGTTCTTCTTTGTATTTGTATATATGAAAATTAAAATAACGCAATAAAGGTTGTTAAAAAAAAAAGAAAGAAATGCAGATCTACACAGAAATTCACAGAAAGACAGAATGTTTGAAGGCAACAGTGAAGCATGGTGCAGGTTCCTTGCAAGTTTGGAGCTGCATTTCTTCAAATAGAGTTGGGGATTTGGTCAGAATTAATTGTCTCCTCAATGCCGAGAAGTACAGGCAGATACTTATCCATCATGCAATACCATCATGGAAGCATCTGATTGGCCCTAAATGTATTCCGCAACATGACAAGAACTCCAAACATACAGCCAAAGTCTTTAAGAAATACCTGCAATGTAAAGTGATTATATGCCCCCACAGAGCCCTGATCTCACCATCATAGACTCTGTCTGGAATTACATGAAGAGAGAAAAGCAATTGAGGCTGTCTAAATCCACAGAACTTTGTGCGGTTGTACCTGCAAGAATTGATAGTGTCTTGAAGGCAAAGGGTGGTCACACCAAATAATGATTTGATTTAGATTTTTCTTTCGTTTACTCACTTTTGTTCGTATACCTGCCTAAAACTTCTGCACAGTATGTTGTTCTCATCCCCATTGTGCATCAGATTGTGGCAATTCCTTGCCTGAGAAACTCTTAGTTTTTCCCTCTGAAGGTCGTACCTTGACGTTATTGATGGATACTGACAGAACAGCTCGTTAGCACTAATTTAAAAAGCGAGTGACATTAATTGGGGAGGATGGAGACACTGTAAAAGTGTCCCCAGTGCTACGGCTGGAGGCCTATGCATAGGGGATGGCACAGGAGGAAAACCGAGGAAGGCTTTTTAAGTGACACTGACAAATTGCTCCATTTTCAAATACTGTCAGTAGCTGTAACCTGAGGGATAATGTCCTGTTCAAATCCCCATTTCTGGGCCATATGTGTCACGCTCATTTAGCAGCTCCAAGGAAATGCCATAGCAACCAATGGGACTTTCCTGCTTATTGCACAAGTTTAACATATTTGTCTCAGTACTTGAAAAAATAGAGTTTAATAAGGAAAATATCACTTCCTTGTTGTCAAAAAGCTACGTTTTGAAAAGTGAATGTGTTGACCTCAGGCATCTCTTTTCTTACTGTGTAAGAGGACAATGGTTGCCTTTTCTGGTCCTCCAGATAATGGGAGGAGACACACAAAAAAACCTGATATGTTATTGGTCCTTGAGTGCATGAGTTGGAAACTATCACACAAGAGCCAAAGCACCTTTGTGCATCGTTTTGCATCTGAGAAAAGTCCAGCTCACTAATTCACTAAAGCCAACTCACATTAGTATTTGCAAAAACCTTGCAGACACTCACATATAATGCATACGAGTTTAAAAAAGCAGGCAACAGGATCAGGATTAGGGTAAAACGGGACATATAACCCCCACGGGTTATTTAATATAATAGTCTTCTCCATCTTGGTGACTGGTAATGGGAACCTCCACATTTTTTCATTTTGTGTAGCAGCAGTGGGTTATTATGCAAGATACAGGCAACGGCAAGCCCTTACAGACAACTTCCATATTAGTGAATCTGTGATTTGAAGTCGAGTCTGATCAGTCAAGTTAGCCCTTTACTCAACTGAGTTTTAGTGGACACCAATATCTAGCTACACAAACCCACCTATATTATGCAAGAACATCACCTGGCTGTAAGACAGTAGAGCTCTGGGAAGCAAACATGGCTGCAGCTCTCTTGGGCTTGGTAAACAAGCCTTCAGATTGCCGCAGACTCTGCTTCACGGTTAATTTAACAGATAGCTGCTGGGTTCTGAACTCTGAACTCTGAAACTGAACTCTGTAGGAACCTACAAATAGCAAGTTTACAGTGAGTGCCCAAAAAGTTTAGCTTTATTTCAAATAGTAAGAGATTATCCAGAACATACTTTAAAATGGGCTAAATCGCAACATGTTAATCTTGGTAAAACGTTGCGTGCATCCAAGTGTACACTGTTTTCACCAGGGTGCAATATCTAAGTGGATGAGTGGCCTCCTGTTTTAGCTCAAGGATGTCAAACTCCAGAACATCCGGTTCCAGAACCAGGCCAGATTTTCTGGATATCCCAACATGAGCATTGTCAGCTCAGTGAAAATGGTTTGAGCGGATTAAATCACTTGTGCTCAAAGTAAGGATTTACCTAAATCCTGGTCTGTTGACTTCAAGGCATGGAGTTTGACATCCCGGTCATAGCCAATCTCTGCAAGTCTTACTAAGCAGCTATTAGAAAATTAAAAGTCGTGTAGGCCAGTGCAGTCTACTCAAAATAATTCTGATATTCAGGTGCAACATATAAAAAAATACCAACACACATAAATGCAGAGTCAAAAATGGTGTCCCAGGGTATTTCAGTGCACTCTAAAAATAATACTAAAAATAAAATTTCATTGAGCAATTCTTTTTGTGAGTTACTTTTTGTTATTCCACTGTGACATAAAAAGAGCTCTTGCTGAGATTTCATCAGCTCTCCTTTGTTAAATCATATTTTGGGGTCATATTAAGCTGTGTGCTCTAGAGTAAAATGAACATTGTGCCTGGTCATTTTATTACTGCCCTATTACATTGGCCTGCTGTACGAACCTCACTATGAGGTAACTGAGTCCTAAACTAAGTCCTACAACACTCTGTTTTTCTGTATTACAGGGATGGACCACGACAGTCAGATTCGCAACTTGGGGTTTTCACCAGTAACTCCCCTAAAAGATATGCTCTCAGTTCCTCCAACCAGGTTCTTCTTCACTTCCACAGTGATGCAGCTAATGGTGGCATATTTGCTCTGTACTTCTATGGTGAGTGATAAGTAATCAAGATATTGCAATACTGTCAAAACCCAATAACCTTAGAAAAGTTTTACTGAATGGTTCCTATCTACCTGTTTTGTTATAAAACAAGTGTTTTAAACAATAAGCGTCTTCGACTATAGAACAGTCACCACAAATACCACCATGGTCTGACTGTATATATAGAGAAAGGGGATTAAAGTGAACATGTCATTCACTAAGACATGGTTGACAAGGCCCACATTGTTCAGGGGAAAACTTGCCTTAATGTACAAATTAAAATTTGCTTTTTATATAAATTTGGACATTTATTAGGATATCGACTAAGGAAATGCAAACCTCCAATAACTGTTCCCAATGGAGAAGTTCTGTCTGGAAGTGAAGAATTCTTGATGGGTGAGTTTTAAGTGATTTTTTTTTCTGATCTGTATAAATGGTGACACTTATTACATGGTATTTTGATTAGACAAGAACTTCTCACATACATAGAAGTAGTCGTTATTCAGGATGAGCGGTCATTATGTGCAGTAGATGAGATAGAGAGAAGTAAGATAGAAGTGCACATGTTTTTAGCAAGGTACGATTGCAGGAGACGTTATAATCTGTTACTATAGTGCATTTCATATAGACTGGAGGTTTCAAGCAGAACCACAGAAGGCAGTTTCTCAATTGGGAAGCAGATATGTAAAGTAGATACTTTGATATCACTATTTACAGTGGGAGCCTAGAAATAAGCTACATTTCTTTTTTCACATGTGTGAGTTGTGATAATAATGTTCTATAAAATAAGGTTTGTTAAAGCGGTGCAGTATGTTTCTGTTGCCATTTAAAAACAATAAGTTTACAATTGAGTTTTCCAACTTAGATATATTTGAAAAACAGCCTTTAATTCTGGGTCATTTTCTACAGGTGATATTGTCAGGTACAAGTGCCTTCCAGGATTTACCCTGATGGGTCCTGAGATCTTAGTCTGTCAGCTTGGCACAAACCTTCAGTTTGAGGGTCCACCGCCGTCCTGTGAAGGTGAGTCTATAGTCTGGGCAGTGTTTAGGATATTTCTGCTCTTGCAATAACTGTATATTATTGTAAATTTAAGCTTTAATGCTTCATTTAATATCATAATATCATAATAATTGCAGCAAATGATGTACTATTGGTAGGAAACATAAGCGGTCTACATTAATGGGAAAGTTGGTCTGTGAGATGAAATCTGATTTACGATGGAGGATAATAGAAGGAATAATAGAGCATAATTGGAAGTGTCCCTGGTCTGTTTAGTTCAAGATAAACTTCTGGAAGCCATTCATTGTGATATTCCCCAAGGTTAAGGCACAGAACTTCAAGTCAAAGGAAACTGATATGGCAAATAGTGACTTGACTGATGACAGAAGATAGTTTGCCATTCGGAGCTCTTATAACTTTTTCTCCTCAACAGTGCATTGTCCAGCCAATGAGATCCTTACCGACTCCACTGGAGTAATTATAAGCCAGAGTTTTCCAGGGACATACCCTCACTTCCAGACCTGCTCCTGGCTCATCAAAGTGGAGACTGGATATAATGTGACATTAAGTGTGGAGTATTTTCTGAGTGAGAAGCAGTATGACGAGTTTGACATTTTTGATGGTAAGCGGACAGTGAAGTGGAAAGCATCCCTGTTATTTATACCTACACATTTGTTGAGTTTCTTCGCATTGGGTGTTTGATTGATTCAAAGCCAATACAGAATGTATGTAATGTGTAACAAAGATAATTATGAGCCATTTATATTAAGTTACAATTGGGAAGATATTTTAACAATATAGTTACTATTATATTTTTCTATAACCCACAATGCATTAATAAACTTGATAAACAAAATGTTAGAATTATTAGTAGTTATGAAAAAAAAAGTTATTTGCTGGACAGTGAGTTGTTATTACTAATCTTGGCCAATTATTAAAGGTCTAGAAAATGGTGCCAAATAGAATTTAACATAACAAAGTGCCTTACTGTGGCCTTTAAGATTTCTGCAACTTCTTTAAAAGAGGTAGAGACACAAATAAATGCAAACATAGTTATGTGATTTGAGATATAAGGCTTTCAGTTCCAGTCAGTAGTGTGCAGTTTGAGGATCATGGCACTGTTGCGTTAGCACTGATTGGTCACCAGTGTCCATGTGAAGACATAAAGAAGACCTGTCCTGTTAGGGATGTGCAACATAGACATGAAAAATAATACATCAAGTATTGAGCTTATGGTTTTATATATGTTGCGCTACGAAATATGTTTTACAGAATATTCTCTCCTACCAGGTCAATCAGGACAAAGTCCACTGCTGATCTCACTCAGTGGTAATTATTCTGCCCCACTGACACTCACCAGCTCTGGGAATAAAGTCTACCTGCGCTGGACATCTGACCATGCTTATAGCAGGAAGGGTTTCAAGATTCGTTATTCAGGTAGGAATTAAAAATGTGGTGCATGTGTATGTATCACTACAAAGAACCGTAGTGGGTTTTTGAAGGAGTTAATAACATGGAGTAATATGAGACGCTATAGTGAGGGGCTTTTTAAAGCATTAAAAAGAGTTTTAACAAGAACCCATAGGGAGTAACAGTAACTATTTTCTTATGTGGAACACTAGAAACAGCTATAGGATAATATAGGCTAAAACACGTAACTGTGTAATACTTGTCTGCAAGTATCAAGAATCTAGTTGTTCGTATCAGACTCATTTAAGAGTTCTTTTTCCCCCCCGAATGTCTCCAGCTGCCTATTGCAATCTCCCGCGGCCCCCTCTTCATGGCTCTGCATTGGGCCCGGTCATCAACCCACCTGGAGCCGTTGTTCGTTTCAGCTGTGACACTGGCTTCCGGTTGATCGGAATGAACACTGCAACCTGTTTACGACGACCTCAGGGCTATTATGACTGGAACTCAGAGGTGCCATTGTGTCAAGGTGAGCAGAACCTATGTATTTTAATGAGAACTTTAAGGATGATTCATGTGTTTGAAAACACTATGTGTCATATTTATAAAGAACCATTTTGGGTCTGATTGATAAATGCTGATCAATTAGCTTTAATATTGTTGTTTTTTTTTGTGATTTAAGCACATTTGGAACCTTGCCCCAGAGCCTTCTCTTTTTTGTGTTTTATGTATGAAAAGGTTAACCTTAACTGCATGATAAAAATTTCTACCTACATTTTACTAACACGTTATTATATCAGCATACTATAGCACAAACATAATTCAAGGCTACATTTTCCAGGAGTTCTGTAAGGCATTTTGGCCTAATTTATTAATAGAAATTCTGCTAAATGCAGAAAAATAGATTCAGTCTGTATTTACTGCGCTAGCCAAAACCACTTGCATTGTGGATGATTATATGACATTTCATATTTAAAGTTATTTGTGTTATTATTATTATATTAAGTTTTGTTTATCATTTACACATATTTAATTACTGCTCACACATAAGTAGGACAGTTGATGATAATGTATAGGGTTTTAAATGTATATGGAAAGGCTGTCTTATGTCAATTTTTTTGTATCAAGGGGATCTGGACAATTTTACAGTTAGTTTAACTTTATTGGATCTAATGGTTTAATTACTTTGATCTGAATTGGCTGCCCTGAGGTTTGCTTTGATCTGTTTAGACAAACGGTGACTCTAAAGTGAAAATAGTGTTTGTTGGGAGGAGATCCAAACATATGCATGTGGATAAGCAATTAACACTCGTTATTTGACTATTTGCCCTGGGAATGTAAATGGTTACGTGCGTATCTCTTTAGCTTTAGTTTAATTTTTTCTTCATCATTCTGGATTTTGGATAGGTAATTGAATCAAACCCAATGCATTAACAGAAATGCACTAGTTTCTTTTTACTAATGTAATTAATACATCACAAATGATGTCATCTAGGCATTTTTTAATTACTTTCCTACTCCATTATATGTAATGCATCCCTGAGGGGCAGTGGCGACTCTAGAAACAATATATAGGGGGGGCACACAAGATACCACAGTCAAACTGGGGGGGCATTAATAATTTCCACCATTAAATCATACCACTGAAAAAACACACACACACACATATATATATATATATATATATATATATATATATTGCCAAAAGTAATGTGCTATGGAATGATACTTTTGTTATTGGACAATACAATACTTGATCATTCAACATGGGAAGCCTGAAGCCACAATTTAGTACGACTAATCCTTGAAATCCTTTAAACAACACAATACCTTAACTTTTCCACTAAATGATTTCAGGGCCTAATATTAGTCCCTGCTGCCGATATATATATATAAATATATATATAAATATTAGACCCTGCTGCCGATAGCAAGTATAGATCAACACATTAACACACAAACCCAGCTTTGCATGTACAGATCAATTGAAATTCACTTGTGATCTCAGCACTGAAGGTATATATCAAATAAACAGAATCAGACATACAAATCCTATATTTGCAGGTATACAATAATAATATATGAAATGTAGCATTGCAGGTATAGATCAAATCAATACATGGAAACAGCATTGCAGGTATTAATCAACTGAACAAGACATACAAACCCTGTATTTTAAGGTATACATAAATAATGTATGGAAACATAGCATAGCATATATGGATCTACAGAATAACACAAAAACCCAGCTTTGCAGGTACAGATCAATTGGAATTCACATAAAAACACGGCATTAAAGGTATATTTAAAACCCCTAAATTACAGGGATAGATCACAGGTTGCACACCCCAACCACGCTGCCCACATAGAACCTGGCCAGCACCCAGATAACACACATAAGATTTGCCATCTTTGTCCCATATACACCCTGCCTGTGACATCCTGTTCCCCAAGGCTCAAACATCCTGCTAGTGCCATCTTTGCCCTTCCACAATTACACATCTATGATACACACAATCACATTAACTCATGCTCTCCCTCATTCAGACAACTCATCCACATATTAACTCATGCTCTCCCTCATTCAGACAATTCATCCACATATTAACTCATGCTCTCCCTCATTCAGACAAATCATCCACATATTAACTCATGCTCTCCCTCATTCAGACAAATCATCCACATATTAACTCATGCTCTCCCTCATTCAGACAAATCATCCACATATTAACTCATGCTCTCCCTCATTCAGACAGTTCATCCACATATTAACTCATGCTCTCCCTCATTCAGACAATTCATCCATTTTAAGAAACTACACCCCTTGGAGCTTCAAATGAGGGGTTACATGTATTTCTAGGACAAAAGTTGAGTGCACAAATAATGATGGAATATGTCGCTTTGGCTTGAAAATATGTTTTTTCTAACCATAACGACATGTTCGTTTGTGTCTTGCGCACTCCAGGTTTGTACTAGAAACACATGCAGCCCCTCATTTGATGCGCCAAGGGATGTCGTTTTTGCAAATGTGTACTTTTTGTGCCATAATTTAACTTCCTACGTGAGCAGTAACGCCACATCAAGGCTTTAACCCTAATTACTGACCATTCACACGCCTTTCATATCTCCATTCACTCACGGAAGCACACGCCATTCTTTCCATACATTTACTCACAGAAGCACACACACCATTCTTTCCCCTTACAATCCCAAAGAAATGATGGTAAAGGGAGAAAAAAAAATCACTTTTACAGCAAAAATAAGTTTTGCCGTAAAAATGCAAGGCGCTCCAGGGATGAGATGGTTACTCACGTACCGCACAGGCTAAATGGCTGATTTTAATAATATTTGCAGTTCATCAGGATTTCAAAAATTGCCTCCCTCTACCGTTGGCTAAATTTAACCCCATGATCAAAGGGATCATAGGATTAAAAATTAGTATCGGCCATTTTTAAAAAGGGAATGTGACTTTTTATAGCTATATGATCGCTGTGGTAACATTGGCTACCACAGTGATCATTTAGCTAGAATACTTAAACTTTTTTATCTGCCTTAAGAGACCCCCAAATCATTTTTTTTACATTTTTATTTTTTTTAACTTAATATTTTTTATTCTTTTACAATCTATATACCGTTGGAAAGGTGTAGCTGCTTAGATGCCTGAGATACAGGCATCTAAGCAGCATGCCCCCACACCTCTTTAACTGACAATTGTCAGTTGTTAATAAAGTTGCGCGGTGACGTCATCGCGTCATTGCGCGAGACGTCACCGGGCAGATCGGGTGGCCCCGGTGATGCCCTTCAGTGTGAGGGGCAGATAGCCGGGGTAGGTGGTGATGGAGGTCCACAGACCTCCATCAAGGTAAGATAGTGCTAGTGACGGCATGGTGCCGTCGTTAGCACCTGACTGGGACTGCTAGCGACGGCACCATGCTTTGGTTTCAAATTCGGCGGGGGGGCAACAGGGGGGGCAAGGAATAACCTAGGGGGGGCAATTGCCCCCCCTTGCCCCCCTGTAGCGACGCCACTGCTGAGGGGGGTGTCATATCCCTGACACAGAAGCATCTGTCCTCCTCTTCCATGGTCTGACATTTGTTGAAGCAGACCATCAACGACAGGAAAGTTTTCCGTGCATTCACATTGAGGTCTGAACAGACCACTTGCATGCAGCATTCTCTGAGCCAGTATTGGAGGCGAGTACACATATTTTATTATGTTTATATATTTTATCTCCTGCGCAGAAAAAAGCTGGGGAAAGGATAGGGGAAAATGCAGAATCCCCCATCTGCATTTGCAAAACACATACCAAAAAAATAGCATATGATGGCTGGAGACGGTACATAGTGTATGGAACACCAGTCATAGATGAGCTTTTCTAGTGCTTGATACGGCATCTGTTTCACATCTAGGCCAGTGGGAAGAAACAGTCCAGCATGTTCCCGGCTTGACCACTTTTCAATGAAAATTTTTGGATTAACTCCACGTGGAGTTAGACACCCTTCAGCTCAACCCAATATATTTATCAGCTTCTCCTTATAAAAAGAAACCAAGTTCTGAATCATTAAAATTCTTGGCTCTTCTGTCATGGCTTGCTTGCTTATAGATCAATTGACAGATAACCAACACTATCCCTTAGCAAATATATTAGTTCATTAGTACGTTGATGAGTGTTTTGGTGATTTTATTGTACCCACATTTGAAAAGATTCTAGTGAAGGTTCGGATGTTCTGTTCCTTTCAGACATTAATTTCAAAGCATTTATGTGTGTACCTTCAAAAACGTAACCTCATTGTTAAATTCCTTAATGTGTTTGTTCATATCCTATTTTTCCTGTATTGCAGCATTACATCGTAGACTAAATATCATGAAGTCACT
This sequence comes from Sceloporus occidentalis, assembly GCA_023333645.1. Classification (NCBI taxonomy): domain Eukaryota; kingdom Metazoa; phylum Chordata; class Lepidosauria; order Squamata; family Phrynosomatidae; genus Sceloporus; species Sceloporus occidentalis. The sequence continues at coordinate 13,629,383 of JALMGF010000022.1, read as the reverse complement.
CCCAATAAGTTACCGGTGTTGCCCTTTCAAGGTGCCTGTTGTACAATTATTGCCGCGTTTCTGTTGTTTTAACCTCTACACTGTATTGGAATTCAGCACAGTTTGCAGTCTAGACTGTGAGATTTCCCTCAGCTCCCTTTCCAGCCAGGCTGACACTGACATAATTATCATTTCAACTCAAGGCAGGAGGTGTCCCCTTCCCAAGTCCTGCCACTAAATCACCTGCCACTGAGAACGGCTTGACTCCTTGTCAATGTGCTTAATTTGGAGTAGTTGCCACACTTTGAACGAGTACCGGTAATTGAGCATTGGCCTCTACCCATGTGTCTAGTTACACAGCAACAACGTTTTTTGGGGGGGTATATCAAAGAGGGATCCCTATTGACCGAGCAAACACATCATTTGTAGCAATTTACAACTGTGTTCCGCTTTTTAGTTAATTAACTAAATTAGGAAGGTTATATATTAACCCTTAAGGACTGATCGTTTGTTTTCCTTTATATCCCCTTTGTGGCGGAGGCTGTTTTTAAAAAAAAAAAGTGGGGCTCACGTTTAGCTGTAATTTTCTTCTCTGCATTTAGTTTCCCCGCACAAGTTAAATATATATATATTTCAGGACAAGAAAGGATTTCTTTAGATACCATTATTTTGATCATACCATCTAATTTACTATAGAAACAATCAAATCTGGTGAAAAATGAAAAAAAGCTATTTTCTCACTTTTATTTTAACACTCTTTTACTCATCTACAAAAGCTAATGAAAAAACTTGATTAATAGATTCTATTATTTGTCCTGAGTTTAAAAATACCCAATGTTTGAAATTTTTTGCAAGTCATAGGGTAATAAGTACAAGTAGTATTTTGCTATTTTAAATCATTTTTTACAAAGCTTTGTAATCCTGTAAACCTTGTAATGTCCTATTTGGGACATCTTTGAAGCCGGTCAGTTCAACTTACTCCCATCAAACCATATATTTTTGAAAACTAGACAACTCAGTATTTCAAAGCTCTTCCCATGAACTAATTTTAGCACCAACCTTTGCCAATGTTTGCGGTAGTCATTTTTGTGTGAATTTTAGGTATGAATTTACAGCTCCTGGTATATGTCACTGCCAACAAAACACCCTAATATGTGTTTAGCAATGTCTCTTCAGCACAGTGAAACCACCCATTCATAGGTTTGTCAGGTTGTGTTGAGGGTTGAAAGGCCACATTTGGGAGCTGCGCATTTTTATTTTTTTTTCCTCTCCTATTCTCCTATTTGGTACATCTTTGGACCAGGCCAATTCAAGTTACCCCATCAAACCATACATTATTTTTAGATGTTACCACATATTTATTTTTTATTTATATATGTTACTAATTACATTGTGATTAGTAAGCTGGGCTCCATTGACTTGCATAGTTGAATGCAGTACCTGTATTCAACCGGCAGGGCAAGGAGTTGAGTTCTCAGGAGAGTCTGGAAAGACCCTCTTAGGAACTTGTTCATTTTTTAGTGGGCGCTATCTTTTGAGAGGCAACATCATCTCTCTATGGTTGTTCTCTGGAGGGATAGTTCCGCCATCCAAAAATGTCAGTTATATACCCCTGTTTTAGATCTGAAGAAGACAGTTTACATCAAGAGTGGTTTAATTTGCCATATATAACTGTAGCCTGTATTTCATCCAGCATGGTAACTGTTTAAACAGAGAAACGAGAAACGATTACTCACATTTTAGTAGGCAAACTGCCAGGCTTTTGTTTTGCAGCACTGCTATGAACTGTTTTTGACACTGGTTGTTAATGAGGCTTGGACTAACCGTAGGCAATGCATTACATGTAAACTCAGGTCAGGCGCCTGATGCTTCTGTACCATGGTGCCTTGGTCTCCTACCTGCCCCCTCCACAACTACTGCTAACCGGAGGTCCGTTGAATGTTTGCGGGGAGACACGTCTCCTTGCTATCATGATCACTGCATTGCGGAGGCTACGTTTAACAGCCCTTGATCCATGGGATTATGCCCTAGGAGGCATGAATATGTTAATGGCGGCTTTCTCTTTTGGTTCCATGTCTATAGACATAGAAACAGGTTCTGTAGCACAGACAGACAGCAAGGGGATCTGTTGGGCGAGCAGACAGGAAGGAGGTCTGTAGCACGTACCAAGAGTTAATCCAGAAGAGGTGTCAAAGTATAAGCCAATAGGTATTTATAGGCCCTTGATTGCCATAGAGAGCCACAGGTGATATTGAAGCAGGAGGTTATCTTATGTCTTTGGAGAGATAGAGATGCCTGCAACCCAAAAGCCACCTGAGGGCATAATGGTTAGGGGTACCCCCCCAGAGGAACACTAGCCCTTTAGAATACAGAGTAGAGCAAAGCCAGACAAGCCAGGAATGTCAGGAATCAGGCCAAAAGCCAATACAGGCAGCAATCAAGCTAAAAAAGGAACTAGCCGAGGTCAAGACTGGAGAAGTCAGGAACATCAATACAGCAAATCAGGTCACAACAAGATATCAAAGCCATGAGACACTGCTACTAGCAGATAGCCTTATAAAGGATTGAGGAATGAGTGCCATCTGAGGTAATTGCAGATGCTAACAGGTAAGCACTCCCTGTGGCCATAGTACACAGGGAAGCACTACCACAGGAATAGCAACTAACCAAAGTCCTTCTGTGTGGAGTCTGCAAGTTACTGGTTTAAATCCAGGCAACTCCCTACCAAGGGTGTCAAATCCAGCTACCTAAATATGTTTTAGTAGGTACTAAGGTAAAAGCATTGCCTGAAACAGGGTCGTTACACAGACATGCATCATCACTCCATGCCCCTGTCCTAGTAGATTGTGTGAAGGAATACAAGGTTGCAAGAAATTGAATTCCCATCTTTGTAATGGTTTCTTGAGTATATGATACACTTAAAAGGTTTTGGCCCTAAGGAGTGATCATGGGAACCAGTGTCCAATATACACTCCCCAGTACGTGTTTCAGAACTCAACCTAGTCGACCTGCTCCCAACCACGTACAGAGGGCACATGTAATTCAGGGGCTGTCACCATGGCATCGAGGTCTCCTGCTTCTCCCCTCCAAAAGCCCTGCCAACCAGAGCTCTGTTGCGTGTTTGCAAGGTATGCCGCAGCACCAGTCTGTAGAAAGCACGTCTCCCCACAATCGCGATCACTGCGGCACCAAGGCCTACATGCATGACGAACAGGCCTTGGTTCCATGTGGTCACCGCCCGATTAGTTGATCAGGAGGTTGGGCCGGTGAACCTTTTGATATTGGTCTGCTATCTTCTGATGAGGGTCTCACAGGTGTTAAGCGCTTTGATGTGTACTTAGTGGACTTGACCTCTGGCCTGGCCTATCTGCCTTGAACGCTGCTACGTTTTCTGATCCTGAGCCTTCGCTGCCCATACTGACCTTTGGAGTTTTTATGTGATTTGCCTGTTCCTTTTATTACAATAAACTGGACTTATTGCCCCAGTGTTCCAGAAAACCAATACCTTACAGCTAATGTTTTTTTAAAGGTGGTGTTTCACATACTCTGCTAAATGTAGTATTTTGTAAGTAAATGCAGCACATAAGGTACTGTTAGGCTGCTGCCATATAACTGAAGGCTTATTACTGTGTTTTTGTGTAGTTTCAGACATTAAAATGAAATGGCATTTATCCTAAGGTTTATTTTGTTTATTTATTTGACAAATTACATTGTGCAGTAAATGTTTTGTCTAAGAACATGCATGGGCCTTTTTTTTCATTCCAGCTCTGGAACAGGTAATTTCAGAGCTTAAACCAATGATGTGTCATAATTTACTATATATATATTTGAGCAAGTGCCTCTAAACCATCTTTATTTTGCTTTTCATGTCTGTTCTGTACAGCAATGTTCTGTGGGGTTCCTGGCGCCCCAAAGACTGGAGCTGTATTTGGTAAGGAGTATACAGTTGGCACCAAAGCTATGTATGAGTGCAGTGAGGGACACCACATTTTGAACCCTGATGATGCTGTGGCTGAGTGTCTTCCCTCTGGGCACTGGAGTAATGGAAACAACCCCCCTGTATGTGTGGGTGAGTATGTGACTACCTTGCATTCACAAGCCAAAAAGTTTATGATTGCCTTAGATTTTTTGTCTCAGGACAACAGCTTAATTGGCCCTTACTCCTGCTGTGTCCTTTGTTTTCCAGCTGTCAACTGCCCAGACATTAGTAGTGTAAACACAGAGCATGGGCGCTGGCGTCTCATCCAAAAAACCCAGTATACATATGGTGCAGAGCTTATGCTTGTCTGTGACCCTGGCTATTACTACATTGGACCCCGAGTGATCCGCTGCCAAGCCAATGGGACCTGGACTATGTGGGACAACTTGCCTACCTGTAACAGTAAGACGCTGACAGCACAACCAATCTTTATAAACATAGCCTACTTTAAAACAATGAGTTACAGTATCTGTCATAACACTCCGAGTGAATGATTTTGTGACACTGCACTAGGTTATGACTGGGTGACATTAATACATGGTGTTATTTACTACTGTAGGATTGTCTCCAATGCAGTGTCATTTGTAACTTACAAAACAAGGATATAATACTTGTATGATTTGATGGCTAGTAGTCAACAACTGTTATTTTCCATGGTGATTGGGAAACTCATTCTTGACAATTGTTTACAGTTATCTCCTGTGGGGAGTTACCCACTCCAGGAAATGGCAACAAAATTGGCATGCTAACCCAGTATGGTGCAACTGCCATCTTTGCGTGTAACAGCGGCTATACTCTGGTGGGGACCCGTGTGCGAGAATGCATGGCTAATGGATTGTGGAGTGGGCAAACAGTTAAATGCCTGGGTAAGTGTGTCCAAGTGGTGAGGAACACAAGCTTTTAAGGGTATAGTTAAATCATGAAGTGGGAAATGTTGTTCCCATTTTACACAGTGCATGTCACCTTAATAGGATGGAGGTTAATATCTACAATTAAAAGTAGCAAAGTAAGTTTGGCAACTTTGACATGTCTTTTTTATTTGTCTTCTAAAGTTAGTGGCAAACAAGTAATGCTTTCTGCCAGTGTTAAGCTGCCCCAATGCGGTACAATGTAAAGTCTGGAGGAGTTTCTGAATCCCAGATATATTCTGTTTGCATAGTGTTTTACTACCTACATTTTTTTTTTACTAAAAAGTACATTGAGTGAATCTTATCAACCAGTACAAGTTTATTACTGTAAACTCACATTGACTGCCAGATCACATTTGGCCGGCCCTTAATGAATATTCTCAATTGTTCATCCATCCGTTGTTAATCCGTTGTGCTGCAGATTAGTTTATTGCAACAGACTGCAAACACACGCGCACATAAAATAAAAGCTAATGGCTGATTTTACGTCTAACACTTGTGTCTGTCCTAAAGCTGGACACTGCGGGACCCCGGATCCTATTGTAAATGGAGTGATCAATGGGCAGAACTACAACTATCGTGACAGTGTGGTATACCAGTGTAATGCAGGCTTCAGGCTCATTGGAATGTCAGTGAGAATATGCCAGCAGGACCATCACTGGTCAGGGAAAGCACCTATCTGCGTGCGTAAGTACATGCTTTTATGTGCTTAATGGTAATAAGCATCAGAACTGGGAATAAATATAATGCAGGGGGCAGTAACTAGAGGTTGTAAAAGGGGGGGGCATATGGGAGGGCCTGTATTAAAGAATAAATGTTACACTAGTAGGAAGGTCTGTAGTAGCAGGTTGAACATAGGTGTGAAAGCAGCTGGTATGATGTATGATAAAATATGACTACTACTGTTTTACAGCGATCACATGTGGGCACCCTGGTAATCCTGGCAATGGTTTCACCCAGGGATTACAGTTTAATCTGAATGACATTGCGAAGTTTGTGTGCAGCTCTGGTTATGTCCTAGACGGGGCAGCACAGGCTCAGTGCCAACCCAGTGGTCAATGGAGCCAGCCTCTCCCAACATGTAGAAGTAAGTGGGATTCTTTTCAGCATCATACCTCAACTTTTCAGTTCTTTCCCACCTCAATATCATTGTTATATTGAATATGAAACATCAGTAAAATACTCTGTATCCCCATGTTGTACATCTCATAACAACCTTACCACAAATCATACACGCTAGCTTGTGGAGATATGGGAGCAACACAACTTTTATTACATGCGATTGATCAGTACGATGTTTATCTTTGAGTCGGATGCCCCAATACTGGCTCCTATGAACCTTTGTCATTGAGTGGTTAATACTGTATTTGTATCTTTTAATATCTTGTATCTATCTTTATCTTTGCAAATTGTAATATTTTCTTCCCTAATCTCCATCCTCTGTCTACTTCTGTTTTATTTCCTCAACCATATGTGCCACTAAACCTTCAAAGTGACTTTCACTCTCCCAATGTTTCTTTTACCCATCAGTCCTAAACTGTACAGACCCTGGCAACACTGAGAACGGAGTGAGACGGGTTCTACAGAGAGGTCCAGAGCGGTTTAGTTTTGGAACCACTGTATCCTACGAATGTGTACATGGGTACCACCTTATGGGGACACACGTTCTTACCTGCCAAGGGGATGGCACTTGGGACAGAGCCCTGCCACGCTGCTTATGTAAGTAATATAATATGAAGGACTCTAAGGTAACCTGGAAAAGGACATTATAAGGAAGAAATGCAACTGCCATAATGTTGTTTAAATCTATGAATATATTGTCATGTATAACTGGAACTGACAGCACAAGACGAAGTCACTCTCAGTCTATATAGACAGCAAAATTATGTATCCTGTGGTAGAGAACAAATCTGTAGATTTGTATTATTCTGTTGTTTTCTGTTGATACCTATAATAGATTTTGCCTCTGTGTATTAATGTCTAATCATAGGATATTATGTATATAACCATGTCTCACTCTTACACAGGATCACTTTTTCTTTGCCTTTCAGTGGTTACATGTGGCTCTCCTGGCCTTCCGCCCAATTCACAGGTTTCTGGAAAACGGTACACAGTGGGCTCGGTGGTCCAGTACACCTGCTTAGGGAAGCGAGTTCTCATTGGGAACGCTACTCGCACTTGCCAAGCTGATGGACGATGGAGCGGGTTCTTGCCACATTGCTCTGGTACAATGGGCTTTTGATCTTTTGCAAATCTTTATTTTGCTCTCTTCTACTGCATGGTATAGTTATTGGCGGCGTGAAAGGCCATCAACTAGAAAATACCTCCTATAAAACTTTGCCACACATGTCATTCATGAAAAGGCACCCACTTCACTACATTTGCTATATTTTTCCATGGACACTAACTAACCAGACAATATAGATGGGACTAACCACAGGGCACACAACAGCAAATACTGTTTATTCTTTCATTCCTCCATTCTTCTTGTACACAAACTTTTCACTGTTCTTAGATTTTCTAAAAGGGAATCCCTTCATATTAACAAATGTATGCTTAAAGCTCATTTGTGAAAAGTTCAGTGCAATAAAGGTTGGCTTTTTGGGTTCCGATATCATTTTCTGCTGTCTTTCTAGATTGCTATGTTTGATAACCTTGAAATGTTATTTGAATTCTTACATCTGTGTTTCTCCTCTACGGAATTTTTTTATTTTTTTTAACCATCCCTCGTTTTTATGAATCTGCCCTGCAGTTTTATGTCACAACCCATAAACCCTGAATCTTTATGGCCTGCGTTTTAGGCTGCAGTAAAAGGAAAAGAAATAAGTTAAGTGTTTTAGGAAGATTAATGTGAGTGGAGAAATGAGTATTTGGGATTAACTCTTTGAGGAGACTACCTGATTGGAAATTCACTTTTTTTTAAAAAAAATTAAGTCCAATTGCAGGTTCTGGTTTTAAATGAAAAACTTAAAAAAAAAATAGTTATCGTATAAAGTAATCATATAAATTGTAATGTATGTTTTTATTTTTTTCAGGTGCCAGTCCGGGTGAATGTGGAGACCCAGGGGTGCCTTCCCATGGTCTGCGCCAGGGTGAAGAGTTCACTTCTGGAAATATAGTGAGGTTTAGTTGTGAGGCCGGGTATATCCTAAAAGGTTCTGCAGAGAGAACCTGTCTGGCCAATGGATCATGGAGTGGATTCCAGCCAGAGTGTGAAGGTATTGATCTTGCCCAGAACAGGAACCCCTCCTCTTGGCTCACATATGTTGAAAGAAGGGCATAGTATATTATGACTTCTCAGATACATACCCATCTACAATAAAGATGTCTTTCCGACTATCCATCTGCCTAAGTAAATTTACATGTTTTCTTAGTGTGTACCATTATGTCACTGTACCAAAAAATCCTCGTCAAAATCAATATCCCATTGCCTACCAATTGCCACTGTGTCCTGAAGCTCAGCCTCAGATGTTACCTAATCGAGAGCAACCCAAGAGAAAACATAAATCACATATACTAACATTCAAATATGTATTGGTCTACATTAAGACAAACAAACAATATAATATTTTAACAAATTGTAATTGAGAGAAATTATTCAAATTTAAATAGCCTATAATTATGCACTTCCTGCTGCATTCACCAAACACTTTGACAAGGCTTCCTAATAATAAAAAGGGCTAAATAGTCAAAACCCATTGTTCTTAATTCAGTTTCTAAATTATTCCTAGGAACTGACTATCAGCGTTTGCTCCCTAAAACACAATGTCAGTAGCACAACTCATGTTTCATCTGTACCATCATCAGGGACTGAGTGGAATAACTGAATCATTTTTAGATGAATAACAGTACAGCCAATCATAGTTGATACAAGACTCCTTGGCGTAAATATATGAAGAAAACTGCTATAATAAAGCGTATGTGTTATTCACTGGAGTCTATTCAATGCTATTAAACAGAGGTTTTAGTTTACCAAACAAGACTGTTATTAAATGGGTTGGACTAGTACTTTTTGTTATCAGTTAACAACAAAGTGAATCACTCCCAAATACCATTTTACTGGGAATTCTTGTCTCAATTTAATAACCAATTTTTCAAACACTTTGCAGATATCTGGCTATGTTATTTCAGTTATTTTTGAAGTGCCACGTTCCACAGGATTGTGTCCATGTAATCAGATGTAGGATGTTTGCCTTTCATTCCAGTGAGATTGAGTAGCAGAAACACACATACCGTATTTTGTACATTCACAAACACATGTCGTGTCTCAGTTGTATGCTGTTCACAAATAGTTTTCGAACAGTACAATGATCAAGAACATAGCCTCTGATAAAGCTACCTCATATCCTTAAACTTCCTTGTGTGTCATCATGCTGGAGAAAATATAGCTTCGAGCCTGAAGCTCACTGTTGGTTTGGGATCCCCACTGTGAGATGTACGGACATGGTGTCACAGCTTCCATCATGACTCTCAGTGTCACATTGCTGTGCGTTGAGATTCATCACCACACCCTGTTTACTTTCAATTATGTGCCTCTAAGTGTTTTAGAATTAAAAAACAAAAATGCCCATTCTGCTATCCTATAAGACAATATCATTCAGTATGTAACACTGGGGAAGCCAAACTTAAAGAAACCACAAAACCCAGTGTGCTACACTCAAAGCTTCTGCAACTTCACATTGCATTGCAAGAAAATATGTAGAGTAATAGTGATTCAAGTGTTGTTAAAAGGATGGCATTCTTAACAATGTTGTTGGCTTGTTGACATCTCAAAATGTTTGTAGATGATATAATAGCAGGACAGTGCTGTGACTTCTCCTCCTTCTAACTTTTTTTAGTGGTCTCCTGTGGGAACCCAGGTACGCCCAGTAACTCTCGTGTAGTCTTCAACGATGGCCTGGTGTTTTCTAGCTCCATCATCTATGAGTGCAGGGAAGGCTACTACTCTAGTGGACCCTTGAGCCGTCACTGCACTGTTAATGGCACATGGACAGGCAGTGCTCCAGAATGCACAGGTAATAAATGAGGGGAATTATTTTTAGGGTATTGGTGTGTCAAAACATATCTTCACGATAATCTTTGGTCTTTCACCCATCCTGTGAGAGCTAATCCTACTTCACAGTGCTGACATTTCCATAGATCATTTAACAAACATTGTATATCTCATCTAAATAGTTATCAACTGTGGTGATCCTGGTGTCCCTGCAAATGGTATCCGACTTGAGAATGATTTCCAGTACAACCGTACTGTATCTTTCCAATGCTTACCTGGTTACATGATGGAATATGAGCACGCGCCCACCTTATTGTGTACCAAAGATCGCACCTGGAACGGCACAAAACCCCTCTGCAAAGGTGAGAGCCATGAAATTATTCACAGATGAGCCGTTGTGGCATATGGGCATCAGACTTACCCCATTTAAGCTTGGATGTAGTGATAGCCAACCAAGCAGTGGTTTGTATATAAGTAAAATGTTTAAAATATTAAAACATAAGAGTGTTTACATGGTGCAAACTATTAATCTCTCCCTGTTCTTGGCTTACCTTGTGTATAGAATTTCCAACTGAATTCCCTAGAACAATGGTTCAGACATGGATCTACTTGTCCACTGCGTCTGAGATACCATCCACACCCCCTTTTATGAAGCCCATGAAGCCTGGAACTTATATTATGGGGGTTTGGTTCTCTGATGCAGAGGAAATTGAGAATATTTATTCTAGTAAAATGTGTTTTTCAAAATATTACAAAAAACAGTCCTATCAAAGAAAGGTTAAATAATAAATCCTTTATTTACAATAAACATTTTAAACATATTTGTAAATTTTAGACAAATGAGATGTAAAATCCTGTCCCTTTGCAGCTATTACCTGTCCACCACCGCCATCTATCCCCAATGGGAAGGCATTAGGATCTGTCTACATGTGGGGTTCCAGTCTCACCTATACGTGCCTAGAAGGTTACCAGCTGTCCCTACCAGCTGTCCTTACCTGCGAGAGTAACAGGAGCTGGGTGGGTGAGGTTCCCCAATGCTTCCGTAAGTCTGCATTATATTTAGTATTACTCTATGAGATGAACATATGGGGTGACTGGTTCACAAAAGATAGGACACCGTTTTTTTTCCAGAAAATGCCTGTTGAAAGCCCTTCTCTGTATTGATGTGTTGGAATTAGAGGAGTAATATGATGAGCCCAAGTCTAGCATTGCCCTTATGATTATTTGCATTATTACATCTTATTTATAGAGTGCCAGCAGATTTCATAGCGCTGAGGAGCAATCAAAATTAAGAATAACACACATACTGGTATAGAAGGAGAAGAGGGCTCTGCAATTGTGAGCTTGCAGTCTTTTAGGAGCCTTACTGATATATTACCCAATATTATATATATATATATATATATATATATAATATTATTATAATACTACATGGACAGTAGTAGGTCTAGATGTAACTAAGCTGTAACTAAGAACTAAGCTGTTCTTCTCAAAGAAAAACATCGATCCAGCCGCCTCACGAAAAACATCCAAGACATAAAATAAAAACAGCGTAGAAACTATTAAGAAGCTTTTACAGTTTCTATGACAACACTCTATCTGCTTCTGTGTAACATGAAGATTAAGCATTTTCTAAAATAAATAAAAAAGAAGAATGAGGTAAAACATTTTATACAATTGCATAATTATATCCGGGAAGGGTCCAGACATTTAGGAGTAGGAATGATGTTTCTAATACTGCTTTTATTTCTAAAACTTAAATGCGTAGGCATAACAGCAATTTTAAGCGGCTCTCTGTTTCCCATAACTTGTAAAACTGCTTCATGTGTACACAGCTGTATTCTGCGGAGACCCTGGTATCCCACCGCATGCACGCAGGGTAGACAGAGGCTTCAGCTATCGTTCTTCCATATCCTTCTCGTGCCCCCCACCTTTGTTGCTGGTGGGATCAACACGCCGATTCTGCCAGTCTGACGGCACGTGGAGTGGGACTCAACCCAGTTGCATTGGTTAGTCGCACAGATTTACAAAGCAAGAAAGTAAAGCAAGTACTGTATATAAACCATAACTACATGTCTTAGAAAAAATATACATGGCGTTACAGATATTTCCCTGCATGCACACAGTGACATAGAAATCACCTAGGGCTAACAATTTACACAGCCCTTCTTACAATACATATATTCAGGGTATATGACAAAACTAAAACTGACAAACACATGCATTAGGAAAAGAGGGGCCTATAATCTAAATGATTACATCCGCTTCTGTGCTCAGAACAGCACACGCAACACACTTTATACATGTATACTAAAATATAGAATAGCTTACAAAATGATGAGGGAGCATAAAGGTATGATATTAGTCGCAATAACAAGTACCTTTGTATGCTCTAAACTGACCACTACATCGTCTGTCATTTGACTAAGTATTTGTCATTGGACCTGCAGATCCCTCCCAGACAACCTGCTCTGACCCCGGGATTCCTACTTTTGGAATGCAGAACAGCTCCCAGGGATTCCAGGTGGGAAATCAAACAGCATGTCTCATATGAAGAAATGTAAATCAACTATAAACCGTCCCCTACATCTAAGAGACTCTTCTTCCGTCTTTTAATCTTTTAGGTTGGAGGTACAGTGTTATTCAGGTGTCAGAAGGGGTATCTTTTGCAGGGTTCCACCACAAGGACCTGCCTCCCAAATCTCACCTGGAGCGGCGTGCAACCAGAATGTATACGTAAGTACTAGGAGAACAGGTATAGATCTAAGACCAGAGGCACATTTCATGAAGCTAATACACCTACAGAAGACCCCAATGGAAGCCTAACTGCTATTAGTTAAACAAATAATCTAGTGGATTATGGACATTTTCCAATTGAATCAATGCTATAGGGTGCTTGAAGAACTTTCCATGGAGAAAGGAAGTTGATTATTTCTAAAGTTAAAGCAAATAAGACTCCTCATTTTCAATCTCACTTTTTTATGTTATGTATTTTAGCTCATAACTGCAGGCAGCCAGAGACCCCACCACATGCCAATGTTGGGGCACTAGATCTGCCGTCCTTGGGGTACACTTTGATCTACAGCTGCCAGGCTGGCTACTTCTTAACTGCGGGCTCTGAGCATCGTACCTGCAGGGTGGATGGTACTTGGACAGGAAAACCTCCTGTGTGTATGGGTAAGATTGTGCCTCTGCTCTTTTAGATGTATATAGAGATCAAGCTAGAGAGATCCAGTTTGGCCTTTTTATAATTGAGCATCCTGGCCGTTGATATTCTGCACGTTGCACTGAATATATAGTTAAATAACGGTTAGTGCTGAAATGTTCATCTCTCTTATACTCTAGCTGATCATGAAAGCTGCATTGTGTATCTGCTCTCACCCATTCTTTTTCTTATAGCGGATGTTAGACCCAGCGGTAGACCTTTTTATCCAGCTAAGGAGCCCCCAATCCCAAAAATATCAGGTAAGAAACTCTTGTCTGTGTTTTTGTAGTACGTAAAATAGTGTGGCGTTGTCAGTTCAAAAAGCAGCCTGATTGATTTTTGGATTGCTCAGTGCTGCAGTAAGTATAACAGTTCGCATTAACCTGTGTGAGTACATAAAGACTTATTTAGATGTTATGGTAATTCTCATCTCTTCCTCTGCAGTCCCTGCAGATGTCTTTGCCAAGGACTCTCTGTGGAAAGGATCCTATGAATATCAGGGTAGGAAGCAGCCAGCCATGCTCACAGTAACAAGCTTTGAGGTCGCGAGCAGCAAAGTCAATGCCACCATGATTGATCACAGTGGAGTCGAGCTTCAAGTATCAGGTGAGGATGGAAGATGTCGTGGTTATTCCCAGTGGCATAACTATCCATGCATCAGTTATGTTCTGGACTGTCTACACAAACCCTCGTTTTGTTTACAGTGATAACCCTTTATAAATATTAAATAATTATTAACCAACCATTATTTACAAACATAAATAATAATAACAGTATTATTAACAACAATACTAATAACATAAACCATGGATTTCATTGAGAAAAGGGTAGTTACTGAACACAGCTGGAATGTCTTAATGCAACTGAAATCATAACAAAAATGTTGGGGTACATTTGTATGATAACATTAATAAAAACCTATTTATTTATGACATAGATGATTTTTTTGCTTAATGATTGGGCCATAACAGGAACAAAGCTAGGTTATGGCTTCAAAAGGTGCTGGATCAAATAAAAGCCTTTCATCTATGCACACTTGCATGTTTTTTACAGCCGCAGTGAGAACACTCGCCCCTGTATGGTTTCCCTAGCTTCAGGGACCCCAGATTTCAGAAGTGTTAGGTAGAAGCCTATGTTGCCTTATAAATAATCATAACGTCATCAGGAATAATTCCTCTATATATCCCTGTGAACTTTGAGCCACAAACCCTAGCCATAAACTGCACCAATGACCACTATCTTTAGTGAGCCTGATCATTGTTAAAGTGTCCCCTAATCTAAAGGAGAGAATCCCATTCGGCCCATCTAATCTGCTCATTTTTCTTGATGTAAAGATTCAGTACTTGGTGTTATCAGGCGATTCAGGATAGCTTTATGCCGATCCCATGCATGCTTACATTCCCTCACTGCTTCAGCCTCAACCATTTCTGAGAGGCTGTTCACTACAATCTGCTCAGTAACATCAAAACGTGTGTGTATATGTATTATATATGCAATATGCATGGCCTTTCTTTATATAGGGTAAATCAGGTTCTGCACATTAAATTAAAATTATGTGATGTTGCAGATGAGGACACCTGCAAATATATATATATATATATAAAAGCGGAATGCAAGCCTTATGGACTTTGTGTATATATATATATATATATATATATATATATATATATATATATATCATTTAATTGTAAGAAAACTAAATACCTTATATACACATATGATAACTACAATAACAACAAATATGAACCTTTGAATATGTCTATTTGTTTCCATTCGTGTGTCAGGTTGTTGTACGTTGTCTCTCATGATTGCCACGTTTCAGCAATTCTCTATATATGTTCATGTTCACAAACATTTTCCATTACCAGCTGTTATTGTTAAGCGTATTGTTAAGTGTATTTCTTAAGTGTCTACCATTAGTTTTCTTTTTTAATACTAGCACCATTTAACTACATGGTATCACAAGGAAGATTTCACAACATATAATGTAACTGTATAGAGTCTATTTGCAGCTCCTTTATTTTAGCCCAATCTACTATACAACTATACAATCTACTATACAAACATGCTTACTCATACTGTCTTGTACAGTGCAATATGCCAATCATAATCACCCAGCGGGACCCACTGATTTATTAAAGTCTATGGGGAAGGGAACTTTATTCCCATAAGCAGGACTTCATTAGCATTGCCATAAAGAATCACCTCAATGTGGTGTTTGAATGTGCAATGTAAACCAAAATAACATATGACTGCCAACTGAGGCATCCTCCAGGTATTTGGATGATTTAAAACACACTGTTCACAAACTGTATTCACAGCTCTAAGACACAAATACTTTCAGTGAGTTAAGGGCACACTCTTTCATGCCTTCTCTGCAGGTGTTTACAAAAAGGATGAATTCCACCTGCTCTTGCAAGCACATCAGGTGCGCGGACCGGCAGATATCATCATGGAAAAATTCAAGATAGACAGCTGGGCTCTGGATGGCCATGTAAGTATTGCTGCTTCTGAAACCGATAGTTTACTTATTCCTTTACCAATCCTGTAACCTGGTTCTCCCTTTTCCATGGCTCATGGAATTTGGGAGCAGGGAATGAAAAGTGGGAATAAAGAGAAGTTAGTGAAATACGAGACCCCAACCGGTCGTGGCTATGTTGATACGATTCGCATACCTGTAGTAAAACATGATGTATTACAAGTGATCTTGAGTAAGGGGTTCCAGATGCAAGAGGGCTGGGCATTAGTGACTTACAACAACATATAGCAACATATAACCATGCATGGTTTACTTGGTTGACCCCAGAATTCCATTGCTAGGGGGCTCTTCAGTTGAGATGTGGCACTAGCAAACTGTTTAATAAAAATGTCATCCATATTGGAAAAATATTGGAATAAACCCTCTTAGTATACATTGCACTCACAAAGAGCTTTACATTGCTCTTCTTTCAGCTGTTTTAAGTTATAAGCTTGATAGGCAATAACATATACCCATTATCTAGACAGATAACCCTTTATTATGTAGTATTTTATATGGGATGTGCCTTCAAAGCAACGCAATATAGTGTGAAATTATTATAAGCTGTCAGAAAGAGAAGGGAAACTGACTGCCATATTTATTATGTAAATTGCACATGCATCTAAAAGCAGATCCTTGCTTCTTACAACACAGGCTTACTATAAGGAACACAGGCAAGTGACTGAAATGGGGGAAAAAAAAAGAATTCACAATGCCAGCAAGCTTATTTTATACGTTAAAAAATATTTGTTTCGAAAACATAAATAGGAATGATATATGGATGAATTTACCATAATTTAAATGGAAAAATAAAATCATTTTACCACTGAACTATAACAATATAGTTAAAATAAATTATGATTGAGGTGAATTTACAAATCCTATAAATGCAAAGGAAACCGTAAATAGTGTTTGTTTTCATTTTTATGATTTGGAGCAGGTTATTTGCATAGAGCTGAAGTAGAGGCTGTAGTGCCATATCTCAGTACACATTCAGGGAATGCCTTTTAACGTCTTTACTGCCAGACCGCCGTCGTCTTTCAATGTGGTCCGCAGAAAGATATAGTAACCCCTTAATGACAAAGCCAAACGTACATGTATGGGCTCAAAATGCATTGTTTTCAATGGGTTTAGGAACTGCCCATTGTCCTTAAGGGGTTAAGGCCGTAGTTTGACCTGTTTGGGTTGGAGTTGTGTGATGACAATGACGTTACGCTAAGGCAGATATAGTACCTGAAATTGTAGCTTGCCGATTATATCCTAGCGTGGGTGTAAATGTTCTTTCTGAATTCTACAGGTGAATTTGTGCAATCTTTACACCCGATCGCCAGACTATTGCCACTGTTGGCTTCTGTGTAGTAAATCTCTTTTATTATGTTACACATTTTGAATTTCTGTATTTTTACAATAAAAGTATTCTGAAATTGCAGGATTAATATATCTGGACGGCATAGCTTCTGCCTGAGGACTAGAAAGCAGTAGTGGACTAAAAAAGGGTTTCTACAAGCATGAGTTTATTAAAATAGAGTTTTAATTTGTCTGAATCCCATTTGCACTGTGGTTCTGCACTACTGATCCGCACTTCTCTTTGGCAGTGCTGGGCTCAGCTCAATGTTCTCTATAGGTTCCTACTGGTCTACCTGGTCTTTATGGGTGGGCTTGACAAGCTTATGCAGCGCTGCACTTGGTATCCTACCACTGCTTCTCTGGTTATACTGTTATGATCTCTTTTTTTGCATGATGGGTCTTCATCTGCAGGATTTATAGCTGTTGCTACTCATCAGTCAAATAATGAAGGGTGTTGTTTTTTTTCTTAATTCCAGGTGTCTTCAGAGTCCGCTGGAGGAACATATGTTTACCAAGGCTTTGTACGTGGGAAGGGATTTGGCCAATTTGGACTCCAAAGATTAGGTAAACCTTGATGCAGTGTGCCTCGCATGAGCAGCAATAAATATCTAAGGAACAAAATTCACACTACGTTTTACAGTTTTAAATACCATAACATCCTGAAAA
This sequence comes from Sceloporus occidentalis, assembly GCA_023333645.1. NCBI lineage: Eukaryota > Metazoa > Chordata > Lepidosauria > Squamata > Phrynosomatidae > Sceloporus > Sceloporus occidentalis. Next base: position 13,611,788 of record JALMGF010000022.1, on the reverse strand, counting down.
AAACTTTCTTGTCCAAAGTCTTTCTCGTTCTTTATTGGTGTCCATTCAAACATATCTTAATTTCTGAAATATATTGGGTCAGCCAAACGTATGAGTGGATTGGAAGAACATGTTTATATCTACATAACGTATATGTTTTTCTTAATTTCACAGATCGCAGACTACTGGTGAATGGCACAGACACGTTAGGACATTTCCCATCCAACAGCAGCTCAGTGGCAGCTGCTATCCTTGTGCCTTTCATAGCTCTAATAATTGCTGGTTTTGTTCTTTATCTCTACAAACACAGGTAAGAACCCACTAGTCCTGGGGTCTGTGGAGTGTCTGTGGCTAAATTATTTTACAAATGCAAATCGAGTTGATGGAGATCAGGGATTTAGTGAACATCAATGTTTTACAATGCACAATTCCGTGTTGAGTTATTTGCGCATACATATCTATAAATATCAGGAATACCCCACAGGGTAGCAAAACAATTCTATCCTCTTATATGTCCACCCCTTGGCAGTAAGAAACTGCAGGCTGTGGGGCAGAAAATTATCTCACATACCTTTTCAAACCCCATCCAGCACTGAATGATGCCCTAAAGTCCTCATCTTCAAGGGTCCATAAATTTGAATGGGGTCCTCTTTTGACAATGGATTGTGCAGTGTGTTAAGTGAATGGGGCTATACCCCCAGGTTGTTTTTATTAATACATACCCACCCACTCCGCCACACAATCTTGGGTTAGTAGTGGTCCTGGGGATGGGGGACTCACCCTAGGTGTAATTTCAGAGTTCTCTGACTTGCTTTTTTTTTTAACTCGCCTCTCCTGCAATTGAGTATATATTGAGAGCTGAGCATGATTTTCTTTTGAGAGTGCTAATGCACTACAGTAACGATGTTTCTTTCTCCCAGAAGAAGACCAAAGGTGCCGTTTAATGGCTTTGCTGGGCATGAAAACACTAATGGGCGAGCCACGTTCGAAAACCCCATGTACGAGCGGAATGTACAGCCCACGGAAATCGTGGCAAATGAGACAGAATTCACAGTCAGCACAGTTTGCACAGCTGTATAGCACCTTCCCCCAAACTAGGTGAGACATGAGGTGTCAGTGGAAGGCAAGGAGATATATTAAAATGATGATGATAACATGATGATGATTACATCAAAATGTTGTTTCCTTTTACAGTGAACTGGGTTTACTTGGAGTCTCTGTCCTGCCCCCCTTGCCCGCCCTGCACACCAGCTGTGGGCAGCTGACAATATCAGTGCCCCGTGTAGCCACCCCATTATTCCACGCCATCCAAAGCGTGCTGGGCTGGTGGGTTCTGGAAAAAAAAAACAGAAGACCCCTTGTGACAGAGGCAAGTATTGCCAGCTGTGGACTGGCAAACACCCACCGCACCAGTCTGTCAGAATCTCATGCAGCCTTGGCAACTGAGTGTCTCCACACAAGTGGCATGGCTGCCACCTCAAAAGGACCTCATCCTCCAGGGACACCGTGCAAGTGCTTTTATACTAAAATTGTATACATGCAAAGTTGGTTGGAAGTGGATATGAACAAATATATATATATATATATATAAATATAAATATACATATTTTTATTCTGCAAACAAGTTCCAAAAAGTGCTTTTCCTTCATGCTTCTCCACCTGATCCCTGCAGCACATAGCAGACTGTGTCGCTTTGGCGTGAAGGGGGAGCGCAGCCTTACACCCTAAACCCTAGGTTGGTGTGCTGTCAACAAGCCAACACTTGAAGGAGAGTTGTCCAGTTCAGACCCATCAACACTAGCACTTCTCATCCACAGCAAACAAGTCAAGTAGTCCGGCAATTCTGACTTCTAAATCCAGCAGCAAAAAGGTCTGCAAAACTCTACATTGTACGATTCAGGAAAGATTCTGCCATGATCATGGATTGTGGTGGGCAGCACATCGCAAGTTCATCTGGGATAAGATTCTGTGGTTTTTAAATCTTGTATGTGTACAGTGCTAACAGTTCCTTGTCCATTACTTTCTTGCATCAAGAGAATTAATAGATAGCTGTTCATACAATTTTAATGCTTAGCAAAGTGCAGTCAGGGCACACAACCACATCAGCAAGTTCCTACAAATAATATACGGTGTGCGCCATGAACCTAAAATACGAAGACAAATAACGATGATGAGGTCTACGAATTACCGTGCCAATGTTGCACCCTGGGACGCAGACAGACCTATATCACCTATAACTCCTGACAGTGAATGTAGCTGAAGCAACTCTGGATGATACTCAATAGAACACAATAGTAACAAGACATTGCTGTAGTTTAACAAAAGGATTGAAGGATAACAAGTTCTACTGCCGGCTTTATATCCACAAGAAGAAACATCTCCAGCCATTCTTCAGCTTACGTATGAAAGCGAGACTTATGTTATTAAACACCATAAATAATACAGGAGATAGAGTCTCTCTGGATGTAGTAAGATTTTTAGATAATTATGTTTGCGCCTCATATTTAACATTAGGCAGATGAATTAATTAAAAAGTCAAGTTCCTTATTAACAATAATGAAAGATTTTTCAATACAGAAAATCACAAGTATAACATAAAAAAACAACATGAAGCAGATGTGGTTTGTAAAGCTAACTGCATATACCTGTATTTTAATTGCAGATCGTAGTGCTAGGATATATAAAACTCAGTTCAGGTGCTTTTGTTGCGGTGAGATGTCTAACTGTTAGCCAGCACTCTGTTACCCTGACTAATGTGATTGTGGTTGGTATGGTCACAGCCACACAGCAATTTTAACCTAGGTAAAGTAATTATGTGGCTGTAGTACAGAATTTGGAAAGCTTCTGTACATCAGAATTGCCCATTTCCATAGTGAACTCCCTGACTGCCATCTACCACATCTACTGGGAGACTGCCCCACTCTCTCAGTGAAGTAAAACTTCTTTACTGTACATCAAAGCCTCTGGTCTTTAGTTTTAGATGACAATTCTTTGTTCTAGCATGCCTCCTCTGTTGTACTTTTTATGTATTTAAATGTTTCTGTTACATCCTCAATCTCTCCTCTGTCCTGCAAGTTATACATATTGAGATCTCTTATTATGTCCTGATAATATTTATGTTCCAATTGCTCTCACATCCTTTTCTTTTGCTGCCGCTGACATTTCCCCCAGTCTATAGTTTGTCTATGCCTTCTATGTCCCAAGTGCATTATTTTACATTTATCAACATTAAACCACACTCTCAACCATTCTTTTAATTTATGTAAATCATTTGCCTTATTCCACGAGGAATGTCTACCCTGTTGCAGACATTTGTATCAGCTGCGAAGAGACATATCCTACCTTTAAGACCCTTTGAGTAAAGAGCAGAGAACTTCTAATGGCTGTATTCATAAAGTTTTATTTTAGAATATGAAATAGGATAGTGAGCCAGGCGTGTCCTCACCAAGTGTAATACGGGTGCATCTGTGCTAGCCATTTTATGACTAAATTGGAGGGTTAGACGGCTGTTTCTTGCACGTTAACACAAGATCTTTCAAGTAACTCTTTTGTTCAACTTCTTGGGATACCCAATTACAGAGAATAATGTCCTGCTGGTGCTTATCCAGTTTCCTCAGACTCATTTCTCATACAGAGGTCTGTTTTATTAGAGACAATTTAGGCCCCCTTACTTTATTCTAAAGACCAATTTTTCAAAAGGCTGCTGACCACAGTTAGTAAAATTCCCACTTAAGTGCAAATAACAACTTGACACTATGGCTCCCATTACATATTGCTAGTGCCCCCTCCTACTGTTTTTATTAAAAAAATAATAACATTAAAGGTATTATGGATAGCACAAGGTAGCCGTATCTGGAAATGGACAGGACCCCATTGTCTTTGGTGATGTTCCTTGGCAGCTGCCTAGTGTGCTTTGAGGAGAACCAGGGCCTGACACCATACAGGTTGTTATGGTGGGGGGGTCATCATACTACAAGGAACCTAAGGCATGCGTAAACACAGCACCTAAAATATATGATCTCTTTCCTACATTTGTATTATACTGGATTGGTGCTTTTATCTCTTTGCACAACACCAAATAATGTTGTGGAACAGCAAACATGCAAAGGGTGGTCTTAGACAACATACTGCCGTTTTCTTGCAGTGCCACAGTTACTAATCTCTCCTTGGCCGCTCCCAAATTCTACAGCCTGAAATGCAAACATTGACAGTCCTGCCGCTGGTCTCCCTATCCGCAGCAAACCCATGCCAACCGTGGAAAGAACAAACAAAATACAAAGACTTATTTTGTACAGAGATATATTTTTATGAAGAGAATTTGTACAGTTAAAAAACACAGAAAAAAAACAACTTAAAACAATACTTTATGTCCTTTTTGGATTATTGTATCCTATGGTAGTGATCAGCTCTTTTTGTAAATGTAAAAAAACAAAAACAAATGTAAAATGCCTTGTTTACAAAAGATAACTGTACATATGTAATCTATACACACTCTGGCTTGTCTGCAATATAAAATGTTTAATTTATGTGTCTCTGTATATGAGGCTTCTTTATGTTCATTTTTGCCTTTCAGTTTCCATGATTTTGAAAAGCTATTTTAAAATTTTGGAATTCAAATAAATCTACATTTTTGCATTGCTTGTTCAGCCATTGTTTTATTTTCCCGAAATCAGAGGCGCCTTATTACTCACTGGTTTCCCGTGGGCCAGGTAAGAGAATGTAATGAGTTCTTGCACCTTATACTATCTCCTTGGAAAAACCTCAAGGTTCACTTGTAATTAAATCATTGATTGAATGGGTGCCACCTGGTATTAAACACATTTTCAATTAAGTGAGATATTGGATGTTAGCTGGGACAGCCCTAGAGCAAATGGCAACCAAAGCCAAAATACCATTGTTTCCATTTTAGAAAGAATTACCTTTTTTTACATTCCGATCTCTTAGAAAGCAGGGACGGGAAAGGAAAAGGGGCACATGGATTTCTGTACCAAAAGGGCCAGGGGCAACCACCACTTCAGACCTGTATCCCTTGGAAGAATATGCTACTGCTTGGCACCCTTCATGATTCAGGTGCAGCAGGCCTGGGATGCCTGGTGCTAACACCAGCACTGGATGTTAGATGATGCCTTATACTTCTTGAATTTCATACTCAAAAGGCAAATTTATTTGGTAACTACCAGTATAAAAAAAAAATGGCAAATGCATGTGCAGTAACTATCCCTGAGAAACCGGTCCATAAACCCATTGAAAACAATGCATTTTGAGCCCGTACATGTACCGGCTTTGTCATTAAGGGTGTTAAAAGACACAATGGCTAAAAAGTAAGAATAAAACGTTAATTTGCATGACTTCATTCAATAAAATCGTTATAGATGCAAAATGAATGATGTAATTTCATAAGCCAGTTGGCCAGACCCTATAGCCTTTAGCGTGCAAAGTTACTCAAGTATACCATTCAGCTTTTCTTACCCTGGAATGGTCAAATACATATTGCAAGATACACCCTTTTTTTTTTAAGACATACACAAGTTTGTCCCTAACCTCAAGAGCTTTGGGTATCTCCAGGAAACATCTATACAAGCTAAGAATTTTTTGAGAAGTACTTGAATTTCAGAGTGATAATTTGTACACTATAAATTGAGAATAAAATTATACAAGCAGACAGGCCTGGGCTGATGTCCGGTGGGTTGGTGGTCGATACTTACAGATAATGCCACTCGCAGACCGGGTCCCATATTTTGTGGCCACTGTCTGTATACTCTGAGCCAAATGCTGCAAGAGTGTAAAAACATACGATGTTCAAGTGCCAGGGCCACGTAGTCATCCGCATTCGGGCAATGCATGCACAACAATTGTGACATGTAAAATCCACTGTATAACAATGTCCTTCTTTCAAAAACAAAATAACTGCTTGAAAGCTCATTTTAGCTCCATTTACCATGCACAAAAAATATTTGTGATGCATACACATGTTCTTTCATATACCTGTTTTGGAGGGACAGCTCATCCTTGGTACCCAAATCCCTTTTTCCTACCCCTGTGTACCTATGAGCTCAGAATGTTTGCCGGGTACAAGTGAACCACGGTGTGTTGTAGCCTTAAAAGTAACAATTAACTTGTGTAAAAAAGCCTATGTCCTATCTCAGCAATCTCAACTTGACTTGAAAGGAGTCGGATTTAAAAGACGACAAAAGCATACAAGTCAATTTCTTGTAAAGAAATATGTACAGTATAATGTCAATTTTGTCCAGTGACTTTTTAAAGAACAGATCTCCTGAAATCTTCCTGTAACTTTGGGGTCCTGCACATTGGGTCATGTTAGGTTCTATATAGCATTTCTAATGGCAATGCTGTAGGGAAGTACATAGCATAAGCTGAAGCAAAACCTGTATTTGCTTAATTTTGTCCTATTAACAGACATTAGTGTTTCACTTTTCCTTTAATATAGCCCCTAAATGTCATGGCCCAATAGAACACATCACATCAGGCATATGAAATACCGGTAAATCAAAGCAACAAGATTAAAAACCCTTCAGTTACTAATCAAAATGTATTGCAATTAAGATAAGTCGTCATATTAAGCAATGACTCAACATCCTCCAGGTGGTACAATCAATATGTAGAATAAAAACAGGGCCATTGTTCTCCTCCGCCTCTAAATCGTTAATTAGTAGAATTGTAGAAGAGCCTAACAAAGAGGCATTCTATAAAACAGCAGACCAAAGGCACACGTGGAAACCTCGTATTAACTCTTAGATGTACCAGGACCATGCGAGCATCTAGATATAATATTTTACATAGAGAGGACTGTGCTTCTTTTGTGTAATCTCCAGTGTGGTTTTGCAATCAATAGCTCGCCTCAATATCATGGCATTCAGTTTATGTTGTGGTGGTCCTTGTAATAGATGACATACTTTATGAAACAACTCGGATTTCCTACAATTATCAACAAAGTTTAAAAGCACACATCCTTTCCAACACATAAATCCAGTATGGTATCTTTCCAAGGTAACTAATAGGTGACTAATAAAAACCTCAGACATCTAATAGAATGGAAGTACCCATGAGAGCATCATCAGCAACAATTCTTATGATGAAACTGTGTGCCAACCTATTTGACATGCATTCCCAGCTTAGACGCAGAGAACTTTGAGCTCACGTGAGATACTGTTAAAAAGCCAAGACTTCAAAAGTCAGAAGCCAAAGTGTACATTGACAAGGAAGGTTTTATGTAGAAGAGCATCGATGACTTGGAAAAATGCTATGTAGGATGTACATGAAAACAATTGTATATGCAAGGAAAGAGGAAGCTCTGAAGTAGGAACCCTAATGTAAGACTGCCTTTCTAATAAGATGGTTGGTTTTTCACTTGGCCCCGAACTTCGATTCAGTGATTTATTAATTTTTTTGCAGAGTTAAAGTTTAGTTAATTCACTGAGCTCAAACAGTGACAAATAATCAGTTTAACTGAAATATAATTTACCTATACCACCTGGGTAACCTTCTAGCACTTGCAATGGATGACCATCAAAGACACTTCCAGTTACCATATACTAAAGTAGTGAGAGACAAGCTCCAATGCTAAACACTATGAACAAAAATATACAGATTGGCCCTACGTTAGATTGAATTACACAACTAACAACTTTTCCAAAGTATAAAGTTACCACTTGGAAAAGTTGGTGGCTGTGTAATTACTTGGAATTTTCACCAAAGCATGAAGGTGGGAAACCCTGCATTACAGAACTATCCACAGACGGTTTAAATCCAACACATGTTGGAACATATCATCTCTCCTCATTTACAGAGTTAATTAAGGAAGCAGTAACATTAGGATTGATTACATTTGGCATAGAACAGACTCCAGGTCCCTGAGATCCATTCATTATTGAAACAGCAGAGAACTGATTAATGGAAGAAATCGCTGGAGGTGAAATTTGTTGGGTGGAGGAGATGGAACAGGAAATGAGTTAACTGCAAGTTGGTTCTGAACTATTCAATCAATATGTGTACCCAGGATGCAGAGTAGAGACTGGTCACAAGATTCTGGCCCAACTATTCCATAGAGGAGAAACTTAATATCTCCGGTGCACCAGATGGTAATTCTAGGGTAGGAAATAAGAGGAAGATAGAGAAGAGAGAGAAGGGTGAAGGATAGCGGTAAAAGAAGAGAGCAGAGAGACAATAAAGAAGGAAAAGAGCGGATGAGAAAAGAGCAAAAGTTGGGGAGATAAGTGAAAAAAAGAAAGAAGGGGGTCCTGCTAACGAGCAGAGAATAATAACTTTTGAATTCCACAGAAAAATAGAAAATATGGACCCCATATTTCAGTTAAATCCGGGAGCTGAATTGCAAAACATGCAATTTCCATAAAGATTAAAACCAATTATGGTACAAACTTGTTGTCATTGCATCAAGCCCGTGGTCTCCATGAGGATCCCAGCATTTTGTGATCCACCACCAAGTACTGCCTGCTCATCCAATCAGTCTCTGCAAAAAGTGAATGGAAGTCTCTCTAGCATTACTGTTAACTTGTTATATAAATATGACAAACTGCCGTGATCTGTGCATTCTCAGGCTCTGTATCTTAATATCGGTTTAGAAACGTTTTCTATGCCAGGAACTTTGAATTGTTCAAGCCATTTAGACGTATAAAACTAACACGCTGACATTTGAACTGCCAATGAATTTACAGTTGAAAGCTAAACAGGGTGAAATTGAGGCTTTACAAAGAAAGTAACAACAATACATTCGGTATAAACAGACACAGCATGTCAGCTGCTCCATGTGCTTGTCTTTCTATGCTTTATATTCTCATTCTGTCTATTATAAAAGTTGTTTTTTAAGGTTCATGCCAGTGTGTACATATCCGCACGTATAACAATGCCGCTATGTGTAGGCCTCTATGATTTGTTGGAAGGGCTGTCATGAGGAGAACATAAGGCTTTCACAGAACTGTCACCAAAACAACTTAACATGAATAGATTACGTAAATGATCTACATGTTTTTAACTGAGTAGCAGTTTTAAAATATTGTCAATTGTAATTTTTAGCTTAATGTCTACCTGCCATGGAGCTCATTGTGGATAATTCACTATGCAGTGATATGTAGGCAGATTTGTGTTCATATGAGATATAATAAGGGTATCCCCCCCAAAATGTACAAATTGGGACACCTGTGTTGGGGGTGTGGCTAGAGGTGGGGGCAGGGTTGGTGGCAGAAGTACACCAGAACAGGTAGCGGGAGGGACCACATGCTCCCCTTCCCCAAAGAGCCACATGGGGTGGTTGGCTGCCCAACCAGCCCATGCCCACAAAAGCAGTGGGGCAGCCACGTGGTACAGTACTTGAAAATAGTGACTTAAAACAGGACACTTGGGACATGTGTAAGAGCAGCACAGACCAAGTGTCTTGCTGAGGACAGTGCTCCACACACAGTCACCATCAGATGGCAGCCATCATGGAAGGGATCAGATCCTTTGTGCCGTGTGTTACCTATACCTACTGATGATAAAATACAGGATGTGATACCACTCTCTAATTTGTTCTGCTATGGGGTGGTTTGATTAATCTGAAGTGTCTCTAAAAGCCTAAAATCCTGGTCATGGGCAGTTGCTGTGACATAAAAAAGAATCACTTGAATTAACTTTGCTTTATGAATGACTAAGTCTGCTCTTCTTGTGAAAGGAACTCATCAGGTTTTGCCCATTATAATCAGGCTGATCAGATTTCAAATTTGAGGGAAACTGGGAAAGTGGCTTTAATTAGGCTTCAATATTGCCTGTGCACACTGACCTGTCAAGTTTTCTCTTGGTCCACTCAGTGTGTGGGAAACATCCGCAGCTCATGTGTATTTCATGGTACATCTTTTTCTTTTTGCTTCGACACTAATAATGGAATATTATGCTGTAACACACATTCATACTCTCTCCCTGACACTTTTATTCCGTTCCATTTTCACAATGGTGGAGCCAAGAGATCTGTCTGAGATCATGAGAAGCGCCAGTATCACCACAAAAAAAAAAATTCTAAGTGGGTACAAGGCCATCTCCAAAGACCTTGGTATCCTCGTTTCAACAGTTTTCAATGCTATTAAGAAATGTAAAGCCCTCCCCAGAAGATATGGACAATCGCAAACAGTCTTGGTCTTACAAAATTGCACTTTGGATTCAGTTCCAAATACTATAATACGTATATATATATATATATATATATATATTTTTTTTTTTTTATACATATACACAAACGTTTAAGACAAGTGGGGAAAAAAGACTTTGTGCAAGTGTTCCTAGAAGAAGGGTTGTCACACCAAATATTGATTCAATTTAGATTTTTAATCTGTTCACACATTTAGCATTTTGTTAAATGAAGAAAAAAAAATTAAAATGTCTATTTTTGAAAGTGTTCTTACTTTACAGCATTTTTTTTCACAACTTCACAAACTTTTGCCCAGTATTGTATATTTATACTGTAGAATATATTTATAATCCAGCATCTCCAGGTGAGGCCCTGCTTCCACAGGTCTCTGGGTCATTTTCTTCCTTCTCTAGGCAGGGGAGTAGCGTTTGGGGATGCCCAAACCCCACCTACTCTCTGACTCCTACTCTCCCATCCCCCACCTAGTGTAGGCTAGCCCAGCCCTATGAATAGCTAGCCCCCATGCATGATTAGCCATGCCCCTTCCCCAGAAGAGTGAAAGCTTGCTTGGTAGCCCAACCTGGGAAGTTCTTAGGTATGACAGTCATCCTGGTGACAGTAAATGCCTTGTGTGCTGAGTTGGTGTGGCCCTGTGCCAGTTTCTCCCTTATGTCCACAATCACTTTCATGTAGAATGGGAATGCCAATGACACAGTTTGCAAAGAGCAAAATTCAAGCCATTCAGGTAGTCACAACATGTAAAATTCATGGCTAAAACAGACAACACACTGATGTTTATTCACTAAACCTGGAGTTGTCAGATGTGTTTTCGAACAGTTGTTGTGTAAATGATACTCTGCGAATTTCTACGTTCTACATACTACAGGGCTGGTGAGCAATATGTGAAATGTGTCCTGGAGAAAGAGACCAACGTGGTCACCTCATACCCAAACTATCTGCCTGGCCAGTATATACATGCACCAAGTATTGTCCTCAAACACAGAGCTTCTTTCTTCACAAATGCTGATATATTATAAAGTGAAATAAAACCTTTTATTTATGTGAACTAAGAATTTCTCATGTTTGAGAATACTTTTTATATACATACCTCATACAATATATTTTTTATTATTGTTATATTTATTTATTATTGTTGTTTCCGCTTTAAAACTATGCAATATATGTTTCGATTTAATAATAATTTTATAGTATTTATTTAGAGAAAAAAGAAAAAACATTTCTTTTTTTCCAATTATTTTTTTTCGTTCTAAATAAATGAAACCCACTACAGTACTGTTAGTGGCTTTCCAATTTAGTTGTAAATCTACATTGTATAGGTTGTTATTACATTTCTATCACTTTGTGGGGGAATTTTTCTTGGGCTTTGTAGTAAACATGTTTATCCTTTGTGAACACCATAGTGTATGACACCCAGTGGGATTTCCATTTGGCCAAAGCAAGTTACAAGAATGTAAAATGTAGACTGGAGTGTGGAATATTGTATCAATTCAGTTTCAATTATTGAATTGTCACTATTCAATTTAGTGCTGCTCGGTGGCTAGCAATACCTGTCACACGTTACAGTGCGGGTTAAGACTTATTCCCAGTTCCTAGAATGGACCAAAGACACAACACAAAGCTCAAGTGCATAAAAAATGTTGTCTTTAGAACTGAGATAATAGTGTAAGATCTGTGTGTGTGTGCTATATGGGAGGGTCATCTTATTATTCTGCCATCTGGTGGTGGTTTGAAGGAACTGTGCCCCAATTAAATCTTGCACTGTATAATTCATAGCATCACTGACCATAAGACATTTCTGCTGAATATAATAAGGATGATTGGAACTATAGTCAAACAACCACTGGAGAGTTAAAAGCTTCCCACATGTAACATAAATCCCCCATACCCGTAATCTATGTATGCAGGATTTTCTTTTTACGTGGTTTAGAAAATAAGACTTCATGGTGTATCCGCTAAACAACTAGCTAGCAATCTATTGCCCAGAAAAACACAATGGATTCGTAAATGACCAACCTAAAAGCACTTGCCATGTCAAAAGCGCTAACCTGTTCCTGTGTAATATACTATTAGTGGATAAATGTCATGAAACATCAGGCTCCGGACTTTCCATTGGGCCGGATGGCAGCTCCCATGTACTTTAATGGCTGCCCATGTGGCAGATCCTGTCCAGTTGGTAGCCACCAGCTGTAAAAGCATAAGAGTTTAGTGTGTGGCTGCCAGCTGAATACATGCCTTAAAGTTCCAGGACTGATTTGAATCCAAAGTCCGACCCTGGGAAACATTTTGAAGGTAACAATGACAGTATCTACGGGTATCGAGTCCCCAGGTTGGTGTTAACATGCAAAGTACCTGTTTGCCTCCATCTTTACACATATGGACATGATGCTGTTTAATTTGAACTTAATTCCACGCTTGTGTGAACATTGGTGAGGCTTCTACACACTGTTAAGCAATGCCATAGAAAAACACAAAGTTATGCAATGTAAATCCGATATTGTATATTTATGTTCTGTTCTGTAGGATGAGATTATAGAGAGGACAAGCTATGTATGTAATTTTAGGTGTCATGATAAATATCCGTCATTTTAAACATGTGTCCGATATAGTGCTGATTTTCCAAATTCAAACTCATTGATAAGCAAATGAAGAACAAGGTTCACATAAAAGTGGCAATAGGCTACATATTTGTTTGCATTACTGTTTATGTGGGTATAGCTAATAATTAAACCGAGTAATGCATTTAAAAGAAAAATTATGTGTTTACACATTATACAACATTGGGACTTTCGGGGCTCTAGCACAAGTATTCTGAGCTTCTAGAAAAGAGTGACCACATGGGAAAAAAGAGGGGATTGGCTCCCAAAGCATGCACTCAAAAATGTGTTTTTTTTAGAAATAAATGACCGCTTTTGAAAATCATCTCAAACTGCAGCCACCTGCCTCTGTTAGGTGACTGAAACCCTTGGTGATTGCAAAACAAGTATTATGTCCAACAGGTGGTAAGTTATTAGTATGTCAAAGTGGTTCCCTACCTAGTATTAAAGGTAGCTTAAAATCAATTATGTTTAATTAACAAGCGTGAATTTTAATTGTGTTAGTGATTAAGAAGTCTTTTTCATTATGTCCAAAGCTGGGTTTTTTTCATCATTTCAAGCAAATACATTAAAAAGGAGTAAGGAAGAAAAAGCCATAGATGTAGAGTGTGGGATAGATGGACATGGGTCATGGGCTGGAAAGAAGACATAGGTAAAAAGGCTGGATGGGGAGAGCATAAAGAACGATCAAAAGGAGAGAATAGGTTGCCGGGGGGAGAGTTGGGGATGAGTGATGTAGATGCTGGAGGAGGAGAATGAAGGAAAGAATGTGAGGAGAGTTGAAGAGGGCTCTGGAGTAGCTGGAGTTCATTTAACTTGACCTTCTGCCTTGTAAACCTATTTTACTTTTCTTAGCGGATAACTCGATGATGATTGTGCCACTTAAAGCCTTTGCGAGTAGATTCCCTAGCTTTCTCCAACAAGGCCTTACTGCTGCTATGAAATAAAAAAAGCTATTGCTATAAATAAATATTATAGTCTTATCACCATGGGAATTGTCAGTCATTCTGGGAAATGGGGGCATAAAGCAGGGTCCAATTAGAGTGCACTCTGATCACTCCCTGTCATGCTCTCGAATTCTCCCAGCTCCTTCCTGCACTCTCTGCTCTGATATGCTCCATCCAGTGCTCCCCATGCTTTAACCCGCCCCCTCCAGCTCCCCTTTGATTCTCCTTCCCTCTCTGATCTGAATGGACAGAAGAAAGAAGAATCACAGAGAGAAAGGGAGAAATAGAAAGCGTTTGAGCCATGTAATTATAGGCTATAGAACTATTTTTTTTTAGTTTGCCAAAAAAGACAGAATATAGGGACAGACTGGCCCAGGGGGGAATATCCCACCAAGCCAGTCCAAAATCCTTTAAACAGGGCTGGTCCAAGCTGGTCCTGCAGAAGCGGGAGCACAATAGTAATATCAAGCTGCCTGCACAATGTCATAGTAGCCATAAGGAAAGTTTTTGGACAAGGTAAAGCTGTGGAAGTGTGATGGTGGGAATGTTTTAATGAGATTGTGTATTAATGTCAGTGTACATGTGTATGTGAGTTTGCAAGTATGTGCGTGTTGTAGTGTGCGTGTTAGAGTGAGTGTGTGTGCATGTATGTGTAACTGTATGTGTTCGAGTGAGTGAATGTTAGTGGTAGAGTATGTATGTAAGTATGTATGCTAGTGCTAATAATAGTTGCCAGTAGGGGGCAGGGGGCCAGGAGGTCACTTAGCTTTACCTGCCCCCCCCCCACCATGCTGGGCCAGCCATTCCCTAAGGGAATATGAGTTTAACAAGATGAGGATGATTGTTCCATTGCATGCAGTAGTCTACAATTAACAGATAAACATTAACAAAAATAATAAGCTAATATTTAGAGATATTACTTATTAGTGCCAATTTATACATTAAAGGTATAGCCTAATGTCCCTTACAACAAGAATACACATTAAAATACTTCTTTAAAGTACTTCATTAAAGTAGCTTCACAGTGGCAGCAATGGATGTTTGTAAGCATGTCTGAGATGAAATACTTCTACTCCATCTAGTGGGCAGCAAGTTGGGTTGCAAGTAAGAAATTGGGAAAAAATATGTTGCCAAAACATCTATACGTAGATACAAATAGACAGTGAAACATTTATGATTTGGGGAGTAACAGGATTGTGTTGTTTTCATAAGGTTGTTTGGGAAACCAACAGCGAAGGTCTGAGACCAACCAGTACATTTGAGCCATAGCTAGATTTGATAGTTGTGGAGTCTGTTGCGCACACTGCACATGTTCACATATGCACACACACAAACACAAATATGGCAAAACATTTAAAAAAAAATAGCAAAATACTGAAATATGCCGTGAAAATATGCAACCAAGTTTATCTTTAGACATCACATTTTAACTATATAATTGCATCCACAGTCTAAGAGTCTCAGGTCTCCTCTCAATCAGGGCTCCTCTTAGTCTTGCTCATGTGCACCCTTTATTTATTCTATACCCTTTAGGCCCAAAATAGTAAGGGTTAGACACATACACTCTACTCTTACAAATATCTGCCCATAAACACATACATACATACACCCACATTCACACTTATCCTTATACATAAATGACTTCATTTCCCAGCACGCTCCCTTTATTTGGGGCCAGTAAGAGAGACATCTATGATCTCCCGAACCAGCTCTGCCTCTCCTTCATTGACAACTTAAGATGTAATTAAACTTTTTATTTTTTCAAATCATTTCTCTTGAGGTATATTAGCGTGATTCTTAATCTTTGTGGGGATTAGGCATTCTATTTGTCTGGCTGTATGTAGGTCTGTATTCTGGAATATTTCTGGGTGTCTCTGATAAGATTGCCCAGGTTTATGGTCTACGTCCAATTGTTCCCTGTGAGCAGAATGATATTCCCTGGAGATGGGATTCCATTAAAACTACATTTAGAGCTATGATCTTCCATCTGAGAATCTTGCTCTGAACAGCTAATCAATATGGCTTTCACCAGAATGGCACAGGACCATTAGCAGTGAATCACAGCTCCAACCGGCCTGTAATAGAGATGCCCAAACAATTTACAAAGTGTTCTCGGTCTGCGCTCTGATACTGCATATTCCAGTACGGTATTATCAAGGATTATCAATGAGAGCTCTAATCCTTTCATTGTTAATAATGATCATGCCCTCATAAAATCCAATAAAGCTAAATTATTTGTAGTAATGCAATGTCTTGTTCTACCCAAGTTTCTCTTTAAAGAATAAACTCACTTGCTGATGGACAATTTCCACAATTAGTAGTCAGTTTACATGAGAGAAAATCATCCCGTAAATGAATTAGTGCTCTGAAAGATAATCATCAATAAATCATAATTAGTAAAAAAAAAATGAGTAAAGTCGGATTCATAAATGTGTTACCTGTGATTATTAAACATAGAAAACTAGAACTTGACAGCAGATCTACAATAATTCTTGTCTTTCAAACACATTGTGACGTGTACTGCATGATGATACTGAAAATTGTGAGCCCATTTCAAAGTACTTTTTTTACTGATTAAGCAGAACTCCTACTTTAGTACAAGTTTCTGCCCAAAGACATATTGACTTTATATGCATAACCCCATGTCTCACAAAGATATGCAGGAACCCCAGAAATCTGTAGTGTAAATATCAACTTTTACTCTATTCTATATGTAGTTAACACTAACTTTAAGCCTTGGCATTTAGTTATAGTTATATTTTCAGTGATATAGTGAAGCGGGCTACAAGGTTCCTGGACTTAACAAATGAACTTGGTAATATCTTAATTCAAAGCCATTTATAGTGATCAAGTAGAATCTTTCATTATGTGGGTCAGCAGAAGAAATCCGAGTTATCCAAGTCCTCAATTCACAGTAGCTCCTCAGATCCTTTGGTAATTGGTACATTTTTAGTCTAGCCCAGTTCTTGCAGCATTCTGGGCCATGGTGAAGAAAGTCGCATCCTTGATTGGAAAGTATACTTCATCATCTCTCACGAGATGTCAATCACATTCAAAAGATGGAGAGAGATGTTCATATCTGGCATGCTGTTTGTTCAATATCACTTTTATTTCAAGGTTGCTTTGGAGGAGTTAAGATTTCTTTTTTATGATTATAATCTCTCTGCCAAGGTTATATGGTGCTTATTATCCAAGGCAGTAATTCTGATGCTCTTTATTGGTTTGCTTTTAAAAGAAATTATGTGAGGGCTGACAAAGGGAACATAAATATCCATAGAAAATGAACCATTGCCCAAATTAAAGAGGATTGAAAAGGACATACCCATTACAGCCAAGAGAAGACAGTGCAACATTACTCTCTAATCAATACTCTGTTTATTATCTGATTAATCTGATCCTACTGGTCGATATTCAGTATACTATGTAATCAGATCTTTTTGAAGTCCATCCAAGCTTTATACCAAATCAAATATCGCCCTTATTAGTACTCTGTAAAATATCCAATAAACCTGATTATGTGGACAAATGCAATCCAAGCTTCTTTCCGATCAAAGCTATGTATACAACTTTATTACTGATTTCTGTCAATGACTCATAATGTATTGTGTAATGTCTATATGAGTGTTACCTTACATCTCCATCATATGGTATATATGACAAGATCAGTAAAGGTCAACAGGCCTGGTCATCTGGCAAACAGAGCAGAATAGTGGAGTTTTTGATCTGTATGGCCATACAGCGTTTTAGGAGGGTATTGGCACATAACTGTCTAAGTATAATTAGTGTTTGTGGATATCTCCTGATTAACAACACCCCTACCTTTCATTTCTGTAAGACAAAATTGTTCTGTTATGCACTTCTTGTTATGTCCTGTTTTCCCTTTGTACAGTGCAGCTGAACATGATGATGCTATATAAATAAATAATAATGGTATGTTTAAATTGTGAAAGAACTCAAAAGAAACATTAAGACAGCTAAAGCAAACTGATTCGTTTACCCAAAATACTAGTCTAGTATTAACTAGACTTGTGCATTCGTATTCGGGCAAATATTAAAACGAACACGAAGGGTGTGTTTTCTTTGTTCAGCCTGAATATCGAACATACGAACATGGCGGCGGCAAAACGTATATGAAGACGAAGACACACAACACGAAGAATCTTTGTGTTCGTCTTTGTCTACTAATCTCCCTGGTCCCGTCCCCATCTAGCCTACTTTATCTACGCCATGCAAACGACTCTATTGGTCGCCTGCAGGGGCCTCCAATTGGTTGATGCCAGAGGAGGCCCCTGCAGGCGATCGGTAGACTCTCACGACCCTTTAACTCCTGACGGCGAACATACGGATCTCCGCTCCCGTTAAACCCCTGCGATGCTGCGTAGATAACGGGAGCTGGAATCCGTAGGTTCGCCATCAGGAGTTAAATTTGGAGCGGGGAGGCCAAGTTCCTCGTCAGGAGTTAAAGGGTCGTGCATAATATAGTTTTATACTTTCTTTGTGAACATTGACTGGCTTTGTAGTCCGTGGATTTTTAGTGCCTCTTGCCTCTTTGAAGCGTGATTTTACAATCTACTAACTTGAAGGGGAATGAGACAGAAGGTGAGGGACTGCTTGGATGACTTGATTGTAGTGATCGAGGGTAATGTAGAGAAGTCAGCAGCATAGGAATCTCAAGGGTGGGGAGAAAAGATGGTTTCTTTCAGGGTGCAGGTTGTGGGTATTAAGAGGATAGATTGCACACTTCTATAAACAAGGTTTCAGTGAGTGTTTACAGTTGGAATAAATATGGCAGAGTCTGAAAGAACATGGAAGGGAATTCCAGAGAAGAGGTACAGGGAGGTAAAATCCTGGATATGCTAATTTGAAGAAGTGATAACAAGAGAGATGCAAGTTGAGGTCAGTGAAGAAGGTTAGAAGAATGTTTGGAGAGAGAAGCAGAGATATAGGGATGCAGTGTTATTAAGGGCTTAATACTTAAGTGCTAGGAATTGAAATGTAATTCTTGGGGTTATAACGAGTGATAGAAATGGCACAGTGATGCACCAGATTAAAAGTGATGGGATACAAAAATAGGTCTAATAAAATAACATTCATAGAAAACAAACCACAAAAACGAGGGGCTCATACATAAAAGGAATAAAACAAAATTGCATCATATGCATACCTGGGAACTCTCCGGGTGAAGCACCGCTTCTCCGGGTCAACACCTGAATTCTCCGGGTCGTGGGAGCGGAGTCTTGACACACCCCGCTCCCCGCCCATTTTCCCTTTAAATGGGGATGTTTCCCGCCCACTGACATCACAGCACCGCCCCCCTGACGTCAACCAGAGGGAGAAGAAGGGTGTGGTATAATATGACTTTTTAGTATTGTTTTATTTTTGTTACAATTTTTTTAAATTAAAATTAAACTTTATTGGTGCGGCCTATAATCAGGTGTAGCCTATATTTGGAGTCAATAGGGTATATTGAAGAACTCACTGGGGTGTAAAGAGCCCATACGTGTAGCGCTCAGAAGAGCTAGCACTGGAGCTGAGTGGTGGTGAATACATCATGTGCCGGGAGATTAGATCAGGTGCATCTCCTGCTGGACATTTACCTAGGGGACGGGGAAAAGGGCCAATTAATTTGGGGGATTCTGGAGAATCCCTCATGCATTTGAAAAACTGACCCCATGGAAATTTAAAGGGACCATGCATATGTGGATTGTTATATCTGGATTGTCCCTTTAACATTGAACTAAGGTTACAAAAGAAGCATGACATAGAACGCTCTTTTTGTAAGGATGTTTCAATAGTGTAAAAAGCATGAGAATATGCTATCATCTGTGCTGCCAAATTCTTACATGCGTGACCTAACCTCTTTAGATACAGTACATGCTTCAGCCATAAGGTAGGCACATTTTTTAATTGGGTGTGTTGGCTTCCCATCACTCTCCAACAGAGTTGAGGGTTGCTGCTCTTGTATTACCAGTGACTGTTCATTTATTTGTATTCTATACAGGATTTAGATTTTGTGTTTCACAAGTGATCAATACAGTGATGGATATAAGGAAATTTGTATTTTGCTAAACGCAAAGGAGATCTCTGATCAATTATGTTCTACATCTTTTAAGGTATATGCCACTTTTTAATCATTCCAGCATGTATCTGCTTAAATACTCAATGATTAAAGATGTACTTATAGGACTCCGGGCCTGACCTGAAACTAAAATGTAAAAATGCATGTATACTTTAAAGAGACAGTAAAATGTTTAGGAAACTAACAGCACACATACACATATACATATATAAAGTTGTGTGAAAAAGAAAGTACACCCTCTTTGAATTATATGGCTTTACATATCAGGACATAATAACAATCATCATCTGTTCTTTGGCAGATCTAAACATTAGGTAAATACCGCCTCAGATGAACAACAAGACATGACATATTACACTGCGTCATGATTTATTCAACAAAAATAGGCACAAGCAAGCTGTTTCAGGGGCAGAGGTGGCACAGTCAGGCTGTTTCTGGGGCAGCCGTGGCATAGGCAGGCTGTTTGGGGGCAGAGGCCTACCACATCAATGTCTGGCTCAGTATTTAGTGATAGGATTAATGCTGTACTGTATCTATTCAGTAAATGTGTTTTATTTAAACTTATTTCATTTATTTATAAGTTAATATATTTTTTTTGCCAACATTCATTTTTTTGTAGGGGGCACATACAGATTCCTTCTTCACCTTGGACGGGAAAAAGAGCACACATACATGGTGCAGGCGATGAGCTCCCGGCCACTGGACCAATAAAATCTACTAGAGAGCTAAGGGGGTGCGGGAGAGTGAATGGGTGATTGAATGAATGAGTGTTAAGGGGCAGAAATGGAACATGCAGGCTGTTTAGGGGGCCAGAGGTGGCACAGGCAGGCTGTTTAGGGAGCAGAGGTGGCACAGGCTTACTGTTTAGGGGGCAGAGGTGGCACAGACAGGTTGCTAAAGGGGCAGAGCTGGCACAGACAGGCTATTTCAGGGGCAGAGGTGGTACAGACAGGCTGTTTTAGAGGCAGAGACCTACCACGTCAATGTCTGGCTCAGTATTTAGTGATAGGTGTAATGCTGTACCATATCTGATCAGTAAATGTTATTTATTTAAACTTATTTAATTTATTTAGTTAAGTATTTAGTTACGTTTTTTCAGTTGACTTACAGATTACAAATTTGTGAAATAAATATTCTTGCCATTATTTTTTTGTAGGGGTGGGCTACATACAGGATCTGTCCTGGGTGCCAAATACTCTAGGTACACCCTCGTATATACACACACACTATAAATATTACATTTTTTTTTATATTAATAGTAAGTCATGTAGCTTTCCAGTATCTCCACAAAACAATATATTGTATTCATGACATATTCCATAGACCTGTGAAGAAATGTCACTTCATGCATTGATTTCCCCCCAGAGGAAAAGCCAGAGCAGCTGACTCTGAACGTTCTTAAACTACTGTCCCACCAGGTGGTTCCTAAGACACAGGTGATGTCAGGGTCCATGAACCCAAGTGTCTATCAGCAATCGGATACCTCATTACAGAGAGCTGACCAGACATTACTCTTAATTAAAGAGGCACTGAGGCGAGATGCCAGCTGGGAGCAGACTTTATAAAGCCAAAATATATTAAGAGCATGTGGTAGCTTTAACTCATCAATATCAGGAATGAGCATACTGCAAACCCAGAATATATAGATTATTACTTAGAAAGTAGGTGTATTTTGGAATAAGTTCAATATAGATTGGGTGATTTTCAGCCATTTTCTTTTTATATTGGAAATCTAGCACCAAAGGATAAGATATATTATATGTTGGTGGGAGGGAGACTTTTATGTATCTTATTTCAAATTTCAGACATCAGCCATTAAAACACCTGGCTCCTCTCCTGCCTCTCTGCCCTTATATATAAACCACAAATCTATTAAATTAGAAGTTCTGTGTATTTCACTTTATAATTGTACTGTTATACATAAACACTTTAAAGTGCTGTGAAATAACCCACCCTATCATAGACTGAAACTTATCCAGTTATATTGGGAACTGAGCCCAGAAAGTTTTAATTGACAGTGTACATCTGGATATAACAGTTCTATTGACCATCATACCATCATACCTATATGAGCTTGTTGGACATCCCATTCCAAAACCACGTCATTGGAGTCAAGTGGCGGTGTGCATTACACTACTCCAGCCGATGCTTGGCATTGGAAACCCACCTCATGAAGCTCCGGACACACTGATGTTGTGCTGATGTTGCTTCCAGAGGCAGTTTGGATCTCTGTAGTGAGTGATGCTACAGAGGACAGGTGATTTTTAAACTCAACACTCTTAAGAAATCAGCTGCCATTCTTTGTGAGTGTGCGTGGACTACCACTTTGAGACTGAGCTGTTACTCCCACATGCTGATAGACTTTCATTGCCTTCAGACAATGTTCCACCTGCGTCACCTCAGCTACCTGTGTAACCTTACCAGTACCTCCAGCAAGCCTGCCACTACACTGCTTTAGGAGCTCAGGCTTGCCAGTCAGTCAGTGTTAGGCAGCGGATATGCTACCTTGAAGCTTGCTCTGCTTATTTCTTGGCAACGCTCTTGCACTTCAATGTAGGGGAAAACATGGCTCTGATGCCACCATCAACTCAGTGCCCACACAGAATTTTAAAGGCCTGGCTCCCGGCCCTTTTTTTGAGGCTTAAACACCCCATGACAGAGCACAATCAAAAAATGACATACCCTCTGTCCTTGTGTGCCTTAAACATGTTGATATTGGCATAACTTTATTTTTATTTTGCCTGGCAGGCTATATGATGAGGCCAACATAGGTCCCAAACGGGTGTTCTGACCATAACCCTTTATAGTGTCCATGATTCCGCCTACCAAAACTACAAAGGTGAACAGAGAGATATTTGAAACTGCAGCCGTTATGTAAAGATTTGGGCTGACAAGTGGATAAGGGGATTTTAATTTATAAAAAACAGGGCATGAGACAAATGTAATCAGATGCCAATGTGTCTTGGGGTAATCTGTTCACTCAAGGTTACAGTGCATCCTGGTATTACCTAGGTGTGCACTGTGGGTCATAAATGGCCAGTAGCTTACGGCAAGCAAGAAAACAGCAAAATTGTAACAGCTGAATTTTTTTTTGTCTCACCCAGTATGCTCCTTCACCTCCCCAAACCTGTCCTCTCTGTTATTCTTACAACAAACCTGAAATTCATGGAGTTTTGGCAAGCTAAGTCGCCAACCATGATAACGAAGCATTAAAGGATGATTTGAGATTCCTGTGGCCCTCATTAAACATTTCCTATTGTTCAAAGTGAGAGATGTACTTACTCTTTGGAAACATCTTCATTCCTCCTCCATCATTCGCTGCTAATTAAGATCATAAACTATCTTGAACGCAGAGGTCTAGCCAGGCAGACAGCACTCTTAATCATGTGCTAATGGCATGCTTCTGGCGATAATTACCAGATAACAGTGTTTGCAGTCTGTAATCAGAACAATTCTGCTAATTAAATCAGGCAAACCATATATTTCCCGTAGCCATATAGAACTTAGAGCAATATACCCCCAAATTTGTCTCTCACAATGGCTTCATACTGGGATATCCCTTTATACACTAAAAAAGTCTGGAAAAGTATAAATATAATTTTTCATTAAAAAAAAAGGCTTAACATTTTTCATGCAGTGCTTAGGTAAAATCAGTAATATCTCTTCCACTTATATATAAGTATGTTTTAGAATAGGAATACATTCCATGATATCTTTGGGAAAGTTCTGGAGAAGCAAACCTATAAAGTGAGATCAATGTGAACATGAGGATGCAGACACAGGATTCATGATTTAGCAACATATTATTATACAGATTATTATACTTTTTACTTCACTGCTTACATTTTAGCGAGGCAGAGGGTGCTCTTCCCTGATAGTCTAGTGGCAGACAGAACATCTGCCCAATGATTTTTATACTAATATTTAAAATTATCAGCATTTAGCGTCCATGATAAACATTATTTTTTAACCTCTTAAGGACACAGGCTGTAACTGTTTGTACTGATATAATATCCCTTAAGGATACAAGACGTACTGTTACGTCCTGTATTTAGGAGCTATCCCTGCTGATACATGAGAGATCAGGTTATCTGGTTATCAGCATTTAGGATCATTTTATGAAGTTAAGAATTACTATGACATGCTCATTTATTTAACCTGGTCTCCTTTAATCCCCTCTAATTTCTTTAACTGGTGACTTGAAAAGTTGATCAAATAAACGTCCACCACCTCAGTAAGGCATTATGCAACTCTCTAAAACAAATGCATAGTGTTTTCCGTGAGGACACCAGGATGTCTTCCTCTCTAAGGTGCAGGAATAAGGAAACATTAAATTGTTTCATCTCTGAGTCACCCACTCTTTACAGTGGCCAAAGTAGAGCATAGTAAAGCTTGACAGTTCATGGATACTTTAAATAAAATCTGAAGATTCTTTATTTGCGGCATTTTTCACTGAAGAGTTTCCAAATTCCTTGCTACTGGCTATATAACTTCTTTGTGTTCGGTATAAATAGCTAACTGTACAGGAAGAGCAAAAATGTGATTCAGTAGAATGGATCCCATTGTACAGCACTGTAGGCTATGATGGAGCTACATAAAACAATAAATAATAATAATGGAGTGCTTTGGTGTACTAAAGTTCATTTATAGGTTAAAAAATTGGTTTAAAGTCTAATTTTTTTTATATGTAACAGATCCATGATCAAATTACAGTCCTCATCTTAGCTCCTGTGTCATCCTTTAATATTTGCTTAACCTAAGTACTGGTTTTGTCCAGGTTAGTGTTGGCCAGTGCTTACCTGGAATTATAGGGCAACCAGATGTTCATTGACCTCAACATCTGTCCCTGGGATTAGTCATGTTAAAATGTATCCAGAGCCTCTGTACCCCAGTTAAAAAAGGCCGTTTAGAATATACGCTGAATACTAAGAACAAGCACTGGCAGTGAGCCAAGCAATGTATTTTCTACAAAAGTAAATACATGGGGACTTATGTTGTGAACCCTTAAAGTAAATCAAAAACCTCAACACTTAATATAAGCCTTGATAAATGTTAATTTGGCTGCTATGCTCAGCTATTCAATGATTTATTTATTTTTTTACATGCTTTTTACAAACTTTTCTTTTTCTAAGAGCTCAAAATGACTGTACCACAAAGAATTAAAAACAACAAAGCTTACAATTAAGTTAAATGATGATTCAAATGACTTAAACAGCTATGACAAAACATCACTGTCCCTAGATGTGCCCCCTGCCACAATGATAAAAGTCCAACCAGTTGTGTAAAACGTTGGTATGCTTTAATGGCTTGAGCCTGCTTTTTGGGTTGAAACATTGCCATAATGGTGATAGCCAATTCCCAAATGGTTTTCCAGCCTCAAAGTTTTCTTAAACAACAAAAATGAGAGTGTTTGAAGGCAAAAATACTTTAATGTTCTAAGCAACTGCCTTGGACAAATTTTGCCCACAGAGCCAATAAGCATACCGGACTGCATGTGTCTAAGGGTTGTCCACTGATTAATGAGCCGTGGTATTCCAGGAATAAGTAGAAATGAGTGGAATCTGCTGTACTTGGGTCTAAGGTTCAAACAAGCCAACATGAAATGGATGTAAGTAGACATGCAAACGAGCCAAATATGTGCCAAAGATTTTTTTTGGTATTGACTGAGGAAGTTCTAAAACCGTAATGCTTCTTTGTTCTGTTATTGTCACTAACATATAACAGTTTCTCCTATGATCTTGTCATGCCCCTCTTACCCTTACCTATTCTCCCCAGCTGTCCTCCGTTTCCACAAGCCTTCTAAAAGCTCTGCGATCTTGATTGCGGCAGCGAAGTAGGCCAAAGCCACAGCCTAAAGTTGCAGGAGGCCCTAGGGAAGACCTCCAGGTGTTGCCCAGACCTCAGCATAACGTTGTACACCTGTGGAGTGGAGGTAAACCCTGCTCCACCATCAGCTATCTACCTGATGGTGTTCATACAGGGAAACAGTGAACCAATCCAGTGAGAGGCTTGTCCAGCACAGGGGAGGAGTGGATACCTGCAGATACCACTCAGACTGTTACCACTTTGCTCCAGTGTTCTAGAGCCTTGGTTCCTGTGTGTTCTAGGACTCCAGATTCCAGTTCTTCTTTGCTTGCAGACCCTATATTGGATTACCCATTACCTCACCTTTGGCTTCCCTGTTGAACTACCCTGTTTGTTTATTTCTTGACCCTTGCCTGGATTATAGTTTTTGTCCTGATAGCCGCCTGCCCTGATCTATTGGACTGTTTCTGCTTTTGGATTATCCTTTGCACTCTTGTGCTCCCATTCCTACCAGGGTGTCCTACTTGTCTAGCCCTGTGGACCACCTGGTAAGGGTGCCTAGTAAGAGATAGCATCCTCTGCTCTTATGCTCCAACCTAATCCTGACAGATCTGTCGTTCCACAACGTAATTTACATCGACAGGTAACTCTAATACGTCTAAAGTGACATTAACAAAGATACATGCCTTGCATACACATGCTTTATAGTGGTGACAACTATGTTTCTTGGTCGGTATCACTGATAAATGAGTACTCCACTTAGTTTATGGACCATGTAAGCCGTGTATGCAGAATGTCTAATGTGTATGTGGGGCATGTAAGTTTTTACGCATGGTATAATGGAAAAGGGAATACAAATGAAACTTTCTACAGGTTCAATACCCAGAACTTGAATAAACCTAGCAATGCCCAAACCCATAGGATTATGTTATCTGTCAGCGATACACATATAGAATATATTTTTTGTTTATGTTATATCTACAGAAAGGGTTCTATCATGATCTGTCAATATCACACATACAGGTCAGTCAGTGCTAAACGTATGAGAGTGTTTCTCTTGTGGTCTGTCAACATCAGATGTGCATGAGTGGCTCACTCGTTAACTAAAACTTGCATTTCACAATCCAAAAAGCAACTTTAATTTTAACATGTGAATTATTTTCGGGGTTGATGAGAGTGCTTATGATTTTAATGTTTGTGGGTTGTAGTCAGTTGAGGGCATGCAAGTTGAAGTCAAATTATAGTCAACATCCATGCCCTCGACTGCAACACAGAAATCCACTCACCATAGAACTACAAAAATAAACCTGCATTTTAAGTCACAAGCAACCCAAGGTTTAATAAGTTTCCAAAACCCTGGGTTGCAAGTTGAGTTGACTAGCTGTAGAGTGTGTTAACAGTAGTAAATATGCATGTTGGAGATGTAGTCGGTAATGGACAACCATTTTAATTGCCTCCTGCATAACAAATGGTTATTCCCCCTTTCTCCTTCCATGTAAAGCAAAACAGTGACTACCAGAAAGCTACACCCCAACATTGTTTTATTGTTGCATTTTACTTAAAATTCCCTTTTTTTCAGTTATTTATAAAATAATCATTTACACAGATTTACAAGGGGAGGAACAGTAAGCTGAAACATCCTGAAGTAAAGTCCTAGCACCTCAGAGCTCAATCTGTATTTTAAGTAGTTCACAGCCACCCACTGTAAATGGTATACGTATTTGCCTTTCAAAGAAAAAACACAGTTTAAATTACAGTTTAACAAACCAAAATGCTATCAGAAATGGCTGACCTCTAATATAATTTAACTCATGAGAAGATTATAATAATGTGAGGTAAATCTGCTTAACGTGCTATTATTTTCCAAATAAATCAGTATAATTATTTTCACCGATATTAAAAGCTTCAAAAGAAAGAATAATTTAATAAGTACCTTGTTCACTAATATACAGACATCAGTGATACAAACCTCTGACCTCCATATACCCCACTGCCTCTGGCCCCTTAAGAAACATATACGAGGGACATGCGCTCAGCTCCAAATCCAAAAATCATTAGGCGATATACCTCTTACCTCATCGTAATACACAGACTCCAGGGCACATATCTCTCACCCCCTCCTAACATACAAATTTTGGGACACATACACCTCATGCTCTTTTAATACACAGATAAGCACACGGTACACCTTACGTCTACCTAATACGCAGACATCAGGAAACATCCATTCTCCATTAATACAAAGACATTGGGGATTTATGGACATGGAGTGAACCTAACATTCTGGCGACAGAAGGGACACATACCGTACAAGAGAGACAAGACAGACGCTGACATGAAAAAGACATAGAAAACACATTTCCAAACATAGCATAGACAGGGGGGAAGCCAACGCAGACAGACAAATACCTAGCAAGACTATACAGAGCTGACATCTGAGGTAATATTTGTGATTCTGTTCCTGCTTATTTCTCTATCATTTAATTAATTTTCCTTTGATGATCCTTACCTGAGATATGATGATGGACAGAACACGTATGAGTTCTTATTGTAAATGGTTTTTGCATGTATGTAAAATATTTGAACTACAATAAACATGACCAAATGATACGTGCATCGTGAATATTTACCTCAATTTTCATAAACACATAGGACGGCCATTCCTGAGGAACACAAGAGACTCATACAACTGACACAGACATGTAACATGGACAACATAATTCACACAGAGCAGAGAGGGGCATTCACAGACACTCATACAGCCACGTACCCCTCTCATACAGATTGGGGGACACATATTCCTCACAAAAGGGGAGTTGAAAGGAGAGATGTGGTTTCAAGTTCCTTAATTCATCGTTTGTTGTAAAGGGCCACACCTGGCAAATTCTGCATAGTTCAATAATGAGATAGTTCAATCATGCGATGGAGTCGGAGACATGAAACTGCAGCTCTCCTTCTAACTCACCCTTTAGTAAATAAACCCATGGACAGACAGGACATACAAGTAACACTAGCCTCTCAACATACAGAAAGGACATATAGAGAGGCATGTACAAAACACCATGTACACACACCTATACAGCAATACCTCTCACACAGACAGAAGGGACATATGCAGTGACACCTCTCTCACAGACAGGATCTTCATATACAGTGACACTTACCACTCACACAGACAAGAGGGACACATATTGTGACAAATTACCTCTCACACTGACAGGAGGGCCTTATACAAATACCTCTCATACAAACAGGAGGGACATATATTATAGCAACACCTCTCACACAGACAGAAGAGACATATACAGCGACACATTGACATGACATATACAGCCTCTCACACTGACAGGAGGGACAAACTGTATCCAGCGACAATTACCTCTCACACAGAGAGGAGGGACATATACAGAGACGCCTCTCACACCGACAGGAGGGACATATACAGATACCTTTCATACAGACAGGAGGGACATATACAGATACCTTTCATACAGACAGGAGGGACATACTGTATACTGCAACAATTACCTCTCACACAGACAGGAGGGACATATACAGCAATGCCTCTCACAGACAGGAGGGACATTTACAGATACTTCTCATACAGACAGGAGGGACATATACAGATACCTTTCATACAGACAGGAGGGACATACTGTATACTGCGACAATAACCTCTCAAACAGACAGGAAGGACATCTACATCGACGCTTCTCACACCGACAGGAGGGACATATACAGCGACGCCTCTCACACCGACAGGAGGGACATATACAGCGACGCCTCTCACACCGACAGGAGGGACATATACATCGACGCTTCTCACACCGACAGGAGGGACATATACAGCGACGCCTCTCACACCGACAGGAGGGACATATACAGCGAAGCCTCTCACACCGACAGGAGGGACATATACAGCGACGCCTCTCACACCGACAGGAGGGACATATACAGCGAAGCCTCTCACACCGACAGGAGGGACATATACAGCGACGCCTCTCACACCGACAGGAGGGACATATACAGCGACGCCTCTCACACCGACAGGAGGGACATATACAGCGACGCCTCTCACACCGACAGGAGGGACATATACAGCGAAGCCTCTCACACCGACAGGGGGGACATATACATCGACGCTTCTCACACCGACAGGAGGGACATATACAGCGACGCCTCTCACACCGACAGGAGGGACATATACAGCGACGCCTCTCACACCGACAGGAGGGACATATACATCGACGCTTCTCACACCGACAGGAGGGACATATACAGCGACGCCTCTCACACCGACAGGAGGGACATATACAGCGACGCCTCTCACACCGACAGGAGGGACATATACAGCGACCCCTCTCACACCGACAGGAGGGACATATACAGCGACGCCTCTCACACCGACAGGAGGGACATACTTTATACTGCGACAATAACCTCTCACACAGACAGGAGGGACATATACAGATACCTTTCATACAGACAAGAGGGACATACTGTATATTGCAACAATTACCTCTCACATAGACAGGAGGGACATATATAGTGACGCCTCTCACACGACAGGAGGGACATATACAGATACCTTTCATACAGACAGGAGGGACATATACAGCGACGCCTCTCACACCGACAGGAGGGACATATATTGGTACAATTACCTCTCACATGGACAGGAGGGTCATGCACAACTACCTCTCATACAGACAGGAGGGACATATATAGCAACACCTCTCACACAGACAGAAGAGACATATGCAGCGATAATTACCTCTCACACAGACAGAAGAGACATATACAACAACGCTTTATTACAAACATGCTTGATGCTCATTTTCCACATACGATAAGAGGACATGAACAATGCGCAAAACAGAGACACACATGTAATTTTCATGTTGAAGGTAAAATTATGTTTACCAAAAGAGGGAAGAGAAAGATAGAACCCACGCAAAAATTGACACCAGACAGAAAAGAGAGATAGACAAACACAGACACCTAGGACAAACATACAGCGTCTCTCTCAATGACAGACAGAACAAACACGATTCACCAGACATACCAACATTATCTACAGAGCTGGAAACATATCTAGCACAGAAAAGAGAGGCAGATCACTAATGATACAATTAATATCTGTCTCTTATGACATGATATGACAAAAGGGACGCTGTCAGTCCCATAACACCAATCTGTTGTGGTTTTGTTTTAAGCTATGTCCCATTAAACTTCTTATTAGCTATGTTTACAAGAAGGCGAGGGGAATGTACCGGTATACATGTATACTGGGAAGATAACACATGCCAAACTTAAGACCGTGAACACATTTTAAGTAATTTATCAGCTAAACGCTAGCAATGTGCAGAGGTATAAAGCAGTAAAAGGTATAGCATTATATTTTGGTTCTTTAAGAATAAGAGTCGATTCACACAATTGCTTTAATTCTAACAATTATTCAGGAACTGACAAAGTTCTTGCTTGTGTGCATGGTAACATTTTGAATGGACTTTCCTGGTACATTTATGGATTGTCTATTTGTTAATGGTAACACATTTATTCACATTTACCAATGGTTCCCACGTGAGTGTAACAATCTGTAAGAATACTATCCCATTGTTCTCCATGCACCATTAATATTGCTTTATATTGTGGCATATACATTGATGTCAGTTCATTCCTACACCACATTTGCTCCTCAGGTAGCCATATCATCTCATGATCCTCCTCTTTGTTTCCAAAGTAGAGAGAGGCAGGGTTTTCTTGATGTCTAAGAGTTTAGGATAGTGGCTGAGTGAGGTACTGTGTGGCTAGGTTTTCATTTTTGAGCCTCATAACCTCTTTCTTTGGTTCCTCCCTTGGCCTTGCCAAAGTTTCTGGTTCCATTGATACCATTAACCCCATTCTCTGCCAGAAAGAACCCTTTGGAGTGAGGGGGTACATGTGGGGTGTGGCCCATGCAGCAGGGAATGGGATAGTTCCCTAGTTAATTCAGATTTCTCAGTTTGTGTGTGGCATCCTGGGGGAATGGTAGACGGGTGAAGTGGGATCCTTAACCCTTGATGGTACCTGGCTCAGTTAGAGAAGCTGGAGCGTATGCAGATGCTGCCAAACAAGCTGCTGCTTCACAAAATCCTGGAAGGCCTGGAGGCCCTGGAGAACCTGGCCTTCCGGGTTGTCCTGCTGCCCCTTCAGGACCTCTCTCTCCATGTTTTCCGTCAAGGGCATGGCCAGGAATGCCAGGGATACCTTTGGGAGAAAAAAACCCATTGATAATTCAGTAAAACACTGTTCAAATCTTTGTTAAGTACTACATTGTTTAGGGTTAAGAAACATGGAACCAAATTGTCTAGGTTAGACTGTATCTGCCAATCTGTGTGATGTATGTAAGTGTGTGTGTATGCATGTATGTATGTATGTATGTATGTGTAAATGTATATATATATGTGTGCGTGTGTGTGTGTGTATGTATGTAGGTAAATGCTTCCGTGTTTTATGTTTTGTTTTTCTGGAAGGTGAATACTACACTGCACTACCCCAGGGGCAGGCACCAACAGTGTTGGCACTTTGAGGTCTGCTACTTAATTTAATGACGAAAATTGGGCACTCAGGCCCAAAAACGTTCCCCATCACTGTATTAGACTATAAGGCACCTATTCTCATTATCAATATCAGCCATTACATTTACAGTTCCTGAATTAAAACATTTGGGTATGGGTTTGGGTCTTACCTGGGATTCCTGGGGGTCCTGGCAAACCTTGGTGTCCACGACCTGTATCACCCCGATCTCCCTTCTCTCCTCGCTTTCCTGCAGGAAGATTGCAAAGGTTTAGTGAAAAAACTCAATGGAAAACGTGGCTTTTGTGATGCTGCATGCAAACTAGTAGAAATCAACAATCCTAAACGTGTGGTATTATTTCAAACGTCTTCTAATTTATGTTATTTAGGAGCAGAATTATTTTTTTTCTGTTGAGGTGTAGGGTTAGGGGTGTACATTACTATTGAATGTATCTTCTTTAAATTTAAGTATGATATTCTGTAAAGAAAGTACAAGCACCATTTTAATGTTTAAACAAAATAGCATATACATTACACAATTTAAAGCAGCCAGGAGCTATTATTTTAAGTTAAGCAAACCAGTGTAAGCTGGAGCCCAACAGTTTGCTCAGCTTGGCTCATCAGAAGAGGAGCTAAAAAGGTACATGAGACTAAAAAGTCCTCTACCCCATTAATCTTGTTGTTTACTGACATATAAAAAGACTCTTGCAAGGACCTGTGTATCTGTTGAGCAAACCCGTATAGGCTTTTGGGGTTTAACTTAGTACTAGCTTTGTTTGTGATTCAGTGTCTTTCACACATTTTTCTTCAGCTTATTCCTTCCATCCAGTGACATTTGTGCCCACTTCAACAACCGAAAAAGTTCACAAACCTTTAGGGCCTATGTTTCCGATCTGTCCCATCACACCCACAATTCCAGGTACACCACGAGACCCATGGTGACCGTGTGGTCCTTGATCTCCAGGTGGACCTGGTGGTCCAGGTGGTCCAGGTGGCCCCACAACACCAGCTCCTCCCAAGGCTGCTCTCTGAGCACTGACTGCCACAGCTGCAAGTTGTTCTGTAATGAACAAGCAAAAAGATCATAATGTTATAGGAAAGATTGTATGTATCACACAAGTGGCTGCTTACTGTTATTTACTTACAAGTATTTAATTACTGCTGTTCATTACTTAAGACTAGCTAATCACTGTAGCTAGCTTCTGTTGCTCTGGAAAATTGTGCCCCCCCAGCTATTTTTTTACAGAGGCTATTTTATTTACACTGCCATCACATACACTTGCCCATGAACACACCTATACACATACACATACACTGCCCTTACACACGGCTACCCATACACACTGCCTTTACACACACCTGCCCATTACTCACATATACAAATACACTGCCCTTACAAACCCCTGCCTTTACACACACCTGCTCATAAACATGCAAATACACATACACTGCCCTTACACATGACTGCCCATATACACTGCCTTTACACATACCTGCCCATAAACACACATATACACATACACTGGCCTTAAACACGACTGCTCACACACACTACCCTTACACACGACTGCCCATTAACATGCATATACACATACACTGCCTATAAACACACATATACACCTACACTGCCTTCACACACACCTGCCCACAAACACACATATACACACACCTGCCCATAAACACGCATATACACACACACAGCCTCTACACACACCAGCCCATACGCGGTGCCTTCACACACACCAGCCCATAAACACACATATACACATACACTGCCCTCACACACACATATGCACATACACACACACACAAGCTTACAAACACACACATATATATATACACATACATTGCCCTTACACCCCTTTCTCTCCACCTCTTACCTTTCTCATCCTCCATCCTCCACCTTCCATCTTCCACCATTTAATTTTGGACACGCAAGGTCTGTCTCTCCAAGCTTCTGCTTTACTGCTCCCTCACCAATATGCGCCGGCTACTGATGCAGAGCGCCTGGATGAGGTCATCTCAGCGCTCTGCATCAATTGCCAACACGTAATGATTAGGGAGCATGGAAGTCGAGGTCTGAAGTGACAGACCTCGTGCTCACTAATGTTGGACCGGTTAATGGGAGATTTTGATCTCCCCAACCAGTCCTGTAGCTGCTGATCTTGCGGCTATGCACCCCATTGCAGCTGCACCCGAGGCGAGTGCCTCTCTTGCCTCACCCTTCCTAAGGCCCTGGTTGAATACTTTCCAAACTCCAAACAGTAAAAAATGCTCTGCCTTAGCAATAATTGTATTATTTCCTTGTAGTTAACACCATGGAATTTAGACATGCATGAGATAGGCATATGGCTGTCCTGAATCTAACATGAGACCAAGTGCTGATCATGGTTTGAGTCTTTAGATCAGAACAAAATGGGCAGACTAGATAGTCGAACGGTTCTTATCGGCCATCAGATTATGTGTTTTTATGTGATACATTTACGTTACTTTGTATTACCTATTCAATAAATTGCTGATTTGATTTTAGCAATGCCTCACCTTGTAGCATTTTCAGAACCACTTCCACAATGTGCTGGTCACCAGCATCACGACCCTGCAAGGCAGAGGATGAATACAATGGCTTTTAAAAGAAATACTTTGAACTTGAGGTGATAGTGGCAGACTGTAATCATATACAGACAGCAGACTTAGCCTTCCTGTATGTTTAATTAAATGCAGATACCTACACATTAGCCTGATGGCTCTTCATGGCAATCCCACCAGTCCTTATGCATCAAGCACTGCCCAACTTAAGCATGAACCATTAAGATATGTTGGTTATGTCAGTTCCACATCTGCTAATAAATGATCTAGCTATGTTCTTGGTAGTATATTCTAAAACTTTGTAGAACAGCCTTTGACCTATATTCCCAGGGATTATACATTGACCTAGGAGTCTATGTAGAAACAAACATTTTGTGTAGCATGGAATATTTTGAAAAAGGCTTACTGGAACTCCTTGTCGTCCTGGCAAACCAGGTACTCCTCTCTCACCATTCAGCCCTCGTGGCCCTGGTTGACCAGCAAGCCCCTGTACTCCAGGCTGGCCAGGGTCTCCTGTGGGACCAGTGTAACCCAATTCTCCATGGACACCTTGCTGTGAAGTGGTATAAGAAAAGACTGAAACTTCAATGAAGAGAAGCCATTAGAAAATGGAAGATCTCAAAACAGAATAAGTTCTATATGCAAGTGCTAAGGGTTTTTTTTAGCTCCAAACCTTAACCTATTCTATTGATTTCATGTTAACATCCCCTTGGGAAGCATTAACTGGACACCCATCTTTAGTGGTAATGTAAAAGAGAATGTTGTCTATATAATCATACTGCTTTTTTAATATTAATTATTTTTCATTCTTTCTTGAGTACCATGTACAGAATGGCACCAAGATGCTCTTACCTGCATCAGCACTATGTTAATCCCCGCTTATATGAATTTAAAATATGGTGGCAAAGTCCATGTCTGGTAATTTAACACATCAGAGTTGTGAAAGGGGTTCATGCTTTCAAGAACTGGAAAGAGCTGAACCTAAATTTTCTATACACCCAAAAATGATTTTTCATGGTGGTTTGTCTTCATTAAATATCCATAGTATGCATAATGCAATTAGTTTATAACACATGTACTTGCCTGCCCTTTGGGACCAGGTTCACCAGATTCTCCCTAAAAAGATAAAGTAAAAATACATATTAGTGCATTATCAGGTGAGATGTAAGCAGTGAAAAGGATGGCCCTGATGCTAAGAGTATGTGGAATCGTTATATTGTTTTTCTGATGATGATGTTACCTAAAATATGACTTTGAATTGTACATTTTTTTTTACCAAACTGCAAAGTGACTAACCAAATTGTCATAAAAATGGATATTGTCATCCCAAAGAAGATCTATGGAAGTTTAAGATCAGACAAGCATTCAAAGAGCAGAATGTAGATTGTCAAGTCTTCAACTCCTCTGAGGCAGCCAATGGAGCAGTGCAACTTAGTGGAGTGGGCCTTGACAGAGCTTAGAGGTGAGCATAGTTTGAAACAAGTTGATTTGATTGGTTGAAGGTCAGTAGCAGGAGGGGTTATATATTTAGGCAACCACCCACCCTCCCTTTTTTTGAGAGGTTAATTCACTTTGATCTATAGTTCTGTTTATTCCCCGTTATATCACAGCGGCGGGGCTTCACTTGGCAGCGGTATTTTGGTATGACCATACAACTCTACAATTGTTTCTGGTTCAAGTTTTTGGTGGCACTTTGTAATTTATACTGTACATCTGACGTTTATAATATGTGGGGTCATTGTCACTGTTTTATGTGGGGTAATTGTCAATACTGTAATGTTGTTTTGGTTTGTTGACAATGACTTTTTATTATATTTAATGTGTAATAAAGCTGTGGACATATATTTCCATTATAATAAAAAGTGTGTGTGTTTTATTGGAGGTTTTGGGGTTAACATGGGTTTTTGTTTTTAGGGGGCCCACAATCGACTATGCGCCTGTCATGTCTATTCCTCAGATTTAAGCTATTGGACAACTTGAAAACCATGTGGCTCTACAGTTTACATTTAAACCATGGTTTATTGAAGCCATTCTTCAGGGAACTTCATTGGTGATAAATGTTTATTGGGGGCAGGAAGATGCATTGAGGGAAAAGTGCTTCCAGATTTTCATCATCTCTCATCATCATGCTCCTTACCTTCTCTCCTTTCTCTCCACCCAAACCTTCAACTCCAGGATCTCCCTGCAAGAAAAGACCTGGCATTATTCTGTACATGCAAAACATATCTTAGTTTGAATGATGCAGTACTGGCAATCTCTGATTGAACTAAATGTTGCTCAAATCACTAGGGAATCATTGAGTAGACTAATACATTTTGAAAATATGTAAAATCTGTCTTAAATGTTTACACATCAACTAAGTGAGAACTGAGAACTGTCCAATTATATTTTTAAAGAGTTTCAGAAGACACACCTCAATACTGTGTGCAGAAAGCAGCTATATTAAAAAGGCTGTTGAAAAAAATATTAACATGTATAGCTGAGTACAGACACAAATGGATAGCTTATGTTGGCATATTTCTCATCCTTGCAGCTATCCATGAATACACATTACTATAAATAAGAAAGATAAGTCGCTTACCACCTCTCCCTTTGACCCAACTTTTCCAGGGAAGCCCTGGTGGAAAGAAACAAAATTATCTTAAGTGCTTAGGTTTATTCTGCAACACTCAAAGCACCTTTCCCAACACTAACTTGCAACATCACTGATGTGGTGTAAATGATAAGCAGCCTTGGACATTAATGTATATACCATTTATGGGTTATGGAAGCTTCACTATATTTGGTAAAATTAAGTTTCAAGTCTCACTAAATTGCAAATGTAAGAATTAAGAATATTTTGAACCAATGGTAGGCATAAAACACCTTGTCTCTGCTCCCACTTCATTGGATCCTCCATTCAGTGCCAGATCGTTCATTAGGCAACCTAGACAGCTGCCTATGAGCCATGACCATGAATCTCAACAATCCAACCTACCATGCACAATGTGCCATAATGTCTGTGCTTCCTTCTGGGGTCCCTACCCCCATGCCTAAGAATGCAGGCACACAGAAGGGAACATACGAGTGTTTTCTAAATAAAGTATTTATAAGTAAAGTATTTTATAATTAACTTTGTTTATTTCATTAGAAGGAAGTGTGGTGGGGGCCTGCGTAGGACCTTAGTGGACCATGATATGGCTCTTCTCCTGTGTTATACATTTTACCCATTGGTTTTCACTGTAGTTCTCAAATTTCCAGTCAATTACCTTGTCTCCTTTAATTCCAGGAATTCCCTGGGGTCCTGGAACACCAGGAGGACCCTGTTCACCCTTTGCCCCCTAAAAAAATTAGAATAATTAGAGTGGACCATAAAGTAAATTGTCCTGAACAGTATTTCTGTGTTTTTATGTATGTTCATATAAAATGCATGTTTTTTTATCTAACTTTCAATATATAGGACACATATTAACCAGAACCTAAACTGCAAATCACATAATTCTAGGAAAAAAAAGGTAGCAAAACAATTGGCTGTGCCAATGCCAATACTTGGGAGCTTAGACAGACTGGCTGAAGTGTACAGGCACAGGAAGATGGTGGCCCTGCTCCTTATTTATAATGGTAAATTCATCCCAAAAAGTAGATGCTACATAGTTATCAACACCAGTGGGATATTCCCTTTAAATTGCTCAAAATTGTTATTCTCTATATTATTTTATTTGTAAATCAAACTAGTCTACTCACTACTTTGCCCAGTAGACCAATTGGTCCGACTGGTCCTCTCTCCCCACGGTCTCCCTGTAAATGAGACAAACATTACTGTTATTCACGAGCATACATACATTTCCTGTGTTTTCCGATCCAAAAACGGAATCCAATATTCCATCTCTTAAGCATTATTAATACTTAAAAAAAACATCAAGTGAAAAGAGTTATAGGGGAAAGGGAAAATAAGAATACAACACCAGGATATTTATTCACCTTCACACCAACAACGCCTCTTGGACCAGCTTCTCCAGGTGGACCTCTTTCTCCCTGAAAAATGGACATTATATAGGATACAAACACGAGAAGGAAGGTGGAGAGAAGTGATCATTCTTTTCTTTGAATATATATGCATCTTTTAGTGTATATTAAATAAGCTTTAATTGTATTTGCACAATATATATATATATATATATATAATCTTTAGATATTTATACATGGTTTTGGTTTGGAAGTTCAACTGACATACAGATATAGCTACATTCAGGTTTACATTGTTCAAACATTATTCCATTTAATGTTATTTTACTGCTAATGGGCATAAATAAAGAAAATCAGAGCACAGCATGACCCTTCTGCATGAAATAAAATCCATAATTAGAGATCCCTGTTATGTTAATACCAAATCATATTCTACAGATTCTGAATAAACCTAAAATTAACAATTTAACCTGGTATGCTATTTCTACTTATTTTTTATATAAAATAATAATGATGCTAAATGTTTTATAAAAAAAAGATCAGTTAGGGTTGAACTTGACAGAATTCTTTTTTTTCCAACCTAAATTATTATATTACTATTTTACCAAATTCATGGAACAAAAAATGCATAAAATAATGAGATTGTTTTGAATACTAATTGTACGCATCAACTCATAATCAACTGCTACCAAAAGCAGATTTTGTCCAAATGCTTTATGGAACCCTTGACAAATGCTAAAAACTAACTTCAAACAGATTTTCCTTTCAATGGAAATAGACCAGATTTTTATTTTTACGAACCTGCTTTCCAGGAGCTCCTGTGAATCCTGGCTCTCCACGAGAACCTGGCTCACCCTAGAAGCAAAAGAGCAAGCTAGTTATCAAAATACATCAACAAAAGGTCAGAAGCCAAGATTCCTGACCATAACAAGAGTTGATAACGCATGTTCCGGCACTATTTAAGTTAATGGATATTGACATTTCTTAGTCCGAAGCACCTAGTCATAACTGTCCCATAGAATAGTCCCCCAAAATATCTAATATCACCCGATGGCCAAATATTGTGTAGAGTCACTGAGCCGTAAGATGTAAATGTCTTCTTTTACCTTCTGTCCAAATCCTCCTTTAGCTCCAGGCTGACCTGGCAAGCCCTAAGAAAGAAAGGAGCAAGATGAAGAAACTGAGTAGATGAAATATGCAAGTACCTAAGAAGATCAGTATTACTTATCAGCAGCTGATAAGGTAGGAAGATTCTGTGCACACTTACAGCAAGTCCTTGATGACCAGGAGGACCTGCGATCCCATTGCGACCAGGGCTACCCTAAAAATTAGGAAAGGAATACTTTAGAGGCAGACAACCATTACACCAAGAAATGCTAAACCATATAGTAATAAAGGGAACTTAAAGGAATGGGAAAATCTAAAAAGTATAAAATGACAAAAATGTGCACACCACACAGGGAAAAAGAAAGTAGAAGGGTAGATATGATGGAGCAAAAAAGAGACAATAGTTCATAGCATTACCGACCTTAACTCCAGGAATGCCAGGGGTACCATCTTTTCCATCTATACCAGGAAGACCCTAGAGGCAAAAAAACAAGAATTAGAACACATGGAAGAAAGGGCAGCAGCAAACAGGAGATACCTTGGTTTATCAATCTGATTCTCAAGATCCTGTCCCTAGCTTTAAAGCAAAGGGCGCAACTGTACTACTTTTAACCCATATTCCCTTTCCAAAGCCTGTCAAGTCTACCAAATGTATTAAGCAACAGTCACTAAGGAGTCATGCTTGTTAATAATATACAGATCAGTGAAGTAATCTTTACAGAACACCAGTTTAATCATTGTCGTCAGAAAATGGTTAAAATGATTTATAGATCCTGAAGGCTTCATGCTCAATGAACATCTCCATCGTCTATGAACGTGTAGCATACAGTAATGTGTATAACTCACGTTGTTGCCTTTTGGTCCCATGGCCCCAATTTGTCCAATGATGCCACGAGCTCCCTGAAATATAAATGTGCATAGGTAATAGATTTTGAGACAAAAGACTACATAAGGATAACTGAGCAAGTTGTCAGGATGTATCTTGGGCTACTTTATTACTTGACCACCTGGATGAATTAGCCCCATGGGCTGAATGCTTCCAGTCCTTTCTGGGCGTAAGTTTATTAATACATCAGCTCAGGTTACAGCAAAGTACTTAAGCCTAGGCACCGGACTGCACAATGTCACCTGCGATGTTGACACTGTTCTCTATAGTTTGTTCATTTGTATTGATGCAGAGTGGTAGAATATAATGCATATATACGTACAGGGTTGGGTTTTGATCACTGGCAATTTGTTCTTCGTATCATACTGATAGTGTAGCTGCTTATGAGTCATTGAGATCTATGTTAGAGTAGATGAATAGATTTCTGCTAGAATACCACAGAATAGCGCCCCCTCAGGACACTTGGGAAGTGCACAATTCTGGTGGGTCAGGTCTAATTTAGAGCCCGCACATAACTGGTTTACACGTGCATGGATCTCCTGATTCAGTTGCTTGAGATGACCCCAAGGAGCAAATTAAATACATCATATGGTTGCTCCACTTATGTATAGATCTCTGTGTGAGAATGTTAATTGGTGTTCTCCTTGTATAGATCAGTGGGTATATGTGGGAATGAGTGTGTGCTTTTGTAGATCAGTTTATGTTTATTTGTGTTTAACACCTTTGACAATCGACACAGCATTGTGTACATCTCATCTTGGTGGAACTAATCATGTGAAACACAATAAGTGACTCACCCGGTCTCCTTTCTCTCCTGGCACTCCAGGGGGTCCTTTTGGCCCTTCCTCACCCTGAAACAGACAGAGGGAAGTTTAGAAACCCTACAGACTCAGACTCATTAGTGATAAAATCAACCTCAAATTCCTTCTAATTAATTGTTGAATTGCTCTGCGGGGGAGTCCATAATGAGTATTCAGGAATTCACATTAGGAGGAGAGTGTTGAAGTTGTGCTTTCTTTTTAACACTGTAATGATTTGCTGATCTTTTTAAAATAAAAATGAGTTAAAAAGTAATACTCAAATATCTGATTTGATTTTTCTTCTGATAACATATAAGGCACCACCTGGGCAAAAGGTGGCATTCACCCTGACTTACTGGCTTTCCTGCCGCTCCAACAGATCCGATCATCCCTTTGTATCCAGTAGGACCCTGCAGAATACAGAGGAAAATCATGTATTGATAGAAAACTAAATTCTATAAAACACAAAAAATCTAAACTAGTACATAAAGACAAATATTGGTCTGCCACACTGTGTTCTCTTCATAGGGGGAGATGTGTCCATTGCAATAATCACTGTAGTTACCATATTGCCTAAAACCCAAATCCTTGGTTGGGTCTGCAATCTAGCAGCATATTTTGGAATCTATGTATTGTGATGGTGTACAGCCACAGGGAGGTGTTTTGTTGTGTTTTTATGCAAAGATCTTCTGCATATCATATGTATGGGCCACTAGGGTGGAGCATTTGAAGGACAGGGTGGTCCAATGCCCCAACTCCAGTATTGTAGCAGACGGGATGCCCAAGCTGGGTTTGCAGGACCCAGTCCAGAACTTTGATGAAGCCTACATCAGGCGCAGATGCTGGGCATTAAAAAACCCTGGGGCCTTGTGCTCCCAGGGTAATGAGATCCCTGAGCCAAGAAGAAGATCCCAGAGTCAAGTGTGGCAAATCTGCCTGGACCCATATGTACTATCTGACAGGGGAGTGAAGTGAGTAGTTAGGCTGGTCAGTCTGGACCAGAAAAGTGTAGCCAGACAGGGCTCCAGTGGGAGCTAGCATTCATTTTCATGATTTTGTTTTGGGGATATTTTGTGTTTTGTGCACCAGCAAAAAAAAAAATCACATTTTGCTCCAAGTCAGTGTTCCTAAACCTTATTATCCTAGAGGGCCGTGCTTAAGATCCCTAAAAGGGACATTTATGGCCCTCATGCATTTACAGTATAATATTCTTCTTATGACAATTTTCAAAAAAGATTACTGTTTATCACCCTGCTCTGAGGAAATAATTTCCAGCATATCCTCTCCATTCTATGTGTTTTTAGAATTTGGTCTATTCAGTGTGAATGAATTTGACTGAGTTTTTAGTGACTAAACCCCTTTATGTAAAAAAAAAAAAGACCATTTGATTGCCACAAACATTACAATCTGTCCACTTACTGTCTCTCCTTTGGGTCCAGCCATTCCCGGATAACCACGGATTCCCTGTGGGCCCTGTTTACCATGGAAAACAAATTATATTACTCAATGTTATTGCTTAAAGCGAAATCTGACATGTCTTATTATTTTGCTTATTACGAACTACTGGTTTAAATAATTCAATTTATAGAAATATTCTTAGAAATTAGTAGCAAATGATTGGAAGAGTGCACACATTATATTTTGATATTTGACTTAAAATAAAAGTCAATCAATCAATCATTTTAAAATAATTTGTATATATATATAATATATTTAATGATGTTCTTTTGGTGTTCTTTATACTTAACTCTAGGTATATTGGAAAATATTTCTCTAATAACAGTGGACATATTATGTCCTAAATCTGGTATGATATATATTTTTATATAATACAAAATATATACTATAGCTCATAAAATCAACAATGTATACATTATACTGTAATCATTTGAGGATCATTCTGAATGTAGCCTTTCTAGCAAAATCATAGCATCTACTGAGCCTTAAAAAAGTGCTCCTGATGGCATAGCTACTCATCCATCCTACAACGGCATTCATTGGACCTACAGCGACGACATAGCATTCAAGAGAGAAGTGCCAAAGGAGGACAATTCACAACTCCATTGCAAGTCGCTAACCCAAGTTTTTGTTAGTTGAATAAATAATAAAAAAATATGTAATAGAAAAAAAAACATTGAAAAAAACAGTTAAAAGGTAAAAATAAGAACCTGATATTTTTATATTTTAGAGATTTTAAGGATTTATAAAATACCGGTAGTTTAATAATTAGTCACTGGAATACTTTTGGAATAGTTGGACAACATGGATCTCTTATTGTATGTATCCTAACTTTAGATAGTTTTAATGATTTACTTGAATATTATATACCGGTAAGTAAACTGTGGGATTTTTCTTTCTGAAATAACATGCAATTATTCACGCTAGACCGAATAATTCTACTGCGTTAGGGAATTCTAGACAAATGGTAGGAAATATTTCAGGGCAGCATTAGGACTTTAGCACCAAAGTTGTAGTGCGCATGAAAATTTTCTCAATTTCTTTGATATCTATCAGACATTGGTGGACTTACTTACAGCGTAAGTAACAAACTATTTATTTCATTACTTTTGGTAAATTGTGCTGTGTTAGGGGGAAAAATTTCTATATTGCCGAACACAGCAGCCTACCAATACTCATAAACCCAAATATTACTAATTAGGACTGAGCAAGCACCTATAATGATATCTAGGGATTCCAATGGTCAGCTCAGCAGATACAGCTTTACCTACAGCTAGTTTTTTCACCAAACTGTATAGAATTTGCACTTCATGCTGTTTAGAATGATCTCACCATAGTAAAACAGCCATTATGGCAGTGAAACTTCTACCCCATAATATCTAAATAATATTAATTATTAATATTAATATTAATAATAATATAATAATAATAAGTATTGT
Organism: Sceloporus occidentalis; assembly: GCA_023333645.1. Classification (NCBI taxonomy): domain Eukaryota; kingdom Metazoa; phylum Chordata; class Lepidosauria; order Squamata; family Phrynosomatidae; genus Sceloporus; species Sceloporus occidentalis. The sequence goes on along the minus strand of JALMGF010000022.1, from coordinate 13,567,449 downwards.
CTGAAATCGTGATGGGATACATGTGGAGGAAATAGATAGCAACTGGCTTTGTGATGGACATCACTAAATGCCCCAGCCATTGGCATGGATGCCCTTGTACTGACACTAAATTTTATTTCAGGACATGGACAAAAGAATATCATTGTAAGAGGTAGGAGCAGTAACATGGCTGTCCTCACATTATGGTAGATTACTGAAATGTAATACTTTTATAAAGGTCAGGTTTTGTTTATTACCCGGGGTCCTGGGATTCCTTGCTCCCCTGAAATTCCAACATCACCCTTTTGACCCTAAAGGGCAAAAAAAGAATATATATTAATCAATATAAGAGTCCATTACATGCAGTCTACACAATACTGCAATGATGCACTTTCTCTTGAATTGTTTCACTTTGCATTGATTTAGGTCACACTTACAGTTTTGCCTTGCAGTCCTGGCTCTCCAAGGGGTCCAGGACGTCCTTTATGTCCCTAAAAACAAGAAAGCTCAGGTCATTCAACGTGCCCCAACTTCTTCATGAACCCATGGAAAAGATTATCATTTGTGAAGCACTGTTAGCACATCAACATCCATTTATAACTATATTGTACATATTGATGTATCAGATGTTAAAAGTGTAGAACTTTTTTTAATTAAAGCAAGAGCAGAAGAGATTCATCTGTTTCAATGAAAAAAGAATTAAATAAATGGACAATGAACAAATTGCTAAATGTAGTGAAGTCTCCAAGGACCATCCCCAAAATGGTGGACATATTGGCATTGAAGGGAAGTTAAGAAAGTGAAAATGGGTATCTGGCTTACCTTCACTCCCTGAAGCCCTTGTGGTCCCTTTGGCCCGGCTGGACAGTTTGTTGGACACTGCAAAGATGGCAAAAGTCAGTTGGTTAACAGTATTGTTATACCACCCATCAGTGTATAGTAAAAGATCTCATAGAAATAAAGACACACATTGTGTGCAGAACATATACAAAGCATGGTATGCACTATAAACAGTATACAGTATATTCACACATGAAGAATAAATATTATTTGGACTTTAAAGGGGAGTCCTATGGCTCTTTTCCTTGAGTATTAAATACACATGCATCTTTATAAAACAGATATTTAACTTACTGACATTTATAATATCTATGTGAATATGTCACTGTATATGTCCATTTTAAGTGATATGTTTGAGGGCTTAAGGGTGAAGGAAACGTTAAGGTTTGCCCATGTTGCCTGTATGACCCATGGTCACCCATTCCCATTTTCATGGCTCATGCTCAGTACATTATAATAATAATAGCCTGTTCAATGATTTGCAGATTATCCCACAGTTTAATGAACTCTCTTTTTTAGTAATCTTTAGCTGCCAAAGACATAGTTTGGTTTTGATATTTCCCACAATCCCTAAGAATTACTTTGAAATGAATCCTTTGGTTAATAAGGGTCAAAAGATACATAACAATGAGCACTACATTAACTGTGGATGACAACCCCCAACATGCCCTGAATGCTAAAGGCCAAAGACTGTCGAAACCAATTGCTGTCTGGGTATGACTGTATGAGCCCCAACTGTGTGACATTCTAAAATATAGTAGAAACCCCACTGATCGCATTAATTTATGCCCTGGAGTTAATTTGTTATAAACACGGTACATTTTAAGAAAAGGTAGGACGTTTGCCTTTTACAAGAAACCGGCTACTTACCAGAAAATCTGCACTGCCTTCCAGCCCCTGGATATTCCCTGAAGGGCCCTGATTAGAAGAACAGATTAGAAGAAGCTCTTAGACAGTGGCTCCGTTTTCGAATGCGCAGGAAGAATCCCTAAGTGAGCTCACTGAGCATCTTATTCCCTTGCTTCTGTGTGCCCAGCGATAAATTCTTGTAATTACATCGAATCAGCACTTACTGCTCATTGTGGGATTTAGGAACTGTACAGGTAATGCTGCAAAGTTAATGCAGACTAGAGCAATTCCAAGGCAAAGGAACGCGAAGGTGTTAGAGTGGAAAATGTCACAACCATTTAAAGTACGCACACCTTACACGTAAAGTGACCAGGATGAAAATTCAATGATTCATTTATTTAAGGAAAGCACGCTCTGGGCAAACAGTAAATCAGATGTAGGTTCTGGTGGCATTATCTAATTAAAAGGGAACTGTTGCCATTACAGAATTTGCTAAAACAGGTGTATTTATTTATCAATCAGTCTAATTCTTTGTGAGATATGTTTAAAAGGAAGCTGAGATCTGTGTCTCAGTGTCACAGAGCCATAATTATCTAATCAATATCTTGCAGTGAAGTTCTCTCTCTACTCCACACCGATCCTTACAAAGGTTGTCTGGACCAATCAACAACAATCAGCAACTTAACAATAATGTCGGAAGAATCATAGATATCTCAGAAGCAGGAGGTTAAGCTGGATACTACTTGGTATTAACATAAGGTGAGTGATAAAACAATACAAAGAAGAGCTAATTATGTGGTGGGCATATACACTTACAGGTCTACCAGGTGGCCCTGGGGGTCCAGCTGATCCATCGGGTCCTTTTATACCCTTAAAAAGAAAAGGTAGAAACAGTATGAGTACAGTTTGACTACAACTACATAAAACTGTACTAAAAATAATATATCTCCAAGCACTAGACTAGAACAAATCAATATAGCCTTCAAACTCCTAACCTGTCAATTTTGTGGAATGACACGCTTTGTTTTCGCCATTTAGAAGTATGTGTGGGAACATTGGTGCTTCAGCCACCAATATTCCTTCCTGTATTAAGATTATGGAATACAGATCTGGATGGAGAATGGGTGAATATTTTCATGGAGTGTATTTTTCTGCGCAGCACATGTTGTGACAAAGGAGTCTTTAACCTTTTTATGTGCTATTGCTAACCAGATGGGACAGGAAAACAAATGCAGTATTTTATATAAAACTATAGCTAACATGAATGCTTCTCTTATATGTGAGAAACCATTTGGGACATTTTATAAATATATACCGGTATACTTGGCACTTGAACATTTGTACTGATGTTTCAGTACAGAATGTTATTTTCAGAACCAGTAGATGTTAGATTATATTGTACCACTAGAGGGAGTGGTGCTGAATTATTTTATAAAAGAAAAGAGAGGCAGTTGAATAGAAGGCATCTTAGTGTCCTAGGAGCTTACATTCATTACCCTTTCAGTTAGCCATTAGAGGTATAATCGTTACTCAACTTTGTGATTTCTCCCATCATTAAACCGAATTGCAACGGTCAGCTCAATGATGATGTAAGATAATCATATAGCAAGAACTGATAAGCACTAATTATATATATATATATATATATATATATATATATATGAAACTAAGGGTATATGAATTCATATCTTATTGCCAACTAATTTTCTTCTATGAATTCCCAGTATAAAAAGGGACAAATGCCCTCTGTTGCAGCTATCTGCTCATATCCATAACTCTAGTTTGTTTCACTACTTGTATTGCATCATCTTGTATTGCATAATAGCAAGCTTATGGACCTCCATAGACCCATTCCACTCCATTCCACTAGAGTTTGGTTGAACTGGATTGAGATCTGATATAATTTGTTGGATACAAATTAGATACCTTGGGTCCTGTAGCTCCTATTTCACCTGGAAGTCCAACTGGTCCTGGGCTACCCTAAAATAAAATAAAAAAATCATTATTACACTATCTGTATGTAGGTCACATGATAACTGTTTAACTGATAGCGGAATAACCATATCCTACTTACTGGAAGCCCAGCAATACCAGGACCCTACGGTAAAACAGAGAGAAGAGACATTGTGAAGTTGTATCACAGTAATTGAAATAAGAGGAAATTAAAAGAAAACCATGCAAGATAAAATATGGTTCTACTTACTGGTTTTCCTGGTGGTCCTGGTAGTCCTGGCTGGCCCTGTAATGCATTAGACAATATTGTCAATATTACAATTATCAATAAGCCTTTAATCCAAATATGTATTGTGGACCTCCTCAACCTGTAACAAAAATACAGGTTTCATAGGGCCATTAAGTACATGATTAGTGTGTAGGTTATGTTTGGAAGTAATTAAATTGATGGATATCTTGAAAAATGATAAACAAAGGCAAAGGAAAGAGTTTGTAAATTAATATAATATACTGTCTTATTCCCTTAACAGATTGTAAGCTCACAAGAGCAGGGTCCTCTTCTCCTCCTGTACCATCATGTCTTAACATGTGTTAATGGTATTTCCAGTTTTAATATGTCTGTTGATTTTAACCTCCCACCTACAGCCCCTCTATGAATAAATGTTATGTATTTGAAAATGTTGGTTGAGACAGATTGGAAATTAGAAAGAGAGAGGGAGGCAATAAAAGTACAAAGAACGCTGTGAAAAGAGTTATCGCTAACACCTACTTTTTGACCAGGACGGCCAGGTGGTCCAGGATCTCCTTTAGCTCCTGTTAAACCCTACATGTAGAAAAGAATCTAGCATCAGTAAATGTCATGCATATTTCCTTAAACAAAGCTGATACATGTTTAGGGTCATAGGGGATTTGCTGAGTTAAAGGTGATGTTCCACTTAGGCAAAATGTTATTTGCGTTCTTCAATATTATTCTTTCCTCTGAAGGTTTATTCTTATTAAAGTGACAAAGGACATTTTAGGAAGCTTTTTAAGTTGTCTATGGCAACACTTATCAGTGCCTGTATTTGTGTCACATGGCAATTAAGTGTTCTTGGCAAAAACACATTTAAAACAGTTAATTGAATAAAGAATTATTTCGGGGAAATGCTTGGGTATTCTTCATGGCTAGGAATGATATTTTTCATGCTGCGTTTAGTTAAAAAGTCTGTGGATGGTTGCCATAGCTTTTGGCCCAAATATATTACAATGGATATTCACATGATTTATTGTGTCCAATATTTTTGTTAATCTGATGTACCCAGGTTAACTCCTCTCTCAGTTACAGATAACTGGCCAGAACTAATTAAATGATGAAATACACTTTTTGTAACAAATAACAAAAATCACATACAGATTTCTTACAACAATATGACTAGAAAGATATAAAATTATGCCCATAGTTCCCCTGTAAGGATTAGCATTGCCAAAGAGCATTAAAGTCAGGCAGGTGCTCTAGAAGGTGAATGAACTCATTCATTGACTCAATAGTGCAGATGCTAGCCTTATGTCAAAAAAAAAAAATAGGTTGTGAGCTGTAAACATAGACCCCCTCAGGGAAACATGCCTGATTACTGGACTACTTACATCAATGCCGGATTCACCAGAAAGTCCATCTGGCCCAGGGGGGCCAGGCTCTCCTTTTGCACCCTAAAACAATTGTGAAAATTAGAGCAAGGTATTAGATGGAAAGTACATTTTCCCAAATACTGAAAAAAATTAGACCGACAAAGAGGCAGAATAAAGACGCATTTTACAGACAAGGAGACACAGAATTGCACAGTTATGGATACAAAGAAAATACACTGTAGGTGGATAATGACGAGGACATTAGACAGTAGGCAGTATGGAAAGAATAATAGAGATGAGCTGGAGAAGCTGGTATGAAAAGACTGCTGGAGAATGTTTGGTCTAGTATTTAAACGGCAGCGGAGTTAGTGAATGCAATTATATGGAAAGAAAATGACTGCGTAGACAGAGGAGGTAAGACAATGTGAGGCTGGCATATAGAGCTGCGAAGAAAACGAAAAAATGGTTATCCCATGTATTATTTGGCATACTTACTGGTGGTGCAATACCTGGAGGCCCTGGGTCACCCTAAGGAGAAGAAAAACAGAGTTAATTAATCCTTCCCAATCACTGTAAGGCATTGTCTGTGTAGATGTCTTGTTAGTTATGAAAAATGCCGGTAGGATGATATGTTGTAAGAAGAGGTATCAGGAGCAAAACAACAAGATGTACTACTAACCCTGCTTTACAGATCATGAGTGACCACTTATTTAGAATACCACGTGCAGAAAGACAGAAATGACATAAATGTAACATCCAACAAAGCAAGAACTCAGCGTACACCCAGCAAATACTATTTAAAAACACCTATTTAAGGCATGAATAATTGGGGACTCCATCACACTCTCTGGCTATATATTGCTTAGAGTCCTATGTAATTTTTCCTGGCTATATTGTTTACCAAGGAGCTGAATCGGTGGGACTGCACTGCATTTTAACCCAAAAGAGACTATCATGCTATGTAAAGCCCTCTCTGGACAGCATTGATGAGACACCTGTGTGGTAGGTAGGGTGTTCAATCCCAAGGTTGCACATATATATTCTGTATATTTTTTCTTACTCACAAAACATACCAGGAAAGACGTAAAAACCTTAATATGTACACCCCAGAAAAACAAAAGGCATGAGGAGACATGATAGAAACATTGAAATATATTACAGGGATAAACAAAGTCTAAGAGGAAGGCATTTACAAAGTGCCGTAACTAGTGATGCGTTTTAATATTAGAGATGGAGGACTGAGAAGTAATGTGAGAAAAAAATCTATTTCACAGAATACATAGTAGATATCACAAGTAAAAGCTATCCTAAGGCATTACAAGGAACAAATAGATAGCCCTATCAATCCTTTCTGCAGTCAATATGTATATAAACAATGTGACTGTATTCTCCATAGTCAATATTACTAAAAATGGAAAGATTGTAACGTTTCTACGTAGTTACCTTTAGTGAAATGTAGCTTATCAGAAGGCAATGTTTCTTAACTGGGAAATCTCTGTGACTTGAATGGAATTATTATAATTAGTGTGGCCTATAGAAGGTTTAACCTAGATCGACTCAGGTAAACATATTTAATAATATATAAAACATATTTGTGTGCAGAAATGTAAACTCAGATGGTCACAACGCTATGGGCATCATTTAACATACACACACAAATTAGATGATAACTTCTGTGGGAAGGAAGTCAAGAAGATTTTAACAGTTAACACTAGTCAACAAAGAGAAAATGTGTCAAGCCACCACAAAGAGTTCATCCAGTCTTGACAGAGTGACTGCAACTGCATGATATTCACAGAAAAAAAGACGATTAAATAAATATAGACATTGTTCTTTGTGTCAACACAAAAAATCCTGAGAAATTGCCCCCATACTCCAGGTCTGTGTAGTCAATACATCTTCAGGAAGAAGGACTATTTTGTGCATATAGCCATCAAAGTCACAGAAAAAGCAAACTTTCATACAATCCCTCATAGTGATTAAAGGCCCACCTCTAACCATCTTCATGAGACACAGCAGAAACTCCACCATTATTATTTAAAAAGTTCTAGTGGCCTAGTGTTTGTCTGTGTCCCTTTGCCTCCCTCGATGGGCAGTAACTCCTCATCAGTCACAATTTTCATCCATCTACTAAGTCCTCATGTTAACTATGTCTAGGTAAGTGTATTAGCTTTGTTATTAAAAACAATGATATGGTACATACACTCACCCTAGTGCACCTCCCAATTGTTTTAGTAGGTATGAAGGTAAAATGTGAATATGTAAATATTTTGGTTTAATCCTGTATAATTGTCTTATTTTAAGATTATTCAGTAATACAGTCTAGGCAGACATCTCCTGACTGACAGAACCATATAATCATACTTGGTTCTGCTCAAGGTAGGCTACACTTCTAAGGGAGGAGTAGAGCTAGCCATGTGCAGAGGTGCGAAGGTGGAACTAGCTGTGCCCATAGGTGGTGCTGGTCCCAGGCAGCTTTAAATTAGCTGGTGGTAGGAGGAGAAGTGGTCAGGGCTTGGTCAAATGCTGCCCAAGAGGAAAGGGATCTGGAGGCCCAAGGAAGCTGAGCTTCACCAGGAGACTCTAGTTCCAGCCAAGAGTTCTCAAGTATGCCTATGACCAATCACAACCTTCAAAGCTTTGCAAGTTCACACTTCTTTAGTGTTGTCCTGAAGTTGTGTTTAGAGGAGTGTTACTTTTTCTCTTAATTTGAATATGTTTGACCCATTTTAATCAAGGTCGTTGTGTTGAAAGTAATGAACCAATCAAAAACCAAGATGCTGGGGTCTTTTTCAGCTATAGAAATCAAGTCTCAATATTTTTACATTACAATATTATTAATATATAGTATCATTTTTAAATTGATAAGAAAGGTTGAGTGTATTTAATATATATATTATACTATACAATACATACATAAAATTGGCAAGCCAGAAATCAAGAGAATGCTTAAGAGGACAGGTAAGCAGCTGAGGTGCCCAGAACGATTTCCCAGAGTTGCCATACATTATGAATTATTTATCTTTCTCTGTAAAAAGTTGTATTTTACAGCAAAATTATGTCTCATACTGCTTTGTATGGTTTATTTGTTAGGAATATTTACTGTCCAATGAAATAAAAATAAATTGAACACCAGTGAGTTATTGTGATTCATGTGACAAACATACATTTATTTGCCTGAACTCTTCCGGCATCGTTTAAACTGAGAATGAGAATTGATAAAAATGACACTGGATATAAAACCACTGAGATCAACAATAATATTGCATCAGAGGAAGAAAAAATATACATAATGGTCACACTAAAGTGGACTAGGATGGGAGTGGTGTACCATAAATATGCTTAATTATGCTGTTAAACAGAAAATGTGTTGGCTCTGATTTTGATAACAATTATACATTTCCCATCATTTCAAAGCTCTACATATCTGTGACATATGCCATGCAGGCATTAGCTCTACTGTGTTTCTTGACCCAACCATTCACCAAATTTTTAATATCAGAAAATGATTTTTAAGTATATGTTTCATTTTACCATTAATATGATAGGCCTGACTATCCTGTGAAAGTTAGTTAGTATGCAGGTACTCTGAATTCAAAGCAATAATCCTGTACACTCATTTGAAATACAATAAACAGTCTGGTCCAGGTGGTCTAGAATTCATTTGCAGTGGAATACATTTTGTTGTTTGCAAATTAATGCATGCATTCTTCAGTTACTAGATTTAGAAATAAATAACGCCTCTTTTCTCTAACCCCACCACTTTCCCAGGAAGTATAAATAGGAAGCATACTTAAGTACATTTCATGTACACAGAATGTAGCACTCCATCAGAGAAGCTCCACCCCATACTCCCATAGTAAGTAAGCAAGCTCCACTTTAGTGTATCCCCTGTATTAGTAGTGACTGACAACCGCCTTCCAGATAAAATAAAGATCCAATCTGGTCCATCAGCGGGAGACATTGCCCATTCTAGTGACAGACCAATGTTAAATTCCACAGGCATGCAACAGCAACCCACTGTGACAGAATCATTCCTCCCCAGTGGGGAAAAGGCTATTTCTGTGAAACCGAGTTAGGTAATGCCACGACCCTCTACTTTGGTAGTATACCATATAGCTCTGATGAAGATTAAGCGAGTAAAATATTGTAAATATTTTTAGTTATTGATATATTTCGTTTGTATTTATGTATGTATGTGTAATAATGTTTCTAAATTAGAGTGACTAGATTCTCTTGCTTACTAGAGCAGCGTATGGAAAAGTTATACTGTGGGGCTGCACTGAAATTTTTCCTCCCTGCATGATTATTATTTTCTAATGTGCCCCAATTAAAAGGGTGGTCACAGTATTCTAAACACAGCAGTTATATTCCTATGGATTCCAGTGTGCCTCCATTATAACAGTCACAGCGCCATCTAGAGGTGGTATGCTGGAAGCGCAGCTCTTTAACCAGGATAAACACAGAGCTTCTTTGTTCCTGATTTGTGTACTCACATCTATGCCATCTGATCCTGGGATCCCTGGTGGGCCTGGTGGGCCAGGAGGACCTTGTTCTCCTGGAGGACCTCTCTACATAAAAAGAAGAAAATACAAAATGTCAAGAAAATGAATGAAACCTTTTTTTTATTATTTCGTTCAACTACTACAGTCTGTATTTTCTGTATGATAAAACCTTCAAATATTGTTGTCACCATCAAAAAAAAACCTAATGCCACGGATTTATAATTCACGAACAAAACAGAAGAGGGTGTCCAAGATTATTTTCAAGTCAGGCGAGGACAATGTGAGCCATGCATCAATATTTAATACATTTCTCATTCTTCCGCCTGTGAAAAATCAGAGTCTAATGAAAAGATGTATATTTGCATTATAAGCCACCAGCTGTGAACAACAGTGGTGTACAAAGTTACATAATGTTCTAAATCAGATATTCTGTCATATTAATAATGCCGATATCACAACCAGAGCTGGAATAATATGCTGAATTAGTGCAAGAATATAGCACTTGTTTCACACAAATGAAAGTACTATATTATTCAGTCGCAGAGCAAGCTCCTCAATATCTCAACCCCTTCCGGTCAAGAACCTGCATATCACAACATGATTTAAGAGAAGAAATGACACAATTAGATACATTTAGCACATGCATGTTGCTAATTACTGTTGATGATTTATCCTGCCATCATAAAGCCATGTTTTGAAAATGTCTCTTTTCAAAATATTGTTCTTTGAGGATACATCGTAAGGCTAATCATAAACAAAATAATAAAAATATTTTAAAAATTATTACCTGCACAATCGCATACAGGTGGGTGGAAAAGTTAAAAAAGAAAAGAAAACTTCTGCTATTAGATGAGTCCATTTAAAAACCATAAAATAAAGCAAAAAGGTGTATATTACGTATAACAAAACTATATGATAACAAAAAGCTACTTTGTTTCTTAAAGTGCATTTATTGTATAATCATTAACTACAATATGTATAATGAATATTTATTGAAAGAGAGAACCGGTTGGTGCTTCTATGATTACATTGTCAGCTCTTTGGTTTTCATATATTAGCACATCTTCTAAGTAAATAGGTAGCACATATACAAGGCCTCGAACATCGACATATGGGTATCCTAGAGGTTGTATATGTCACTGCTGTGTATCTGCAGCTCTTATCATGTCACATAACAGGAGAAACGGACAAGAGAGCGAATCCATTACATGATGCTTGCCGTGCGCAGTAGCATAAAAGTCACATTTACATAGGAACCTCAGCCAGCCGCAAGCCATTCGATGTATTTGTTTGTGTTCAGGGGCTCCATGAGTGCAGGGCGATCAGGAGAAGGCCCCTGACTGCTGAATGAGGAACTTTGTTCTCACATATGAATGCTAAATGTCTCAGGTCTCCACATTCCTCCTGACTCCTGAACTACAAACACCCTCACATAACCTGGACCCACAACTCGGCTTTTAGACTCCCAGCTTTTAACCCCATGATTGGCTATACTTTTTACACAAAAACAGCATTATTTTATAAAGACTATTAAACTTTTCTTTGCGAACCTCTGTTTTTTTCGAACCTTTTTTTTTTTCCTGTTCTAGTTTAGTCTTTTTCAGATCATCGGTATCTAAAATACCACCTCTGCTGGGTGTCGTTACCATGATTCCACAATCACTTTAGTGAAGTCTCATCAACTTGCACAGCATCCAAAATATATTCAGTCCTCACCTTCCTCCTTTCACATGATTTGAGTGCATTATGATTTCCATTCAGTTTAATAATCCTATTAAGAACTCCTTCCTGGTTGGAGGCATGTGATGCAGTATTACTGATCACTCTTGAAGAAGAGAAGTGATGTCACGCATGCCGTTATGGCATATATATATATAGATAGATAGATAGATAGATAGATAGATAGATAGATAGATAGATAGATAGATAGATAGTCTGTAAAATATCTTGATAACTCAGAATACAAAAAGCCTAATAAAGAAGGATTATTGTATGAGAACCTAATCTAAGGACCCCTAGGTTTATCCAAATGTATAACAATACAGGGATAAGAACACAAATCTGCCCATGGAGAGGGGGCATCGTGTGGCACAAGTATCTGTTCTTTGGGTGAGCAAAACACTATTGCGAGTTACAGCCAGCCAAGAAGTCATCGCTAACTGCTGGCATCTTGCAGTAATACTGTGTAAGTAGAAATAGTTTAGTAGAGTCAGTCTAGGATGGCATGGTGCGTTTATTTTTTTGGAGTTGGCAGTTAAAGGGGCTGTTCCACTTTAGACAAAACATGTATTGCACTCCCTTGTATACCCGTTTAATTCTTTCCTAAAACGAATTACACAAGTCTTTTCAGTTTCTATGGCAACCATCTAGCGGCGCTGGCTTTTTGTCAGATCACATGACTATTAAGTGCTCCCTGGCAAAAACTATGAATACAGTAACATTTTACATTTTTGCTGAATTGTTTCTGCAGTTGAATTCTGCATTATTTCCCGGAAATAATTCTCTAATCAATTTCAATGCCAATTTTTTTAGGACATTGGGAACATTGGGTATTTACCTGCAGTCCGGCTAGTCACTGGTGTGTTTTCTTCAGCATGCATCAGCACGGGACATAGAGACAGAACCATTCGGTCCATCTAGCGTGCCCGTTTTTCCTACTATAAAGACTCAAACCTTAATCAGTCCTTGGTCTTGTCTTCGATTCAGGATAGCAATATGCCTATCTCATGCACGTTTTAAATCCCATACATTATTAACCACTACCGCTTCTGCTGGGAGTCTGTCTAGCTCCATCTCAGTAAAGTACTAAAGTGATCAAGTGGGTACTTAAGACAACACAACGCTGACAATCGAACAGTATTATTAAGCTAGCATAGAAACACCTTTTCGCTATTGCTTTTAAAGATATACACCAGGCATATACACACACACACATGAATTCTATCTAATATAAAAGGAAAGGAATAACTTACAAACTGTGCCACAGACAAGCTGGCAAGGTGAAGGATCAGAAAGACCCGAAGGCTGTCCCAGGTGCTGACCATGGTGTGAGCTCCTGGTTACCAGAGGACCTGCAGAAAGGGGAGCGGGGAAAAGGAAGAAGTAGCCAGACTCGGGCTCCTTGTACAATCCTGCAGCCAGGACAGGAGCACCAGCTATCCCTGTGTTACCAGACCCCCGAATACAGGAGGCTGTGAGATGCAGCTCCTTCACTCACTCACATGAGCCAAGGTGGGGCAAAAGAGGAGAGGCAATGAATACGTAATGACCTTTTGGGAGAAGAAATAGGTGGATTGGCTGGTGCAAAGGGGACCCCCTCCCTAATCCAAACAGAAGTGGCCATGAGAGATTACATTTACCATGATAATTCCCATGCTCCTAAAACACAATCTTTGTATGCTAACATAAAAATGCTGCATAATCACTGAAGTCTGTATACAGAACGGTCACCAGGCAGGGGTGGTACAGATCGACAGAGATTAACATAATGCTTCAATGAAACTCAATTTTGCTAGATCTTGGTAACATAGGGTGGCTGTCAGGCAGAAGCCTTTATGGCTAAAAGAGTAGCCTAGCCATGGAGCCTCAAGGTGGCATTACTTGGGCTGCCAACCGAATACTTGAGAAAGTTACTCTACATTATATTGAACAAAGGATTTTGCACACACACAAATTAGAAACATGCATAAACAGGATTATATTTTATATTAATTATTATATTATTACATATATTTATTTTTTTCTGAAGATCAAAAGAGATATACATAAGATATTGACAGTTTATCAAAGCATATAGAGGCAATAAACACCATATCCAATCCAATCAATCATGTACAGAACACACAGCAATCAGGACTCAATATAAAAAATGTGACAGCCATGCAGGTACCTGGTACCACTTACCAACCTACATATTGGGACTGTGTGTTCTTTCTCGACATATGTAATGCATACACCCAGGGTAGTACCTTCAACATAACATATGCTAAACGTTGGCGTTTATTCACTAGTGGGGCGTAGGTGAGACTTGATGAGATGAATACTTTTGTACCGTAAAACAAAATGCACCTGAAAGGCTGTAAATGCAAACAAGGATGCCCCCATGCAGTGAATTTTCTTATTTCCCTCTAAATAAATGTGCAGCGTATCCCTCCCAATGCTGAATATGGCTGCTAGAAGTAAAAGCCTGTATGTAACGCATCTCGCTAGGTAGGAGACGTGTGTGAATAGCGTGTTGTTCCTAGCAGACAGTCAGCTCTCTCTGCATATCCTGCTCCTGTGTTTGTGCTGCAGGGAGGTTTCCTGTTATAAGGAGAGGAGTTGGGTCTTATAATGGGGGGCATTGTGTTCTCCCACTGCACACGGGTGGGAATACCTATAATTTAACTCTTTGGTGGCACTGGCCCTGAGGAGTAAAACTGACCTCATACCATACCATAAATCTTGCGGAACTCACCAATACAAACAATTGCACTTTACCATGTCCTGCTTGCATCGCCACTTAAAACACGCTTCGTCAGCACAGTCATGCATATTAAAAATAACCAACACATTGAATTGAATTCCCATGAGGCTCAGCCAGACATACTACTTCCATGATGCTGGCTGAGCATCATGGGAAGTGCAGCAACAGTAAAGCTGCAGATGTTAGCTGTGAACTAAAATTCTCATGATTCTCAGCCAGCCAGGTGTCCACCATAATGCTGACTGACCATCATTGGAAGAGCAGTCCACAGCAGCAAAGATTTTTTTAAATTAAAAAAGGCTAATGTTAGCCTCCCTCCAAGGACCCTTACACACTGCCTTTACACACACCTGCCCATAAACACACATATACACATACACTGCCTTTACACACACATATACACTGCCCTTACACACATCTGCCCATAAACACACATATACACATACACTGCCCTTACACACACACACATATACACGTACACTGTGCTTACACACACATACACACATACACATACATGTTCACTTCCCTCACACACACATATACATATACACTGCCCTTACACACACACACATATACACTGCCCTTACACACACACATATACACTGCCCTTACACACACACATATACATATACACTGCCCTTACACACACACACATATACACTGCCTTTACACACACACATATACACATACACTGCCCTTACACACCAGCTAACAAATACCTATACCGCTCTTACACACCGGCCCATACACACACACAAGCTTACAAACACATACATACACATACACTGCCCTTACACCACTTTTGCCCCATCTCTTACCTCTTCCACCATCCACCATCCTTCTTCCTTCTACCTCCATCCTGTATTCTGCGGTAGGAGTGCGAGGTCTGTCACTACATTACATTACATTACATTTATTTATAAAGCGCTGGCCGATTCCACAGCGCCGGCTATTGCTGCAGACATCATATCCCCAAGCTCGGCATTATTTGCCGGGGTGTAGTGATGAGGGAGCAGTGCAGCGAGGTCTGAAGTGACAGACCGCGCGCTCCCTAATGTTGAGCCGACTAGAGGGAGATTGTGATCCCCCAACTAGTCCTGCAGGCTGCAGCTAAATTGCAGGGATTGTGTGACATCACTTTCATCTCACCAACTTCATTTCACATTATAAAGGGCCAACCCCAGGGAGCATCTGTGTCAGAACATCTTAGATGTCCCTGGAATAAAGCATATCTAAATCCATGAGGTTTTTTGAAAGTCGCCTCACAGATTGAATAATACATTTTGCAGGGCCAGCTCAGCCCACTGCAGGCCAATTTGCCTGAATTTGATTACTGGAAAACATTCCTGCAAATTCTTCTGCTTTCTTATAGCAAAAGCAATCTTATAATATATTTTCTGTTTGGACGTCTCACAACAGAGCAGTCATACCTTTAAAGAGTAGTCTCCTACAATGGGACATTTATCCCAACCTGATGATGGAGCAATTCCTTTCATAGCAGGTTTTTAGCTTTCATAAGCAAACATTGTCAATTGGGAACAGACTCAACCAAATAAATGTAAATTCTGTAGGTCACAAACCTCTATTTAAGGTTTATAATATACTGTTCAGAAATTAAGAAGTTGGTGGCTACACAAGACCATCCTGGCAGAGATGGCTTATAAGATCTATCTAAAACAGATCTCTGTGCATGACTGTCTGGCTCAGTATACAGTATATTGATGTGAGTTATGCTGTACCACCCTCAGTGTCAAAATGTGAAGAAACACATTAACACACACACTGACACTAACACAAACACTAACATACTCACACAGACACCCACACTAACTTACCCAGAAACACAGTAATATACCCAGACACACACAGTGGCATTCTCAGACACACAGTCACACACACGAACATACCCAGAAAGACAGTAATATACCCAGACACACACACTAGCATTCTCATTCGCAAACACGCTAGCATTTAATGTTCCAGTGGTCCTAGTGGCGGACACCAGAATTCTTTGAGGTGGAGGCAGGTGATGGTCAAGGCCCCTTGGTGTCCTGCTGCACAATGGGCCGGTCACAGCACAGCCTCCATTAAAAGGGGCATGACAAATGTGAAATAGCTGGGGTGTTGCCCTAGGTTGGGCTTAGGGTAAATACACCCTTGCCTGGCAGAGAAGAGCAGGCAGGCAGCTACTGTTCTTCTAATGCATTTTTCCAAAAGTCCCTGCACTATTTTGTTGCAATGTGTTGGTGGAACCCTGCTTGGGAAGTGTTTGCCAATGCCTCTGTCATTTGTATTAAATAAATGGCAATTTATACCAGATTTTAAGATTAACCAAAGGCCTTTAACATGTACTGACACAGTTTAACATGTACTGTACCATCTGCTCAGGAAAGACTTTACAATATTTCTGTATGGTCCCACAGACCATGGGCTCCAATAATAGGCTCTGATATAAGACCAGAATCATGTAATAACTGTCCATCTATATCTCATGGCTGTAGTCCTTGCAAAGTCCAGGCAGCCTGGGGGATTCAAGTCCATTCTTTTGCAAATGTGTCCAGGACTTTTACAAAGCTTATACCACTTAACCAGACATTTTGCCTTCTTGTTTACATACTTTGCTGCTCATGCTGGAGAGAAACCCCCAAAAGCTTTGATTATGAACTAGAACCTATTTTTCTTTAGTGTAACACTACATTACTTTTATGATGTTAAAGTAATGTAATATGTTATCAATAAAGAAATCAAGGTGGGTCATTATAACTACAATTAAACAATACATGCGTGTGTGTATATATATAAATATACAGTATACTTAAACACACACACACATATATATATATCCACACACTTGTATACATACACATACATACAGTATCTCACAAAAGTGAGTACACACCTCACGTTTTTGTAATTATTTTATTATATTTTTTAATCTGACAACACTGAAGAAATGACACTCTGCTACAATGTAAAGTAGTGAGTGTACAGCCTGTATAACAGTGAACATTTGCTGTCCCCTAAAATAGCCATTAATGTCTAAACCTTGGCAACAAAAGTGAGTACACTCCTATCTCGGGGGGGGGGGGGGTCAGAGTGACAGCATATCTCGGGAGGGGGCAGAATTGCAGCAAATCTGGGGGAGCAGAGTGGCAGCATATCTAGGGGGGCAGAGTGGCATATCTGTGGGCAAAGAGGCATATCTATAATGGCTATTGGTTTTCTGTTTGTATGTAATATATGTTGACTAACTGCATAATAGATACCAAAAATGTTACAATACAGTGTGTTAGTTAGAATACTGTTTTACTATGTAAAATACTGTGTATTTTTTCTAAAAATCTAAATTTTTCTTTAAAAAAGCACCTAACTTTTAGGGTGCGGCCTATAAGCACGCCAATACGGTACATATATATATATACACACACACATATATATATATATATATAAACCCATATGTATACATACACATACATTTATACATACACACATAGATATATATATATATATATATATACACACCTATATGTATACATACATATATTGATTCTTATATATATATATGTCAGAAACCTCGATGTATTTATACACCGTTCCCCATATATAGTATCTATTTCCTCTTCCCACTATCAAAAGTTGGCAGCACTGCCAGTTCCAGTCTAATGACGTCACCAGTTACGTTTCCCGAGTTCCACTGAGGTGATGGGGATCGTCATAACCCATTCATGATTTTCTATTAGTGGGCGTGGTTATTTATTTTGCGAACGATTGGTCGAGTTCATCCAATCAGCACAGGGGGGTGGTTGTAGCGGTATTACGCTAGGTAGATAGGGTAGACCCGGAAACAGGAACTGGCAGGGCGAGAGACTTGAGCTAGCCGTACGGGGAAGCCATCTTACTGTATCCCGGGAAGATGACCGGGAAATCGGTGCGGGATGTGGAGCGATACCAGGCTGTGCTGTCCGAGCTTCTGCTACGGGAAGAGAACAAGTTCTGCGCCGACTGCCATGCCAAAGGTAAAGGGTGTCGCCCCAATCAGTCGCTTCCCCGCAGGACAGACCCCATTGATTTTGGTACCTTTTTGTCATAATGTTATTCAGTCGTGCATTAGCGCCCACGGGTGCCCGAGATGAATGGCTTATTCCATAGGTACAGCTGCCTTATGGTTTGGGGCGTGGAAGAGCCATTTTCCATACAGTGGGCGTTTAGCTGTTCGTGACAATAGACTCTGGGTTAATGCTTTAATGATCAGCATCTTCTTATATATATTTTATTGCGTCACCACTGAGCACCCATCATGCAGTGATTCATTGGAGGTGCCCACTGATCATACACCTTTATAAGCGCTCCATCATAGGCTATCCATGCCTTCATTACTAGTGATGTCATACGTTCTCCACTACGTCATCCGTGCTACAGGTTCTCCTCATTACCTCATCCCATTCTGAAGAGATTGCATAGAAGAAATGTTCATAGCAGCGACACTAAGGAATCTGCCTTTATAATAAATATCCTTTTCCATAACGGGGTCATTGAAACCTTGTATGTTTAGTAATATTTGTCACATGTTACAGAATGAAAATACACATCTGAGTTCCAAAAAGCTAACATAAATGGGAAATATCTGCCCCTGAATGTTACAGCGCTATGGAATCTGCTGGCGCAATATAAATAACTGTAGAGTGTATGGTAATATTTCAGCACTGAAGAAAACTTTCTTTTTGGAGATAATGTTGTCGGTCATGTGATATTTTGGGTGGCTTTCGCTGCTCAAGCACCACACTGAGCTGATTCTTTATGGCAATGCTAATAAAGTCCTTTGTAGACTTATTAGAGTGGCTGACTAAGACTGAGCCATTCTATTGTTTACCCCAGGGGGGTTTCACTACCGTGTTTCCCCGAAAGTAAGACAGCGTCTTACTTTCTTTTTATCCCTAAAAGCCCCACTATGTCTTACTTTCGGGGTATGTCTTATATTGGGAAAAATTTTTCGAATTTAATGCTTTCCTACCTTTCCTTTCTTCTTTCAGCTTCTTTTCCTCCTCTTCGCCAGTTCTTGTCTCCTTCCGGGTCAGAGGGCACGGACAGCGGTGGGCGCGGCTTCAGTGTTGTGCGCCGGGATCTGACAAGAAACCCCGGCGCACAACAGCTGTTGCCGCGCAGATCACAAGGGAGCGGTATCGGAGGTCATTAACAGACCTCCGGCTCCCTTGAGTGATTTTAAGCCGGGTTGAACCCGGCTTAAAATCACTCAAGGGAGCCGGAGGTCTGTTAAAGACCTCCGATACCGCTCCCTTGCGAGCCTGCTCCTCCAGCGGCGGACATTACTGTCCGTCTCTGGAGGGGTGCCGGGTGCCGCAGGTTGGCACCCCCTGGAGTGTGGCGCCCTGTGCGGTCGCACACCCCAAAGGTCGGCCCTGCTCTAAGGGGCCGGCCTTAGGGGTCTGCGGCCGCACAGGGTTTAAATAAAAACATCGGGGTTTTTTTTCAACTTTATTTAACATCCTCCATGTTAAATAAAGTTAAAAAAACTTTATTTAACATCCTCCATGTTAAATAAAGTTTTTTTTAACTTTATTTAACATGGAGGATGTTAAATAAAGTTAAAAAAAAAACCCCGATGTTTTAATTTAAATCCTGTGCGGCCGCAGACACGTAAGGCCGGCCTTGGTGGGGACTTCCCGGCCCCTTAGAGTGGCGGACCCGGTCGCAGGTGCGGCGGGCCTAAGGGGCAGGCGCCCCTTATGCCCTGCGTTAATGCGGCCGTAGGCCGTAGGCAAATCCCCCGTGTTTCCCCGAAAGTAAGACATATGTCTTACTTTCGGGGTACGGCTTATATTAGCTGACCCCTCTGAAACTCCCGATACGTCTTACTATCGGGGGTGTCTTACTATCGGGGAAACACGGTAGTAGATTGGGCTAATATGACAGATGTCTTAAAAATAGCTCAATGTGAATGAAATTCTTGTTTCCTTGCATCTGTGCTGGGGGTTTCTCTTTAAAGGGACAGTTTACTGGCCCTGACTGCTTAATACATATAGAAGAGTGTCTATTAAGTACTTTATTTAGCATTCTTTAAAACTTAAAAAAAAAACACAAAAAAAACGGGTAGAAGCTGCTGCTCACCACTCTTAGTAGTGGATAGCACACCGAGTGGTCATTTGCAAAGGGTTCATCATATGAATTTAAAGGGGCCGCTCGGCTATTAAATGCATTAAAGTGCATATGATGGCTGAGTGTCCCTCTAACTTATATTGTGGAAATGATGTATTAAATGACTCTCTGCTAGTGAAAAGCAGTTTGGTGTCTTTAGAACCCATTGATGCCCTCTGTATGTAACTGAAGAAGGAACTGGGCGATGGTGATGTCTCCTATACCAGATCGTGCGAGTGTTGAACCTGATAGAGCTGCTTGACTGTCGCAAGGCAGTGCAATGCGTAGTTTACTGCACTGTATCGTGTGTGAGTCAGCTGCCGGTGTGTTGATGGTGTACACAGCTGCAGGCAACGTGCCTGTCCTTAAAGAGACAATTCCACATTCAAGGTCCCACTTATCATAGGCACTTTCTATTTGTACTGTTGACATCCGTGTCTAGATCCCAACTTAAAAATGGTCCAGGGCTCGACAAATTTGGTTTGGCCAAAAAAGTTAGCAGCCAGCATTTTTCTTTCTTCCCCAGTCATATTTTTGTTTACATACATTACCCTCTGGTCTGCACTTAAATGATGTTTATCGGGGCAATATGACATAAAACACACCTTTTGTACAGTACCGCAGTTAACCCCTTCATCGGTATTTTACACCCTAAAGGCTCAATATAAATATATAAAATACACACTGAATCTGGCAGTATCAGACATACTGGCTCCATAGATTCACGCACACACAGACTCCAGCTCTATACACATACACAGACCTGCCCCACCGCTGCCATTGTGAATCCGGCATCACAATGAGAACACTCTGCAGCAGGCCCGGCCTGGGACAAAAAATAGGCCCGGGCATTTCAGACTGAGCAGCCCATTTTTATGAAAAAACAAATATGTACATACATATACATAATACTTGGTCATTCAACATGGGAAGCCTGAAGCCACAATTTAGTGCGACTAATCCTTGAAATAAATATTATAGAGTAAATAACACAATACCTTATCTTTTCCACTATTTCAGGGTGATTTCAGGGCCTTGAATGTTTTGTCCCCTGAAGTCACTACAAATTCAGGAGGGCATTTTATCTCTGGATAAATTAAAATGAAATAGTTCCCACTGTAAGTTAAGGAAACAGATAACCACACACACACACCAGGACAGGCTCTGCCACACCGACACCCAAACACACACACACACACACACCAGAACAGGCTCTGCCACACCGACATCCAAACACACACACACCAGGACAGGCTCTGCCACACCGACATCCAAACACACACACACACACACACACACACACACACCAGGACAGTTAAAGAAAGAAGAAATGTTTCAGCACTCAACTCCCAGGAAGCTGGGAGCTAGCAGGAAAAAGGGCAAAACAAAAACAGAAAGCATAACAAAAATAGCAACGTTTCGGACAAACAGGGCCGTTTGAGCTTGACAAAGACCCTGTTTGGCCGGAATGTTGCTTTTTTGTTTTGCTTTCTTTGAGTAAAGTAACCTAAGGATTGGAAGCTGATTGGAGTGCTGGGGTTCTTTTCTGTGTTCGTACACACACCAGGACAGGCTCTGCCACACCAACACCCAAACACACGCACACACACTAGGACAGGCTCTGCCACACTGACACCCGAACACACGCGCACACACATCAGGACACGCTCTGACACACTGACACCCAGACACGCACACCAGGACAGGCTCTGGACAGGCACACCGACACACACACACACCAGGACAGGCTCTGCCACACTGACACCCGAACACACGCACACACATCAGGACACGCTCTGACACCCAGACACGCACACCAGGACAGGCTCTGGACAGGCACACCGACACCCAAACACACACACACCAGGACAGGCTCTGTCACACCGACACCCAAACACACACACAACAGGACAGGCTCTGTCACACCCACACCCACACACACACGCCAGAACAGGCTCTGCCACACCGACACCCACACACACACACCAGGACAGGCTCTGCCACACCGACACACACACACATACACACACACCAGGACAGGCTCTGCCACATCAACACCCAAACACACACACAACAGGACAGGCTCTGCCACACTGACACCCGCATCCGGAGGGTTTCCACAGACGGTTTCACATCTTTGCCCCCATAACAGCCTGCCTGTGGCAACTTTGCCACCAAAACAGCCTGCCTGTGGCAACTTTGCCACCAAAACAGCCTGCCTGTGGCATCTTTGCCCCCCCTTACACATCCATGCTATATCACACACACATTCATTCACTTGATCACAAATATTTATTCACTAATTCACAGATAATCATTCACTCATTCAGATATTCATTCATACATTGATACTCATTAATTCCCTCATTCAGATACTGATTTACATATACTCATTCACTCACTCCTTCACAGATACTCATTAATTCACTCTTTCATTCAATCTTGCATACACCATACAGCCTCCCTCACCCCCTTACCTGAACAGATGATGCATGCGCCGCTCGCAGACTTCCGCTGATCTGCACAGGGGAAGCAGACGCACAGCAGGGTCATGTGACGTACGTCACATGGCTCTGTTGGATTCCTGCGTCCCCCTGGCCCTGGAAGGGACACTGCTCGCGCGCGTCTGCTGGTAAGTAGTGGGCCTGGTCGTAGTTGCTGCAGGCTTAAGGGGCAGGTGCCCCTTTTGCCCTGCGTTAAGGACGACCGCATAAGGTAGGGGCCTGGAGCTGCAGCTCCATTAGCGCCTGTCAATTCGGCCCTGGCTGGCCCGGCTACGGCCCGGCCCACCGGGCAAATGCCCGATGGCCAGTCCGGGCCTGCTCTGCAGAAGAGGTAAAGCAAAAGAATAACCACTGTCGGGAGAGAATCCACCGCGTTTTTCCATATTTTCAGGAGGTTAAAGCTTTGTATTTTTGTGATTATGTGAAATATATAGATTTAAATATCTAGACTATTTAAAGCCTGAGCATCGGGTGCTTTGATTATCCTTGGGATAGGAAACTCTGGACACTAGGTAACAAGGGAAAGTCCTTTTCATTTTTATCGGTTATGGTTTCTTCTACTCCAAACTTAGCACTTTGTGCCAATCTTCACTCCAAATTTAGCCTCTCACCAATGAGCGTGTAGAAGAAATGTCTTCGCTTGGAGGAAAGATCAGAGAGGCCGTATAATATGAAACAATAAAACATGTAAATGAGTTAAACAATCAGCAAGAGCAAAGTATACTTCAAAGTAGAGAAAGGAGAGGCTTATATGTGATGGTGGATGAGTGGAATAGGGGGACAGAGACATCGTGTCCTCTTATGTTTTTTGTTTTTTTTTTCTTCGGTTAGCCGATATGACTGTGGCTTTTTATACAACAAAAAGGGAAAAATAGGATGCGAGTGAGAGTTATGGGGCATCCGGATGACCCTCTAGAAATGTAACTTGTTCTCCTTTATCTTGTTTTCTTGTGCTTGTCCATTTCCCCTGGCCCTGCATTGTGCAATATACAGGAAGTGAGCTGTCTCGCAACCACACTTATTGACAGCTGCACGGTATAGAAAACAATATGCAATCAGTCAGCAAATGGGTGCTATTAACTCATTAGCCTTTTTATTGAGTACTGGTATCTGTGGGGTCATTGTGCTTATGAGCTTACACTCTTTAATGTAAAAATAAACTTTTTGTCCACCCCCTATGCAGGTCCGCGATGGGCTTCTTGGAACATTGGAGTCTTTTTGTGCATTCGTTGTGCTGGAGTTCACAGGAATCTAGGAGTCCACATCTCCAGGGTGAAATCAGTCAATCTGGACCAATGGACACAGGAACAAATACAGGTGAGACGGAGAAACCTCCGATCAGAACTCACATCTTCATGACTCTTCTTAAGTATACTTTTCAGAATGAGAAATATGACAGCTGGGAGGAGGAGGGGGCCGAAGAGGCTATTAACAGCCAACCTTGAGTATATTGACCTGTTGGCTTTTTGCTACGTTCAGTGTTTGTTTCATGTGGTTGTATTTGCATTTGGTAGATGTTGACCCATAGGATTCTCTAGCAGTGAAGTATTTTAGTAACCAAGGCACTTGGGTAATCCATTAGTTCTCTGAGGAGATCCTGAAAAACCTATGTTCTTTCTTGGTGAATCTCTCCCTTGAGATATAAGTACTTATGTGGTTCGTTCATTGAGTCAATTTTTCTTCATTTGCTGTGAGTAACATACATGTTTGTCTCTCTCTCTCTCTTTCTCTCTCTCTTTTCTTGGGATCAGTGCATGGAGGAGATGGGGAATGGAAAAGCCAAAAAGCTATATGAAGCTTTCCTCCCTGAAAGTTTCATCAGACCGCAGACGGACCAGTATCCTTGACATAACGTTTATCTTGCTTATCTTTTGTTAAGTATGTGGGACATCTCTTAACTCAAGACAAGGAATTTATATAGAAAACTCATAGATTTCCTAAAGGTATGGTTTCTGTGCATTACTGAGTACAAAGAATACAGAACATACCTTGTCCTTAACCAAATTCTCTCAGAGCTGTTGAAAGTTTTATTAGAGAGAAATACGAAAAGAAGAAATATATGGACCGCAGTGTGGACATCAATGCATTCAGGGTGAGCAACAGCAGTGCGCATGCATGGTATCTTTCTAGTGCACAGAGATACATTTGGAGCAATCTATGGGAATATTAGTTATTTTTATATTGATTACACTAAATTTTCCACTTTGCCTCAGAGTATAAATATGAAAAATGTATCTTTTAGAGAAGGGATGGAATGAGTCAATTACTGGTCACTTTAATTGAAGAATGTGTGTTTGGATAATGTGGTTCTGGTATGGTGTTTGTTTGTTAAATGTCATTCTCCTGCAAGCTCAGCTGACCCTGCATAATATATAGTTATGTGAGGTGACCTTCAGGGCCTACTTATTTTGTCTTGCAGGAGAAACTCGCTAAGGTGAGTCCAGTGAGCTAAAGCTTCAGCTCTCTCAAGCTCCCTCTTTAGTGAATAACCATTTGAGTCTTTTACCATCCATGTGAAATTTCTGATCAGACACGAGCCTTGCTGCTAATGCTTTATTTAGTTTAATTGTAGAATCTTGGACTTGTAAACAGTGTGTTCTGTAAAAATTGGGTTCTCAAACCAGTCTTTAAAGGGCCACTGATGTCCTGGGATTTCTTGGGTTTCTATTTGAATATTCATAAAACCTTTATGGTTACATATAAATGTCTCAAATGCAGAATAGACGCAATGCCTAAATTTATTTTGTGAACTAACGGTTCATATAAATTAAGCTACCAGAATTTATACGTAAGGATGATGTGTGGACAATTTACTCATTAGCTATATCTCTGCAACCACTCAAAACTGAATATGTTGAGTTGCCAATCTGAAAGCCAGTTGTTTCAATGGAAACAGTTTTTCATTGAAACTCAATAGTGGCATGCTTACAGTTTGTAGCCAAAGCACACAGCTCAACCGGATGATCCGTGCACCCTAGGGCATCATTGTGATTATTTGTCACTGTGGAGTTCTAGAGATGGCTATGGTCAACTTGATGGTCATCCATGGAATAGCACCTATGCATATACCCTTGTAAACTATGTTGATGTTAATATTTATCTAAAAGTGACCTGTGCTCTATGAGGTCGTGTTCATCATTATTTTCTTTCCCCAAACAGAAGGAGAAGGAAATCAAGTGTAAGAAGTCAGAATCTGCCCCTGAGATAAAATCTGAGCAAGTCATCTTTGAGAAGGTCAAGCTGGTATGTTGTGCATTTGTATCACTGACTGCTTTTATTAACCTTTAATTGTTAGGCCTGAAACAAGTGTTTCTCAGAACAATGACCCTGAAGAGAGTCTTAGGGGGGAGTAGTACATACCTTAAATTGACTGTTATGCTATGTACGGTGCTGTGAAAAAAATGCTCCCTTTCTGATTATTTTTTGTCATAAATGTTACATGATCAGTTAAAAGCTGCATTTTGTTTTTACTCATTTCATTTATGGAAGATAAAACCTGTATGGCCTATGTGCAAAAGTAGTTGCTGCCCTAAATTGGTTGTGCCACCCTAGATGGCAACAACTGCTGTCAAACATTTGTGAGGCAAACGATGCCTGCAGTTCTTTACGTATTAGTCTGGGTTCTTTTATGACCTCCTGGATGAGTTGTTGATGTGCTCTTGGAGGAATTATTATTGTAGGACAGCCACTCCTGGAAAGATTCACCACTGATCCAAGTTTTCTCCATTTGTAGATAATGGCTCTCACTGTGGTTCGCTGGAGTCCCAGAACCTTTCCAGACTGATAGATGTCAGTTATCTGTTCATAAATTACCTTAGATTGTGGCATCATGTGTTGCTTTTTGAGACATTTTAGCCTACTTTGCTTTTCAAGACAGGTTCTATTTAATTGATGTTTAGATTCAACAGGTCTGGCAGTTTTCATGCCTGGTTGTGTCTAGTGAAATTGAACCCAGTTATCTATTAAATCTAGTTGATTTAGTAACTAAGGGGGCAATTACATTTTCAGGGCCATCACTTAAAAATGAAATCATCATTTAAAAATGGCCTTTTGTGTTTACTGTGGTTATCTTAGAAAAATATTACAATTAGTTTGACCTGAAACATTTTAAGTGTGACAAAAAGGGCAAATTTTACAGCACTGTAAGTGACCCTGCAGCATATTTTAATGTTTAGGGGTGGTATGCTATTACACAATAATACAGCTTTAATCAAAGTAATAAGCTACGTGGTGCATAATGAAGATGTCGGGGACACCATTCAGTGTTCAAATATTCTAAATAGCGGTAAGGTTTGGTGAATTGCCTCCACCAGTAATTCTGAGACGCACCATAACAATATATGACTTTCATTCAAGACGGCTGAGGAGAACTGCATGGTTTGCCGTGGAACAAACACATCAGCTGCTGACTTACCAAAAAGTGGCCGACTTATTGATAATTTGTTAGATTTAACAACTTTTAAGAAGGTTTTAATTATCTTGCTATCAAGTTTTGTATAGAGGCGTATACTGAATATATATTACTTAAAGGTTAAGTGCCTTAATGGTAATTTACGTTTTTATTTTATGTTCAGCCTCTTAAGAAGGATGACTTTCTGCCTATAAAGACCTCTCCCTCCAAAACAGAGCCTGTCATGGACCTTTTAGGCCTAGGTGAGATGACCTGCCAAACCATATCAAATTTTTTTATTTTTTTTTTTAACTTTAAGAGAATGTGAATACTTTATTGAAGGCAGATATACTGTGCTGTACTGTATAGAAAATTAGGCTATTAACAAAAACGCTGTATTTATTAACCCTCCACTGTGAGTTTTTAGAATTTAGGATGGCAGAGCTACACAGAAACCAGTAGGCGAAGAGTGGTTACATACCTTGAGTAGAATGTAAAACAATCTAAGACGGTTGCAAGTGATAACATTTGAGGACCCCGGTTTTCGAAGTACATTCAACAAATGTTTGCTTTCTGCATGACTATAACTTTCAGAGAGCAATTTTAAGCTTATATGGCTAATATTATCTAGAACTGTATCCAGTACCATACAGAGTCAAACAATCTTTCACTATCACAACTGTTAAGCTCTTGTCCAAATCTGTCTTTTATCTGATTAGTTCAGATCTTTAGACCGTTAGTAGACTTTCATTCCTCTATTCCCCCTCCTTGGTGTCTCACCTATTACTATCCACCCCCTATTTAATGTATTCATCTAGATGCCCCTGTTGATGCTGCTGTTCATAATGGGAAGCCCAGCACCAGCCTTGAAAAAGAACTGGATTTGTTTGGACCTGTCCCGACGATGACTGCCTCCACATCCAGCCAGGTAACTAGACTGTGTTACACAGCAGTAAAGAGGTAGCCAATAATAAGAAAAAAACACCTTGCCTCTACATTGTTAGTCTCCTGCCAGTTAGATCTTACGTTTCACCTTGAGTAGTGCTTACAATGGTTTCTGATTCGTGATGTTGGAGGCACTCTTGTGAAACTTCCTGTTCTCAGATAATTAGACTGAAGCTTGCGTATAGAGCAGGGTAAAACAAAAATCACCCTCCAAAATTTCCTAAAAAGAACTTTCTGTCACAAAAAAACTCTTGCTTGGAAGCCTTCGTTTCCTCAGATGTGGAATGTGAAAGTTATGAATGAGATGTTTCAGGAAATGTTGCAGCATGACCTTTGGTTGGGAACTGCTGGGTTCTGCCCCCCCTTTCCCTTGTCATTGCTAGCTAGGGAGTTGCTGCAAAAGTAGGTGAAAAAAGTCTGTGTTCCTGGTAACTCCTGGGGATTCTGCACAACGTACGCCTGTATCCTCCATGTATACCCTGCTTACTCACTGCTTAATAGTTACTACAAACATACTCAGCCACTTTCTATTCCTGCACCATTAGCTGCTGAGACAGGCCTTATCATTCAAAGAGTCAAATTAGACCATAGATGTTGAGTAAATGAGAGCAGTCTTTTAGATATAGAGTAGACTTTGATAGATATTTTTTTTTATCTACATCATCAGCACCACTTGGTATAGTTCCTGGTACTATATGGTGTGCCTAATTACTGAGCTTCTGCTTTTTTGATTGCTACCAGGCAGTAAGTTCAATGTCTGTAACTGCAAGTTCTGGATCTGTCCCTGAAAACCTAAACCTGTTCCCAGAGTCGGGAGCAAAAACCGAGGAAGGAGGGAAAAAACAACTTTCTAAGGACTCTATCTTGTCTCTTTATGGGTCCCAACCACCACAAATTCCAGCACAAGGTATGGGCCCTAGGTATATCTGAAGACCATAAGGCTGTTGCCTGGTTCTAGAACGGAGTGTCTACTATGACATCTGATTGCTGTTGGGGATCATTGATTCAGATACTAACATTTGCTTACCATTTTTTTCATCCTTTCCAAGCAGGAGCCCTCTTTATGGCGCCTGCACAGATGGCATATCCAGGTGCTTATGCTGGTTTCCCTGCAGTCCCTCCTCCAGGGAGCGTCATGGGTGGAATGATGGCATCACCAGTGGGAATCATGGCTCAGCCAACACACCCAAACATGGTTGCTCCTTTGGCAATGCCTGCTGGGTATGTTGGAGGTGTACAGGCAGCTGTCATGGGTGTGCCAAATGGCATGATGGGCCAACATGCAGGTTATGTTGCAAACATGGGTGCTATGGCACAGCCAGTTTATGGTGTCCAGCCAGGACAGCAACTACAGTGGAATGTCACCCAGGTAAGTGCAAGGCTCTTTAAACGTCCAGTGTCTTTCTGCCAAGTGTTTTTCAATAAAATATATTATTCATACTAAATGTAAGACTGTACAGCTAAAAGTTGTGTCAAAATAAGCCATGAAAAATATATAATGAGGGGAATCATGATTGAACAAACATACCGTAAAAATGCAAAAAAGCTTAAAAATACCTTTAGTAAAAACTGACTTACTGATTACTTGGGAAAGGGTAGCCATAATTCAGAAAAACAGGTGAGATTTATTCAGTTATGTAGGTATCATTGGCCACTCACTCTAGTCTTTGTTTTTTTATGTTTTCCTTTTTAGATGTCCCAGCAAATGGCAGGGATGACCATTTTTGGTGTAGGAGGCATGGCAGGGTACGGACAGCCTTCGTGTAACCAGGGACCCAACCAAACCCTTAGCTCTCCCATGTGGAAATGAAAAGCTTTGTCTTCTGTCTGAATCTTACCTCTTTACTCCTGTCCTCCAGCTGGTTCATCTGTCCCCTCTTAGATCGTCTTGCTGTTGCTGAAGTCCACTCACCTTTAACCCCTTGCTTTTCTTGTGTTCCAGGAACACATCTAAGTTGGGTGCGTCTGCTTTGCCCTCGACCTCCCAATATACGACAAAGTAATGTGATGCTGAGTATTACTATTGCAATCCACCAGCGTTCACGCAAGCTGATCGGCACACTCCAGTGCTGTAAAGCTTTGTAAGAACAGGGACCCAACACCCCATTTTGCTGTAAGGCCTGGAGTGTAGAACATTTTTCACTTTAACTGTGAAACCGAATTTTCTAGTCAGCCAACCTGCTCTTACCAGCTGATTATAACCCTGTGCAGTGTGGAAGAGGTCAACTTACTTATACACCAGCAAACTGCGTCTGCAGACGTGTCTTTCTCCCGTTCTGTTACATGCCTGGACTTCAGCAAAAAAATAATAATAAAAAGCAAAGCAATTTTCTGATTTAACGGCAGAGCTGCACTCAGGAGGTGGCTGCATGCTTATGCCTGTATTTCATTCTAACAATCAGGCATCCCCTTGAAACAAAAAGTTCTGTTTCTTGATTAAATGTGCTGTCCTCCATTTTCCTGTCATTTTAGTTATTATGCCTTTTTTAACCTCTCTACTTAAGTTTTAGGGGAAGATGCCATATTTTATGTTTGTTTTCTGAATGGAATGTGAAGTTTTATAATTATTTTTGAATCCTAATTCTGGCATCCAGGGGCTAAATAATAACCAACAATAGGACTTAACCCTTTCACTATGTAAGCTTATAATAGCATTTTATTGGTAAGCACACTTTTTTTTTTTTTTCTTTTTTTTATGGATCATACCATAACCTCCCTTTGATGATCACAAGTTGTGTTTTTTTGTTTGTTTTATCTCTGCCGGATGCAACCATTAGTCAACAGGCAAAGCAAACCTTTAACCGTTTTTTCCCCATACATCACAAAATCTTATCTAATATTCAAATGTGATGCAAAGCAAGCAAAAACCGGGAGCTTTTCATTGTACTTTTTTGTGAAACCCTGTCTCTTTTAGTTGGGATTGTTGTTTGTTTGTTTTTTAAGTACATTTGTCTACTACATGCTTTTCTGTTCCTGTTTTTGTTTCCAATCTGAGGCCAATTCTGCACATTCCAAGCAATCACTGCTGGGACAGGGCTGGAAATTCAAGATCCATGTCTTTGACCTGTTATGTGATGTGCGGTGAACCCAGCAGGGTTCTAACAAAAACTATAGTGAAGTTATGATGTAGTCTGATCACGTGGCACCCCCAAAATGGCTGCCAGATAACTGGGCATTCATGGGCACACGCGTGTTTTGTGTTACGAGTTTCAGGTAGCTTATCTGAGCTCGAGTGCTTATATCCTGTAGGCCTTTGTCTTTACACTGTCTACGAAGGCATTGCATATACCTGTAAATACTGATTAGAGAAGGGATGTGATTTTTAATCCCAACGTACACTGAGAATGTAACTTTCCCTGAGTAGATCGCCCTATAATATATAGTGTTATATTAACTCTGTTTTCTTGTTGGCTTATCAGCTGAACCAAATTTCCTCAAGCAAAAAGGCCTCCATTTTTTTGTATGTACTGGGAAAAAAAAACTTATTCTGAATGTGAAATATTTGCACTTTCTTCAGCTTTAACATATTTTTTTATATAAATATATAGTATTCTAACTTTTTTTTTTTTTTCTTTTAACTCTTTGGCTGCAGTCAGTCCAGCCGGCAAAGTGTTAAAAGCATTTTAATTTAACCATAAATTGTATCTGGAGCCTTAAGTTATAAACATTTGTAATGCAGATAATCTTAAATGTGTATAGAGAATGTGTTCATTTTAAAGTCTGTGGATTTACATCACTTAATTTGAATGTTTTAATGAATGTGTCTGTGGTTCATTTGTTCTGTATTTTTTATTTGAATAGCGAATGTATAGTGATGGTTTGGACATTTTGACTCCGGGTTGAAGGTGTTTAAATCTGATATAGAGGCAGCTATACGTGTGTATGTACATTCCAAATTAAAGATTATTGAACATCACATTGCCAGTGTTTGTTTTTTTAACAGGTGCATTGATTTTTGTTGGTTTACTCATTTTTCTAGCATGTTTTAGAACACCAGTTTGCAAATACAATATTTTTCTGGATGCCTATATCGGTAACAGTTCCTGAGAACAGTGTGTGCTTTATAGATGTGTTACTTTTAAAACTACCAACAGCATGTTCTTTTTGGTTTTAACTTGTACAGTTTCTTTGAAGAACTGCTTTAAACCTGTCACATTCGGTATAATGTTCTATGCCATCGTGATTTTTGGGTCATTTTGGCATTCTGGAACGTTCCCATACCTTTATGATGATCTTGAGGTGGGGTGTCCATGAACCAGGTAAGCAGGTCGGTTAGGAGCCCGGTCCCAAGGGATACAAGGGGTTCTGTCTGTACCCCACGATGCATGATGGCTAGAGGGATGATACAGACAGGCACAAAGAAACACAGCACAGGCAGAATACTTTGTAATGGACTGTATTGAAGAAGTTGGCAGGGACAATAAGGTAAGTCTTTTGGCAGGAAGCCCACTGTCAGCGCAGACGGCAGGTCTGGGTGCTCCATGGAGAGATGGGTGCCCACTAGTGGTGACTTGAGGAAATGAGCAGCACAGTATTTTTACTTGGCTACATCAGGTAGCTATTTATTTTGCCAAATTATTTGAAAATTCATTTTGAGCAGGAAAAAATATCTGATTAACAATTACATGAGCACATGTAAGTCCTACTGATACAGAAGGAGATGTTGGCTCTGCTCTTGCCAGTTTACTATGTACTGGGAGATTCAAAGAGAATGAGACAGAAAATGGGAGGTCTAAAGGAGAGATTATATGCTTTTCATAATTGTTTTAAAGCTTGAAGGAATTTAAGAGACGCTGTAATATTAATAGTACTTCAGATTCCTGTCCTGAAATTCTCGTGTCCTCATCCACCCTTACGAAGACTGCTTGTCTGAGCCAAACTATAAGCAGCAGCTTTGCAATATGGGAGAGATACCGAGATACGTAAGATTATTAAACATCACATTGACCGTTAATATAGAGGAATAATCTTGAAGATAGGGTAACCGTTTTAGACACTGGGTAGGTACATCCCAGCACCTCCTGGTGCAGACTGTATATATGGTGCTTACACATGCACAAAGCACCATTTATAACCATTTTTATCAGAGGTTGGAGGCCAAACTGGGACTGTCCTACTGGATCAGTGACACTTTGCAGCTGTGAATGTGGTGCCTATTGCCGCTGTGTTATAAGGGGGAATCACTTGCACGGTTTGTCAGGGGAAAAAAATTTACCAAGTAACCATTACTGTCATATCCAGACACCCGTGCTGGGGTGTGACGAGGGGCACAGTGTGGTTCGTTTCCAAAGAGCCATAGCGTGGCACTTAGCTACAAGTGAGCCGCAATGGAGGTCTGTGCTGCAATAAAGGATCTCCCCAACTGTTCCATGATCTCCAGTGCCTGCAAAAGCTGGTCAGCTGCACCAGTGCCTGAGAATCATGAATATTGGGTTTTTGGACGCATAAAAAAAAAAAAAAAAACCTGCAATATTTATACTGAAAACTGTAAAGTGCTCATTAAATCTATTAGGTCTCAATGAATCAGAATATACAATGTTCTCCAACATTCTAGGGCATGTACATTCCACATGTTCCTAATTGGCAGTCTCCGCACCTGTTATGTTGTACAGTATACAGGGTCAGCTCAGCCCTTCTCGCCGGAGGAATTGGCAATATTGGCCCATCATAATGAGTAGTGAAGTTAAGGAGTTAAAATCACAGCTTTCTTGCCACTGTGTGTGTGTGTAAATATAATATATCTATATCTAATTTTCCACAGGAAACAATGTATTTTTTTTCAAAGATGGTTTATTAATCTCTGGTTGCCAGAACACATGCGTTACAAGCTCAAGAACATTCCAAGTGTAATCACGTTTTCTTTCCTTTTTCAAAAATTGCCAAGAATACTTTACAAAAAAAGAATCGTGCAATTTTTTTAAATTTTAATAGTCATCAGTCCTGCTGCATGAAAACCACAAAAATACTTGAATTTTACATGAAAGACCACATCTATAAAACAGTACAGGGCACAGGTAGAAAATGCAGGAATGCAGGTTTCCATCTTAATCCTTCGGTTTCTCAACTGTCTGCAATACAAACATTATCTGTAACATACTTGGCCTTTAAATTTAAATATATATATATTAATATAGATTTTTTTTTATTTATTTTTTTTAAACATTTTTTGCCATACACAAAGCTTTTACACATAGAAATGGGTACCAAGCCATGTGGCACCACACCAGAGCATTAAAGCGTTACAGACATTCAACAGTGAGCCAGAATAGGAGGGCACTTCTGTAGATACAAGAGGCAGCCCATTTTTTTTCTTCTTCTCAGAGCCATTTGACCGTTTTTTTTTTCTTTTTTTACATTTTTTTGTGTAGTCAGGGATTGTCGATTTTTTTCGGAGACCTTTTTCTTGCGGATCATTGCATTTTGAAAGTTTCTATATTCTCCTGCTGCTGCTAAGGCGCTGGTCTGTGATGTGTTTTTTAGACCATTTGGAGTCAATTTGGCAGATAACACTACCTGCCTGTGCTTAAGGACTTCTAACGTTATAGCTCTGTGTAAACTGCTGGTGCTAACCTCTGTAAGAAAATAAAACATTTTTCGTACCACAAACCGGGCTATTGGATCAACCCACTATAGGGAATCTGGCAGCAGAGATCAAATTAAAGCTGTATATTATGTTACAAGTGAAGCAAACATCGCAGGCTTTGTAAGGCAGCTGGGTGTGTATTAGTGGGGATGAGTGGGTCAGGGTACGGAAATATCAACACATTACATGCTAGTTTAAAAGTATTTGAATTCTCAAAGGAAAAAAAAACCCTGCTTGGATTACATGTGCCCCCACCATCTGTTCTTGGACTACAGCACCCATCAGCCTTTGCATCCAAAAATGGGAGTAGGAGTCAAACATGGGCAGATCCAAGCCAGGGGTGCAACATACTCACACTCAAAGGAAAACTGACTTGTTTTAGTGGCTCCGACACTATGGACAATAAATTACATTATAGAGTTATTCTATTGGTAACGCAGGGATTAACATTTGGCAAAATGTGAAAAACATAACAGCAAAGAATGAAGTCAAACATGAATGTGAATAACAATATTCACTCCTCAACATGCAACCACTTCAAGGATCACAGTTCAATAGGGAGACTTTTTCTTCACCGTTCGTTTTTTAAACAACGGGCTCTTAAACTATCCAAATTGTGAAATGACCAGGCTATAAAATTAGTGTTTGCTAAATGAAAATGAATAACCCTCATTTATTTTTGTATACTGGTATATATGGTAATCAAATGGCCAATGGTTTACGTAGGAGGGGCCCCCAAGGTTTTAATGCACATTTGATGTCCATATCATTACATTTCATTCAAGACTGTAATACAAGTTCAGAGTGTGTGCACCAGGTAGGTAGATCTCAATAGGATTAGCATTGCCTTTGCATATATAATGATCAAGACTGGCACCGCAGACAGCACCTTAATAACTTGCCATACAGTGTGTCCCCTCTTGGGAGAGTCTCAAATTTTAGCTCATTCATACCATTAAAGAACTAAGAAATCTCCATCAAGTGTAACACTGAGGCCAGACATGGACCTCCTTGTTTACTTGTGGAAAGATGTGTCCTCATTGATGAGGCCTGGGAAGTCTGGTTATTATTATTCTCTTATGCAGAAGAAATTTGCTCTCTATTTCCATTCTAGACTGCTCTGGAAGACACAGTCAGGCTGATCTAGAGATTTTTTGTACCTATAAATGAGCTAAAATGTGAGACTCTTCTGAGCAGGGAGACACCATGGTGCAGGCTATTGAGGTGCTCTCCATTATCGGCTGAGCTTATTATTTTCTCTTTTTACAAATTAAGAATACTTTAGCTCAAATCAAGACAAAAAAGGAAATGTGAACAAACCTGACCAATATAGTTCTATATATATCCTATTAGAACAGGCTAATGTGGTTAACAAAGGGAGAGCTCAAGAGCATTATGAGGCGCTCAGAATGCCTGCCATGTCTTGCAAAATATCCCTTCAGCTTCTCACTTTCCTCACATTTGCTCACCTTTCACTTTTCTTACATGGTGTTTTCTCTAACTCTTGTTCTGTAACTTTCTTTTTTCTCCTCCTTTCCTCTCTAGCTCCCGTTTGCTGACAAAGTGAAATTTAAAAGAAAGAACCCTGGATAAGTTTAGTTTTTTTGCTGAAGACTGTATTTTCCCAAGCACCTGTGAGGAGCGATGGGCATTGTTAACTTTCTGTTCCCTGGATGCAAATTTAATTGCACACAAACCATCGGTTACACAGTCTGCGTGGAGGCCCTAATGAGCATTCAATCAATAGCTATCTGTAACCTCATAGGAGCCCTGCCAAG
This sequence comes from Sceloporus occidentalis, assembly GCA_023333645.1. Lineage (NCBI taxonomy): Eukaryota > Metazoa > Chordata > Lepidosauria > Squamata > Phrynosomatidae > Sceloporus > Sceloporus occidentalis. Next base: position 13,530,900 of record JALMGF010000022.1, on the reverse strand, counting down.
CCCCTGCTGTGGCATCGAATGGCCCTACAAACCTGCATCTGTAATAGCCTCATTTGTTTTTAGAAGGCCCTACTATAACAGTCTGCAAATACTTTAATATTAGTCATGTCTGGCCAGCTAAAAAAACAGGTATATAAGAGTACAATGCCCCCATCCCCCGCAATGCCACACTACACCAACAACACTTTTTGCCATATACTAACTCCGCTCCGCCATTATCCTAGAATTATATATATAAGGGGCCTCTAAGTGAATGGGACTTAATCATGGTTAATTAGTTATTGAGGTGCCCTTTTGTTGGAAAATGGGTAGTGCATTGTTTATTATTTTGTAGTTTTAAATAAATTTTAGATAGTATACTGATATAATATTTTTGCCATTTAAAGAAAATGTTGCTTTAGTTATTTAGTGTCTTTAAGTAAACTCTTGTGGAACTGACCATCTGGCACACCAGGTAAATTCCCAGTGGACCGTTTGGCTGACAACACCCCATCTGACACTTACCCGATCTGCCACACAGGGCACCCAGCCACCGGTACCTTTGCTCATATCTCATCCAGTTAACACAGTTTAAAGACATGTTTCACTGATTATGTTTGCCTTTAGATATTAAAGATGATAATTTAGCAAGGGGCTTCATCATTTAGCATCTGTTGTGCTTTCATTAGGAAAAGGGGGACTGCAAGTGCAACGCATCAATGCACGGGGCTACCATATATACCAGGTGTCTCCAACAAGCAGAGCTATTGGTACCTTCTGTGAATAGTTGTTCAGGGTCCAGAGCAGACGGCTTCTGGAGGAGGGCAGTGGCAAATGCCTCTATTCTACCGCAACTAACCCTCAAGGAGAAATACAAAAAACATTTCTAATGCATTTAAGCAGTAGTTCTCAAAATTGTTCATTAATCATAAATACCTTCAACTTAATGAAAGGTTGGGGACTTATCGTACACACCATGAAACACGTTTTTCTTTGTGAATGTCATGTCAGATGTATGTATATGCATATGCACCACATAACAAGGGATAACTCGCATTAGCATAACACAGACTAAATGGTGAAGCCCCAACCTATGGTTTCTTTGTGTATATATATATATATTAGACTGAGGAATTGTTATTGTGAGAGTTTAAATGTCTTAATACATGTTTTGCATTGCGTATCTGTAAAAGCTGGTGACAAAGCAGATATGTTAACAGGTCCAGTGAGCGAGGCTTGCAGCTTCTAATAATAAAGCCTTAAATTAAACAGAGCATCGTGTTCTGCGGTGAAGAGAAACCTTGATACTGTGTCAGCTCTATAATTCTCGCGAGGCATCTAATCTCTTGTAACAGATCTGTGGATAATTACGAGATAGGAAATAATAGCTTTACTTGGTATAGCTTCATTTCCCTAGAATTGCCTATGATTAAAGAAATATCCAAATTTCCAAAAAGACACTATACTTCTTCTTGCAACACTAGCACTGACTCTTATGCATCACTATCTCAATCAATCAGTAGATACATCTGTACAAAATAATGTGCAGATCCCTAATCTATTCAAGACACTCACATAAAGAGATGCTGTTATAGCTGATGCAGAATAATGACCATGATAGCATCTGGGAGGAAACTATAGGGTCCGGTAAACCACATTTTAAAAATGTGCAATTCTGCACTCTCTGTGAAACATAGAAAGTGCCGGCAGATAAGAACCATCCAGTCTGCCCACCCTCTGAATACTTTCTTTAGTCCCTGGCTTCATCTATCCAGCTTAGCCTTATACCTATCCAACGTTTTCTTAATCTCCTTCACTGTATTAAACTACTTGATGTAGAAATGGGTTTCACTATAAATTAATCCCAACTACACTGATCTATATTAATCAGGAGTGTAACTAGCAAACGGGAAGCCAACCACATGAAATAAGGCCTTCCATATGCAACATTTGGTATACATGTTTAAAGAAACCTATTTAGAAGTCACTACAGGAGGCCCACAGATGTAGGATGCACCCAAGACATATTGGCTATGGCCATTAGATAAGACTCGTACTATTTACCAATTTTAGATTTGGATTGTTAACCCACATTTGCATGTGTCTCTTGTTTCATGAAAGATTTATGTCCCCTTAAAGGATGGCTTCTATGTCCCCCTCATGATGGCTTCAGTCTAACTTGTATATGTCTAAAGATTCCGCAGTACCCACCAAAGAAACTTCATGTTTCAAGACCCTGGTTCGCCTTAAAGGGTACACCTCTAATTTTATGACAGATATCAATATTTTCAAAATATGGACTGACTTGTGAGAGGAAAAAATATCAGCATGGAAATCTTTGGTACCAGATACCATATCAAGACGAATTCGTCCAATTACATATACAACATTACAATGTATGGAATAACGTGATAACCATTTTCCACAACATTTATATAGGCAATTTGTAAGAATTTTGGACCTGAAGAAATACAGTAGAATTGTTAAAAGTGCATTATGTTTTTGATGTGTTTTATGATCAATTTGACTATCACACTCTTCTACTTTGGTGTTCAAGTGATTCTGGGCATAAAGCCACAATTCACTCTTTAAGAGTGCTGTGAAATTTTCAGATATGTAATAATGCTGTTCAACGATTGCTCACTGCAAAAAGTTGTTGTTAACTCGATCTTCGGGGAAGTGTGCATGTCATTTTGTTGCTGTTGTTGGGTTAGTCTTCACCAATCCCTTGTATCGCATTAGGAAGGAATGGTGGGCTCCCTCTGTATAGTGGTGTTCACCGTCATAGAAGCAGTTGTGGGGATCACAAGAAATCTAGAACAGATGCAGAAGACGAGCCATTTCTCTGCATAGGAGGAGAATGTTAATCTCACTCTGGTAGCTTTAATCTCTGGTCCTTTTGATCAAATGCAGTTGTCAAAGCCCTGAGTTGTTACCATGATTAAGTCTGTCTAAATACAGCGTCCTGTATGTGATCATGTGCTACATATGTGCTCTAGAACTCAGTCTGGAATGCAAGATTCCGGCTTTCCTCCTTCACAGCTAGCCCAGCCATTGGAAGCGGTTTGTAATGTCGCAGGCGAATGGTTAATGCAAACGGTTGTATGAATATTCATTCACAGGCAGACGCTGCTGCATTGAGTGATTTGATTTTTTCTTTTTCTCAGGAAGGACTGTAATTTGTTGCCAAGCCTCTGGCACTGGACTGGCGAACCTGGTTTTGCACATAAATCTACCTTCACCCCTACCAGTTTTCTTCATTTTACTTCCATAGAAAAGCTTGTTTATTCAGTCTCGTTGTTCTCTCTGGTAGGGCAGTGTGAAATGCACACACACACAGACACACAAATACATTGCAATTTCTTCTGGCACTGAAGTGTTTAAATGCACTTAAAAGAAACCGGTGAGGATTGGATGCATTCTGTAAATACGCAGAGAGCTACATGCGGTTATACGAATATATATTTGAAAACGTGATTGCTTATCTGTGCGTGGAAAAAAAAAGTGCAGGTAAGAAGGTAAACAATTCCTTTCTTCAATAGTTTTTTTATGGAATGCTACATTCCATTTCAAACAAAAATTTTGAACAAAAAAGCAATATTCCTGAAAAAAATAGCATTCTGTAATATATGTAAATGCATACATACACATGTGCTTGTGTATACGTGTATGCATATATACATATATATGTATATATCTATATATGTATGTATATATATATATATATTTATATATATATTTATGTATGTATGTATAGGTTTACGTGAGACACAGTATCACAGTTGCCACCTTGGCAAACTCCAGTTCTATAGCTCTACAGGGTCTATGCAGATTTGAGAGAAGAGGTTACTATATAAGGGCAAAATAAGGACATTAATTTCAGTGGCAAAGGGAGCAGCAAGGCACCCACAGTAGAAGGGGTTTATTAGAATTCCAGGAATTTACCATGCAAATTATGATCTGTGTGCTATTGGTATAATATATGTGCTTTCCATTTAACGAATGACCATTGTCTTAAGAGAATTAGAACTGGAGAAATGTGTAGGTCTTACATTCCAGCAGGGGAATGATTGCCAAATAGGCTAGTCTGCTTAATATATCCTGGTTTGGCTTATATGGAACATAGTCCATCTTTAATTTCCCAATAACAGTCTCTAAATTGTTAGGTTTTGATTTTTCCTTTTTTTTCCCACTAGCATTAAAATGGCAGCCTTGCATCTAATGCCATAGGGGCATAGGGGAGAATGGAATTAAGGTATATTCTACCACTTGTTAAGTACAGGATGGGCTTGTGGAACTCTCCAAAGAGGACTGAGAGAGTCGGCGGGTGAGAGGAGCAATGCTGGAGTCTGCCAGTGAAGAAGTGGGAAATAGTTTGTACCAGCCTGTAACACTGGAACTCAGATCTAGCTCTTCCAATAGGATCTGTGCCATCCCCATGAAGCATTTGTGGTCCATTCGGCCATAGTCTCCCCAAACAATTACCTGCAAAGGGAAGACATATGATCATTTAACTGACTTTCTATTGTGTTTAAAATACTAAACAATTAAAAAGCTGAACTATGATGCTGGAGGTGTTCTTGCAAGTTATCAGATCTTGCAGGGAGGTCACTTTCCCCCTGGTAATATGCATATACAAAGGGTTGATTGGCATGAACACCTTAGAAATAATAAACCTTCAGCATTTTGTACCCTTCAAGAGCAAAGGCTCTCACAGACCATTTACCAATATGCTCTTCCAAGGATTGGTCAAATCCCTTACTTGTAGTACCTTCTGGGGATCATTTACCTATGATTTACTAGTGAGCCCTCTCTAGATTCCCCCGGCATCTCTCCTTTTCACATCAATGAAACAGTAGAGCCACAGTGAAACCTCTGCTCTAGTACAGAGATAGGGAATGTGTCCATACAAGGACACCAGTGTCTGTGACAAGGTTTGTGAAGGTCCATAGAACATTATTGTCCTCCACAGACCACAGTGACCCACCCTGATCAATGTTGGTGCCGACCCCTGCTCTAGAATACCTGTGTAGACAGCAGTAGTAATCCTTCATACCACTGGGGTAATTAAAGGGGTCACATGTATAGATGTGTAATTGTGTGTGCCAGCACGGATGTGTAATTGTCTGTGTATCAGCATATATGTGTAATTGTGTGTGCCAGCATGGATGTGTAATTGTCCGTGTATCAGCATATATGTGTAATTGTGTGTGCCAGCATGGATGTGTAATTGTCCGTGTATCAGCATATATGTGTAATTGTGTGTGCCAGCATGGATGTGTAATTGTCCTTGTATCAACATATATGTGTAATTGTGTGTGTCAGCATGGATGTGTAATTGTGTGTGAGTGAGCTCGGATGTGTAATTGTGTGTGTGAGCAGATATGTATAATTGTGTGTGAGCATGTATGTGTAGGTGTTTGTGTGTGAGAATGTAAGTGTAGGTGTTTTGTGTGTGAGCATGTATGTGTAAGTGGGTCAAGTGGAGCATGTGTTAGAATGAATGTGTACGTGTGTGTTAGTGAGTATGAGTAAGTGTATAATTTGTGTAACTGTGTTTACATATGTGTGCCAGAGAGTATGCTGGAAGGGGAGCAAGGGGCAAAGAAGCTGTGAAGTTGGGGGCCCCGGGGCAATTTTTTGCTTCATAAAGGATGTTGTTAAGTAACCTGCAGTATATTGGTTGGTCCTTAAGCGTAGTCCTGTCAACATACCTAGAAGATATTTATATGGATGTTTAGGCTTTCCTCTGCATAGCTAAATGATATCGTGTGTATGACTTCCTAAAGGAGCACAACTCTTTGCCAACAGGATATCATTTGGGGTCATTCCCATTTGAAGCATGTGCTTGAAGCTGAAATACAGGAATGGTGCCGCCCCACTAGCAGGATTGCTGAAAATTCTCTCTTTTGTTGCATGATATCTCACCTGTAAGACCTTCCCCTGAGGCCCTTCATCAAACAGAAGAGCTTGCTGGTAAACTGGATCCCATGTTTTCTTTGCACACCTGGTCTTCTTCTTGGACAGGCACATTCCATTTTCTATCAGGTAGACCTTAATGTATGGGGCTGAAGTTAAATGGTATGGGAATGTGAATAGTAGATGAGAAGACACAGGAAAAAGTCAGAAGTGGGTTAAGGATGCAAAGGAGGGACACAGTTTAAACAAAGAAGCCAATAAAGAGGGCAACAAAATCAGTGAATGGTGATTTAACCAGCATTGTACTTGTATGTAGCTTGTATGTACACATGTATTACTGTACCGTATATATATTTGGGGAACAACTATACAACTACAGTGATGTACATTTGGATTCTTTATTGTGATGCCTTGGCTTTGTAACATGTAACACTGTTATTATCTTATCTGTATTGTATACCTAGCATCACCTTGTCAAACATTGTATTGTTTTCTATAACAGTGCTTAATAAACAGGATTGAGTCAGTATACCAGCACAATAAAACTGTGGACACTGGTGAAGTTTCTGGGTTATCATCAGGAACCGCAAAAAAGCATTCATCAGTCATAATAGTGATTGGTACACTGGGTATTGTCAGAAAATGGAAACATAACATAATTAGTAAATAAATAATAATAAACTCATACTCGAAGGCTAATAAGCCATATTGACAATATTTCAGACAGGGGAGGTATGGGTAAACAACGTTCATCTCAAAAAAGGTTAATGTGTGTTTTAAACCACATCCACCCCACAGAAATTTGGATGGGGAAGGCTCAGTTGTGCCCCATAACTACTCAAAATGTTCATCTTTATTTTAACCCCTTGGCATTGGATGGGATATCATGGGTGAACTTTATACCTCCATATAGGGTTTTATTTTAACCCCTAGAAGGGTAAGGGACACATGGATAGACTACATGCGAATAAAGGGCAAATTATATATATATAAATATATATATATATATATATATGTGTGTGTGTGTGTGAAATTTAGCATTCATTAATACACAAACAACTTGTTTATTAATAAATATGTGAGCTAATCTTTATAAGTGTAATGACGCTAAAATTGCATCAGTGACAATGCAACTGTACTCATTTATTTCCCTATTAACTTTCACATAATAGACTGGTATGGGAGATGTACCCATAATTTAAGGAAGAAGAAATGGACCAAAATGAATAACAAAACAAGACAGCCTGTCCAAAGATCCGTGTACCTTTGGCCATGCTCTGACTTTCATATACCTGGAATTGCTTTGGAGCCTGGTTTTGGGGTCAGTCCTCGTGCCTGGATCACCTCCACCTCCAGCTGGCCATTTCTGTCTACCATCCTGATATTGATATCCCCTAGAAGAAAAATGTAAAAAAGGCATTTTGCCCCAAGAGCTAAAACATAAGGTATGGCACCAGATTATGAGAACTAATCTTTCTGGTATAATCCGCTCAGACACATTAGCACTTGGATACAGATATAGGACTAACCAGGATTAACGCAACTACATGTACCCGTCTACCGTTGAAAGTCATCAACCCAGTGTCAGGGAAATGGAGAAAGAGAATTTGATCATTTAACCAGTTTTACACGCATTATTATGAAAGTGCTTGATATCCTTTTTTCTCCTTATCATTAATTCAAATTTTAAAAGCTGTTGTGATGCTCTGTATGTAATGTACCATAATATATAAAGTCTGCAACTGGACACAGCAACCTGCCTAACGTGTATCCATCAGTTGAAGGTGTAATTGGGAGAAACCTTCCAGCCTGGTGATTTGCAAAGTGTTCCCTTTTACAAGAATACCAATATTCCCTCTAGGATATGTAAGGTGCTCTGAACAAATAACTCTTAATGAGAGTGGTACATTGCATTCTAATGGAAAGGATCTCATACTTCTAAGCGGGAGTGCAAAATTTTAAGGTAATTAGAAAGAGGAACTGGTCCCAAAGGAAAGGAGAAATTGGAAAGAGGAAGATTACTACAAAAAAAATTAACTCCCTGAGGGTATGCCGTACAGGCTTAAGGAGAAAAACCTCACATGATTTCAGCTTAGTTTAGATGTTTTTGTGGCGATTCCAGAATATTTAACTCATAATCAAGACGTGCTTTGCATCCATCATATCCATTCATATTTCCCTGTATGTGTAATAAATATCTATTTTGGGGACATTGTTTCTCTTTTGGCCAAATCTTGGTATTTAGCTTTTGAAATGCTCATTCATTTGTTCTGATCCCCTCCCCCTCTGGCCTATTACAGCTATAACTCTGCCCCTTGATGTACAGCAAGATCATAAGTATGAACACTAAAATCTTTAAGATCTCTGGCTCAGTTTTTTTGTCAATGGCCCTGCTGCATCAACAGAGATGATTAAGTGGCCACAGCCAGGTTGTGGTGGCCAACTATTCAGCCACGGCTTCAAGGCTGCACATAGATGCAGGTACCCGCCTTGGTTCACAAAATTTAATACACACATACATACATACTCAACTTGGGGTACAGAAGTGAAGAAACGACACTGCACTCACTAAAATTACTAATCATCTCCTCACAGCTAAAATAAAGGCCACTTCTAACTACTTATTCTCTTGGACCTCTCTGCAGCCTTTGACACAGTTGAACACCCCCTCCTCCTACAAACCCTACTTGCTCTTGGCATGCGTGACACAGCTTTTCCTGGCTCTAATCCTATCCCTCTGACTGTACTTTTAGAGTCTCAATCACTGAAACCTGCTCCTCGCTCCTTTCGTTATCTGTTGGTGTTCCTCTGGACTCAGTTCTTACTATTTTCCATCTACACCTTTTCCCTCGGGCTACTGATATCTTCCTTTGGCTTTTTATACCCCCTATATGCAGAGGATACCCTGATCTATATCTCCTCTTTCGACTTTTCGCCCTCTCTTCTAACTCGCCTCACCGACTGGTTTAGGAATTGCATCATGGATAGCGTCCCATGACTGAGCTCATAGTTATCACGCCATCCAATCTGTCCACAATTCCGGACATATGTCTTTGTTTTGACAACTCCACTATCAAACTGAAAGACGAAAGTTTTCTGCCTTGGTGTCACACTCATCTCTGCTCTCTCCTTCATCAACGACAGTTTTGCCTTTTGCTCCACATTACATGGAGAAGCCAGGCCAGGGTCAGCTTTAATTACCATGTTGAAGAAAGATAGACTTAACTAAAAGGTGAACATTTTTATATGGAGACACATTTTCAAATTGGCCAGCTTCACAAAATAATTTTTCATGTCTTGGTACTAGAAGTATTCAAAGTGTCCATTAAGATCACCATTTTTAAGTATGTCTGTTTGTATATTATATTTGTATTTAATATATGCATATATTACATAGGTATACATAGCAATTGCTGGTGTCACCATATAGGGCATATGACTGGCTTCCTGGGTCTCCTTGGTGCTCAAAGGGTTAAAATTCTACCGCAGGAAGAAAAATGAGCAGAATAGATAGGCCATTTGTCTCTCACTTTCTGTCATATTCTCCTCTTTCCACATGATGGTCGTATGTCTTATTTATCTTTATTTTATCAAGTATCCATTTGGATGGCATTAGTGAAGGACTTGCTAAAGGTCATTCGTCATTTTTTGTGTCCTAGATGAAGGATTTACCAGGACTGGACTAGGAGCGAAATTTTGCCCTGGTACTTAAACACTAGTGCCTAATAAATCATAGGAATGAAGCTGCCTATCGTTCAACTTACTATATACTTCCTTGAAAGGTCTATATATTATATTTCTTACTGCTGGAGAAATCTTTGTGATCTGTCCATATACAGTGGTGTGGAAATGTATTTGCCCCTTCCAGATTTCTTCTTTTGACACATTTAAGTTTCAGATCATCCAAGTCATTTTAATATAAGAGAAAGACAAGGTGAGTAAATGCAGCTTTTAAATGATGATTTCATTTACTGAACGTAAAGAGTTCATGAAAATCTATATAACTGTGTGAAAAAGTAATTGTGCCCCTCAACCTAATAACCCTTGGCGGCAGCAACTGTAATCTAATGTTTGGAATAACTGGCAATGAGTCTTTAATGTCGCTGTGGAGGAATTTTGGCCCACTCTACTTGGCAGAATTGGTTTAACTCTTGGAGGGTTTGGAAGCATGAACCACCTTTTTAAGGTCATGCCACAGCATCTCAATCAGATTTAAGTCAGGATTTTGAGTAGGCCACCCAAAAACCTTCATTTTGTTTCTTTTGAGCCATTCAGAGGTGGTCTTGATTCTGTGCTTTAGATCATTTGCCTGCTGAATAACCCAACTGGGCTAGAGCTTTAGGTCACAAACTTTTGGCCTGACATTGTCCTTCAGAATTCTCTGGTAGAGAGCAGAATTCATAGTTTCATCAATTGCAAGTCACCCAGTTCCTAAAGTAGCAAAGCAGGTCCAGACCTTCACAATACCACCACCTTGTTTGACAGTTGGTATGATCTTATTATGGAATGATGTGTTCCATGTCTTCCAAAAAGTAAATTTTTTGACTCATCAGTCCACAGACTATTATACTAAAAGGCTTGGGGTCATCAAGATGTGAGACAAGCCTGTGTGTCCTTTTAGGTCAGCAGTGATTTTCACCTTGCAACTTTTGCCATTTTGCTCTTTCTCCTTCTGATATCATGAACACTGACCTTAACTGAAGCAAGAGAAGCCTGCAGTTCTTGATATGCTAGCCTGGGTTCCTTTGGGACCTCCTGGATGAGCCGTTGATGCTCTTTGCAGATAATGGCTCTCACCATGGTTCATTGGAGTCTCGGAGCCTTGGAAATAACGTTGTATCCTTTTCCTGATTGATAGATGTCAATACTTTTGCTTCTCATCTGTTTTTGAATTTCTTTAGATCATGGTAGCATGTGCTGCTTTCTGAGACCATTGAGCCTACTTCACTTTGCAATACAGGTTCTATATATTTGATGTTTAGATTTAACAGAACTGGCGGTAATCATGCCTGGATGTGTTCAATGAAATTGAACCCAATCATCAATTAAAATGTTTAAGTGGTTGATTTAGTAACTATAAATAATAGATACTAATAATAATAATAATAATAAAGAAGCAATTACTTATTTAGGGTCAGGTAGGATTGGATAGCTATTTCCTTCTATACATACAATTATTATTTAAAAACATAACATTTGGTGTTATCTTTGTCTAACATTTAGTTTGATGTCCTGGAAAATTCAAGTGTGACAATTTAGCAAAAGTAGAAGAAATTGGCAAGGGGCAAATACTTTTTCACAGCACTGTATATGTTTTCCTTTGATTTACACAGGGCATATTACTGGTTTCAGATTCAGTTACTTTAGAAATAGTAGGCAACCACTCATTACCAGAAGAGGTCAGTGTTGTAAAGCAAAGTGGAGTAAGGGCAGCAATAGCACGCTATCCTTTAGCCACATATAAGATCAGTTGTGTTTGCAAGAATAGGATAAAAAAAAAAGATTCTGTACATTGCATACACATTTTAGGGACAGGGGTTGTACCATGCATCTCTATCGAGATTAAAACAGTTAAAATTTGTATAGTGAAAGGAACTGTCAAACTCATTATTCTGTGTACTAATTCAACAACCAATATACAATTTACATGTGTAAATCGGAATCGATCCCTAGAAACGAAATAGCACACAGGCATAAAATATTTTCTCTGGGCATTTACTTACCCATAGGGGGTGTAGCCAACGTCTGTCTCCCCACAATCTGCGCTGGTCCCAGTCCATCCAAGAAATTGCTGAACTGGCTTTCTGCTCCAAGCCGGGTTGTGGGAAAGATAAAACTGTAAGAGAATTGAATTGGAGTGATAAAACCTTTGTTTATGAAGGTGAGTGAGCAAATGGTTTTGAATGTGTATAATTTAGAGGGGAAGAGTTAGATGAATAAATGAAAGAATATAATAGTAACCTTGGGGCAAAATGATTGTAGAGGGGACTGTATTAGGATAAGGTCAGAGGTCTCATGCAAACAATATTATGTGATGGATATTAGGGGATGTCTGTAAACGGATGGAATGTCTTTGAGAGTTTCACTCAGAATATATAAATGGTAATTTCAAATTATTATGTGAGATGTTAGGGGAGAGCTACAAGGACAACTATGAAATAACCTAGAAACAAAAAAACTATGGGAAGACTTAGTCATTAAGGCCAAGTAAGTGTTTGAGAAATCTAGGAGAATCTAGGGAGCCAATAGGACTGAAGAGGTTGTGTGTGGGCTATGCTATCTTAAACATCTTATTTAAAGATAGCTGTGTTAGGGGTGTGGAAGCATTGGTTACATGGATTGGGGGTGGCACAAGCAAGTCATTATTGAGTATAAGTGACTTGGCAACCTACGTGCCATCAGAGCTGTTGCTGTTTGTGCTGCCATCTGTGGATTCCCGACTCCCCTGTCTGGTCACACGATTCCGCATCTCCACTGCAATACCTGTCTCTGTGCTGCGCCGAATATTACTGCGGAGCTTCTTGGTGGTTCCATCTAAGAATATCAACAACATATGATATGAGTTATAAGCACTTTAGCTGGGCTAGGGGATACTGTACATCGTTACTGCGTACCAGTCGAAAGGTCGTACTGGAACCATCTAACACACAACTTACAATATGTCGCTGCACAACTTCAACAGAGTGAAACAAGGACTGGCCAAAACATACTGAAATGCATAACAAAGGGTGTTATCTTAGGATGAGTCATGAGCTCTCACGTCTGGATAAATGCTCGAAAACCACTGTAAATAAAACTACAAGTGTCATGCAGCTGAACATAATGCTGTTACCATAAACTGCCAACTTGAAGATACATCAGTGTAAGAGTATTATATAACTGCTTTCTTCTGGTTTGGGGTCACCTTCAATCCAGATGGGGTCTCCTTTCTATGATAGTTAATAATTATATTTTGTGTTGGCTAAAACAACAGTTGCTAATCGATTACAGTAAGTGTAAAATTGTAGAAATGCATGTTAGTAATGGTTGGTTAGGACCACAATATCGCCTTCTTCTAAAAATAGACAATCAAACCCTGAAGTTGTTGTCTAAATATGGACAGTAATTATAGAATAGATAACATTGGTTTAACTGTTTGGTGGTTAAAATGCAATTACTTATTACATCTGAAGGCAAAGGACAGGAAAAGAAGGTCACCAAAATAATTTTCATTTAAATGCACCTTGATTATGCCAGTATAACAATAATATAATAATTTAAGTTGAAAAAGTAGTTCCAAAGAACTGGGGTGCATCTTGGCCTGTATCTTAAAATAGGCCTAAAATATCACATGAATGAATAAAAGAAGTATCTCTGAATTTCAGCAGCCCTACATAATTCACAAGAAAATCTTTTTACATTTATACTATCCATAAAGAGGGGATATTTAGATTTATTAATGGATATTTTACTTTGATTTTCACAGATCCCAAGATATTTACTTTGTTAAACTTTGTACAGTTGAGCAATGGAGTCATGGTGGTATCACCAACATACAGTGCGTCGAGTCATCATATATCACAAGGTGATACAGGTTATCCTACAGCCAGAATAGGCAGTGAGACCCGGTATCTGTTGCATTTAAAAGTCCAGTTACCCAACTAGAATAATAGCTGAGGAGATAAGAGACGTACCTTTGTTGATGTTGCAGGTAATACACAGTGAGGTTATGTTGTGTATTATTATTTTGTTGTGTACTTTAACAATGTACCACTATGTTTTGGAATGGCAGGGACTCCATCAGATTTTCATTTAAGTCTATATACATATATGGTCTCAAATTAACATATTTATTATTATTATTATATTTTTATTTTATTTTTTGAATAATTTAATCGTTTCCAATTTTCTATTTTAACACATGCTTACTTTTACCATTACAGGTAAGCAGATTAAAAATAAAGGCTTTTTTACACGTGGTTTATTTCCTGAAATGAAGGATCGTTTGTAGAGTTTCCTGTACTTTTATTTAATGGCACGTTGTTTCTTTAATTATCGTGTTTGTGGTTGCCCACTGCTGAATCAATTCTCTGTAATTAGGTCCCTGCTAACCTTGTATGCTTTTATCCCTGTTCACAGGCCCCTCTCTGCCCGCTCTGAATATTGTGAGTGCATTAGCATCATGGTTGCTATGGCAACCTGCCATACTATTGGGATCAAGCATTATTTTAAGCGATAGGCGCCTCAGTGCGCAGTATTTTCAGTTCCCGTGTGATGGTTCCTGATGTGAAAGCTAGAAAGGTTGCTTATATATATATTATTTGCACATTCCATGAAAGAGATGTGTGTTCTCGCATAGCACTTTTGGCAGGAAGGGTCAGAGCCTAACTGTGTTGTGTATTGAAGGGGGTGCACTGAGAAAGGGGTTTGCACATCAGAAACGTCCATAGGACCCATTTGTCTGCCGTGTAATATATTAAACGTGTGGTTTTTCATTTTTGCATAAATCCCTGAGAGCTGTGGTTTTTCTGTTTGCTGCTCTATTTTTTGTATTATTTCTTCAATCCTGACCAGTTTCCCAGTCCCTGCTGATGAAAAACATCTGCCACCACCATAAGTCACTGTGGGGATGGTGTTCTCAAGGTGGTGAGAGTTTCTGGGTTTGCGCCAGACAGGGTTTTCCTTGATGGCAAAAAAGCTCAATTTTAGTCTCACCTTCTTCCATATGTTTGGGGAGTCTTCTATATGCTTTTTGGTAAACAGCAAACATGTTTGCTTATTTTTTTCTTTAAGCAATGGCTTTTCTCTGGCCACTCTTCCATAAAGCCCAGCTCTGTGGAGTGTACGGCTTAAGATGGCCCTATGGACAGATAGTTCAATCTACGCTGCAGAGCTTTGCAGCTCCTTTAAAGTTATCTTTGGTCTCTTTGTTTCCTCTCTGATAAATGCCCTCCTTGCCTGGTCCGTGAGGTTTGGTGGGCGGCGCTCTCTTGGCAGGTTTGCTGTGGTGCCATATTCTTTCCATTTGTTTAATGGTGTTCCATGGGATGTTCAAAGTTTTTTATATTTTTTTTAACCCAACCCTGATCTGTACTTTTCCACAACCTTGTGCCTGATTTGTTTCTTTATGACCTGAACTGGTCTTTATGGTGCCACTTGCATGGTGGTGCCCCTTGCTCAGTGGTGCTGCAGACTCTGGGGCCTTTCAGAACAGATGTATATATACTGAGATCATGTGACAGATCATGTGACACTTAGACTGCACACATGTGGACTTTATTTAACTCATTTTGTGACTTCTAAAGGTAATTGGTTGCACCAGATCTTATTTAGGGGCTTCATAGCAAAAGGGGTGAAGACATATGCATGCACCACTTTTCTGTTTTTTATTTCACTTCACCAATTTGGACTATTTTGTGTATGTCCATACATTAAATTCAAATAAAAATCCATTTTAATTCCAGGTTGTAATGCAACAAAATAGGAAAAATGACAAGGGGGCACTGTAAAACTAACATGCTGTTTTCTTCCATGAGAAGCTTTGTGTTTTGTTGTAGCTTGTAGAACACTTTTGCTTATTATACTGTTTTAAATATAGGCCTTTCACCATAATACATATGAAGCACCAATATGTTCTCTATGATGACTCCTAGTAGGTACCTGTTTAAACTAAGACTTTTTCTAAGGTGTTGTAGGCATCAAAGAGGGTATCTTAGCCAAAGCCATCTCTAAGGTTGTACAGTCACAGTCTTGTGTGCTGGTCTGCTCAGGTTACTAGGAGGAATACTTATCCAGCAACCCAAGCAACCAACACACATAGCCAGAAGACCAGTCACCACATGCAGTCAACTAACGTGATTTAGTCCGTTCTTGCAGTTTTTGCCAACTGGATGTGACAGTAACCCAACCCAGCCATTTTTTGCACACCAGCAAGTCTTACGGTTTGCCCCTGAGTCTCACTGTGAGGTGGGTAAAGTCTCAGGGTCACACAGTCTGCATCATGGAACACTACCATTAAATTATATCTATGTATCTCAATTGGTGCTTTTCTAACTTCTATACCACAGTTTGAAATCCTTGCTTGAATACAGGTGGAAATATTCAGGATATTGTCAGATATTTTATCATAGAAAACATGTATTTCATGTATTCTGTATTTTACATGAAATCAAAATGGAGTCAGATCCATTTTATTTTACTTAATCATGTAGTGATGATTTCTTTTTGTCCTTGTTCCCTCTATAATTGAGAACAAAGGAGTATTCATGTATAATGATGTTTCAGCGTATATATGATACAATTAATGTTATCTTCCATGAGAAAGTTAAGGAGTAGACGCTGCATATCTTTAGAAATGTAACTTGGAATGGGGGATACATGGTAAGACTACCAAGGCCTGAGTTACTATCTAGGAGGTAACACCTGGCGATTAGGGTGACCAAGGATAAATTCCAAACACATATCTAATGGTTTTAAATTAATTCTTAGACCAGAGCGTCTCTCACAGGTAAATTAAGAAATTACAACGGTGTAAATATGAGTAGAAATCCTAATTTTAATGGGTAAAACCCACCGTTATGATTGGAGAATTCCAATCAAGAGGTGGAGGCTATGATAATAAGCTCTGTTTTTAAGCTTATGTCTTGGATAATTAAAAAAAAAAAAAAAGAGAAAAAGGAAAAGGACGGACTTATTCACCAAATTTACCCCAGAGAATTGGAATCTTAAGATTCTGGCACCATATTTCACTCTTGGAGTTACTTTGAGTTCTAACCTATATAACTGGTAGAAAGTTATATTCTTTTCCACTTAATTTCTTGCCAATGAACCTGGATTAATTTCCACAAGGACCGGTGGGACAACAGCAACAAGCGGTGGTAATTATAATTGTTTTATTATTCTGAATAGAGATGAATTTTGTCTTCTTCATATAGAATTCCCTGTTTCTGGGAAATAATATATTGCATTATTGTATATGACGGCTTGTGAGACTGCAGCTTATAACCCGTGATAATAACAATAATGAAAAGGTATTTTTACCTGTAGATGAAGTTTGACATCATTTGCATCTATTAGGAATTTCACTAATACTCGTAGACATTATTATATTACTTTTTAATTTGTCATATTAGTTAAACTAATATAAGAGAAATAGTGATATTTTTATTACTGCCCTGATTATTATAAATTTTTGGTTGCTGAGTGGACTGGAAATTAATTGTGTGTTAGACTCATAAAATGCTAATTCATATTGATAACTATCGATAATATATTGTATTTGTATTGATTCAATTTTGACATGTTTTAAGAACGTTGTGTTTTATATTATGCACTGTGTGACTCATACATAGATTTTATAAATTGTATTCACAATAAATAAATATTTTTGATTGACTATCGTGGCGATATCTATCTAATTTGAATTATAATTTTCGGCGATCTGAAAGAATTTAGGATCGGAGATAAAATATAGTGATATATATATTGTGGATGTGGTACTACAATATTTGATAGCGTCGTTATTTTGCGTATGTGATAAAATATTGGTTTTGCTTATTTTGGCTCATTAATATCCCTAACAATATAAATCTTGACAAGGTATGTTTATTACATCTGGCCATTAGAACCATTTGGTCACTGATATTGTTAAAGCTTTGCAATAGATTATTAAATGTTTATTATTCGAAGAGTCGTAGGGTCACCACATTTAGAACGTCTAGGTTTAAACATGCGTTGGGTCTCCATGTTAGCTCATGTATACAGACCAAAGTATGCTTTTTATATTCTGCACATACCAGACTATTTATCTGTTTCTTAAGAAAATCCAGGTCATTGTTGGCATACATCATTGCTCCACATGCATTTTCTAGAACGTGGAGACAGGTACCAGCAATTTTGGATGTCTCAAGGTTAACTGCAGTGTACCTCTGCTGTCATTTTTAAACGTATTCATCCCTACAAACACTTCAAATTTCCAGAGGCACACTTTTACTGGGATCTGGCTAGGAGCATGGCTAGCAGCAAAGGCTTTACTGTAGAGGGACCAAGCCCAACCCCAGACCTGACTTGACAAGCAGGGTGAGATCCAAGCCAGACTTACTTGTAAGTTCCGGATGAGCCTCACATTGGGTTTGGGGCCAGTGTGAACACTGGCTTGTCCAGCTGTACCTTATGCAGGCTTGTTGTGTGACTTATTGACCCATCGATAGCTGTTTATGCAACAGAATAGTTTTTAAAAGAAAATGCATTTTATTTACACAATTTATTTGCTAAACAATTGTTAGATATGACTGTGGTTTAAGTGCCCAGCTAACATTCTGAGCTCCTAGAAAACAGTGACATCAGGGACGGAAAGAGGGACAGGGGGTTTGAGTCCTAAATACTAAATTAGAGCAATGTATAGAAGATATTTGTATCTGGCCCAGCCGCATTAAAGTTACAATTGGAATTGGAATTGTATGAGTCAACCTATTTGGGATGTCAGCTGTATTTCCCTTCTACCAGACTATTGAAAACAGTCACAGTTACCATACTTATCCGATCCTGCAGTTATGTAATTTATAAATATATGTTTGAAGGTAAACAGGCTGTGTAATTTCACTGTGCAGTGGGTGGGTGTATGCCGACTCTATAAATATTCTTGCACATAGGAAAATGCATTGCAACTGCTTAACAAAATGTAACATGTACACAAAAAGACACTTACTGTCTATAG
Organism: Sceloporus occidentalis; assembly: GCA_023333645.1. Classification (NCBI taxonomy): domain Eukaryota; kingdom Metazoa; phylum Chordata; class Lepidosauria; order Squamata; family Phrynosomatidae; genus Sceloporus; species Sceloporus occidentalis. The sequence continues at coordinate 13,512,308 of JALMGF010000022.1, read as the reverse complement.
TTGGGTTGTGTACAGAGGCGGGCTGCCCCTAGGGACAGGAGAGCAATTTCTCCCAGGGCCCGTCCAAATTCTGTGAGACAGGATTGCAAAGAGATCATTTAGTGCAGGCATGTCCAAAGTCCGGCCCGAGGGCCAATTGCGGCCCGCGTTCCGGACTGATAAGGCCCCACAGATAAGTTGCCCAAATATAGATCTGTTATTTTGATATTAAAGGCAGAGGGATTTAACACCTGTTTAGATTTGTCATCCAAGTCACAAAATGAAAAGTATGCCGTTTTCAATAAACTTTGCATAAAATAGTTAATTTGCATTTAATTGTAATGGTTCAAAGAATGTCGGGCAAAATGGTCGGCCCTGCACATGTTCACTTCATCAAATCCGGCACTCTTCGAAAAAAGTTTGGACATGCCTGATTTAGTGTCTTGTTACAGTGCTGTAGCGGCACAGTAGCTGTGTACACATTTGTGTGTGTGTGATAGAGCATGTAAAGTAAGTGAAAGTGTGTGTATATGTACAATGGTGGGTGCAGGAGTGGGGGCCACTTGGCTTAGCTTGCTACCCAGGCCAAAAGGTACCAGAATGCCGGTGGGTGTGTGGTTGTTACTGACATGTGGTTATTAACTGGCAACTACTAACAGCCCTTGTTTTAAGTCATAATACAATCCCAAGCCCATACTCGGGTAAAGATGTATTTTGGGAGAGGCTTAGCCATATGGCTTTCCAACACACCATCATACAGGCAGCTAATTTACCTAATTCGGTTACATAAATAGCTACAGTATCAATAGGTCACAAAGTCCCATGAAACGATTAGAAAGCCCTCTCCCTAATCACATCTCCTAAACCAAAAGTGCAGGGCCAAGGCGAGGCTGGTGCACGGTGTTCATGAAAACATTTTCTGCAACCGTTCTGTGACACTTTATCTTCTCCGCTCCCACCTCCTCCGGGTGGCCCTGCAAAAGTGTCCCTCTATGTACATTCATCATATTAGGAGGTATTTATCTAGTTCAGTATTGTCCATCCTGTTGCTCATTATGGCCCTCTTGATACTACCCTGAGCTGCGAGGGCATGCACAAACATACTGACATATGATGTGGCTTGCCAAAAGCAATACGACACACAGATGGGGCAAAGAAAAAAAACATACCTGACCAAATTAGTACAATATCTTGGTAGGAGATGGATTGGTTATAAAGCAATAATCATAGCTATGGACATTTGTCACTGGTTGAATATAATGTTGTCTTCTGCCTCTGGGTGAACACTTGGAGTGTATGCCTTTGTACGTAATTGTAAAAGGTGCTGTTCTATTTGTAGAAAGTTAAACTTGGTACATTTCTTAAATAGAGGCGTGTAAACAGTGTTGTCATTTTATTCTTTCCCCAATAGGTTTCAACACAAAAAAACAACATTTCAGTCCCTGAGAAAAAAGTTACATATACATATATATATATATATATATATATACAGTGTATACAGTATATATATATATATATATATATATATATATGCATATATATATATATATATACAGTATGTATATATACATACACATATATACATATGTAGTTTATAGATTATATATATATATATATATATATATATATATTTCCTGGATCCTTGTGCTTGTGTGTGTCAGTGCTTTCTTGCTGATCATCTGACAATGGGTAAATGTGTGTTTGCTAAACAAACAGAAACCCACTGGCATTTACAGAGACACAGACACTCCATACAAACACTAACAACAACTTGCATTTAAAGGGCCAGCCACATATATCCACAATAACTGCCACAAAGCCACCGACTGATGGTTACATGCAGACACTAAGTATGGTAAAGTAGCACATCACCATACCTGGGAATATTGCTGGGTCAGGGACCCGGAGTCCTCCCCTTACTCCTCCTTGTGGTGTCGCCATGGGAGGAGCAGGGCCTGTCAACAATGGGGCAGTGTTAAATGTTGCTGTTAGGATCACAGGTAGACGTCGCTATTGATAAAGGAGGTGAGACAGGTGACTCTTGGCAGGGAATGGCATTTGACAGGTTGGACAGGGAAAATCCTTGTGGTCCTTGGTACAAACCAAACTCTGTAGCAACCATATAATTGGTTGTACGTTCTGCCATATGCAGGTCAAATCCACATGTTGTAGCATACCTTAACTCTTAAAGCAGATGGGGGCTAAAAATATGCTCCGATATAAAATGACTTGCAGCATATAACCTATGCCATGATTCTGACAGACATTGAAGCAGGCAGGGATCACAGACGTTTTTCTTTACAGCCTAAAGGGCAGACAAAATCTAATCCTATCTTCAGAAGTCGCTTCTTATTGTATTTTTCAATCCATGACAACTAGTGATAAATTATTCAGTATCTTCTTTTATCTAATTGAGATTCACCTTTATCCAGAAAGTAAAGCAGGTTCAATGCTTAAAAGGAACACGCTGTGAAAATTTAACTTGGATTGTCAGGGGGAAAAAAAGTCTTAATCCCCCCCTTTTCGCACTCAGTACCGAAATAAAACAGACATATTTGGTTTTAAAAATAAATCCTCTATTTATATACAGGATATCGAGCCTCTGAAGCCATGTGAGCATCTTCACTTGGCCTGCCAGCCAATGAGAGCTTGGAGATCTTGTCTCCATGGAGACGCAGTCCTCTGGTTCATTTCCACTAAAAGTAATTATATCTTCTTACAGATGGGGACAGTGGTACCCAAGTGATGTTGATGTGGTTCATCACTAGATAGTAACGCTGCTTCCTGAAGCTTCATGCAGGTGTTGGCTCACAATGAAATCAGTCACTTGTTTGACAGATATTGTAGGAAAAACACATTTAAAAGACTAACTGCCATGCCATACCTAAAGCTGATATTTTTTAGTATGCTACAGAATACATGTTTAAAAATCAAAACGGAAGACTTCTATGTCAATATGTATTTTTTTAACGACTGAGATCAGGACACAGACGCACATACTTTGAAACCTCTATAAAAAAAACTAATATAAGTTACCACAAAGCAATACTGAAATTGAAACCAGTCACACATTTAATTTTAAAAAATATATTATAATCCTTTAGCATCCAGAGGTTTTTGTATATATTATTGTAACTGAAAAAAATGGCCGTTTTTACTGTTTGCCTGTTCAATAATGAATTTTTTAATGCTCCCGTACAAATTACAGATTGGTTTTTTTTTTGGTTTTTTTTTAGGAAGTAAAGGACTTTCTTTAGACACTATATATATATTTTTAATTTAGTCTAAAAAATATAGTAAATATAGAAATACAAGGGTAATAAAAAAACAAAGTCACTTTTTTAATACAATAAATTGCACATACTTAATGTAGCTGAAGAAAAAGTACCTCTTAAATACCTTTATACCCCCAATAAAGGGGGGGGGAATCCCTAATTTTCTAAGTTTTTTTTATAATAAAATACATTTTAACATTTCGAAGTTTGTTTTTTTGTGTTTACCATTTTTGCTTACACAAGCTGCTCGATACACATTATAAGAATGTATATTTTCACTGGTCAAATGTAATGCTGTTATCTCGTTAGACTTTGTCTTGGTACTGTGGTAATTAATCAAATCCCTGTATTAGTTTGCCACTAGGTGACCACATAAATAATTAATTGGTTTGTAACACTGACAATTATCATTAACGTATTAATTTTGGTCTGGCTAAACTCGTGGTCTGTTAAAGTACAATCCAATGCACGTATTTAATTATTTTGTGCTGGTATAGTATTAATCAGCTATATTTGAGAGTCTCCTCCTAGACTGGGTGGACAACACCTTCTGTAATGTCCACAGCATCTACGAAGCATTGTGTATTGTACAGACAAACAGGCGTAACTCCAGGGACTAAAGGCAGAAACTAAAATTTTATTTTATACTAATATGCCTTCTACATACATTCCATATTACATGAACTAGAATACATTTCTAAGGCCAACAAACTATGTCAAAAGCAATGTATTTCAGAAACACTACCACTGGTTTTCAGTTGTTGCAGTATTGTCAAAATAAGTTGTTAAAACTAGCAAAAGGATATTGTTAGGACAGTTTTCAGGGGCAGTCATTCATCTTTACTTATGTCCTTGTTTAAGCCGAACAAACTTTGTTTCTCTTAAAAATACTTCCACTCTATTTCCCAGTGGTTGTCACACACTGCTGAGTTTTCATAGGAACTATAGGCTTAATATGTGGGCCTTATTAATACTAATTTCTGGGGTGGAAAATGTACACTCCAAACCACCATCAGAGTTGTGAACAGTGATTCTGCTGAAGAGAAACAACCATTTATTTTTTTACACGTTTTACTGTTCCTTTAAGAATACGTGAGGTCTTAACCTTTTAACTTTTATTGCAGTCTAAGTAGTCATTGTTGGAAGCATCTGAGGTGAGAAGCCATTGGACTTTGCTTCACATGTGTCCATTGCACCTAAAGCACCATAATGCCTCATTGAGACATTGAAGTCAGAAACCAATGCTAATGCGTAAATGGTGTGCAAATATTCTTTTATGCAGACTTCCACTACACACTACACAAGGGGATGTGTGTGATAAACCCTTTCAATATTATCTGTTCTTGGTAATTGGACATGGTTTCCGCGATGATACTGTGAGGCGCGTTGCCATGGCAATTTCTTCTGCAATGCAGTGGGACCCCGACAGTTCTACCAACCACTGAGAGCCATTCATAGTTATATGAAATGCATCCTGTGGGAGCTCCCATATGGAAGGGGTCATGAACATGATAAGAGAGGGTGTTTATTGCCCACAATGTTTTCATGAAACAGGACATTCTATACCTATCGATCCGAAGTGTTTGTACTTAACTATATACCATAGACATAGAACAACATAAACAGCGATCCCTTAGTGCTGAAATGGCCTGAGGATAGCCATAAGATGGTTATTTATCAGGAAAGAGAAAACAGAAGAAAAGGGTTCATTTCGGTTGTACTTGTGAGCCTAGTTCCCACGTTCCCTAGTTTTTCCAAGTCAAGGAAAAAGACAGAACTTGATGAAAGCAAGAGATGCTTGATTACTGGACAGTGCTCTATCCTTTGCCACAATTAAGTTGTTGGGAGTTAGGCTTAACTTAACCTAAAGACTAGATAATAAACCCTGCCCATCAAATGTATCTACCACGAGAGCAGAAGGACAATGCCACATAACTGGCCAGTATATCAGTTGGTCCTGATCTGCAGCATCAGTGACAGAAAACCTCCTTGCACATAACCCTGACTGTAATTACAAATAGACAGGTATTCAGGAGCTGAGTAAACACATGCTTTCAGTAGAAGTCCTGGGCGCTCTCTGTTGGTTCCTTGGCAACCCCTTTATGATCCAGGTCAGCAGGAGATAGATAGTCCTGGTTAGTTTCTTTCATGAAATTCACAGCTGTTTGATGCGCTGTGTTGCTATAGCGATAGCTTCCCTGCACTCCAACCTAATGCTAATATGAAGCAAACTCCTGCCCTGAGTTATACACATCCCAGACACACAAAGGATGGGAAGCATGAATGAAGTATGTTTCTTCTGTAACAAATGTAAAGCATGTTCTATAATCCAGCTTTTAGAATGTTACTCCACATAGACTATAAAGAAAAACGCACAAACTAGAACAGTTTGCCTGGGTATCAGTAGCAGCGATAATTTTCAATAAGGCAACAACAAATGCTATGATTAATATAAGATCACTTCTATAGAGCGCTATAAAATGCAAAGAACCGACACACATTTCAGTTTGTGTGAGGAATTGTGAAAAATAACAGTTTCATTTTCTTAGTGTACTTTGAATAAATTTATGAAACAATATGGGTTATATATCATAGTTGTTCCCGTACACAATTTCAAAAGTGGTCTTAACACCATAGCAACCAATGGAATATTACAAAATCAATACTACTACAACCCCCCCAGGGAGCCTTAGTTATAAAGGACAGGTGACATTGTGTCCAGTGATGTAGCAAGGGCAGTTATGATCCCACTGCTAGCTGCCCAATCATTGTGATCTATATTTGCTGAGAATTTCAGTAGGACAACAATTTGGAGTTGGTGTTTGATGACATTTTCACTCAGAGTTCATGAGCAGAAGATCGGATGTTCCTTACATGGGACTCAATGACATTAATAATGGATAGGGAATATTATCACTGTGCCATGTCATTTTCAATGCTGTGGATGAGACATCCATTATATATGACCTGGTCCCCCAACTGGTCCCCCAGCTTCTATGAAGCAGATTAGTAGCACTGTAGAAAGAAATGGAAGAGCAGCCTCTGCAGCAGGTAGTCCATGTGACTTGGCTGTAGATAGCCAAAGACTATCCTCTGTAGACAGAGCTACTGTTATACTATGGAGCGTAAAATTTAAGCACACTCTCCTAGATGGTATATATATTTGTGGGACTGACAAATAGCCTGACATTCACCTAAAGTGTATTTTTAAGACTTCAGCAGCATGCAGAACTAGAATGTAGTAATCCGGTCAGCTAGGTTATAATGTCATATGATTGTGCTGAGTGATGCCATCAGACAAACTGGAATCCTTTTGGAATTCATGCACATTTAAGACCTCAGAGAATTAAATAAACATATGAAACTTGATCAGCTCTGGAAGGATCTGATGGCTCTACGTTGATCAGCTCTGGAAGGATCTAACACTCTACCTTGTTATCAGTGAAGAAGGCTGCAGGACACTCTGCGGGCCTGCTGGCTTTTAAATGCATGGGGATCATGCTTAGCTCTCCTGCTTCACTATTGTCTGAGCAAATATGTATACATCTTAAAAGATTTACATGGTAAGGGGGGATAGATTTGACAGAATTCATCACAGTAATAAAGGAATGATGATCACAATAATGAATGATGATCACAATCAATAATTGTTTTTATTCAAAATATTATAATATATAACTATAAATAAATAAATAAATAAAAGTAACCCACCTTCGCCTGAAGGCAACAGATTAAAAAATAGCCACTGGCTGCCCCAGAGCCGACAGAGTGTTAGGAAGCTGTATTGCATGCTCCTTTGACATTCGGCAAAGATTAATAACTTCTCTTTATTTTATTTTTTGTGGGTTTGTTGTGTGGCTTTTTGAGGGCTTCATGGATCATTACTGGATGGGCCCTTGAAAGGTAAGGAATGTATTTATTTCCTATAGGATGCACCCTTTGAGGGATGGGGTTCCTGGGATGGGATCTATGTCCCCCCAAACAGGCTTTTGTATACTTATGTATTTAAGCCCCCCTCACCCTAGTGGGCAGGGGGGAAAGATCACCCCAAATGTATTTTTATTTACTTTAACTCTGCTATCCCACTAGTAATTGTATTGGGGTCTTTGGATCTACTGAGCCGGGGATGGGTGTCAATATATAGTGCAATATACCCTACTTCACCATACACAGGATGGAGGAAGAGGGTGGAAATTTCCACCTCCCATTGGTTAATAGGAAGGTCCTGTTCTTTTTTTATTAGATTATTTTTTTTAATTTATTTATGGTGGGGTTGAATATTTTGCAAGTTTTAGGCAAGAGTTCACATTAAATTCACATATTCTCACCTGAAATTCCCAAAATGTATAGTTGTATGTCCTTGCAAACAACTCACAGATTAGTGACTGTACCACCTTCACTATTTTGCATATAATATTCTCTTTACATATGACCTTTTGGGTTTATTCACTAAGAAGTTGAGTGGTCAGTTGACTTGAACTGAGTCAATAGACTTTAATGGTCACTGTTCAAGTCAATGGAGGATGCGATGCATTGTCTAACCAATTTGGGACACTGATGCACAGGAGTATATATACAGTACACACCCCTGCACTGCCAGTAGCTCTTATACATATTTCTGGGTCTACCTCTGATACTATATTAGTTTGTTTATTAATTTTCCTGTCTTTTGCCTACATATACAGATTCTGCTGTTGTGTGCTTAAAGGACACCATTTGCAATTTATCACGATATAGAATATAATTTACTGGTATATCTGCTACACCTGGACATATTGTGCTGTCCATCACCTATTTTCACTAGAATCTACTTGCTATTGTGTTAATGGGTAATATATTATTCATGTGATTCTCCATGTTCTTGCAAATTACTTCCGAAACATAGAGGTTCTTACAATCTAAGCCATGGGACATTAAGTTTTCTTGTAGTAACAGCACCATTCTAGAATTGTTTAGTGTACATTTAGCTAGAACATTGAATGTCTAGTAACCAGTTTGTTGTACACATCATAGCCATTCAGTGTATACTATCATGTAGGCTATAAATATTAATGTTTGCTGTTTAATGCATTATTTAAGCCAGAGTCTGTTTAATATGCAATATATAGTGCAGACTTCATAAGAAGCCCAACTTGCTCCTAGTGAGACACAACGTTCACTACATAAAATTATAATGTAGATTTGCAGAACAGCATGCCAAAGATTGAAAGGCAGTCGGTTGTGATTATTTTGCAGTCTGCCATGATAGTTATTATTTTTGATCATTATTTATTGATTTATATAGCGCCATCATATTCCACAGCACTGTGCACTCATATCCATTTTATGTATCAACACATAGAAACCTGGGAAGAGGTATGTTAAAGAATTGTTCCTCAAAATCAGTTACATTGGCTATGTAATGGGAGTAGTGCGGAGAATGTAAATTCTTTGATTAGATCATGTAATGCTAATACAGACAGTAGAGTATCATAAAATAAGTGAGTAGATCTTCAAGCAGGTTGTGGCTTTTACAGAACAAATACATTCTTGGTCTTCAAGGGGATTTTTTTCTTACCTAAACCTGCTTACTTACTGTAAACCTGCCCATGGAATAATATGACAAGCTCTGATCCAGACAAACATTTTACCAGCTAATAAATCTACAGCATTGTCATGGTTCTTCGGTTTTTTTTATTGCGGTCCTGAATCTGTAATGAGTTATCCTGTCTCCTCAAGGCCTCATCATGAATACTTTCTTGCCTGAATACTTCTGAACATGAAAGTTGCCTGCTGAAAAGCAGATGCCCAGTTAAAATAATTTTTAAGTCTCTTAACGAAACAACAAAGAAAGTCTGGTTTGTCTCTTATCCCTATAATAAGATAGACTTGGGTAACTACCTATTGAGTCACGCAGTATGTCATCGAATTGTTTTTTAACGGAAGAGCTCATTAATGGCTTTAACGGCTTTTAAAAGCTAAAGTAACGGCAAAATTAAACATGGCAAGAGAGCCTGATCTGTTCAAAACAGTTTGAAATGCAGTAAAGCTTGGAGGTACCTCCAACAAATAAAATAACTGAGGACTGGTGCAGATAAAAAAGGCTTTTGCAGCTTGGCTATTAAGGCTAGGTAACAGGGAACTTTTTGATGATGACGGTATTTCAGAAGAGAATATTGAAATCCCAGATAATTTAATTTGTAATGGATGCTTGATAGAGGAAATATTAGGCACATCCTTTAACCCCCTAAGGACAATGGGCGGTCCCTAAACCCATTGAAATCAATACATGTACGGGCTTTGTCATTAAGGGGTTAAGTCCGGAGATGCACTGCTATTCTTAGACTGTGCAATACTTTTGATACTGATTTCCTAAAGATAAACAAAGATGTACTTAATACACTAGAAGGTGACACTGTTGTTCACAGTAGCATGGATACCATCTTGACTGATGATGAGCAGGAAAAAGTTAATTGTCTGGATGAAATTTATACATTGACACCTTCAGGCATGCCTCTGCATAAATTATGATTGAAAAATGGTGCAATAATAATGATGCTCACAAATTTGAATTCTAAACAAGGCTTAGAGAACGAAATGCAGCTACAGATAAAAAGAAAATAGGAAAACATTTTACATTCACACGGAGGTTCGAACTGACGACATTAAAGGGAGTGCTGTTTTTATTTCCCGTATCAATTCGGCACCCTCAGATAGTGATTTTCATTTCATTTTGAAACAAAGTCAATTCCCATTATGTTTAAATTTTGTAATGAGCATAAACAATAGTCCGGGTCAGACTTTAAATAAGGTTGGAATATATTTGTCCCGACTCGTATTTAATCCGGGACAATTGTATGCCAGTTTTTATTGAACTACAGCTGAACAGGCAGTCAAGGTAAACAATTTGCATGCTCTAAGTATGTAAAACAGTTTATTATACCCCAAATATTATCTAGTAATACATATAATTCACAATTGGGGGCTGGCTAAGGATCACGTAGTAGATAATATATGTTGCTAGCAGCATCTTGCTGACCTTTCAGAGCAATATACAATTGGCAGTAAAAATATATATTCAAGAAAGCACTTACATCTAAGCACTGTAGGATAACTAAAAAACCCAAGCTTTGTAAATAACTGTCACAAACATACGCTTTTTTTTTTTTAAATATATAGGGCCATGGTTATAGTACTTAAGTACTATAAATATTATAAGACTAAGTCATTTGTAAACATATCTTTAGGGGAACAAAATGAATTAAGCTCCCATTAATTAACGTGCTTAGGTTTCTCTTTGGGTGGACTTTCTGGCTGTAAATATTGTAGATTTTATGTATTAAGCATGTTGCGAGATAGCCTGAGAGAACATTATCACTGAATATAAATACATGTATATCGAGACTCATACAAAGACAAACAGATGGGTTCAATCACTAGCACTAATTCACTAATTGCTGGATGAAATACCATAATTATCAACTTGCATATTAACTAAAGTGCTACATCTCTTCTTGACTCTGCAAATGATCTCCTGTACAAAAGATGAGCACATAAGCTTAGTCGAGTAGACGCATGCAGGTACAGCGGCTGGCCCTGGAGCACAAATCTTACTGAATTTGTCAACACTGAAATACACCTTACCGGGGCCAAACGTCCCCTGAAAATACATTATACGAATTCATGTCATTCAAAAAGCGCTGTATTCACTTAGGGTCACAGCTGAACTCAGATTGGGTCCATTCAAATTACATCAATGCTGCCCTGAGATTAAGTTACTTAACTCAGCAGGTAAAACCTTAAATTAAGGGAAGAGAGCCCAGCGAGAAAGAGACAGTAAGAGCGTGAGACAGCTTTCTAGATAAAACATGAAAAATGGAAAAAATAATACTTTTATTGTATCAGTAAACACCACCTGCATATCATTCCCCAGCCAAGGCCCAGTCACTCTACACACACACCCATCCTCCAGTTAGGCAAAACCAGGTTGATCCTGCTGCAAAGAAGGTAGGGGTACGTATTGTTGGAGTGTAAACTCTTCAAGGTCGGGGCCGTGTTACCCTTATGTATTGATACCTACTGTATTACTATTGTAATGTTTGTATGACTACTGCACTATACTTTCCCCTTTACTATGTACATTTGTTTAAGTTAAATAAATAAAAATATATCATATGTAGATAATATTGCCATTGCCTACATGAGCACTAGGCAGAACCTAGTATGAGATAAATCTGCAAATGTGTCTTACATAGTTATTTTGTAAATAATAATATTGGTTGGATGAGTAAAGGGAACCAACAGATTTTTTACATGCCCTAGGCCACATGCTACCTAGTAATGGACCTGGCTCCGGCTACCCAGGTACCAAGCATCAAATCCGCAAGTACTTAAGAAGCTAAGTAACTTTACTTGCAAGCTAGTGATACGCCGCGACCCAGGGGATTGTTAAATGCTTTCATTACCATGCAGAAAAAAAGGCAAGCCTAGCTCTAGCCTTAGAGCCATTTCTCATCAGCAGACGTAAGTAAAACACACTTGTAGTGTTGCTGTCTGTAGGGTAACTGAATTGGCCAGATAACTGCTGACAGATTGTGAGGAACTGAACCGATGGCTGCTTCAAGTCCTGCGTAATCTCAGTCTGACTACCGTATTTGCTCGATTATAAGACGAGGTTTTTTTCAGAGCAAATGCTCTGAAAAATACCCCTCGTCTTCTAATCGGGGTCGTCTTCTAATCAGACCTCAAATAGAGTCTGATTAGGAGACTAAGATCCAGATCCCCCGCACCGCTGCAGGGGACCTGGATCCTCCTGTCTCACCCCCCCCCCCCCATCATACACACTTACCGGTGCTTCCTGCTGTATTGCCGGGGCAGCGGGTTGACGTCTACGCGATCCGCGTAGACAACGTCCGCTGCAGCCGGAAGGAGGTGTGGCTAGCAGCGGGGGTTGTCTGCGGTTGTCTGCGGGGAGGGGAGGGGAGAGTGTGTGTGTGTGTGTGTGTGTTAGTTAAATGGGGGTATAGGGTGTGTGTGTGTGTGTTAAATGGGGGCATAGGGCATTTCTGGAGTGGCGTTAAGGGGGCATTTAATAGAGCACTCTGCCTCCTGAAATGCCTTATACACCTATATGCCACTCTGCCCCATAATATGCATTTTAACCCCCTAAATGCCAGAGTGGCATATAGGGGTATAAGGCATTTCTGGAGGCAGAGTGCTCTATACAATGCCTTTTAACTCCCTTAATGCCACTCTGCCTCCTGAAATGCCTTATACCTCCCTATATGCCACTCTGCCCCATAATATGCATTTTAACCCCCTAAATGCCAGAATGGGATATAGGGGTATAAGGCATTTCTGGAGGCAGAGTGGCATATAGGGGTATAAGGCATTTCTGGAGGCAGAGTGGCACATAGGGGGTCAAAAGGCATACCATGGGGCACAGTGGCATATAGAGGGTTAAAAGGCATATCATGGGCCACAGTGCCATATTGGAGTGGCAAGCCTGGGGGCAGATGTGCGTAACTGGGGGACAGGTTGGAAAATACAAGAAATAAAAACAAAAAAAATATTTTTCTCAATCATAGCTTTTATTAAAAAAAATAGTTTACATGAATTAACATTTACTGGTAAAACTTTTTTCCTTTAGGGTCGTCTTATATTCAGGCTTTTTCTTTTTTTCCTAAGTTAATATTCAGATTTTGGGGGGTCGTCTTATAATCAGGGTCGTCTTATAATCGAGCAAATACGGTAATTGCAGTTTAGTTGCAAAACACCGACACACTCTACAGACCCCAGCAGAGAGGTTAGAAACACAGGCAGTTTACACTGACTGATCCCAGAGATTCCATATTGACATATGCCCGAGGATATATACTATTGTGTAGTTATGAATCCCAGAGTGTGTCCATTTAAAGAACTTTAATATGCTATATATTAAAGCTGTTACAGAAGCTGATTCATGGAAAAATGCTAAACAGTTTGAAGCTATATTTACAGCCAACAATAATATACTTAACATAATATGTACAAACAAAAATCCCACTCTGAACCCAAATCATGTAGAATTACAAACATACCATCATACATTAAGGATTCTAGGCAGAGATGTGCAGCCAGTCTACTCCTGGTTGCACACATCTGCTACTCTGTATATGTAATTGAATAAAGTACAGGGCAGAAGTGCATAAATCAGTGGGTTCTATACTTGCAGTTATAGAAAATCATCTCTATCTACACATATTTTATGCACTTTTTGACAGCTCAACCTCTGCTTAGTTGTCACAATTATGTATCATAATATTTGCATTTGTCTAAAATGTGTCCAGGTCCATCTTACAGGGAGATAACATCAGCAACCCCATCAAAGAAAGCAGACAAAGGGGGGAGACTAGGATGTACGCCTTTCCTTTACAGTTAAGAAAGAACCTAACAAGCTTCCCAATTTCACACGCAAAGCTGAAACAAATGACCCAAAATATGACTGCCCACAATAGGTTAATACTCAGAATAGTCCAACCAATCCAGTGCTTACTAGCAAATGAATAATGGGCTAACAGGAGTCAAAGGATTTAGCTACAGGAGAAAAGTTAACTCTGTTTCAGGATGGTCTCATAACCGTGCCATAACTACAAAGATCCTAGCTACACATGACCTGACATATTCAGATTTTAGCTTACAAGATTCTTAATTAATTAGCATAACACACTGAAAGCAGCATTCTGCATAAAGGTGACATCTGGTTGGCCTGTGGGAACTAAATTGTTGGAAGTCAAAGTTAACCCCAAGGTAGTTGTATCACTTATACTGATGTATTTAAGACATATTAAGAAATGTACACACTGCATTCTATCACTTAAAATGCATAATTATCTGCTCTCTTCTTCTGGGTGACGTGACAGAGACAGTATCTCGACCAGGATCTGGTTTCAGCACTGCTACCGCATCTTACTCTCCTGTGAAGCTGTGTCATCAAACTGATTTTATTTCAGAGTAGACAACAGGAAAATTAGACAGACAGAACTGCCTGTTTATCATTGGTAACAGAATCCATAAGGGTGGAAAGGAAGGAATAATGACTAGGGGAAATTTGATATGGAGAATGAGAAAGGTGGGAAATATAGTGAGAAGAATAGTGATGTAAGGAAAAGAAGAAGCATTGATAAGTTCATAGAGAACAAGTAATGGAAAAACAAGAGTTGAAGTAGGTGCTGCTACTACCCAGCCTTGCAGCTGAATTTCTCCTGCAACTTTTCCCCAAGTGATTTAGTGAGTGAGAACTGGGTTTGTGATACCAGTTTTTAGAGGACCAGTGTTCATATAGCCGGATGACGAGTAATGTAAGCTCTCAAGACCTCGGAGATCAGTCAGACATCTAAAAAAAAGTTACCTCTGAGGTCTTAAATGTTGAAGTGATATATTACTCTACAAAATCTGGTCACCCAAAGGAATCACAAAATATTTTGGACTATTTCCACGGACCAGTAGCCAGTCAGCGTGTATTAGGAATGAGAATTTGATGGGGTTGTCATTTTTTTATGGCCCTGCAATATACCAAATATCGATTCCTTGAAAAATAGAGGACAAAGCTAACAAAAACACACAGTATACATATACTCAGACATTCAAACTCAAGTCTTCACAACTCCGCACATTTCATGTTACTATATATATATATATATATGGCAAGTCAATTAAGGCATCTACTTTGTTTGCATCAGAGGTCATTTTAAAACAATCAATTATAGAGAGAATTATTTCAGCTTCAATATACTTTATCAGAATTCTAGTGGATCAAACGTTTACATACACTTTGTTAGTATATGGCATTGCATTTTAGTTGCTTAACTTAAAAATCACCTGAGGTAGCCTTGCACAAGCTTCTCACGCAATACTTAGCTGGAAATTTTGCCTATTCCTGACAGCGCTGGTGTAACCGAGTCAGGCTTGAGGGCCTCCTGGCTCGGACACGCTTTTTCAGTTTAGTCCACAAATTCTCTTTGGGATTCGGGTCAGGGCTTTGTGATGGCCACTCCAATACTTTCACTTTGTTGTCTATGAGCAATTGTGTTACAACTTTGGAGGCATGCTTAAGATTATTGTCCTGCTAGAAGACCCAGTTGTGACCAAGTTTTAACTTTCTAGCCGATGGCTTGAGGTGTTGCTTCAGTATTTCTAGAAAACCCTCTTTCCTCATACCGCCTATTTTCTAAAAAGCACCTGTTCCTTTTCTAGCAAAACACCCCCAAATAATGATGCTGCCCCATGCTTCACAGTTGGGATGGTGTTGTCTGGATTAAAAGCCTCACCCTTTTTTCCCCCATAAATAGCGCTGATAATTATGGCCAAATAGTTCAATTTTTGTTTTGTCTGACCAGGGAACACTCCTCCAAAAGGCTAGGTTTTTTTTCCTGGTGATCACCTGCAAACTTAATTTATGCTTGTAGTGGGTTTGCGGCTTCTTCCTGGTGTGACAGCCTTTTAGGCCATGGAAATGCATGATTTTCTTAATGGTGAATGTAGATACTTTGGTACCTAATGCCTCTAACGCCTCCAGTAGAACCTCCAGGAGTTCATTTGTGCCTCCTTCCTGAAAGATGCAGTGTCTGTGTGGTTCCAGGCCTTTTATATTTGCACACAATTATACAGTTTATAGTGGTACCTCTAGTTTTTGGAAATTGCTCCTTAGGAGAAACCAGACTTGTGGAAGTCCACAATTGTTTCCAGAGGTCTTGGTTGAGTTGCTTGGATTTTTCTATGGTATCAAGGGCAAAAAAGACCCTGGCTCTACAGGCCACGTATGACAACTGGCCAGTCAGAAAATCCTAAAAAGTCATTACATCAGTTTGTCGAATCTTACAGGGTGTTAAAAGACACAGTCAACTTGGTATATGTAAACTTTTGACCCACTGAAATTCTGATATAGTGAATTAAAGCTGAATAATTCTATCTGTAATAAACTGCTTTAAAATTACCTTTGATGTGAACAGAGTAGATACCTTACACCCTTTGCGACACAGAGTTTTACTCCCTGCCATTTTTAGCATATCTTTGTTTACCCATGAATCCCCGTTTCCATATTTAGTGTATGCACACGAATTATATACTGTTTTTTCAAAGATGGGGCTTTCTCTGTATACTGTTTTTTTGTGTGTCACTTAGTATGAATTAAATGTAGACAACACAACAACAAAAAAAATAGGAAAATTTACAAAGGTTTTCTTCTACATGTTAGGTCCCCCCTAAATGTATGTTCAACCACATCCCCTGAGTAGAATAGTACCCCATAATGACATAATGATATTTTTATTTTATTTTATAAGGGAGCACAATGTTCCTTTACTACACTGTTTAATATTATTTTTGAACTTGGGCAAAAAGTTGCTTTTTTAAGAAAGGGTTTAAGGTATATTTGTAGTGGGAAGGTGACAAGATGTCACCTATTTTTTTAATTTGTTTTACATTTTCTTAATTTTCTTTCCATGAAATAGTGACATCACTACAGTTTGTAGTGACTTTTAAAATTGTTTTTATTTTCTTAAGGATTTTTTGAAGATGGAGAAACAGTGTTTCCCAAAGCTTCTGGACATACCCTTACCCTTAATCGGTTGACCAGGGTGTGCCTGGAAGCTTCACATCCCGGTGAACTTCAGCAAAATGGCGGAGCTTTCGGGCACATTCTCTCCCCCAATAGTCCAATCGGGGGAGAAGATGTGCTCGGAAGCTCTGCCATTTTGCGGAAGTTCACGGGAGAGTTTATGTCCCTGTCCCGTTGTCCCCGAAGAAACAACAAAGACTTTTTGGAGCAGCAGAAGAAGATAGAAGAAAGAAGCAGAAGAACTAAAAGATGCAAGATCAGAAACTGAGCTGCGCAGCAGAGAGACAGCGACACGGAAGCAGTTAACAGAGAAGGTAGGGAGATATTCCGAAAGAGCGCGAGAGAGAGAGATTATAAATGAGAGTGTGAAGGAGCATGAATGAGAGAGTAGGTAAGTGTGGGAGTGAACTAACCAATGGAATTTAAACAAAGTCGGAGCTTTGTTAGGGGTCCCTTTTCGTTTTTGAGGATTCATAGGAATGGTCGGTATATATATATGCAAATTTCAATAAAATTGCAATTCGTACAAATCCGAATGCACAAGTCTATTGTATGGTAACAAGAAATGTGCGGAGTTGTGAAAAATGTCAATGTCTTTAGCCTAAGTTTATGAAAACTTTCAGCCTCAATTGTAAACATGTTTTTCACCAAGCCAGCTTTCTGCCAGCCTATCACCCAGCTTGAGAATGAATGTGTTGCAAATCGTCATTTGTTTACAGGCTGGTAAACAGATATGTAATGACTATTTGTTACAAATGGGAGGCAGGAGATGGCAGGAGGATCCCTTTAGACTGGTTACCTCTCCCCAGTCTCTGACAGTAATTACTGCCTGCTTAAACGTGCTCATTGTGTTGCTTTTCATGGTATAATTATTAAGGACTCTTACTAACCCTGGAGTAGCAGTTACTGCCATTGTAGTTATAGAAAGTGTTTTTCATTTTTATTTTTTGTTATATTCTCAGCAAAAGGATGATGGGCTGCAGCAATGTTTTCTGGGTCCCCTTAATAACCCAGGTTTTAAGTACTTCACATTTCGGTACTTATGTACTTTACTTGTAATTATTTGTCTGTATTGGATGTATAAAAAATTAATGCATCAGCCATTTCAGATATTAAGAGATCATTTGCTTAGCTTTCTATTCAGTAGATCTATTCACATTAATTAAAGGTTAAATTGCCCTAATTGCTTGCAAATTAATGGGAATGTCTGAGTCTTAGATAACTGAGGCTTTGAACATTTTCAAAGCCTACTTTTCACGAGAACCCCATATATCATCCCTAGTTAAGTGGGGCACTGGAAATATAATTTTTAATGGGGGCATAAACCCTATTTGGCAGGAAATTGGAGTTAAAAATACCCCAGTGCCAGACATGCAGCCTACCCACCCAGCTCCCTTACCCTAGTGGGATTCTGGGTAACATGCAAGTTACCTTTTGGGGATACATGAAATCAAGCTGTCCCTTTCACCATCTCATTTGCTGTGGGATTGAGTGATAAAAAACCTCTAAGTACCCCAGGTAGAGGGAGTAATGTCCATCCAGGAGGGTATACTGTGAGTAGAAGACTGGTAGAGGACCTGTATATGATAGGTCAGGGTGTGACTGGGGGGCTTCCCTGGATCAAGCAAAGGGCAGCTATCCTCATAAATGTACAATGATTGCATCCCATGTTGACTATACTGGAAAGAAAATTATGAACCCAATATCACCTTGCGTGTGCAATACACAGGAGTGGGGGGCACAACCAGGAATTTGCGGTCAACAGTCTTACTCTTAATGTGAACACATATAAATTTAAATGTTTATCTTGCACATTTAACTATTTGTGCATCAACATAATCTTTTATATTAAGGAATGTCAAAATAAGCACAATTTCTTCTGTAGTCTATATTCTATATTGGCCTAAATCAGTATCTTCATTTAAGGTCTTTTTCATATTACCACATTAAACAGATGTCACGCTAAAAGGATTGCTGTTATAGAGCAGATTACTCTAGAGAAATGGGTTGAGATTTCAGAATCGATACAAGAGGTGGTCATTAGCTGCCGGCATTATGTTTTTTAGCACTGAGTGCATTTTAACTCTTTTATCATTTCAATTAGTGCTGGCAGTATTGTGATCACTGATGACATTTTACAGAAGGAGCCTTAGCAGGGTTAAAATACCGGTATATGTGTCTAAACCCTATGATTAATTAAAAAAAAAATTCAGACGACCAATTATTTTTTATAACCTGATTGTCCCAGAACGGATAACATAATTTAATAATTGGGGATAGAAGATGAAATGGCATTGAAGTAAAAGCATGGATCAGGTCAAGCATATGTGAAATGGATTCACGGAGATGACAGACATGTGTTGGAATGAATGAAAAAAGTATAAATATGAGAAGCTGGGATGTTTAAAATGGATAGATGGAATTAAAAAAAAATGGATAAATAATAATTAGCAAGGGGGGAGAACTGCTTTTTAATTGGAGCAAACAGGAGAGTAGATCAATAAATACATTTTCCTTTCTGCTACAATAAATGATGCATTAATTGAAACGAAGTAAGGACAGTAGTGGTTATTATGTTCTCCCTAATCTAGCATTTAATCATTGCACTGTGCAATGGCCAGTCCAATCCTGGCCCTGTTAGTTTTCCACCCTTTGCTTAACACAAAGACTTGGCCGTTTCATTCTAAAGGACCTACCCTAGCAAGGAACATACATCTTACCAGGCTGGTTTAACTGCAGGGTACTCTTACTCCACTGTGACAGTCCCACAATGGCCACCATCTTGGCTCCAAGACTGGACCTTCTCTTCTTTGTTGTGGTAACCCCAGCTGCATCTGTGGTTCCAGGATTTCCCTTTTCCAGGTTATACATCTCTCCGCTGATGCTGGAACTGCGGATGACATTCCTGGCTGAAGAACTCGCCTCCCCGTTGAACATTTTGGGGAGGTGTAATCTAAATATAATGGAGGAAGGATACTTCAGTAGGCAAAAAAAATATGTAGCAAAAAAGCTTGAAAATCAAGACATTTATTTTATACACCACCTAATAGTTCAACTATTAAATTCTTCACAGATTACCTATTGGGGTTGGAATGGCTCAGCAGTTTAGTTACTTCTTCACAGCAGTTGATGCTTAGTAGTCAAATTAAAAGAGGTTAAAAAAGGCTGCGCTAAAAATAACTAAAATATGAGAACCAATCATTTTAAATAAGCTGCTATAGTGAGAAACTCTTCAAAAGTGCATAAAAAACTCCCCCACAAATAAATATGCAATAGTGTAAATGTCAAGCAATAGAAAAGAAAGAGTTCTTAGCGCTTTATATAAAATAGAATCCACATGATAAAATAAATTAAAAATACTTACATTTCAGCGTGTACTGGTTGTTCAAATGCAAAGAAAGACATCATAGTAAATTGATGCTTATTGCCTCTGTATTCCACTTCCCAGGCACAATCAAGCCGGCACAGTCCCCATAGGGCAAGGCTAGCGATAGTCAAGTCATTGGAGCATCGAGTTGTGTGGATTAAGTTAGCTCATCTGGTAATGTGCTCAGTGATCAATAAAGCGGAATAGGATTCCCTTTCACTAGTTTATGCACAGGCTGTGAAAGCCAAACCAAACCCTGGCCTGACTAATCCTTTGTCCTGCCCCAGAAATGCGTGGCTTGCCTAGCTCAAATTAAACACACTTCACAATGTCTGACATAAGAAAGCACGAAGGCTGCCCCCATAATGTTTCTCATCTGGTGGCTCAGTTTAATATCGGAAGCGAAATAATACATGCAAATGAATGGCAATACATATTCTTCTGAAGGGATTTTGTAAGGCTCACTTATTTATTCAATGTAACATAGTAGTAAAGTTACAGGGGAAAACTTACTTTAGTAAATTATAGGAACCAGAGAGCTCTTTTAAAATAGATTTGTCAGTAACATAGCTTGGCTAAACATATATAGCAGGGGTGTCCATGTTGTTTCTGCAGTGGGCTACTTCATCAGAATTGTATACGTGCGAGGGCCGCACTCATTTTTCACTGAGAGAAAATATGGCCTTTAATAAAATATGCAGATTAAAATAAAGTAAAAGACACAAAACCTTTACTTTTCCTCTCACTGATTTCTGGGATTTCTGGGCCTACAAATTCACGATTCTGGATAAGTAAAAATAAAATAGTTCTATTTATTTTAGGGATGCACTGAAATGAAAATTCTGGACCAAAACCGAAAATTCAGGGTTCACTTAGCCTAAACTGAAAGTGACCCCCCCACACACTTTTAATAAAAGTAAGTTACACACCAAAATTGTACAAAAAAATTATATATTTTGATTGTTAACAGCAATCTCAGGCATACCCAGATTCCAGCATGTACTGGTTGGCTGGGCATTGTATTTTTTGTCCAATTTTAGTGTGTAACCACACTTTTATTAAAAGTAACACAATATGACTTGGCATGATAGGAGTGTGATTGCTAACAGCAAACACACTCTTTTTATACCCAGGCAACCAGTGAATGCTGGAACCTAGGCATGATGGGACTGTGATTGCTGTTAGCAGATTGCTGTTAGCTGTTAGCAATCACACTCCTATCATCCCATGTCAGCCAATACGTGCTGGTTCAGGGTGGCTGTAAGTGCAGACCCCATACTGCTGGCAGCATCAATACACAAGGGGGGCAGCTAGCCAGGTTTCAGCATGTACTGGCTGACTTGGCATGATAGGAGTGTGATTGCTAACAGCAATCACAGTCCCATCATGCCTAGGTTCCAGCACTTACACATCCATGCTATCACACACACACAAATTCATTCATTCACAGATTCATTCCCTCAATCAGACATACTCATTCACACAACCTTCCCCACCCCCTTACCTGCTCTACAGCTCTCGAAGCCGCTCACAGACTTCAGCAGGGGGCGCGGCCTCCCTCGTTCTCCCCACAGAGGAAGCAGGACTGGAGCAGAGAATAGCCCCTCCCACAAGTAAGCAGCAGGGCTCTTGTGATCCTGGCTGCCGATCTCACGCGGGCCGCACCTCGAGGTTCCACGGGCCACATTTGGCCCGCGGGCCGCATGTTGGACGCCCCCTGATATATAGTTTCATGTTTTCAACTGTTCCCCTCCAGCAATGGTGCCCCCTGCTTAGCACCCCTGTAGGGTGGAAGTATTGTGGTAATGCACATCAATGAGTAAAAGTCCAGTCACAGACCAGTGGTTGCTCCAGATAAGACAGCATACAGAAATTGATGAAAGTTTGCAAGCATTAAAGTCTGTTGTTCTAGCTGGTTGACCGGACTCAACGGAAGAGGTGTCCTTGCTTGCAAGTGAATACTGGATGTTCAGGGATAAAATCAGCATTGATGGTATACTGTACAAAGGCCAAGAGTCATTATTCCAAAATCATGAAGGTCAGAGATGTTGATATGCATATACTAAAGCCACATTGGTGTAGAAGCATGATATAGGCAGGCACTTGATACCTTGTACTCGCTCAACATGCATCGTTATAAGGCACATCATGGCCAATTGGACAGAGTAATCTCAGATAACGGGGCTCAATTTTCATGTGAACGATTCAATTTATGATTGATTGAGCATTTTACCTCTTCCCTGCAGCACCCGCAAGCTAATGGAAAGTAGCTCAGCACAGCGCCTGATGTCAAGGAGGCTAAGGACTTCATTACCAGTTGTGTTGTATCTGGTGTACTGGAAATTACGTCGGTGGAAACAGATCTCCAAATTGAAGTATGATATCTCTGCCAAAGTGTCACCGGAACTAAGCATAGGTGACTCAATCCACATAAAGCCACGTCCTGGTGATTGGACCTCGCTCTTATCTTGTGGTTGCTGAGTGTAGTATCTACTGACGTAATACAGTGGATCTCCAAGTAGCAGGAAAAACCCATAAGGAAAGCCTATGGTCATCTTGCACATATCCCCACAGAGACACTTAATGACTTTACCCCTCCTAGACCAAGCAAGGAAAGCAAGGATCATGCAGATGTTACATCAGCGTTATACTAAGAGGATGACTTCCGGCAAGTTACTACACCAACCAGTGTTTCTGTTATAGATCTACCAGCAGCACAATGTTTATGACTTTATTGCAGTGATCAGTTTTAGTTAATTGTTTGTCAATTTAGGAATAAATGTAGATAAAAAGATGTTGTATAGTTAACAAAATATTGTTACCTTGTATAACGGTTATACTGCATAACCCTGTACATGCTACTTCCTGTTTTACATTTGACTTAAATCTTTTTCTCCGTTTCCAACATGGTTCAGTGCTCAAAAAGCTTGTAGCGTCTTAATTCTTCTACATCAAACACAAGTGATCTTTAGTTTAAATAAGTTAATTTTTATTGCTAACAACTGCCAAGGAGATAGTGCTATGATGTAGTAGATGGCTGCTCTCACTGGCAGCAAAATGATGGGTCCATATATATATTGCATATCGTAGGCCTCACATGAGATTATAATATATTTTATATTATAACATTTTTATTCCTATAAACCTATATATATATATATATATATATATATATATATATATATATATATATGTAGAAGTATTTATTATCAAATTAGCATAACTATAGACATATTCAGCAAACATTAAATTACTATTACCATCAAATATTGGAATTAATAATGATACATCAAAGTCATCCACTGTAATAATTATGCCTCTAACTCTTAAATAATATAGTTTCATTATATATTTGACTAAAAGGTAATCTGTAATACAATAAAATATTTCTGCCCAATAAAATATTTAATGTATGGGCCTGTTATTGTCATGTAGTATCATAAGAAATATCATTGTAAATATGCATTTTAATTGATGTATTGATCAGCAATGGCTGTCCCTATAAGAGGATGTTTGTATCTGGATAAAAATTGCATATTGATTTTTTGAGTTTTACTGCACAAATTGGACTTGATGGAGTGTTGATCCTTTAATTCTTTGATTCTACACAGCTTGAACTCTTCTGGGAAGGATTTCCACAAGATTTTGGAGTGTTTTTGTGGAAATTTTTGCCCATTGATCCAGTAGAGTATTTGTGAGGTCAAGCACTGATGTTGGACGAGAAGGCCTGGCTCGCAATCTCTGTTCCAGTTGATGGGGTTGAGGTCAGGGCTCTGTACGGGCCAGTCAAGTTCTTCCACACCAAACTCATCCAACCATGTCTTTATGGATCTTGCTTTGTGCTCTGGAGCACAGTCATGCTCAAATAGAAAAGGGCCTTCCCCAAACAAAATCACAAAGTTGGAAACATAGCATTGTCCAAAATGTCTTGGTTTGCTAAAGCAAAGTTCCCGTCCGCCACTGAAAAACAGCCCCATACCATTATCCCTCCTCCACCAAACTTTACAGATTGCACAATTCAGCCAGGCAAGTAATGTTCTCCTGGCATCTGCCAAATCCAGACTCGCCTATCAGACTGCCAAACAGAGAAGCGTGATTCGTCACGCACAGAACACGTTTCCAGTGGCAGTGTGCCTTACACCATTTAATCCGACACTCAGCATTGTACTTGGTGATGTGAGGCTTGCATGCAGCTGCTCGTCCATAGAAACCCATTCTATAAAGCTCCCACAACACCGTTTTTTTGTGCTGATATTAATGCCAGTGGAAGTTTGGAACTCTTCACCTACAGAATCAGCAGAAAGTTGCCAACTTTTACACACCGTGCGCGTCAGCCCGATCTGTTACCTGGCATTCCTCTTCGTAGCTGAGTTGCGGCTGTTCCTAAATGCTTCCAATTTTCAATAATACCACTTACAGTTGACCATGCCTAGCAGGGATTAAAATTCACTAATTTATTGCATTGTCAACTGACTTATTGCAAAGGTGGCATCCTATGACTGTACCATGCTTGAATTCCCTGAGCTCTTCAGAACAACCCATTTTTTCAAATGTTTGTGAAAGCAGACTGCATGCAGGAAGCAGAAAACATGTGGCGTGACTAATTGACTATTTTTGTGACTCTGGTGCAACGTTTGAAAACTGGTCCTGCAGAAACACAGAATTTGACGGCAGATAAGGACCATCTAGTCTGCCCGTTTTCCCTAATCACTGTATTAGTCTCTACCATTTTTGCTGAGAGGCTCTTCCACCAATCTACCACACTCTCAGTAAGATGAAAGTTTCTTACGTTGCATCTAAGCCTCTGACCCTCTAGTTTTAGACTATGGGCTCGTTATTACTAGAGCAATCTATGCAATGCTTACTGGAGCATTACTATGGTCATATGACCATTTTCAGACTTCAGATCAAAATCATGTTTTATGCACAACCCCTGGTGGGTTGTTTTCTGGGTATATTGTCCTCCCCGCTGCTGAAAATTAGAGACAGCCCTTTCTTCAGTAATCAATCTTTTTTAGCTTTGTGTACACTGGCAGTACGTTCTAATAGTCATCACAAGCCGAGGAGCATTATTTCCCAAGATAATAGCTGTTGGCCAAAAAATCTTGGCACTAATGTGAGCCAAGGAGCAAATTGGCTAGACTCAGCATTGGTGAGATCTGTTGGTATTTGGGCATGTCATGAATATAATGCCCAGACCTTGAGCTGTTTGGACATGGATTGAACACTAAGCCACACTGTTTGTTGTAGCACTTGAACCTTTCCAGGTAGTTTGTCCGCTATTAATCTGGTGCAGGGATTTTACATAGGTGTGATAGAAGGGAAATACGTTCCACAAGTAAAAACCAACCAATCTAGCATTGTGGAACACAACAGGACTCATGCCTTTACTGTATAGTCAAAAACCCAGATTCTCCAGAACCCGTGTCTGGACTTAGTACTACTACTACTACTAGTCAGCTTGCCTTTGTCATTGCAGCGCTATTCTTCCACACCTAGCCCCAATGTTACTCCTTCTTCCTCTGTTCCTATATATATTTCCCCCAAAGCAGAAGATTGGTGGTATCCATCAAAAGGAGATTAGACCTCCTCACCCAGTGTAGTACCAGGGTTACAATGTGTACTGTGATGTTATTCCCATGGTCTACAAGTTGGTGAAGATATCCAGCAGCATACCCTTACTCACATGCTGATACGAAAACATATAGAAAATGATACAAAGACATACAGAATATAGCTGTTATTGTTCTAATGTTATTTAAAAAGTCTGGATCACATCGCTTGCATTTACAGATTTTGCATCACCTATACATTTGACTTATCTAACGTCAATGTTTCTACCACTGTAACTTCAGTTTCCACCACCTACTGCCCCTCCACCCCTGTGCGATCTTCAAACGTCATATCTATCACTGTGAACGTGATATATTGCCTTCTCACATTCTGCACCCTCTCCAATAGTCTCTTTCATGTGACCCCCAATGCCAGCTCTTTGTCACCTCATGTGTATATGAGCAATGCAGCAGCAAATTAAAGTCCTTGTATGAGCCTGATTGCCACTACTCTGTTTAACCATCAAACGTGTTCCTATGTGGGTTTCCTGCAAACAAAAGGAACTGTACAAAGGCAACCTGTGTGTGTGTGATACAATTCTACATGTATGTATCACATCTGAGTGACAAAAACCTTGAGATATCAACAAAGCAAAACACCAGCTTTATGATAGACTAATTATCCCTAATGTTAGCAAATAAACTGTAGGCAACAAGCACACATTCAAATACTTGCGCATATGTTGTCAATCACATGTACGAGAGTGATAGAGGATCTCTCCACAACCGTCATAAAATACATAGGTGACATTTGTGGGTCACTGTTAGGTACATGGGAGAGACATCAGTGCGATACACAATGATGAGGGATTCATGGACTGATTTTACTTACAGAGGGTCCCTAGGTGTGATATCCAGGAATGGCAGTTCATTTAAAAAACGCTAAAACATGGGCTTCTTCATGTGGAAAAATAAATCTAAACACGCGTGGTACAGTGATTAATTGTTTGCAACAATACAGGGTACCATCATAAGAGGACATTTCTAAAACTACCACAAGACATCACACGGTATCATAATGGGGAACTGCCTACGACCTCAACCTGTTATGAGGATGCAGATTTAGACGACGCACATTGTTGATCAGAACAACGAGACGCGCTTCCACAGTGTGTTACAATGTGTCAATTGCCGGTACCCACAGAGACAGCCATTCAGTTTGCCAAGGGAGACAATGGCTCATTCAATATATCAGCATAAAAGAAACACCGGCAGCATAAACAGCTGTATGTTACAGTGACAGCCTGAAGAGAAACAGACAAAGGCATGTCTACAATGAAACCGAAGAAAGATCAACACCTTATACCGGCTACCCTCATAAGAAATAAGCTGACCACTAGACTCGGGCCTCTGGCTAGCAAGTTCAAAACATGATGTGTTCTAGGAAGGCTAATGCCACCTCCTGTCCTCTCTCTTCGCTACGTCATGTGATACAGGCACTGCTGCAGTTCACATATCAGTATGCAACACACACCACTATCACACTTCCCGAAACCAACCTGCCAACAGAGGAGGGGATTAACAAAGGTGTGATTATGGCATATTACAGCCTTCTCCGGCACTAAATAGTTAAAGGTTTGCAAGCAATTGACAGATCTGTGGCACCTCTATATCTTTATGGCTCGTGACAAATGAATGACCACCTCTAGAGATGTAACTGAATGCAGTCTGCTACATGTGTTTGGAATGGCCCTACAGCACAGGTATGGCAGGCTGAGAAAGTATGCCATTTACAAAACACTCGCTACTGTCCTGACATTCCTGACTGTAGAAGATGATGGACGGAAAATGGGGATAAGGTTTCACAGCAAATAGGGAAACGCAGACAGGGTGAGACAAGGTTCTGATTGGACGGATCAGATACGGAGACAGGCAGAGGGAGGCAGACAACACACAACTGCATTTCAACTACTACAGTGATTAATGTCTCGGAAGCATGTTCATGTAAGCTGTCTTTGAGAAACAACGATGGGTTCAGTAGATAATGGGAGCGGAGGCGAGGAGTATTTTGAATTTCTCCAGCATTGTGTAAGTGATGAGTTGGAAAATTGAACAACCCCGTGTGCTAACGATAAAAAGAACAATTAGAGGGGTGGATGGAGAGCCAGCAGGCATTCATTGTTAGCTTTAGTTTGGTCCAAACAAGTCCTAAAGTAGCCTCCAGAAGTAGCCCACAGAAACTTGAGTCATCTTATCAATCTATGCAAAGAGAAGTCATCAGCTTAGGGGTACATTACAGAGCTGAAGTGAGAGGCATTATCAAAGGGTTTCAATTGGTCCTTTTCTGCCCCACAATATAATATTTTTATTAGCATCCTATGACGTTTTCATAAGATCACAGAAATCTGAGGTTTCTTAGGAGTTTTTGGGTGCTGGGTTAAGCCTGGTCAGATATTAGACGTGAAATGATCAGGCCACACGTTACCTCTGCTCCAGGTCTTAACAGCCTCTTGGAAGGATCTGTATTAACAAGGATTCTTAGAACCGGAGAAAGGTTGGAAATGTATCCCCCAAATCCTGGGGGACCCTGGGAATACAGGATTTTTTATGCGGCAACCATACGCAAAAGAAGCCTGTACACCATTATCAGAAACAATTGCAGGAGCTGTCCTGTTTATTGATATTTACAGAAAGAACCGTTGTATGTAGATCAACATATTGATCATGGTAAAGAAAAATAATTTGCCATAATAATACAAGCATTGCTCGAGGACCAGCTAATTGCCGTCAGTCTGCAGTTCTTGCTCACAAAATAAATAAGCCCAATTTGCGGGGTTACACCAGGGACGAACAATAGCTATTATTAGACCATAACTTCCAATAGCTACCAATAACTCCAATAACAGCCCCGAAGAACGCAGTCACCCAGCCTTGGCTATGATATAGCTTAAATCTGGACATAAGTGGATCAGGTCCTTACTGAGAAATGTACACCAACATGCTTTCCTTAAGACTTTAGAGGGTTTGCGATTAATCGCTACCGTGTCCAGCATTTGAATTAATTCAACCAGAGCTGTCGAATAAATATAATAAAATCGAAATCGAATAAATATAATAAAATATAATAAAAATAAAATAAGCTAATCAACACGGATCTGTAGCATCTTGAATTAATAACAATATCGAATACGTGTTTAATGAGATAAATCAGTGCTTTTAATTTTATAACACAAATTTATGTGCAAAACGGTTTGCGCAATTAAATGCACAAAAATCTATATAAAAAGTAAACAAATACACACACATACATATAGATACATATATATATATGTATACATATATATATATATGTATACATATATATATGTATACATATGTATATATATATACACAACACACATGTGTATATATAGATAGATATATATGTATATATATGTGTATATATATATATATATATATATATATAAAATGACATTAAGACATATATATTTGTTTACCTGTGCAGGATGCCGGTGCCAGGGAGGCGTGGAGAAGAAGTGACTGAAGAACAAGGCAAAGAGATGCCCTAACTTTGCCTCTCTCCCTCCCTCTCCCCTCTCCCCGACGACCAGAAGAAAGGCTGCTGTGGGCATGGAAAGAGGGCTGCAGCATGGAGCAGAGCCGACCGCTGGCACCTCGGCAGACGCAGGAACAGCAACAGAGACGGAGGTAGAAGAAGACGGAAGCTGAAGACTCTCTTAATCTTGAAAAGCTTCTGGATAGAAACTGAGGGAGCGCTTGCAAGATTGGTTGCTAAAGCGTCTCCATGACAACCGAGCTGACCCACTTCTGCGGTAGCCAAAAGCTCGGATGGAGATGCCTTTCTTAACCCGTATACATGCCAGAGCAATCTGCATTGTGTTGCAGTGTGCCACGGTCTAGCAATAAAGGGGTTAAGGTCACTGACCCCAAGAAGCCAGTGCAATTTTCAGCATCTGGAAAGGAGAGTGAGACTCTTGTCTGTGATTCTCGTAACCATTAGCGAATGGATCGAGAGATAGGAGACATTCTGTGTCTATGGTTAATAAACATACAATTATGTCATAGGAGCTGCAGGTTTTTCCTATACTGATATACTGATATGTTATAAGCAATGGCATACAATTACATCATATGAGCTCCAGATTTTACCTATACTCATAGATATCTTATAAGCGATGGCATACAATTACATCATAGGAGCTGCAGCTTTTACCTATACTCATATACTGATATATTATAAGCCATGGTGTACAATTACATCATAGGAGCTGCAGCTTTTACCTATACTCATATACTGATATCTTATAAGCGATGGCATACAATTACATCATAGGAGCTGCAGGTTTTTCCTATACTGATATATCATAAGCAATGGCATACAATTACATCATAGAAGCTGCAGCTTTTACCTATACTCATATACTGATATATTATAAGCCATGGCATACAATTACATCATAGGAGCTGCAGCTTTTACCTATACTCATATACTGATATCTTATAAGCGATGGCATACAATTACATCATAGGAGCTGCAGCTTTTACCTATACTGAAATACTGATATCTTATAAGCGATGGCATACAATTACATCATAGGAGCTGCAGCTTTTACCTATACTGATATACTGATATCTTATAAGCAATGGCATACAATTACATCATATGAGCTCCAGATTTTACCTATACTCATAGATATCTTATAAGCGATGGCATACAATTACATCATAGGAGCTGCAGCTTTTACCTATACTCATATACTGATATATTATAAGCCATGGTGTACAATTACATCATAGGAGCTGCAGCTTTTACCTATACTCATATACTGATATCTTATAAGCGATGGTATACAATTACATCATAGGAGCTGCAGCTTTTACCTATACTCATATACTGATATCTTATAAGCGATGGCATACAATTACATCATAGGAGCTGCAGGTTTTTCCTATACTGATATATCATAAGCAATGGCATACAATTACATCATAGAAGCTGCAGCTTTTACCTATACTCATATACTGATATCTTATAAGCGATGGCATACAATTACATCATAGGAGCTGCAGATTTTACCTATACTCATATACTGATATCTTATAAGCGATGGCATACAATTACATCATAGGAGCTGCAGCTTTTACCTATACTCATATACTGATATCTTATAAGCGATGGCATACAA
This sequence comes from Sceloporus occidentalis, assembly GCA_023333645.1. NCBI lineage: Eukaryota > Metazoa > Chordata > Lepidosauria > Squamata > Phrynosomatidae > Sceloporus > Sceloporus occidentalis. Next base: position 13,481,352 of record JALMGF010000022.1, on the reverse strand, counting down.
TTACATCATAGGAGCTGCAGCTTTTACCTATACTGAAATACTGATATCTTATAAGCGATGGCATACAATTACATCATAGGAGCTGCAGCTTTTACCTATACTGATATCTTATAAGCAATGGCATACAATTACATCATAGGAGCTGCAGCTTTTACCTATACTCAAATACTGATATATTATAAACCATGGTGTACAATTACATCATAGGAGCTGCAGATTTTACCTATACTCATATACTGATATCTTATAAGCGATGGCATACAATTACATCATAGGAGCTGCAGCTTTTACCTATACTCATATACTGATATCTTATAAGCGATGGCATACAATTACATCATAGGAGCTGCAGGTTTTTCCTATACTGATATATCATAAGCAATGGCATACAATTACATCATAGAAGCTGCAGCTTTTACCTATACTCATATACTGATATCTTATAAGCGATGGCATACAATTACATCATAGGAGCTGCAGCTTTTACCTATACTCATATACTGATATCTTATAAGCGATGGCATACAATTACATCATAGGAGCTGCAGCTTTTACCTATACTCATATACTGATATCTTATAAGCGATGGCATACAATTACATCATAGGAGCTGCAGCTTTTACCTATACTCATATACTGATATCTTATAAGCGATGGCATACAATTACATCATAGGAGCTGCAGCTTTTACCTATACTGAAATACTGATATCTTATAAGCGATGGCATACAATTACATCATAGGAGCTGCAGCTTTTACCTATACTGATATACTGATATCTTATAAGCAATGGCATACAATTACATCATATGAGCTCCAGATTTTACCTCTACTCATAGATATCTTATAAGCGATGGCATACAATTACATCATAGGAGCTGCAGCTTTTACCTATACTCATATACTGATATATTATAAGCAATGGCATACAATTACATCATAGGAGCTGCAGCTTTTACCTATACTCATATACTGATATCTTATAAGCGATGGCATACAATTACATCATAGGAGCTGCAGCTTTTACCTATACTGATATACTGATATCTTATAAGCAATGGCATACAATTACATCATATGAGCTCCAGATTTTACCTCTACTCATAGATATCTTATAAGCGATGGCATACAATTACATCATAGGAGCTGCAGCTTTTACCTATACTCATATACTGATATATTATAAGCAATGGCATACAATTAAATCATAGGAGCTGCAGCTTTTAACTATACTCATATACTGATATCTTATAAGCGATGGCATACAATTACATCATAGGAGCTGCAGGTTTTTCCTATACTGATATATCATAAGCAATGGCATACAATTACATCATAGAAGCTGCAGCTTTTACCTATACTCATATACTGATATCTTATAAGCGATGGCATTTAATTGCATCATAGGAGCTGCAGCTTTTACCTATACTGATATCTTATAAGCGATGGCATTTAATTGCATCATAGGAGCTGCAGCTTTACCTATACTGATATCTTATAAGCGATGGCATTTAATTGCATCATAGGAGCTGCAGCTTTTACCTATACTGATATCTTATAAGCGATGGCATTTAATTGCATCATAGGAGCTGCAGCTTTTACCTATACTGATATATCACAAGCAGTGATCACTGCTCATCAAATGTAGCGCAATATAGTGATTTGTCAAAATGTGTTCTTCGGGTATTCGAAATATCCTGTTATCCATGGGGAAAAAGCATGTTTGTAACTTGTTATTGTGCTGATTGTTTGAGCAGAAAACCATGGTGTAGAGAGATGATGGGTAAGATGAAGAGCCGTCTGTGTGAAGCCATGCAATATTCATGCCTATCTTTTGTGCATTCATTTGTAAGTGAATAATATGAAGCAGCAACATCTAAACTCTCATCAGTTACAAGTGAGTTATTCACATTCCATATCCATGCATCCAGTCACATATATTTGGATCTTTAATAGAAAGGAAGACAGGGAGAGTAAATTATCTTTGTTCTGTCTTTTGGAATCCCCATTCAGTCTTAATCATTATATTCCAACAAAACGCTTGAAGAAGTTATTTTTTATATAAGTGAAACTCATCAAATAAAGTGATCCCTGACGCATACCTCCAGCACCTATAGTATAATAATCTTTTTTTCTGGTGAAAGAGCTAAATGTGGAGCAGTCACCATGGCAACCAATTTACAGGTTCCTGAACTATTATTTGTAAATATTCTCCCAAGTACCATGGCAAGAATGGCATGACGGAAGTGAGACTCGCTGAGTCTGTAACTTTAACATGTCCAGAAAAAAATGCAGACCATATACACATTATTACAGGCTTTAATGAACACGTAACTTCAAGAACATGCAGGGTATATATATATATATATATATATATATATATATATAAATATATATATATATATAGGCTGTAATCTGGTACAACGTTGTGCCGTCATCATTGGAATCACTCATCAACAAGTAATTATTTTAGATTTTAAATGACTGAACAGTTCCCTCACGTTTATTCAAACTGGCATTTTACATATAACTCCATTGCATTGCAGCATTTTCTAGCACTATATAACTACAAACATAAAAAATATATGAAAAGGTTTCTTCCAACATTCCACCACTACTGTCAGTTGCTCATAGCCCCAATAGTAGTCTGACAAATAAACAGGGCAGATTTCATAATAATGGGCAAGCCTACCCTTGTGAACCCCACAGTGTCCTCCTCATTCCGGTAGTACCTTCTGTGGTGGAGATTGCAGTCGCTGGTACAGACCCCTTTACCAGTGATACCTCCTTTGAGGTCTGTGCACAGCCTGATACCTGGCCTGATGTCATATCTTGGGACTCTGTATAATTCAGGTGTCTCACATACCACAAAAGTGGAATCACTAGTGGAGTGGTGTAGTGGCCTGCAGCCTTAGCAACCACGCCTGAAGCTTTTGATGGAGCCCAACAGCCCAGAGGCATCTGCTGCGGCTCGCTTACCTAAAGTTGGACTCTGGGTACCTGCTCATTTTGCCCTTCGTTAAAGACAGGAAAAAAAAAATTGTGATAAACTGGGACACAGATTTAAATATGTGTAATAAAACTTAACTCCTTGATGAGAATTGACATACCAGGTAAGTCATGGGGACAAAAAGTCAGTTAATGACAATTGACGTACCTGGCACGTCATGACTTTAAACGGATGTCCTAAAAAAACAATATATAACTTGTGTGGCTTTAGAAAGAAAATTACAGCTAAACACAAACACTGCAGAAATGTTAGAACAGCCATTGTCACAAAGGGGTTAAAGAGGACATCACATAATGCCTTTTTTTACACAAATCAATTAAGTACAATGCCTTGTAACCCGAATTATGCTTTTTCACATAAACTTTCTGCATGTCGGGGGGGCTGGATACAGGGCCCTTTTTTATTTTTAAGAACACAAAAAAATGGCAGAATTTTTCCTTTAATCATTAGTGCATAAAATATCTATGCATTTTCTTAACAGGTATCCATACTGATTTTAGTTTTACGAACATGAATCGTATTAAATGTTTACTCCACTCATATTTTTTTTTAAATGAACCCAGCCCTTTTTTTGTCCCATTCCATTGGTTTTGCTGTATTTTCATAACTTTGGTCAATATCCGAGCTACGCATTGCTTGTGAGTCCGATTCCTGCTGAAATTCAATTAGAAGAGATTTTGAAATACTTACAATGTAATTTTTCAACCACATTATAATATCTCAAGCAATTTTTCACTGTAATGAAACCACAACACCATTTTGCACTTGTGTACACATTTATAGACAAATAAAGCCATCCTCAAGATAATTATTGTCTGATTCCGTCTGAGGGAGTAAAATATTGAAAGACGGGGCAGTGTCGTAATTTTCTCTATCTTAAGTAAACGTCTTTTTTAATTGATGTACTCTTTCCTTTCTGACAGCTGTTTCGGTAATAGCTTAGTAATATAAATCATTTCCTCTCCTGCTTACGGCATAATGGAGAGAAAAGAATGAAAAACAGATTAACCATAGAGATGATCTATAAGGCTTTATTAGGCCTTATGTTACTCTTAGATTACTCTCCATGGTACTTTAAAACAGGAATTTCTCTAACAGGGATATTAAGACCTACTTCTCGATATAAACACCTCTTATTCTTTAATTACATATGCCACCTCTTTTAATTTCCAAATATATTGTTTATTTTTGTATTTGAGGTTGAAAAAGAACGAGTTGTCCGCTGAAAGCAAAGAAAGGAATTTAAAACTAGTGATAAATAATTCTAGCTGCAGAATTAATGATGCATTACAGAGGTGGTACATTCTGTTGAATGTTGATTGAGAAGAAAGTCAGACATCACACCTAACAATCATCCGTCAAGCACATTTTGGCTTTGTCAGCGGTACCATTAAAACTAGGTAATGACTAAGTGATAACACGAGGCAAGGATTAGAGACTCATATTTCTTCCTCTAAATTTCAAGATGAAAGACAAAGTGCCAACTAAATATTTCCAGGAATTTATCCAAGACAGGTGGAAGGACAAGTAGATGCTATGTTATACACCACAGCCAAATTAAACTGCAATTTCATATGCAAAGCCTTAGAAATACATACTTATTACATGATTAGGGATCTATGTTATCTATGAATGCATTCATTTGTCCTAGCAGAGACTTATGGAAGCCTTTTTGTTAAAAGATTCCTTGTCTCTAGTACAAAATAGTACAGCTACTATGATCACTGATTTACCCCCACGTTCTCTCCTCAATCCTCGATGGATGACTTACAATCTGTACCTTGGCTTGGAAGAAGCTCATAACTAAAACTATATTTTGTGTTTATATATATATATATAATTGTATTGTGAACTGTAGTGTTAGACACAATCCATTTAGTATGCATGTATACCAGTTGTTTTTTTGAGACCTGTCCCAATGTTCGTTTTTTTAGGTAACAAGCTATAAAGGGAAAAAAGTTGGACTTGTGTACATGGTATTGAGAATCCCAACATAAAGGGACAAGCAGAAGTAAGAAAATGGGTTGGCAAACAACACAAGATATACAAGCATTAATTGATTTATATGACATATACAGGGCTGGACCATTTTTTTTGAAGAACACACAAACAAGGTAGACAATATGAGGAGCTAGGAAAGGAACACATGCGTTAAGGGGTCAGAATGAAGTAAGACAAGCAGTAAATCAGATTTAGAGATAGAAACATTGAAACATTGATTACAAATTGCAAACTAGATCATCTCGTCTTGGATGCCATGTATTTCAACCTCCTGTTCTACTCGGATAACATGGCAGCAAATAGGCATTTGTTACGTTATATTGCCCTAACATATCAGCAGGAATACAACTCCATTAAGCTATTGTAATTCCTCATCATTGCATTATTTCCAATAACATGCCCGATTTCTAACTTCACAGCACGGCTTTGGATCCTTCTTGTCAAATATGAGACACAGTTTTATGACTCACCTTAGGTTAACCTACAAGAGTTGAACTAGAATATCAATTTGGCTTTTTAGAGCAAAGAAGAGAGAGTACCGTATATAAGGAAGATTGATTACGATATTGTCAAATTGTGTGAAGGAATTTTAATGTGGTCAGGATTAGAAGTGATGCATGAGAAGAGCTATTCTTAACACACACACCACTTGGTGTGTGGGATTTGGGTGAGAACTGGTTGCTGATGTGGGTGACTCATGGCACAGTCTTCTGAGATAGGAATTTAGAAGTTACAGTTCACATAATGCTGGCTGGTGAAATCTAATGCCTGGTGGCACGTTGCTGTCCTGTTATTTTGTCTTTTACAGAGATGAATCTATACTAAGGGAAAATCAAGCAGCTGTTTCACTGTTTTGTGTTCTGCAGTGGTTAAAATGGAGCTAGGGTGATGTCATGAATTGGACTGTAATTATGGTGTAACTTGTTCTGTTACAGTCAAGTGAAAATTGTAGGAAGGTAGGGTCTGTCTGCTGTTACAATGGGACAATAGAAAATAAATTGTTCTACTGGAGGTGCTGTCTGCTGTTACAGTGGGACAATAGAAAATACATTATTTTACAGGTTCTTTACTACAATTAGAGTCCCATGATCTAAAATAAAATTTACTGAGTCATCCTTACACAGGAATAGGCAGCAACAGGTTTTATGATGGATATTTTACTAAAAGCTTACTAGGAAGCCGTTACTCCACAAGTCTTGTTAAAGACATTGGTATTCCTAAACACATACTGGGAAGAACTGAAAGAACTATATGTATTTGTTAGGGCTTTAGATCCCGCAACGTGAGCATGCCAGATGATACATTGTGAGATGCCTTCAACACCAAAACCGTGGTACACTATAAGCCCTTAAGGACAACAGGTTTTCCTTAAACCCAACAAGGACAATGCATTGTGAGCTGATACATGCACGGGCTTTGTCGTGAAGGGGATAAGACCTTGCCTCCGCTGCATACCACTTTGGGATTCTTGAGAGGTGGGCAGTATGTTGTTACTCCGACAACGTTGAAAACCCATTTGAGCGGGGCCCTCCTTACATTTTGTTTCTGTTAGTCCAAATTGTTATTCACTAGTTTTTATGTCTTGTTAACCTGTTGTACAGATCTGCAACATATAATAGTGATGTATAAATCAATAACTAATAGTAATACAAGTTTAATATTATCACTGGGTGAATTTCTATCTTTATACATCCAAATACAGTTACAATGCTTTCGGCATATCGCTGATTATGCAACCGTGTCTACGCCTTTTTTTAGTATCTTTTTTTAGACTAATCTCATATATTCTCATCGCAGTATCCTAAATACAGATACTTCTAAAAAAAAATCACGAGGGTCACTTTTTAGGGAGCCATGTTTTCCTTCTTGATGATGTTCTGCATAATGATAGAACAATTCAGTATCTGAGTACAAAAATAACAACTGATTCCTGACAAAGCCGTGTTTCAAAAGAAAGCATGACTGAAGCGGATCATGATTCATTGTGATAATATTTTATTTATTTTGAGGTTTTTTTAGAATTAATATTACAATAAATTGCATATTCTTAAATTAAACTGCAAAATAAATGATGCATGTTAGGAATTACAAAATATTATAAATGGGATTGTAACTAAAATAAAAAAAAAAAATCTGAAATCACTTTTCTGTAAAGTCAGTAGCATTTTGCTGTGGTTTGTCTCTTTTCTTGTTCATTCTATGCTTACATGAAAACCTACTATTCCTCGGCCTATTGCGTTTGTCATGGATTCATATATATTTTTCATTTGGGCGGAGTTCATATATCCTTTAGCCAAAAATATCTATCATGTAAGGGAATGGTAACAGAAATTACTGTACTTCACTCCAAGTATGTCAAAAAAGCGTGTAGCTTAATTTCATACATTCATTCGTCTCAGCCAAAGTATGGCTAATAGGTGTAGACTGTATTTAAAACATGGGTGGAGATATTTGCTTTGTTGTTTTTATCCATAAAAGCTAATGTACGTGTACACAATTAGTACAGGACATGCTTTCTCCTATGGCTTTTTCTGACTGCAATCGGATGGCTGTTTATAAGGATAACAAGGTTTACAATTAACAGAGCCCCTGATGAGAGGATATGTACTGAAGCAGTACCATCAACGTATGCTGAAACCTAAACAGACAGCTCGTGAGAAGCAGATGGGCTGATGGGAGCCTGTATCCGGCATCCGCCAGACACAAGTCATTCTGGGCACAAGTCCAGGGATCCTCACTGCCAAAGCATGGGGATAACACAGAACCTACCACAGGCCCAGCAACTATCCAGCGTCTGGCATAACAAGAAGCCACCATAGCTGAACCTCTGCGCCACAGGAAAAAAAATGAGATATTCTTGATGTAATCCAGTTTGATTTGTGAAATAGGCTTCCTGCTGTGATCGCAGAGATTAATACAGAACACAAATTAAAAACTATTTATAATTTTAGGAATATAAAAGAAGGTAAACATTTCAAAACAGCATGCAAGGGTAGACTTGGTGGCCTCACATTCTGCTTTTAGCATTTAAGGACCACGCCTGACTGATATGCTAGTTATGAAAGTAGTCATTCCTGCCTCACACCTCCCCTCTGCTCTTAGTACCATACAGGCTACTAAATAATTCACCCGGCTATTGATTCAGAGCTGTACAGTTTGGTGTTGCGGCCAGGCTTTCTACATCAATCCCTACTGTCCCAATGGGATTCTGTGTGTCTCTGCTTCTCTGTGCCAGCCAGGCTCTGTGTACTCATTAGGAGGCACGATGTGCCTGCAAAAACAAGGTCATTGACACTGAGTAAAGGTGCAACAATGATCAGCAATACATTTTTCCCGATAACATGAAATAGCAAGTATTATGGATTGTGCTATAAGTGAACAAATCCTCAATAAAACCTATATTAGAGTAGATGAAACAATCTACATAATATGCAATATGCAATACATTTAAAAAAAATATATATATATTTATATATTGAAAACAATCTAAACCAGGGGGGTCCAAGTTTTTTCTGCAGTGGGCCACTTCTTCAGAAACGTAAATGTGCGCGGGCCGCACTCATTTTTCACTGAGAGAAAATATGGCCTTTATTAAAATATGCAGATTGAAATAAACTAAATGACACAAAGCCTTTACTTTTCCTTTCGCTGATTTCTGGGCCTAGAAGGTTTTGTCCTCTGAAGTGACTACAAATTCAGGATTCTGGATAAGTAAAAATTAAATAATTCTATTAATTCTAGGGATGCACCGAAATGCAAATTCTGGACCGAAACTGAAAATTCAGGATTCACTTGGCCGAAAATGACCCCCCCCCCACACCATTAAAAAAAAAATAAAAAAAAATAACCACACTTTTAATAAAAGTAAGTAACACACCAAAATTGTACAAAAAGAAATCAATAACAACGTATATATATATATATATATATATATATATATATAAATAACAGCAATCTCAGGCAAACCCAGATTCCAGCATGTACTGGTTGCTTGGGCATGATAGGAGTGTGATTGCTGTCAGGGCCGGCCCAAGACAAAATGCCGCCTGGGGCGAAGTTTAAAATGCCGCCCCCCCATTATCTATCCTTCCTCTTCCTGCCGCCCCCCAATTATCTACCCCCCCCCTGTACTTACCTTTCAGCGGTCCTGCAGTAAGTCTCCCTGCTCGGTCTCGGTGACATCATCTTCCGGGGCGCTCAACATTACAAGCTGGCACCGAGACCGAGCTAGAGGGCTCACAGAGGAGAGAGGGGCGCCGAGCGGGTACTGACAACTTAGTAAGATAAAACCACTCGGCGCCCCTCTCTCTCTCTCTCTTCTCGGCTTTAAAAAAAAAAAAAAAGGGCTTGGGGCGGCAAAGTGCCGCCCCTTCAAAAGTGCCGCCTGGAGCGGTTGCCCCACTCGGCTCCATTGTCGGGCCGGCCCTGATTGCTGTTAACAATCATATATAAATTAATATTGTTATTGTATTTTTTGTCCAATTTTGGTGTGTTACTTACTTTTAATAAAAGTTTGGTTAACACACCAAAATTAGACAAAAAATGAAATAACACTATTAATATATATATATATATATATATATATATACACCGTATTTGCTCGATTATAAGACGACCCTGATTATAAGACGACCCCCCAAAATCTAAATATTAATTTAGGAAAAAAAACAAAAAGCCTGAATATAAGACTACCCTATAGGAAAAAAAGTTTTACTGGTAAATATTAATTCATGTAAACAATATTTTCATATTTAATAAAAGCTATGATTGAGAAAAATATATTTTTTTTATTTCCTTTTATTTGCCAACCTGCCCCCCCAGTTATGCACATCTGCCCCCAGGGTTGCCACTCTGCCCCCAGAAATGCCTTATACCCTCCTATATGCCACTCTGCCCCATGATATGCCTTTTAATCCCCTATATACCAGAGTGGCATATAAGGGGTTAAAAGTCATATCATGAGGCAGAGTGGCATATAGGGGGTTAAAAGGCATTTCTGGAGGTATATATATATATATATAACTGCTAACAGCAATCACACTCCTATCAAGCCAAGGTAGCCAGTAAATGCTGGAACCTGGGGATGATAGGAGTCTGAGTACAGCCTCCCTATGCCATGCTACCACCACCACCCCCCTTACACATCCATACTAACACACACTCATTCACAAACATTTAAATACTTATTAATTCCATTAATCACACATACTTCACACATTAATCACAAAAACCCTCCCCCCCCTTACCTGAACTGCAGATCCCTCACTCGAAGACTTCTGCAGGGGCCCGGCTGTGCGAGCAACTTCTCTGGCCCCGCCTCCAGAGGAAGGAGGGGGGAGGCAGAGTTATGTGACACTCTTCTAGCTTCCTGTTCTCCTGCTGCTCGCGACCAAAGCCCGGTAAGCAGCATGGCCCCAGCGGACATTTTGAGGTCTGATTAGAAGACGACCTCGATTATAAGACGAGGGGTATTTTTCCAGAGCATTTGTTCTGAAAAAAACCTCGTCTTATAATTGAGCAAATACGGTATATAATTGTTAACAGCAATCACACTCCTATCATGCCCAGGCATACCCAGGTTCCAGCATGTACTGGCTGATTTAGCAATCACACTCCTATGATGCCCAGGCAACCAGTAAATGCTGGAACATAGGCATGATAGGAGTGTGATTGCTGTTAGCAATCACACGCCTATCATGCCAAGTCAGCCAGTACATGCTAAAACCTGAATAGTCTTCCTGTGGCATACTTACACAAGGGACATCCATAAGTGTAAATTAATTGAAATAGCCTACCAATTTCTCCAATACAAGTGACAACATACCTCCCAACATTTCAAATAGCCAAAGAGGGACATCTTTGTTTTAAGGGGTGTCGTTAGAAGCGTGGATAAGGGTCAGCGTTCATACAAGAGAGTATGGTTGGATGGGTTGCCACTCTCAGTGTGAACAACTCCATTTTAAAGTATAGTGAATACAATAAATACATCATTGATAACCAGTGTGATGTCCACACCATGTACATTATTTGTATTTGGGTGGATTTGTTCATCTGCTTATGAGAATAAACACACGTATTACAATAGCCTAATGCTCTTCATGATAATCCAGTTATAGGACTCCATCTTGTCACCCAACATCTGGCCATAGAAGAACATTTTGGTAAGCAGCAGCATGTGGGAATACTTGAGTGATGATGGTCATTTGTCTCCTTATGTAACTAAGTCAGTTAACTAATCTACAGGCATGCTTACCACGATGGGGCTCCGCGCGTGCTGGGGCTCCATGACCTTTGCGCTTTGGCTGGATACTTTGTATGATATATTTTTGGAGCCACTTTAGGTGAATCTATTAGATCTTACATTTTGAACACGTGGTTAAAGTGCCATAGTGGCAGGGCTACAAGCTGTCATCCCTCCTCTGCATAGTTCATTGTTTTATGTTGGTCTTTTGGAGTAGACCAAGTCGACCTTACTACAGTCTGCACATAATTACAGACAGGGAAGGCAAAACTGAAGTTATTTAAAAAACAGCAATTTTAAAGCAAAGTCCAATAACCATAGCAACCAATGACATATATTTCTACTTTTACCTTTTTTAAACTGAAACTTATATAACTCCTAAATTTTAGTAGTGTGTTGTAAAACTTGTGAAAGTGCAATGGATCTCAAATTGGCATTAAATGTATAATTTGGAAGTGTTGTTGAGACTTCGGTTGCATGTTCTTCTTTAGGAGGGACAGTTCCACTTTAGGACCCAAACACAATTGTCACAATTCATGTGACACAGTCCCAACTTTGGGGAAATGTTAATTTGGTATTACAACTTAACAGGCCCCCCAATGCAACATGGTCTTCTTTGTCTAATGTACTGTGCCACAGGAACGGAAGCCACATAGATGTGTGCCTTACAGAGAGACAGCATCTACAGAGTGAATCTTGGCGTGTACTGATGTACATGAAGCAGAATGTAATGTAAGAATGTTGCAGAGAGAGTATACCTGGCAGGTTTACTGGGTACGAGGTTATCACGGTTTTCCATAGCCCTAATTACTTAAATAAAATACATAATTCTTCCTTAATAACATACAAAACAGCTATTAATAGATCACAATGTTACATACTAAGACAAAAATATAATATATATATAATATATAATACAAAAATGTAAAGCATTATATGATACATTTTATGGAGAAACAAAATTGTCAAATAACATTAAATAGGCATACTTTGTAAATATTGTTTTAACATAAACAAAAAACAATTTCTGCTCTTCTTCATGAGCCAGTATGGTTACACAGATCCAAAACCAGCCCAACTGAAACTGGCAGTGTAAAGAAACATATATTGTAATTCATCTATTCACAAAGGTGAGACAATTGTGCTATTTTTTTAGCATTTTCATTGGCGTCGTATAATGTTAAATATCGAGTTTTAGTTAGGGATGGTTTTTTAAACAAAATAGAAGCCAAGTTTCCTGATTTGTATGCTGTCTTGAGGATGGTGTGCATCTTGCATTAGTGAATAAGTAGAAACCTCATGTAACTTTATGACCTGTACTGGTGACTATATGTAAGTTTCGGGGTGGGTTGCAGAGACAAGATCTGTATTGTCCCCAACTCAAATCTTTGCCGGGCTACCCCTAAAAAAAACTGGGTTGCCAAGCTGATGTAACTCAAGCTGCTAACCACCTTTCAAAAGGTATGACATGAAATGAAACAAAACAAGCCCAACGGCCAAAAAATCCACCCATTGCAATATGAGAATGGCTGGAATTTAGAACTTGAGCTATTTTACTGGCTAACTACATATGAACATATTATAACTGTATTCACTCAGGTCCCCATGTGCTATTACTCCCCCCAGGGGCATATAATAAGTATTCCAGAAGCCAGAAGAAGCGTATAACGACTTGTGACAATGTAGCCAACAGGTAGCACTTCAAGCCCTAGTGTTTGTGAAGTACACATAGTCTGGGGCTGGTTAAGGATCACAAGACTTTGGCAATATCTGGAGAGCTTTATCAAGGATTTGATCTATACTTGTTCTTACCTTGGTTGTCTTGTAGTTCAGGTAGATAATCCAACTGTTTGGTCTATGGACTTTTGTGCGTCGCGCGTGGACAATAACTTTGCTGCTTGTCCTATTCGCACTTGTAGGTCCAGAAGGATATCCGCCTTGTTGTCTGTGTTAGAAGAACCTGAGATTTACAAATCCTCTTTTCAAAATGTATGCCTCCTTTCACCAACAGTACACAGTGTGTACATATCTATCATCTAATATCCTATTTGTAATATTACGCGCCCAAAATACACACGTCTTTGCAGATTAGTGGAAAAAGGGAAGTTAGTGAAGACTATATGTAAAAATAGTAATACATAGCATAACTCTATATGTATGCATGCATGGAAGCTGTAGCTATGTGTATGTATGCACACATCCATCTAATGCTGTGCTTCCCTTTCTGTATTTATTAGCAGTGCATGTGTATATGTACCATGCTCACATCCAAGCAAGCTCTCAGATTCTATGTCTTGTTTTTGTCGCTATCTGTGTGTGACTGATGCTGAAGTCACTGTCTGCGTTTTACCCTTACCAGTTATAAGCAGCGTCTTTCTCCAATCTCTGGTGGAAATTGCAGCCTAACGGGAGCAGAAGCCTTCTGGTTGAAGCTTGCACTGTACATTTATCTATCCAGAAGCATGTCTTGCTTTAATTCCTTTTCATCTAGCCCCTGCTCAAATATGTCTTTCTGTCTCCCACATCGTAGTCATCTAAGGTCTTTCGAAGTTGTTACGGTTCTGTGTGTGATACATAACACATGAACTCTCTCTGATCATACAGATCCATTCCCCGGTGACCAAGGCTTCAATATTTTGGCAGTCAGCTGCCACCTTGCCCCTAGTGAATTGTGCAATATAATGCTGCAAATTAAACATGCCTTGCACATCTGCTCTCCCCTCTGTTTCCATACTTACTGGAAACAATCAGTCCCTGGCACTGCTTTATAAAATATACCCTTTAGGAGTATATGTATAAAAATGCATGTTGTTGAATACCACTCCCATCATGGCATAGTTCTTAAAGAGATATCTCACCTGAGATATCTACTCATTAGTTACTCATTACTTTATGTTCCCCAAGGTGTAGCCAGGGTATGTCATATACATTTTCTTTCATTTCCCTGAGGAAGATTCCATTGGAATCCTAATTTCAGACGTTAAGGCTAAGCACCCACCTACCATACAGGTGTCCAGAGAGGGCTTTAATTTGCTTGAGAGTCTTATTTGGGTTAAAATACAGTGCAGTCCCGCTGATTCAGCTCCTTGGTAAGCAAAATAACCCATGTAAAATTCCACAGGACGTAGCGGTGGGATTAGCAATATATGGCCATATAATGTGACGGAATTATTAATATTTTTTCTGATTTTTTTAATAGTATTTGCTGGGTGTATGCTGATTACTTGCTTTAGTTGTATGTTGTATAGAAGCATTAGAACTAGAGCTAAGCAAAGTCTGGAATGTGATGTTTCCCTTTTAAAAGATTTTGTTTCAAGGGGCAATAATGGCCAAGAATTGTCTTCACAGGGATCTATGTAACAAGTGTTTCCCTCACTGATACTTCTGCTAGAAAACGACATGACAGTTCCTTTAATAGTGGTGTGGTATATGTGGTATATTCCTAGTTAACAAGGACTGTGATGAAGAACATTCATGCCAATAACCACCTATCATTAATAACTATTAGGTCAACCTATTTAAAAATTGTACAAATGTTAGCAAGGAAATTATACCTTCACCTCTATTGTGTATTCACCATTGTTGTATGTGTGATGAGATTAGTCCGGTGCCAATATCGTCTATTTAATCCCAATAAAGGGTGTTATCTTCCATTCTGACTGGCGTGTCATGTTGTGACTGGTAGTACAGTTCTCTGGGAGTCCCTTTTTGCCGGAGGAGCACCTTTACTCTGAGAACCAGAGAGACTACCCATCTTCCTGCTGACTTGCACTATGAGGAGTATCATATCCCACTGCTGCCACCAGTGTAACAGGAACCAGGAGATGTTCTCGGAAGTCTCTGGCTGTCGTTGCCACCTTCCTTGCAGCTAAAGCCAGTCCCAATAATAAAATGTGGGTCCAGCAGCCTTTACAGCATATTTCTGACTTTCTAAGGAAATGTTTTCCAAACTATGCATATAGAATGTAGGCTATCTAAGGTCAGCAATACATACAGCCAGAAGCACTGGCAAGGGGGTAGGAGGCTGTTCTGATTTAATGATTTAGTCCCACTCCCTGATGCTTTATTGTGTGCTTTACTTGTAATTCAACATAAAGTAACCAAAGTGTCCAAAGTAGCAAAGCTTTTTGAGCTCCCTTTTGTTCTCCTTCAACCCTTTGACTGCTGAGGGTCAGGTTACAGTTGTTCCCTTTCCAAGGCTCGGGCAATTTCTGTAGGTTTGCTAAAGTCATAGGTGGCAATTTTGTAAACAACTTACACTTTACCAAGGGAAAACTTTTATATATATATATATATTTTTTTTTATTTTTTATTTTTTATTTTAGGACACATTAACCTATTCTTCAATACTTAGTTTAGAGCAAACCATACATCCTATCACATGATAGTAAAAATAAAATCTTTTTCCACCATTATTTCCACACAATGCCAAACTTAATATTTAAAAGCAACTAAAATACAATTATTAATGTAATAGTTAATGTATCTACTAGATGCATTTGTGCACAAATGCATATTACATGTGCAGCATACGCCTCCAGAAATTCCTTATACCCCTATATGCCACTCCGGCATTTAGGGGGTTAAAAGGCATTTCTGGAGGCAGAGTGGCATATAGGGGGTTAAAAGGCATTTCTGGTGGCAGAGTGGCATAAAGGGGGTAAAAGACATATCATGGGGCACTCTGCCTCCAGAAAAGCCTTATGCCCCCCCATATAAGACTCCCCCCCCCGACTTACCAGTGCTTCTGACTCTCTGGTGTCTAGTTGGAGCAGCGGGTGGAGGCCGGCGTTAGTTCCACCGGGCTTCTATGACTGAGCACCGGAAGGTTATGTGATGCTGGTACTCCGTCATAGAAGCTCCGGCGGAAGTACCAGCAGTAGCAGGGGTTGTCCATCTAGCAGGCGTTCCCCGGTGGAAGTGCCGGCAGCAGCTGAGGTTGCAAGACAGGAGGATCCAGGTCCCCTGCAGCACTGCGGATCTTAGTCTCATAGTCAGACATCTATTTGTCGTCTGATTATAAGACAACCTCGATTATAAGACCTTGTCTTATAATCGAGCAAATACAGTACTACACTAAGCTTGATTAATGCTGCATCAGGATGGAGCCTCTGCACATACCACGGGGACAGGCTCTCCCCATTCCTAAAATTGAGGAGAGCGGGTGTGTGCAGAGGTTCCACCATGTCACGGAATTACTATACCAGGCTAGAGAGCAGAGACAAGGTGACCACCAGAGAAGACAGAAGAAAGAGGACAGAAGAAATGGACAACAAGAAGCGGAGTAAAGGAGAAGCGTAGGCATGGAGAAGATAGGGAGTAAGCGTGTGAGAGTGAAAAAAACGAAATGAGATACAAATAAAAATTCAGAGCTCTCTGCCTTTACATTAGTTTTGTTGGGATCCCCTCCTCATTTTTGAATCCAAATGCACGTCTACTATATAACATACTAAAAGGAGTTAAATCCAATAATTGTGTGGGAGGAACAAAATACTGTATATGTAGAAAAAAACATGGCCTTGAGTATGCTGACCTTTTTGCACATCTACAGTAGTGCACGAGCCTTTGAAGTTATACCTACACTAACAAACACACACATTCATACTGACGCACACACATATGCATACACTCTCACTCTAACATACATACATACATACAACCCCCCCCTCCCCTGGCTACCTTACCTGCAGCTTTCTTTCCGAGTTTTGTGACCTCGCTGCATTGTCACCTCCCAAAAAGCCCAGTCTAGGTCAGACCAGCCCTTTGTGAAGGGTAAATCCTATTTAAAATCTAATAATGCAGAAGTTTTTTTAATGATACATTTTGGGAAAAGGATGCAGACTTGGATTAACAGATTCTTTTTTTAGGAAAGCAGCACAGTGTATTATTCCATTTTCTCGCGTTTGTGTATTTTCTCGTGTGCGTTTATGCCCACATCTTGCTCAGGCAGGAAGGAAGTTTCTTTTGTTAATCAGATTTGCACTGAGTGGATTTAAGAGGATTTCCAGAGATAGTGCTGCTCTTCTTACAGACTAATCGTTGAAAACCTGTCATTTAATAACTACTCACTCAGCTGGAATTGCTACCTCTGCTTTACACTACATGTAAATGAGAGAAGTGTAGACACCTGCTAGTCAAAACTAAGGACATTTCGCTTTTTAATCACCTTTCCACTTGTAGCTGGTTCACTGTAACTTGTAGGAATCATAGTCCCACAACATCTGGGCTGACAGAAAAGGTCCTTGATGTTTGAGTGTTATACATGAAGAATGGTCATGACCTGCCCTGACTGTACACAAGTTATGGTTAGGAGATGCAGCTTTTTTCTCGGTTTTGTGAATAGATAGTCATGAAACGGAGTAAGGTATTTAGAAGACAATTTATTTTACATACACAATTTAATCAATAAACACATTTTCATCCAGACAGTCACAGAATTTAATTCTTTATGTCTTGGAAAACAGCGGTCTGGTGGGAAGCCTTTGGACAAGTGAAAGTGGATTATTGCCACACTTAGACGTTCACAACAATATTAGCGAGATATTTGTAAACTGAGGAGGTGACCAATGGATCACTACAACTGGGGCTGCTGAGGCTTCCAGGTCATCACTATTTTCCTGTTAAAGGATTTTCCTCTCTCTCTTTTTTCCACCCCCTTTGCTCTCATCTCCACTCCTGTTACTCTTTTGTTACCTCATTTTATTTCATCACAACCATGGTCACACCTTGACAATGCCTCAGGCACAACAATCCAGAAAATGGCTCCCCAAAAGGTGGCAACCCTAATTGTAGAGCACTGTGATACAATAATCTCCAGCAAACATTCTAAGCTCCTGAAAAAGGGCGACATCAAAGGAGCAAAGAGAAGCAGAGGGATTGTGGCCTCGAAGAGGGACTGTCCCTCATACAGAGGGATACTTGGTAGCTACGTTATAGGCTTAAGTGATCCTGGCATTTAAGGGTTTTACTGGTTGAGATGCTTAAAATGGATTAACTTTATTGTTCCAAGAGAATAAGAAGTCCTTAGTCAAAGGTAAAGATGCCTACTAATCACATAATATAAGCAAATCAATTATTGGATACAATCTCGTGATTACCTGGCCCAGTTGTATATTTCCCATTTAAAAATGGCTTTATTACATAAAAAGTGTTTTTGGTGAATGTAACATTTTGCTGTTCTTATTTGTACTGTCTGCTATAACATGTGACTAAAGTGACTGATAATTGGAAAATTCACAAGTCTTAATGGAGCAGACATGATTATTTCTTTGAGAATCAGTGAGGTGAATAATGGAACCTCGCCGCTTTCTGCCCTGGTGGCATCTATGAACCCAGTAATGCCAGAGTGTTGCCAGTGGTGAAGAAACATTCTTTAGTGGCTGAAAGAACACAGACAGGCTCTCAAGTTGCTGTTAAACAACATAAAAAAATAATTAAAAAGCAAAAGCAACAGATTATTTAAAGGAACAGTCATGTCTTTTTATTGACAGGACGTTTTATTTTTCAGTAACTACTAAGTCTCCTTGACTCTCTGTAGAGTGCTTGGCTCTGCCCCTTTTGGCTTAATGTCAGCCTGTTTAGCAGGAGATGGATATTAGGCCATGGAATAGTAAACAAGTTGGCGTTGTAAGTTTTTCTATGTGAAACTCAATTAATTTTCAAGAAAGAAGGGAGGTGTTTTAAACACTGATCCTTGAGGGAGAAAACAAAAAAGGCAATTATGGTCTCTTCAAATCCACGTCATTCACTTTAAGGGAGATGAACCAGAAGAGAACGAGTTTGCACCTGAACAACACCTAGTATAGATCTTTAAGTCTTTAAATGAATCTAGTATTCCTTAACTAACCTTGAAACCTGCTTTGGGCCTCACTGGGCTTAGAAATAAGGTTGCTTCTTTTTGCAGAGCTGTTTCCTGGTCACTCCTCGGGAAGATGCATTGAGGGTGCATCTAGGGCATGGGTTATCGACAATAGTTACATTGTTATGGGGAATAGAGAAAAGAGAAACAAGAAAGGAAAGATAAAATGAAAAAGAGTCAAAACAGAAAGCAGATGAGGGAGGAGAGATAAGAGGGGAAAAAATGAAAGAGGTAAGAGAGACACAGGAGAGGACAGAAAAAAGGCAAAGAATAGATGAGAGAAAGGATTGAGGAAAGAGAACAAGGAGACAAAAGGAAAGGGGGGAGAGACCAGAGGAAGAAATAAAGGAGACAAGAGAGAAAGAAAAAAAAGGGAAAAGAGAGGAAGTCGTAGCAAAAAAGGGGAGTAAAGAAGAACAAATAGGAGATACAGATAGGCAAAACCTCTTTACCTATCAACATAAAATCTTCACTGACAAGACTGTGGATCATCTCCATAGTCTACAAATCTCCAGCTTGTAAAAGGGTTATTTCTTACAAGCACATACACATCTTAATACCGTAGCTCTATGTTCGACTGCGCAACAGACATCTTTTAATCAAATGCACATGTGTGATCCTTCATAATGATTTGTTCCTTATTTTTTGAATTTCCCTATTTGATTCTGCTTTCAGAAGCCTTTTCTGTGCTGGCCTTGCTAGAGTTAAAATGAGTTCAATACTTCCATCACCTTGTGTTATAACACTTCTTTTTAATTTCCGATGAAATAATGATTTTCTATTTGTCTCTTCACATGTCTTTGTCTATTTGTCTGCTAATCTTGGTTTATTGAACGGACAAGAGCAAAGTGAGGACTGTTACAAGATAACAGTAATTCTAAAGGAATAATGCGCTTAAAGGGACAGTCTAGTGAGCCTCTCCAACACAGATAACATATTAGGGTGTTTTGTACGTACTTTGATGTGAATTCTTTAAAGCGTATGAGAAAAAATTCCAACTCTGGGCCTGTTTTGGTTCTTTACTGGTGATTTGCAGATTGTCCTGCAGTTAACTGCATGATGTCTCCTGTCTTTACAGGGCGATTGCCTTAACACTAAACAGTAATATTTATTGCTAATGTTTTAACATGTTTTTTTTTTTTTAAATCTCCCCTTTTGGTTATCTCATTTTTTCCCCTTTCTATTTATCGCTCCTCCTCTGTCTCTCTCCCTTTTCTTACTACCTCTCCCCTTTCTTTTATCTATCCCCGCTTTTACTTTGATCCCCCTTTCTCTTTATATCTCCTCTTATTGTTTATCTCATCGTTTCCATTTCACTTTCTCTCTCCTACTATTTCACTTTATCGCTCACTTTTCTCCATGTCTCCCCACTTTCATTATCTCTCCTCCCTCTCATTAACCCTCCTCCTCATTATCTCTGCCCTTTTCTCATCATATCTCATCTCCTCTTTATCTCAAGCTCTCTTGCTGTGCATTCTTGCATTTCCAAGTGTATTGGAAAAAAGTTTTACCTTCTTAATAACAAGTCAAATCCTATTTTAAAAGTTTAGTCGAAGTTTTACAAACTTTTTTTTTTGTATGAAGCTGTTTTCTTTTTCAGCGTTTCCCTAAAACTACAAATAAGTTGATGTTGTGAAATAAATGTTTTTTTACCAATAGAACATGGAATTTGGGAATAGGCCAGTACATTGTTCTAATGAAACTGATAAAGTAGAGCACCATCTGGAGGCCATTTTTCATACTACCGTATTTGCTCGATTATAAGACGACCCTGATTATAAGACGACCCCCCAAAATCTGAATATTAACTTAGGAAAAAAAGAAAAAGCCTGAATATAAGACGACCCTAAAGGAAAAAAGTTTTACCAGTAAATGTTAATTCATGTAAACAATTTTTTTTAAATAAAAGCTATGATTGAGAAAAATATTTTTTTTGTTTTTATTTCCTTGTATTTTCCAACCTGTCCCCCAGTTACGCACATCTGCCCCCAGGCTTGCCACACCAATATGGCACTGTGGCCCATGATATGCCTTTTAACCCTCTATATGCCACTGTGCCCCATGGTATGCCTTTTGACCCCCTATGTGCCACTCTGCCTCCAGAAATGCCTTATACCCCTATATCCCATTCTGGCATTTAGGGGGTTAAAATGCATATTATGGGGCAGAGTGGCATATAGGGAGGTATAAGGCATTCCAGGAGGCAGAGTTGCATTAAGGGAGTTAAAAGGCATTGTATAGAGCACTCTGCCTCCAGAAATGCCTTATACCCCTATATGCCACTCTGGCATTTAGGGGGTTAAAAGGCATATTATGGGGCAGAGTGGCATATAGGGAGGTATAAGGCATTTCAGGAGGCAGAGTGCTCTATTAAATGCCCCCTTAACGCCACTCTGCCTCCTGAAATGCCTTATACCTCCCTATATGCCACTCTGCCCCATAATATGCCTTTTAACCCCCTAAGTGCCAGAGTGGCATACAGGGGTATAAGGCATTCCAGAAATGCCCTATGCCCCCATTTAACACACACACGCACACACACACTTACCGGTGCTTCCAATTTCCTGCTGTATTGCCGGGGCAGCGGGTTGGCCTCTCCTTCCGCTGCAGCCGGAAGGAGGTGGAGTTGGCAGCGGGGGTTTGTCTGCGTCCGTCGCGGATACCTTCCCCGACTGTCAGAGATCTGATCTCTGACAGTCGGGGAAGGTATCCGCGATGGACGGAGACAACCCCCGCTGCTAGCCACACCTCCTTCCGGCTGCAGCGGACATTGTCTACGCGGATCGCGTAGACGTCAACCCGCTGCCCCGGCAATACAGCAGGAAGCACCGGTAAGTGTGTGTGTGTGGGGGGGGGGGAGACAAGAGGATCCAGGTCCCCTGCAGCGGTGCGGGGGATCTGGATCTTAGTCTCCTAATCAGACTCTATTTGAGGTCTGATTAGAAGACGACCCCGATTAGAAGACGAGGGGTATTTTTCAGAGCATTTGCTCTGAAAAAAACCTCGTCTTATAATCGAGCAAATACGGTATATTGGTATGTTAGGGTCTTCAGTTGCTGAGGCTTAGTATTTAATTGTAGTATTTTTTATTGCATAAGTGACACTAGCCCAGTCAAACACAGGAAACTGTGTCCCACAGTATGGCTGTTGGGATGGCTATAACTTCGTTATATGTGCCCCAGAACCTCCACACACTAGTGATAATATTTCTTCTCAGAAACCCATCAGTGTAAATTAAGATTATGTTATGAAGGCAATCGTAAATAATAAATTCGTCAAATATTCATTTAAACAAGAAAATTGGTTTGTATGCAGGAAATCAACTATTAACAGGAAACTTTTATTTTAGAATTCTGTGTTCTTGACGACCAAATACTGCCTTACTGAATTTTGTATAGGGTATTTCTACTGCTCCTTCCTGGTCTGTTATTTTTTGTTACACATTCAAAGAAACCAAGTTAGTTTGATTAAAATCTCCCTGCAGTAAGCTCATGCAGTTTTTGATCTGATACATCGACACATTTAACAATTGTTTAGCATTGTTTCCATTGATTTCCCAACTACTGACTTATGACTGGTCTGTAGTTCACTGAGACTTCCCTGCTACCTTTCAGTCTGGATTTGTCTTTTTTTTTTACATAGGGGAGATCAAGTACAACATCTTCCTCTATAAACACCCATATTTTACAAGTTTCACTGTTTCTTATTTCTAACTGAGGTCCGTTCCCTTTACTTTCCTCTCCACTAATGCTTCTTCTATGGTCTGAGTGCTGCATGCTGTTTGGGTATATGGGTACCATGTCATATGCCAGCTTTGTCCAAAAGCAGGAGCTGCACAGGACACAAGGAAAGAAATGTTTGGAGACATCCGTGCTGGCTGGAGGACAGACCATCATTGGACTATTGTGGCTGTTTAGGGGGTGCTAAAGAACAGATGCCATGAGCCCCTAAAGAAAGCCCAAGCCTGGAGCAGCTGCCCCTTTCGCCTGCATTAGAGACAGTGTTGTATAGGACCTCTCAACAACAAAAGGCATGGGAGAGGGTCGGGTATAGGGTACACAATCAACCTGCTATTGAAGCTCTTCCCAAAGTTTACCACAGTGTGCTAAAAACTGTTTTGTATTTAATACACCAATTTAATCATGACTTGGTTGGGCCACATTGTTTTTAACGGTGTTCCCTAGTTGTTGCTGTCTGAAATATATTTACTTTATTAATGTTTTCCTTTCCTAAGACTCTTTACCTGCCTCTACCCACCACTTGTTCCTGCTCTATTGGGTATTTTTTTTCATGTCTGTCCTGTTTTAATTAAATTGTTGCAACTCAGCATATGTATAAAGAACAATTCTGGGCAACTGTCTGCTGTCCCAAATGGCCAGTCCGACCCTGCTTTAGACCCAGCAGGTGAGCAGCGTCTAGTATGACAACAGTTTAACAAACACTATCTTGATTTTTGTTTATGTGTGGCATATAGAAATACTTTCTTTTTTTTTCTTTCTTTATGGTATATAGATCTTTTCTATTTATCAAATAATGGCAGAAAAACACTAAGATGCCTACTGGCTCCATGACAACCAAAGTTTATAACACAGTTGAATATAATGATTTCTTATTGTGTTGTCAATTAACATCACTTCTCAAACATATGATGCTAGTTAGTCACGTAGAACAATTATAAAACTGACAACCGCACAGTTAAACATTTTAGGAAAACCATAATATTATAAAATGTAGTGTCACTACCTGCTAATAAGATTTTCCCAAACATACATTTTAAATGAGATTCATCATGCCTATTAAATGTACAATAGAGAGCTATCTTATTGATTGCATGAAGTCATTAAAGCCATAACTAAATCTTACAACATTCATTGCTAAAGAGGATTCTATCACGGTGATAAATGATCTGAGATTAAAACAAACGCAGTTAAAGGCACTTATCAAATGTTAAAACATATCCTGCTAATCACTTCCTCCCATTATCTCTTTCTGGGTGTGTGGCGTTAATGATGGTAGCGTACAATGTTTATTGGCAAAGTTCTATATGCTAGTAAACAAGATACCTTTTTTCCGTTACTGGACCCTGAACACATGGAGTGGTTTGCAGGTGGGTTGAACATTTAATCCCAACAGTTACACTATAGATTATTCTTGGAAGACTGGATATGTTGGGTTGACCACACTGGTCATGTTTTGCAGGATAAACAAAAATTTCATACATCGGTGACCAACACATGTAAAGTGCTGCTGTAGACTATGTGGGATGTAAAACTGAGGAATTGGCTTTGGAAGTTACTTTATAAAAGCAATTCACCATCACAAGCAACAAACTTTATAAAAGCAATTCACCATCACAAACAACAAACTTTATAAAAGCAATTCACCATCACAAACAACAAACTTTATAAAAGCAATTCACCATCACAAACTGGTACAAAAGGAGAAGAGGGTCCTGCTGTTGCAAGCTTACAACCTAGTCAACAGCTGATTGGAGGTGAAACAGTAGGAGAAGACTGCCTAGATAGGTATGAGTTGGTTAAATCAGGACAATCTTAAGAGGTTGTTGGCTGAGAGTGTTATGAAGAAAGGTGGTACACTTTTCCTTTTCAGGGAACTTTTGACAATCACGTACGAGGGAGAAAGTATGATAGAATTGGGAAGGGAATTTCATAGAAGGGTACAAAACAGGTGAACTCCTGAATGCCAGGGTAGGAAACTCATTTACTTTTCCAAACAGCTACTTTCCTTTTAACTTTAGTAGTCCAAGTGTTGAAAATGTGCTTTGACAATAAACTAATATATGTTCATGTGTTATGTTGCTTTGTATTTGAGATTGTATGAGGCAATGCATCTAAAAAGTGTGTTGATGCCATTGTTGGAGTTTTCAATCAATGGTGATACCTTTTATTGGGCCGACATAGAAAATATTTTGAGTCCTTTTTCGGACTTTTATGACATCTCATTAAATACATAGACATTAATATGTAGTTGTCCCTCCCCTTCAGCTATAACAGCTTCTACTCTTCTGGGAAGGCTTTCCACAAGAGTTCAAAGTGTTTCCTCTGCCCATTCATCCAATAAAGCATTTGAGAGATGTTTGACGAGAAGGCCTAGCTCACAATCTCCATTCCAGTTCCATCACAAAGGTGTTCGATGGGTTTGAGGTCAGGGCTCTGTGCGGGCCAGTCAATTTCTTGCACACCAGATTCATCCAACCATGTCTTTATGGATCTTGCTTTGTGCGCTGGGGCACAGTCGAGCTGGAATAGAAAAGGGCCTTCCCCAAAATGTCTTTCTATGTCCCCTTCAGGATACCAAAACATTTTGGACAATGCTATGCCTCCAACTTTGTGGAAACAGTTTGGGGAGGTTTTGTGAATTTCTATTTGTCTTCTGTTGATATCACAGATTAGTTACATACACGTTCATTAGTCTGAGAATATTGTAAATATTGTTTACAATTGATAGAAATATTTAATTTAAACTTATGGATGCAGGTATTTTATACTAGTTTACACTTGGACTCAAGGAGTTTTAGCATTTTTCCTATGACTTTGTTCAACTGTAATTTCTGTCTCTCATTTATTGTACCTACACATACCGCATATAGTTTTTTCAGGACAAATAGGGCTTTCTTCTGCAACCATTCTCATTTATATAGACTATAATTTAATATGGTGAATACAAATTAGAAATTTGAAAAGCAAAATTCTCAGTATTGCAGTGGATTTCTTCAACAGAATATGTTCACGTACACACAAAAAAAATCTTCATTTGTAATCAACATTTCTTGGCTATAGCCAAGTCCCACTTACATCATAGTTGCCAACTGTCCCAGGATTTGGGAGCTTGTCTGAAGAAGCATACCTTGTGCTCCCACCACAGGACTTAAAGAAGAAAAAAAGGAGAGGGAAAGGGTAAGAGATTGGGAGAAATAGTGTAGATAGTGAGAAATGGGAAAGATAAAGAGACATGAGAGAGAACATTAGGAGGAGAGATAAAGAGAAAGGAGAGATCCAGTGAGAATGATAGTGTCCATTGCGGAGTCCAGCAACTATGAAAATGTCTGCCATGAACAATGTTTGTACATACCCTTGGATAAAATGAGTGTGTGTCAAAAAAGTGTGTTAGTGTACAATGCTAGACTGTGTGGGTTTTTAGAATGGGTGTGTGGGGGGTGTCAGTGTACAGTGTTAGACTTTGTGTGTGTCGGTGTACAGTTTTCGATTGTATGTGTGTTAGTGTACAGTGTGGTGTGTTGATATACAGTGTTAAAGTAAGTGTGTATGGGGGTGTCAGTGTATAGTGTTAGACTGAGTATGTGTTTGCATATAGCGTTAGAGTGTATGAGCCATGAAGCTGGTGTGCAGAGTGACACGCAAGTAGAAGAAGTATGTTATAAGAAACATATTTACTGTACTGTATTAACGTCCAGTGGATAAAACACCCAAGCAATAAGGAGACTTATATTAAATGTGGCAGAACAGTGGAAACACCATATGAGACCCCCAAAGTTTCGACTATAAACTCTTTTTCGAGGGTGATTTTTCACGTGTCAGGGCCTTAGACCGTGCCTTCAATAACTTTTAGTGGTATCTGTGGCCTTGTCCAATAGAGTTCATTTGTGTCTGTAAGTTGGTGTTGCTGCTGCATAACCGTGATATTTAATTAAATTACTTATTTTTAACTTCTTTAGCATAGAGCCAATCTAATTTTAATGTATAATGTATTATATTAACAAATAATATGCTGGTATTCAATGCTTTGTAATGTCCCTGATTACTTTCCAGGTTATTCTAGGTTATTGTTGGTGGGAACGTGGTGATATAATCTGCCACATAATAACTAGGGTGGTAAATTAAAAAAAGTAATTGATAATTGTGTTGCGAGATTTTTTATTCCACATTTTGGCATATATGATACATATATAGCTCATGTTTAGGATGTTATGCGGTCATTGGAATAAGGACATTTCTCAAAATTTCTATTGATTGATTTACTGCGCTCATGGCTCATTTGAGGCGGTATTTCATATTTCAGTTTTACCTAAGAAAACTATATATTTCTGAAAACTAGACAACACAGGGTATTCATCTAGGGGCATATTGGAATGTTTCATGCAGCAGTTTTCTGCACTAGCATCTTCCAGACTTGCTGGTAAAAAATATAAAATATGCATTAATCGTTTTTTTCTCCAACTGGATATACGTGCAAAACAACCTCATAATATGCAATCAGCAACATCCCCTGATTTGGTATGGTTATGGGACATTACACAGTCTAAATTGGAACACGCACATTGACATTTTTTAAACATGGAATTTTTACTGATCAATTTATTGTCTTATTTGAGGCAGTATGGCGGGCCTATATATTTTTGTGAAAACTGAACAACCCAGAAATATATATGTTTTCCGCATGACTCCTATGATTATATAGTGAGCTAAACATCGTTATATAGTTAGCTGATATGGGGAGAATTGCAAAAAGAACAAGCAGAGGCAAAATAAGTTTATCAGTTTTGTAAAGTACAGATGGTCTTCCTTAGGCAAGCACTTGCCACCAACCAATTCACTCACCTAATCAATTAATTTTTATATCTGGTCATCCTGCCTACATGTCCTATTTGGGCAGTCTTTGAAGTCGGAAAATTACATTTACCCGATGAGACCATATATTTTTGAAAACTAGGCACCCCAAGGTATTTCAGATGTTGGAATTTTAACTCTTTCCACGCACTAATTCAATCAGCAGCCTTTCTCAAAGGTCATGATATTTTGTTCTCCCCAGTCAGTGCTTCTGGCACATTCTGACCCATGGGAAAGTAAAGCCGAGTGGCTCCATCAGCCACTTCTCCCCAAACATACGCACTTAGGCATATACACCACTAAGGCCGCCCCCTGTATTTAATAAAGTGATTTCAAAGTTTGAAATGTGGTATTATAACCATTGCTACCAGTAGAGTGCTCCATATAGCAGGAGCATATATTATTAGTTGGAATAGTATTAATACCACTATTCAAGTGTTGCATTCCTTGGATAAGCATTTAGTTTAACCTATTCACATTAACATTTTCTATGGCATTGTGTAAATGAGGGTGGTCCTTAAGGACAATAACAACAACATGGCTTCAAATCTCACCTCTGCATTTTCATGTGCAGTGGTCAGGCTCTAGTACTGTAAGTACTGCCTTGCAACCAAAACAAATCTCTAGAACCGGACTGGTAGATCCACCAGTGATCATGATCACAAAGGACAAAACCAGTGTTTACTAAGACTGTTTCTTCCTTTTAAATGATAATTACATACACCTCAAGAAAAAGCATCAAAAGAAAAACAATAGGTATCCTTATTAAATGTTTAAGTGTTTTAGCTTGGTAAGGTAGCATAAGCTGGCCCCAAAGCCTGGTTCATCTTGTCTAGTTCTCATTAGTGACTGCATAGCATTTTACTTAAATGGTTGGCAAATCTTGCATGTAGCTTAATAAACCAAGCCTGGGTTCCAGCAAGCCATGGGTCATGCTGCACAAACTAGCAGGCCTGCCCAACTTTTTAGAAGAATGTTAGCATGGCCAATTCAACCATCTCCAGGTGTCCCTTTTCTGGGATGCCCAATGTAGGGTGACAACATGTCCCGGATTGCCCTGGACAGTCCCGCAATGGGACTTCATGTGCTGTGCAGCCTCAGTCCAGGATGATGCATTATCTACAATCCACTGATGATATATAATGGCCAAATATTGCTTTAGTGTTTGTTTTGCTGGCACCTTTCGTTAACCTTTCTCTTAGAAACAATTTCCTGGGTACATGCTGCCACCTGTAGGACTGGAAAGCGGTGCAGTCAATGGAGATACAAGCTCCCAGGGTTATCGCCTCAAGCAGGCAGTTTTCAGGATGGACCCTGTTAGTTGTATGTGTAAAAATGTTGGCAAACACAAGTCGAGAATTCACAAATCTTCAGTCTTAGATGGGCTTTTAGTCACACAAGTGAGAACTGGCTGGAGGTCAATCCCAGAAGGATTTTTTACTGGCTGTCCCTGTATAATTAAATTGGTGAGATTTCAGGAAAGCCACCTCACAGATTGAACAATACATTACGCAGGGCCGACCAGTCCTTTTTGCAGAGGAAGTAGCCAGACATGGCCCTTTATTATAATGTATAGTAAAAGTGCCCCCCAAAACAATCAACGAACATGGAAGTACATTGTAAGTATGTTCATATCTATTATTTAAAGTTGGGGAATAAAGTATAAGTTGCAGCTTCCCATCACGAACATGGTGTGCCGGTTCTCCCGCCGAACGGCCAATCACCGAAAGGAAAGTGCTCCAGTTGAAAGCTATGGGAGCACTTCTCATGCATACACAGAGGGTCTCGTTAGACACCCACTTGAAGCGTTTAAGAACGTACAAGCGGTAAGTATTTAACATGCATGGGGGACACGGCGTAGATTTAAAGGGACCCCTCTACTATCGTATGCATCATGGTGCACAAAATGGTCAGAGCGTCGCTTTATGCAGGCTGCTGTAAACATCTGCAAACACCAGGCTTAGTGAATAAACCCCATGGTTTGTTTGTACGCTTTATTGAAACCTACAGGTTAGTAAACAATGTCTTTAAGACCTTCACTGAATTAGTGATTAGGAATACTTGTGCGTAACTACAAAAAACACACGGCGGCGGCTTATTTAAACGTTCCTCGGACATAATATAACTTCGTTTCCCTCTATGTCACGGCGTAAAACTTTTCAGCTGCGAAATATGTTCCGACATTACAATTACTGGCAGGAATGTTCTATTTGCCAGCAACACGACGTCTTGTTGCTATGGAGAGGTCCTGTAGAACCTAAGCGCCGATCTTTTTCCCCCCTCCCGCGACGATTGGTTGGAACGTTTTGTCCTGGGCGTGGTTTCCACGCTCAGCGCGTGCGCAGTATTACTCCGGTGGTGGGCGGGAATTTGCTTTCCTTACGTCCGCCATCTTGATTCGGTTCCCACCGACCCCTCCCCCTCGTACCCCGTAGCTCGCAGAGTAGGTTAAAGACTTTCCCCGTTTGGGAGTTTAGAGGACCCATTACTGTTACCTATTGTTTAAGTCGTGCTGCGGGTGGCCCGCGACTACAAGGAGGGACTACGCCGCGTCGGTTCGAGTGTGTTGTGATCCAGTCGGTAAGTGATTTATCAACTAAGCATGTGGGGGAGGGAGTCCGAGTTAAGTCAAGGTACGGTAGAGCTTATATGCCGTTGGCGTGAACCGGTCTCATGCTTCTCTCCCCGCCTCGGGCCTCGCTCATTGGTGGAGGCCGTAGCCTGACCGGTTTGATTGGTCGGTGTGGCCGGAAACCAGACTAGATTGGAGGGGGAAGCGGGGGTGACCGGGTACGAATATGGCGCTAGTCTACTATGTAGCGGAGAAGCGGCTGAGAGGAACGTGATTATCTGTCGGTGTGTAGGCAGTCAGACTTCGTGTCACTGCACGCACCGCTTTAGGGTGACACACGCTCCGTTATTAGACCACAGGTTCCATATCTGCTCTGATTCGCATCATCACAAAGGCCTTGTTTATAGAGAGCAGTTCTTAGGTGACCTGCAAATGTGGGGTAGTCGCCATAGGAACCAAAGGATCCTGGCTCGTGATTGGTCCGAGCTGAGCACTTGGCAGGGGGTTTGCGTTTTCTATAAATGACACAGTACTCTTCAGTATGCTATACTAGAGATCAGTGAGCAGAAGCCGTTTGTTAAGAGGCATTCTTTTCTGTCTGTAAGCGGTGATGTATCACCAAACAGGAAAACGTCCTTGCACAAGTTCTATTAAAAGAGGGTGGTAGATAAACGGAACGGCCCCTCAGCAGAAGTGGTAGATGCTGATACAGTGAGGGAATGTAAGCACGCATGGGATAGGCATATGGCTAACCATCTCTTAAGACTTTATATCAGGAAAAATGGGCAGGCTACACGGGCCAGATGGCTTTTATCTGCCATCAAATTCTATCTCAAATGGCCACCATGAAATATTTTTTCCTGCTATGTACAATGACACTTAATAAATAAATAAATGTTAATATATTTTGGGGTTGCTGGTACTTTTCCCGCTGTATATTTTGATTTATTGTAGCGTAATGTTATCTCTGGCGGAGTTGCTGATAATGTCCAGGCCGATACATGAGTGATCGTCCTCGTAGGTGCTGCCGGTATGTGTGCGGTAATAGACATGGCGACCTTTAACGCCTTATATTCCAGTACGCGGACACGTGTTAGAAGTAGAGTAGTACAATTAGCCCTCCTCGCCTGTTGTCTCTGTACGTCAAATTTGTATGTTACATGCTACTTGTTGTGTCCTGTCCACCCCTTGTACAGCGCTACGGAATTTGATGGCGCTATATAAAACAATAAAAATAATCATGGCAAATGTTCCTGTGAATTGGCCAGAATATTAACTGTCACGTTACGGAAAAGAATAATAAACGGGTGTACCGTTCCAGGTGTGTCGCAGGTTCAGTAAAGAACCGTTTGTTGTATCGTCTCCAAATCCATACGTGCATAGAGTCCTAGCCGGTTATTTGCATGTCCCGATACCGTTACAATAACGAAGGTTTTATTTCTTTATAGAGCGCCGTAGGAGGACAGTGTATTGTTTGACAATAAGATTAACACACGTTAAGATATATCGGTACAGAAGGAAAGGAGGTTCCTGGTCTTGTGAGCTTACAGTCTATTAGTGTGTTTAAACACGCTGGGGTGGCGTTGTTCATGGAGGACGTTGGGCAGGGAATATTCGCCGTAAGGGAGCACTTGGAGGACAAATAATGTTCGATCTGTCATGTAGTGCGCATTCTCACCACCTGCCCGACAAAACTATTATTGTTTTATATATAGCTCTGTCGTATGCGCAACCTTACTTCAACTAGATCCCATTCAAAGGCTGAAGAACACACAAACTCAAAGGAGACTCCATGTCCTGCTTGATCATCTGAAGCTTCCCTGAGTCTTAAAGTCTGTCTAAAAACCATTGACGGGTATTTACAGAACCAGCGTCGGTCGCAGTCCACAAGTCGTTGGGGGGGGGGGGGGGTCAGAAAACAGTGATGTTATGCCCACCAGACCCTCAAAAAAAAAAAAAAAATGAAATGCCCAACTGTGTCATTGAGACGGTATCAGCTTTGTCAGGGGAATGACAGCGCATACCTATTCCTGTCTCTTAATCTCCTTACCAAGCCTGCTGTTGAACTGCTGAACTTTGTCAGCCGCGGATCTAAGAGGAAATCATTTAGTTGCCCATCTAGAATTGTGGCAGCGGGTAAGGAATATAATAAGAAGCTGTCTCCGGGTGGAAGAGCATACAGTATGTAGAGCTCACTCGCTAGATTTAGTGCTCATCCACATTGCGTTGGCCTCCAATCCCTGAGACCTCCCCAGAGATGCCGAAAGAAATGTTTACTTTCTAGGCCTTGGCTAGCGTATCGCGCTTCCCTCTAGCATCATAGCGGTTAAATCAACAGCCCCCCTAATGCGTATTGACTTCTGTGGCATCACATGAGCAGGCGCGCTACCTGAGAGGAAGCGGTAGCAGCAGGGAATATGTTCGCTTCTGGCGCACGCAGGGAGCTGCGGGCCAGTCTTAGCTAGCTGTCATAACAAATTAGTCTCCCCTGATTCTAGCAAGCCTTGAGCATATTTGCTTTTGTTTGATCTGAAGTAACAAGACATCATCTGTAACACCCGCCCTGTGCCAGGAGAACCTCCGAGCATGACGTGAAAGTCCGCTAATGACTAACTGGTGGTTTTTTTTTTCTCGCCCCGCCAGATCCATTTTACTACCATAACTTCCATATAAGCGATTATACTTCTACAAATATTTATTTTTAAATGTTTGCACGAAATGAATAAACTTGGATGTTTCTAAAGGCTTTCATTGGGTCGTGTGTACACGGTTGGTTTTTCTTGCGCCTGTAAGAACGCATCTGTTTAACGTCACTGTGTATGTGTGGGAATGCCATCATTGAAAACGTATTGGTGCATGAATGGGGTGTAACATTAAAAAAAAAAAAAAAAAGCGTACATTGCCCGTGTACGGGGTGGTAGAGTATCTCTGGAAGCACTGATAGACCCAGGGTTTCTGTTGCATAAAACCATGTTCTAAGACAATTTCTTGGGGTGAAAGACCATGCACCATGTAGAAAGAAAAGAACAATAGAGGACAGTCTAGTGTTTCTGCCACTGACGAACTTTATTACACATTCTTGCAAAAAAATAAAATAAAATTGGACTATAGTTACAGCCAGGCTAGAGCTGTGATCTGACATGTCTTGCCACTGATTGGCTGCTTACACTGTCAATCATAGCAGGAAAGCCTCACATGCACACTGTGGGGTCTAGAGCCCTAAATACAATGTACATCAACCAAATGCATTGACTGGGGCCGGGTGAAGGGGCAGATGCATTGGGGAGTCTACAGAATGAGGAGCACGAACGTTTGAAGGGATCACTCGGATATATGCGTTACCGTGCGTGCGGTGGCTGGATTGCAGCCTTTATTACTGTTAAAGAGAGAGTTTTCCTAGTAGTGCAATGCAAATTTAAATCTGCTCTGCTTTTGCTAGAGATGCGTTTAAATGAAATCTGTTGGAATTTCTATGCACCCATCTGGCTGTGCCGATTTGTTCTGCAATGCATGCAGGATTTCTCGGGCTTGATCGCTGCTGAACGTTTCAAGTATTTAAAGTGTAATCCCTGCTGGAGCGATAGTGAATAAATGGGTTAGTCATTCAAGGGGCCGTCTCGCTCCGTATTCAGGTCTCTGAGTACAGTTGCTCTCCGTTCTGAAATTGTACGCGCTGGCCAGTCGTTTAGTTCCTTTAGTTAGTCGCAGCGAGCCCTGTGTATCTGTAATCCATGGTCTAACGGTATATAACACCTGGAAATTCTCCGCACTGCCACGTGCATGTAATCCGCAGCTGCGGCAATTACAGCTTCTTGGAAATTCTATGAGTCCAGGGATTTTTGGACTTGTGTCCAAGGTGCGTGTTAGCACGTATGTGTATGTGGACATGTTAGAGTGTGTGCGTAAGTATGTTAGTATGTGTTAATTAGTATTCTGGTGGTGGGGGGTTAACTGCCTCCTGTATTATGTAGCTGGATACTTAATCCCAGCCAGACTTGTCAACCCTCGCGCATGGGGGGAGCGTGACTTAAATCCACACCACGTTATTAGTACTTAACAATACATTCTTTAAAAGCACGTCTGTCAATATCCGTCACTGATTGGCAGCCGCGCAACCCCCCCCCCCCGGCAACGTTTGCTGAGCCAGTGTGGGTGCCGCTAAACACATCTCCTGAGCACAAAATAGCTGAGGAGGGGTGAGGAAAGGGTTAAGTGTGTGTTTATTTCACTGTCGTTGTATAGTTTGTATAGTAAAATGCACGGCGTCGGCGTCCCTTGAAGCGGCAGGGTTTTAGGGACTTTTGGCGTTGGAATTTCATCATCGCTGCCTTGTGCTCGTACCCAGAAATCCTAAAAAAGAAACCAAGCCTGGGGATTCCACATACGAAGCAGCGGCTGTTAATGTGAATTTATTTCACTACGTGCGGGGTTGGATTCTTTTTAGGATATTTAGTGGTCACAGGGCTTGGAAACTCCCCTCACGTGTTTAATAATGTTCAGCTCTTCACACTTTGTTTTGAACACACATCATGCTGCTTTATAAATAAGTAGATTTTTAATCCGCTTGCATATTTTTTTATTTTTTTTTATTATTAATACGGGGCAGACATTTAATTTCTTCTTTCCGCACGTAGCTGTTAATGTTACGGGTTCAAGACAGCATTTAGGTTGGAAGCCCTGACAGCAGGACTACTTCACACCTTCCATCACACATTCTTTATGGTATTCCAACTTAATTACAGAGCGATAGTCTGTTGGCCCTCAATAATTGCTACCGGTTATCCTATGGATGTTATTCGGCTCGGAAATTAGTTTTTTTTGTGTGTGTGTATTTTCTATCTCCGTGCTTATTATTTGTGACTTTACCTTGCTAACCAATTAACGATCTTCTGTGAATAATACCAATCCCGGCCTTAAAGCCCTGTCTGTAATGTTTATGATGTAGATGCGCTTGTGGCTTCTGTAGGAACGAAGAACGCTTCAAACTAGTAGCCCGATTCTGCAAGCTCCTGATTGAATTTGCTACCTTAAGCCAGGGGCTTTGGTTCTTTGTGTCCTGCGAGTTCCCGTGAAAGCGAAGCTTTTGGGATTTAGTGGGAAGAAGTCTTTTCTTTCCCTATTTTGGTGTTGTGTTCAGCAAAGCATAGCTGCCCTGTTAGACTGAGACGCAAATATTTCCACGGCCCCTTAATGCTTTCGAAAGTTGGGGAAGATAAGCGAGAATATCAGGTTTCACCGACAGACATGCTCAGTGAAAACGCTATTTCTGCCTTGTGGTGTGACGATAGAGTATTTATTTAAACCTCCTCAACGTCTTCTTCCACCTGGTACAGGGCAAGTTCGGTTCCTGGGGCGAGCCACAGGTATAATTGGGAGGAGAGCCCGTTGCATTTTGGGTGTCTGCTCTGT
This sequence comes from Sceloporus occidentalis, assembly GCA_023333645.1. Taxonomy (NCBI): domain Eukaryota; kingdom Metazoa; phylum Chordata; class Lepidosauria; order Squamata; family Phrynosomatidae; genus Sceloporus; species Sceloporus occidentalis. The sequence continues at coordinate 13,445,673 of JALMGF010000022.1, read as the reverse complement.
CAAAGGAATATGGTTCCTCGACTCTTTTCATGGGCTGTTGCGAGGAATGTTTGCTTCCAGGAGGTTTCCTGGACATGAAAAGCTTCTTTAAGTGAAGCACATCTGAAGAGGGCAGACTGGTTGGTGAACGTCTCTAGCCACAGTAACAGCGGGATCCAAATAAATGCTTTAATCCTCAAGCTAAAACAAGACTCTGGGGTTATTTTTATTTTTTTTTTTTAAGCAAACCCTTTCATGTCTGGCCAATTTACGAAGCATAATGCAATGCCACTTGCTTAAGGAATTCATATTTGAAATGCTCCTCATAGCTCTCTAGCTCCTGATCACATATTTGCTCCTTGTTACTGTTTAGTTAGGCCATCTCGAATGGGCAGGACAAGTGGTGCTTGTCTGCTGACAAGATATTGGAGATTTAACCCTAGGGCAGTCCGCAAAAGGCTTGCTTCAGTTGGTAATCCTTACATTCCTCCTGTCCCTGCTCGGCCAACAAGTGGACTTTACCAGTGGGCTCCTCCGAGCTCTAAATGGGCTTTTTTTCTAACATTCTACATAGATATTATGACTTCTACTAGTTGTTGTTGTACTCTGTCTTCTTTATTGACCCTGTAGGGATGGCATTTTATAACATTACGTGTCAGGGCCCTCGGTGATTGGCTAATAAAGCTTTGAGCCATCCGTTGGTTTCAATGCTCTACACGTTGCTCTGTGAAACCCAATCCTTGGTCTACACACGAGTTATTGAAGCCCATGCGCACAACAGTAAACGTGGAGCGTGACCGCTCCGTGTAACGGCAATAAGGCCTGCCGGGCCGGGGTTGTGGATAGGAAGAACGCGGCATGGTTGTGTGTCTGCACGGCGTGCTTGTTTGAGCCAAAATTCTTGATTTCATACTATTAATAATAATATTATTATTGTTTTATATAGCGCCATCAAATTCCGTAGTGCTGTACAATGGGTAGACGGGACATAACAAGTAGTATGTAACATAACACATTGACTTACAGAGACAACAGGTGCAATGGCTGGTTTGTGATTGAGTTACACGGTCTTTGGCATCCATTTAAATTGTAGGGTCACCCACATTCCCCCTTTTACAATCACATTAAATCTCCCGTTCATTCATAAACTGGAGTAAAACGCAGCTATACAGTAAGCTTAGTGCGTTATCAATGTCACGAGCGTCTCTTTGTTCCTTTTCATTTAGCTGCATGTCGCTACAAAGCCCAGGAGCCAGGGAGAAATCTCTTCCCCAGTAATGGGTCCAAGAGGCTCTTGTTTATGTTTCTGCCCGGCTCTCTCGCTCTGGTAGGACTCTCGGCAGTGTCTTCCGTAACTGCCAAGTTCTGCACGAGTTCGGCCTCCTTGAATAGTTTGACGACACGGCTAATAAAACCAGGGGCGCGCGTAAAAATTCACCACGGGCGGAAGTGGGGAATGAAACGTACGCCTGTGTCGTGCTCCTTCCGAATGGGTCCCTGTTGAGTGGGAGATCCGGTCCCCTAACGCAGGAGAGAGCGCAGTGAGCTCGGTGCACGGAATAGATTTTTGTGTCTTTTTGCTGTAACCGTTTGGTTTGACCTTGGGTTCCCAGTGACCTTCCTGTAAATACCTGCATTCTGAAACGAAGCGCGGTGTTGTGTATATTCAGGTGTGCATGTTCTGGAGTTAGCTGGTTTCAGGATGCCGAGGCAGCTTAACCCTTTCAGCCGTGAAACCATGCACTGCACATAAGAATCCTACTATACTTAGTTCTTTCTCTTTTTTTTCTTTTTTTTTGCACACTTTTCTTTTTTATTCTAACAGTAATCTGCTTATCTATTTTAATCTAAACTGCCTGTGTTTACATTACCTATTTATTTTTTTTTGCATTTTTTTTTTTTTTTTAATTCATAGTAAATCAACCCTGATTTGGTGTCGGCTCAACTTGGTCTTTGTACTTAAAATGGAAAAAAAGCTATAATTCCCCAAAGAGTTAATGCATTTTGGTGAATGTGAAGTGTCTCGGTGTGACCCTTGTTCATCTCAAGGTAACTTTAAACAGGAAGTGTTACAAGGGGGGTGATTGATAAGATCGTCCACCTATGGCAGCCGTACAGTAGCCTCAAATAACACAGGCTAGCCAATGGGAGCACGGCAGAGGAGGGGCCTGGTGTCATGTAGCAAGCTAGATTGAATGCCTTTGACTGTTAAAGTGGAAGGAGGCTGCAGGATTTTTCATTGGAGACTTGGGAGTTTTTCCCTGAGACAGGGGTCAGCTGAAAGACAAAGAGAAATGGCGAGGAGTTTGTTCAAGAAACGGCTCTTGTCAGCTCGGTCTGTGAAATGGATCACCCACAACCCTTTCCTTCCATGTCCTCATGCCTTTGTCCTTTCTTCTTCCCTCTTTTTTTCCTTTCTCTCTCTCTCTCTCTCTCTCTCTCTCTCTCCCTCTCTCTCTCTCTCTCTCTTTCCCGAGAGGGGGGAGGGTCAGGGAGAGAGAAGCTGAAAGGGAAAAATCTAAATGCTTGAGCTTTCCTGTAGCATCGGGAAATGTGACTCCCTCCTACGTTTCACTTGTGGTGCCGGTAAGTTTTTATTTTGTTTCTTTTTCTTCTGTGTGAAAGTGTGTAACAGTTGATCTCCTTAGAGAATCCCAAGTTTGCACCGACTAGGAAAATGGCCCCCTATACATTCCTGACATACCTTCTGCTGCACCTCTTGCTCCGTCGGATGTGTTTTCTGCCAGACCCATCTTGTGCTGCAGATTTTCATTGATAAGAACGCGTACAAAGTGCTCGGATATATACATGATCTCTCAATGCATATAAGAAATGTTCAGCAGTGTCCTGCATGCGGGGAGGAGGAGGGGGGAGGTCAGATGCTTGTGAACCATTCTGATTATTATCTTGTTTGTCTTTGTTTTCATAGAATAGTGTTAGAATTTCCAGAAATTCATCGGATAGTAATCTAGATTGGTTTTGGGGGTTTTTCCCCTCAATCTGTTTGTTTAGAACCTCTGCAATGCATTTGGGCCGAAGGGCCTTGGTATTCTGACACCATTATGTGAAAGTGTTGATCTAATGGTGTTGTACACAGCGCACAGCTGTTTGGTGACAATGTGTTCGCTGCTGAGCGCTGGTACATTAAGTACGTTGTGCCTGTCTGTGGATTGCTTACTGTTGTCGGAGTGTGTTGTGCTGCTGCAGGCAAATTCATCTTCTGGGGTCTTCTGCCTCGGTCTAAAGAACCAGCCAGTTACCCTTTAAGTCTAACTCGGGAGATTGTAGCTGGGCTAAGAGGTGACTTATTCACGTTTGATTTGCAGATAAGGTATGAAGGTCATTGGAATGTTAGTTGTGCCGGCAATGCTCTGCAGGCCACGATCACAATGCTCTGGTTGGTGTGGGCAACGCGTTCCCACCTGGGGGCTCTCCACATCGGAGGAGAAATCTCCGGTCCACGACCATGTCTTATTCCCTTGCTGCATCTGAGCTCCGTCTCTTGAGTTCGCGCCGCTGGAAACGAGGCCTTCTTCGGCCAGCGTGACCTTGAGAGGCTTGCTGCCTTGGAGTTTAGGAGAATGAAGGACAGACTTTGTTTGTGTGGCCTCAAAGAGTGTAAAAAGCAGCTTAGGAAAGAATGCAGCCGTATCCCACAACACTAGCAAGCGGTGCGTGCTAAATATATGCATGTGTGTTTGGTGAGCTATATCATCCTCTAGTCTGTCCTGAGGCCAACAACTCCTGTTACACATATTTGACATTTAGATCAATGAAGTTTTTTTGTCTTGTTTTTTTTTTTCCCTTCAGTAATGATCACCTAATGACAAAGGATGAAACGGGGGGTTTAAATCTTCTTAATGCAATGCAAATGCTGCAGATAACCGGTGGGGTTAAGCTGACCTTGTGTTACCCGTAACTTCCTTCACCAACTTGTCTCTTGGTTTGTACCTACACAACACAACACAGCACTGGAAATTTCCACTCGTATAACATGTTCAAATCCATTGGCTATTAAAAAAAAAATAAAAAAAATTCCAATAAACTTATCTAACATCTGAATGGCGTCACCCTTGGCCGGTGAACGCCGCGATCCGTTAAGTTTCTATGTTTATTGGTACACACATTGCTGTAACTTTACATGGGTTGGCTATTGGTCACTACTGAACCAGTGCCTACCAGTTCTATGCGCTGGTCCATCGGTACTGAACGATCATTTTAATTCAGAGGGGCTTATTCACTAAGTGTTTCAGCTGCCTGACCTGCTTATTCATCATGAAAGGCCAGCGCTGGTGAGCTGCTGCTAGAGCTTGGATGGGGGCATATAATGTATAGTTAAATTGGTGAGATTTCCAAAGTCTCCTTACCTATTTGCATTATGCATTATGCAGGGCCAGCTCAGGCCTTTATGAGAGAGATTTGCTAGGGATGGCCCGTTATAATGAAAAGTGAAGTGAGGAAGATGCCAACTCTCCTGCTAAGTGCCCCTTTAGTTAATAAACCCCAAAGGAACATTTCATTTCTACACACAGAATTATACGTTTTGTTTTGACCGATCCAGCCTTAGTTTGCTTTGTGGTCACCTTTTTAGCGAAATTGAATTTGGATTTTCATGTTTAGTGTCCGATGCAGCCCGCCTCTGAACAATGCATATTAAAGTTCCTTAGCTGTTGAAATGAACCACCTACCCCTGGGAGAGAGTGCAGCGCTCCCTCAGCGACGGTCACTATTCTTATACTGGCTTTGGCTGCCCTCAACAGCCAATCACAGCCAGGAACATTCTCTCATTGAAATGCATGCGCACAAAAACGTCTTGCTAGTTCCTCTGATCCTGGAGCTGGTTGATAAGTTGCTGTGCGCACGCCCTGCCAAGCAGATGCCCAAAGAACTGGGCCGGCAGGGGCCGAGGGCAAATGCATAGGGGCGGGGAGTTATGATGAATCCCTACATGCATTGGCACGGGGACATACGTGTTAATTTAAAGGGGACACCCAGCCGTCCTATCAAAGTCCAGGTGATGGCTGGATGTCCCTTTACATGAGGCTTGTGCGTTTTTGGCTGTGTTTCCTGATCAGATGTGGAGTGGGAGTATGTTTCACCCGTGTTTTACTTAGTATTATGGGCTTTTAAGTATGACGTGTGTCTGTGCGCACGCCAGAAACAATGTCTAAAAATCGCTGTATCTGGAATGAGCTGTTTTTTTAGTAACTATATTCTGGATGTTTTCCATAAACACGCTTTTATATAGAATTGAATCGAGTCTCTGGGCGCATTTAGAGATCTCGGCATCCACTGCATTTAAAGGGGAAGTCCCATGAGAAAAACCATCTCATTGAGCCCGATATACTGTGCTCTATACACTCATGTAGGTTAATATTGACAGAAATATGCTAATGAAATCCATTTCTCAATAGGCTTTCATTAGCCAGAGTTCATGGCTGGGTAATTAACACCGCGAGTCCATGTCATAAGGATTCAGGCTGTTTGTCAATGGTAACCGAGCTAGAACAAACAAATATGGCCGATACGCAACTAGCTGAATACGTATTACGCAACTCTTCTTTTTTAGTCTGTAAAATTGTGTCAAAGCATATGTGTGCGTGGGTTCTTCTTATTGGAATTAAGACCCCCCCCCCATTGTACGGCGCTACGGAATTGGATGGCGCTATATGAAACAATAATAATTGTCCGCCAACCTTGTGGAAGCTGCACCATGTGAGTTGAACTCTCGTTGAAGTCAAAGGGAACTGATTTTGTCAGGTGGGTTTGTATGGGCAGCAGGAGTGGGAAATCGGAGTACTTAAAGCATAAAAATCACAGCAGCATCCGTCTAGCAGACTGATATGCATTCATTTCGTTCTGGGTACTGGAATTTGCTAGTGTGTTTGGATGCCTTTACGTTTGCAGACATCCAATGCACTGAACAAGGTCCTACTAATCTCATGGAACACTGCTTTCCCACCCTATTCATGGTCTGGCCCTTGGTATCTTTTCCCAAGTACGCCCGGACAGTAATGGTGCGCGGCAATGTGCGTTTCTCTCATCATAGTGCCTTGTGTCTCCCGCCTGTTACAGAACAGGAGAATATTTACGTAACAAACCAACTTGTGTTTAAGTTACGTTTTCAGAGTTGGTGTTCTGTGAAATTAACCTTGGTAGCAATCACCGAATTCAGCTAGTCAACTGCCAAACCATTCCAGTGATACCGTATTTGCTCGATTATAAGACGACCCCCCAAATCTGAATGTTAATTTAGGAAAAAAAGAAAAAGCCTGACTATAAGACGACCCTATAGGAAAAAAGTTTTACCAGTAAATGTTAATTCATCTAAACTATTTTTTTTTTTTAATAAAAGCTATGAATGAGAAAAATATTTTGGTTTTATTTCCTTCTATTTTCCAACCTGCCCCCTAGTTATGCACATCTGCCCCAGAAATGCCTTATATCCCCTATATGTCACTGTGCCTCATGATATGCCTTTTAACCCCCTATGTGCCACTCTGCCTCCAGAAATGCCTTATACCCCTATATGCCACTCTGGCATTTAGAGGGTTAAAAGGCATATTATGGGGAAGAGTGGCATATAGGGAGGTTTAAGGCATTTCAGGAGGCAGAGTGGCGTATAAAAGGTTAAAAGCCATTTCCCAGAGCACTCTGCCTCCAGAAATGCCTTATGCCGCCTATTTAACACTCCCCCGCCCCCCCCCAACTTACCGGTGCTTCTGACTTCCCTGTCGTGTAGCCGGGGCAGCGTGTAGATCCCACGCACTTCCGCTGCAGCCGGATGGAGGTGTGGCTAGCAGCGGGGGTTGTCTGTGTCCATCGCACAGACCTTCCCCGGCTGTCAGAGATCAGAGTTCACCAAACGGTCAGGTGTGTCATAGTAACAACTTTGTATCGCCGATCGAAGCTTCTCATAGAGAGAGAGAGACTATTTTATTTCCCTCGCCACAACATTTTCTTAAGTAGCTGTCTCACCTTTATCAGTTAGCCTACCTCCATCGCTATCACTTTCACTAGTCATTCAAATCAGATGAATAAGTCGGGGGGCCATGCATATTTTTTATATATAAAGGGTCAGTTTAGTGCCCCATGCAGCCGTACCAATGAATGAATCACTGAAGACGCCCAAATCAATGGAGGCTCTTTCTGTGCATGCACACAGGGGTCTCCGGGCTCCTTGAGTATACTGTGCCTGTGCGCTGGTTAGCCGGAGCTGTGTGTTTGACCAAACATGCGACCGAGAGCATGTCCTTCTTTTGCTGTTTATTGCAAGCAATGCATTTTGGATGTAGCTAAAGATAGTGGGACCTTCTTCTCACCAGCAGCAACACAGATAAGTGGATGAAGACGGCTTATCGGTAATTTAATGGTTTAACTAAATGCTGTGTTAGAAACATCTTTCCTGGTACCGCTGCTCGCCCAAGCCCTTCCTCAAAAGCCTTTTTCGGCTGTGTGAAATTATTGACATGAGACACAAGCAGGCGCTGGAAATGCTTCTTACAGGTTTCTGTATTGGTTTAATGTGGCGAAACCTCCCGAGAAAAGAATAAAAGGACATGTCTACTAAGGTGTATTTGCTTACTACACTAGAGAGCACAAGCACGATTCGTTCAAAGCAGATTTAAAGGTGTTCTTCCCGATTAAACGGGTTCTCCCCAACTTTTCTCGATCTTCGTGTTATGTACCAGTGCGGTATGCATGTTACATTATCCTTTCCGGTGGCCAATCTCTGACATCGCAGAAGGGGAGTTACCTTTAAGGTCTTCCAGTTTAACCCGTCCGCACCTCTCAGGACATACCAGTAGGTCCCAACTTGTCTTACCGAACCCATCGTTTGTAATGACACTTGCATCATCACACATCGTGTGACGTCATACACGTGATAGCTGCGTGAGCCCTTTACATTTTTAATGGGGTCCCTTCTGCAAATTTATGGGGTCCTGGAGAATCCTCCCATTTGCATTTGCCCCCGTTCCCTCTTTTCCGTGCATGAGTTGTGTGACCGACTCTCCCCCAGTCGGTTCCAGCACCGGTTCGGTCAACACTACAGGTGGGAAAGCGATCCCCTTGAATTCCAGCAGCCAATCGGAGGCAAGATTGGTCAGCCAGATATTAGGGCGGCTGCTACTCATTTTCGGAGGATGCGTGTTAAAGTACCTGGGACGTTCCTTGTTAGACCTCCACCTGCCACAGCAAATACCTGCAGTGCGGGGGGGGGGGGGGCGCAAATGCATCTGGGACACTTCTGCAGAATCCCCCCCATGGGTTTGCAAGGGGGAAACATCTCAAAAATGTAAGGGGACTTCTATGCATTAAAACACATGTGACGACTGGAGTGCACCTTTCACTAAAGAAACGCCATATGAAATTGGGACTTTTCTTAAAATATCCTAAATGGCCAAATGTTTCTTCTCCCAATTTCCATGACACTACAGCTGTGTAAGATCTCATAATATTTAGATTTGTGGGTTCTGTTGTCTGCTTGTAACATAAGCAGTTAGGAGAAGTGCTTCACATCTGGTTACCTGCCTAATAACTCGCGTGAAATCTTTATATCTGCAAGCAGCGTTCCTAAAATCCCCGGCAGAATCCAAATACCGCATCACTGCGATGGGATCCGCTGTACCGGAGATCTGGTGCTTTGGGGCATCTGAGATCCAAATACAGTTGTAGTTGTTCAAGAGAAAGTTTCACGAGGGAAAAAGTGCATTGAATGCTGTGCTGTATACCAGAGTGCATTTATCTGCAGACACGGAGGCTGCCATTATGGATGGTCATCTGATCGTTTGGACTTCCAGGTGTTCATAAAACAAACAACTCCTGTATAGTGACCTTAAGTGTAATTTCATATACAGTTTCCTTCCTCTGCTCTTAGCTCATCTTCAGACATCATCCAGCTGCAGAAGGATTGATCGGTGAGGATTTTGAACCATGAAGCTTATATTTTGGGTCCATTTTTCACATTGGTGGCTTGTTTCTGTGATTAAAGATTGGATTCAGCATGTTTGGGAATGTTTCCACCAGTTTTACTTCGCAGAGAATGAATGGCAGCTATTTGACATCTCGGCTGCAAAACTTCCCCACAGCATCTGTGCCATACGTAAGAACATAGATGGAACTCGCTGCCTAGGTCTCACCCTTGACTCTGACCCCTCTCACGCGCCACATTCAGTCTCTCAAAAACGGTCGCCTTCAACTTAAACACTGCCCACCAAGATCCATGACTTCATTATCTCCTGCTTTGATTATTGTAACCATGTCTTACCCGTCTCGCCTCTCTACAATCCACCATGCATGCTCTTCCTCTCCCATCGCTTCACTAACGTCTCTCCCCTCTGTCAGTCACTGGCTGCCTGTGCGCTTCAGCATTCATTTCAAAATCCTCACTCTTACTTTCAAAGCCCTTCACTGCGGTTCCCCTCCCTACATCTCCTCGCTCATCTCTAAATACACACCTAACCGGTCTCTCCGCTCATCCGATGATCTCCTTCTATCCTCTACTTTGTCTTCTAGCTCTCATGCCAGCTTACATTTCTCAAGGGCTGCCCCTATCCTCTGGAATGCTCTCCCCCGGCCTATCCAGTCTATCCGTCTCTCAAGACCCACTTCTTTAAGGACGCTTACGGCATTACACATTAACCCCGTCCCGTATTCCTTTAGCTCACCTTTCCTAATTCCTCTCCTACAATACTCATACTAGTTTTGCTGCTCCATCCCCAACAACTGCACTTTTACCTCTTTTATAATACACCCTCACTCCCTCTAGATTGTAAGCTCTTTGAGCAGGACTCTCCTCGCCTGTAGTTTCTGTAAGTCAAATTATTTTAGATACTACTTATGTCCTGTCCACTCGTTGTACAGCACTATGGAATATGATGGTGCTTTATAAAACAATAAATAATTTGTATGTGGGAGAATGACATATATTTGTAAGCACAGAGATCATACATAATTGGGAAAGACCCTTCCCACTAAATGCACTGATTTATTTGAATGCAGATAAAAGCCATTATTCATTGTCATAATGGCAAAACCTTTTTTTAGTTAGAATACTTATTCGGCTATAGATTCGCTAGCAAAATGTATAGGTGAAGTTGGGGTTTTGGTCCCTTCGGTCCACTGTAAATGGAATCCTGTCTTCATATAATGAATATAATCTTGATGTAGCTTCTGCCGCTCCGCTCCTCCTCGGTGTATGTGGAAGGAAAGTGCTTCCATTAATATCACTGGGAGTCTGAAGCTGCCAGGCAGTCAATAGATCGCCTGCATGGAGGGGTCTTTGGCTGAACACGTCTTCTACATGCAAAAAAGCATGGTGGTGGGGAAAGGAGCAAATTAAATAAAACAGGGAGGATTCTGCAGAAGCCCCCTGCATTTCTAAAAAACGTAAAGGGCCCTCAGCCATCAAATGCTATCAAGGACGTATGATGACCGGAGGGTCCCTTTTTATCATAAACATTTGTCACCTTTTGGAACAATATAGAATTTGCGCCCTCTGCTGACAGAGAACCAAAATAATTGTTTCCATTTAGTGAATGGTCTTATTTTTAGGGCTGAAACAACTAATCGATAATGAAAATCAACAATTTTCATTATCGATTAGTCGAATTGATTTTTATCGATTATAAAAAGAGGTTTTTTTTCAGAGCGAATGCTCTGAAAAACTCCTCTCCTTATATAACCCGATCTCTGTTTGAGGTCGGATTATAATACTAGAATCCAGATCCCCCGCAACGCTGCAGGGGACCTGGATTCTCCTCACTGTCGGCCAGTCTCTCACTTCCGTCTCTCTCCCCCCTCCCATACACCCCTCTGACTCCTCCCCCCTCCCATACATCACTCTGCCTCTCTCCCGACTCCCTGGTGCTTTGTGAACCTACGTTACTGACAGGCACTTTCACTGCAGCTTCATAGAAGCCTCAGCGTAAGTGAAGGGCAGTAACGGAGGCTGTCTGTGCGCATCGTACAGACCCCCACCGGCTGACAGAGAATCATCCTCTCTGTCAGCCGGTGGGGGTCTGCATCGCACAGACAGCCTCCGTTACTGCCCTTCACTTACGCTGAGGCTTCTATGAAGCTGCAGTGAAAGTGCCTGTCAGCAACGGAGCCGGGTAGAGAGGCAGAGTGGTGTATTGGAGGGGGGAGGAGTCAGAGGGGTGTATGGGAGCCACCCTCCCATACTCCACTCTTGCTCCTCCCCCTCCCATACGTCACTTTGCCTCTACCCGGCTCCCTGGTGTCTTCTGAACCTCTGTTGCTGACAGGAGGCAGAGTGGAGTATGGGAGGGGGGATGAGGCAGAGTGGAGTATGGGAGGGGGGAGGAGCCAATGTGGTGTATGGGAGGGGTAGGAGCCAGAGTGGAGTATGGGGGAGGGGCCAGAGTGGAGTATGGGAGGGGGAGGAGCCAGAGTGGAGTATGGGTGAGTTATAGTGGTGTATGGGGGGGGTATTATGAATTTCAGGGCATATAGGGGGTATAAGGCATATCAGGGGGGCATAAAACATATCTGGTGGTAAAAGGTATATCAGGGGGCTCAGTTGCATATCACTGGCATATAAGGAGTATAAGGCATATCGGGGGGGCACAGTGGCATATCGGGGGGGCACAGTGGAATCTCTGGCATATATGGGGCAGAGTGGCAAGCTGGGGGTCAGATGTGCATAACTGGGGGCAGTTTGGTAAATAAAAGAAAATATAAACAAGGCTTTTTTCTCATAGTTTTTATTAAATATGAAAAATAGTTAACATATGAATTAATATTTACTAATAACTTTGTATTAAAACCTAGTTTGAGAAACACTGTGTTTGGGTTCTTGTAGCTTTTATTATTATGTCAGTAAAATAAGAAGGTGAATAACGAGAGGCCATTGCAATAAAGAGATGAAAGTGTAAATTGTAAGTTTTTTATTACATTATTGTACATTTAAAAAAAATTGCATTTTTTTTAATCCGATTAATCGAAAAAATAATCGGCCAACTAATCGATTATTAAAATAATCGTTAGTTGCAGCCCTACTTATTTTATTATTAAGTTTCTCCTTTTCTACTCTTGAAAGTAATAACTGAATCTATATATCCCATACCTCGGTTTTCCTTTCCTCTGACCCATGTAGTCTGTGACGTCAATGAGTGATGAAAGTCCTTGTGTATTGTAATTGTATTGCGCAATGCTGGCCTTGCCAATGATACGTAAGGAGGCAATGTTTTGTTCTCATCAGCGTATCCCTCATTAAATGGACACTATAGCCGTTATAGGCACTTTAATGCATAGAATAGCCGAGGGGTTCCTTTAAATTTTCATCTGGTTCTAAATTGCAAATTTCCCACATCCGCGTCTGCCTCCGGATCCTTGTCTTGGAGTCTCCTGCCGCAAAGTGTGCTCACCGCCAGTCACCTTCATTGGTGCCTCCTCAAGGGCTGCAGGCTTCTAATGAGAGCCCCATGCACATTCTTCTACCGGTGTAATGAATGCGCGTTAAAGTACTTCGCACATTAAGGTAACCGCTTGCTGATTTTAGGATGCAAGTGTTGCTTATATGTGTGGCACCAACAAAGCGTGTCCTTAAAGACCAGGGTACCACCGGTTGGCAGCTCAGTGTTTTGGTGGCATCACTCTAGTACAGAGAAGTTATTCAGGCCTTCTAAGGGAAGGTGCATTTAAGTGCCGATTCAGAAGAGCGTTCCCGGTTAAATCTGCACGCTGGGGGCTGCCGCATCCGACTTGCCTTGCGTTCCACGTGGGAGCAGGCAGCAGAACGTATGTGTATGATGGACACATCTCAAGCCAACCAAGCAGCGTGGCAGCAGGGAAAGAGACAAATGCGTAATACTCTCACGCAAGGGGGACCACAAAAAAGGGGTTTGCTTAAAAGTGCCTATGATGGTTAGTTGGTCCAGCCAACCTATATTGAAAGATAACGTCAGGACCGGAAGTTGAGCGGATGTCCAGGTTGTGTCATGCGAGGCTACGGTTGCTTTTTAAGTTAACTGTCTCCAAAACAGTTACGCTGTTTATAAGCCGACGAGTCCAACTAATGGTTCTATGAAGGCGGCCGTTGTGATTCATGTACAATGACCGGAGCAGAAGGTACGGCCGTCTGCGGCTAAATGATTTCCGGCCGTTTCTTATTCTCAATTGATTTGGCTCTTTCTCGTATCGGCTCGATTTCCTATCTCCTCGGGAATCGGCGTTTCAGCCAGAACAAATGTGCCTCTTACGAGTGTTTTCTGCTCTTTCGCCACACGTGTATAAGCAGGGCTCCTTTTATTTCCATCTATAATTGGCTGTCAGACGCGCGGTTGAGCAACGCTGTCGAATGTTTGGGGTCCTGAGGTTCTCTTATGCAGGTCGGAGATCACAGAATCCAAAACTCGCAGAGTGGAGCCAGATTTAGCTGCACGCCATCTCTGATCGGCGGCGGCGAGTGCGTTTGGCGTGTGTCACAAGCTGTTTAAAGGTTTCGTTAATGCTTTAAGGAGGACATACGAGGTATTTTTAGAATCTGACAAATTGCGTCCTCGTTACTGGTTCCTGGCTGAGTTAGTAGCTGTAAATAACACTGAGAAGGATTGCATAAATTAAGTTTTGCCTTGGATGCGAATGCCATATTGTGTGCTAGTGATACTTAAAGGAAGAGTGTGCACGGAGGCCCATATAATGAATTTAACCCCTTCACGGCAAAGCCTGTACATGTACGGGCTCACGATGCGTTGTCTTTAATGGGTTTAAGGACAACCTGTTCATGCCCGTGGTCTTTAATTAGTCAGACCAGGTGATTAAGACCGAGCCGTTCCATTATTTACCGCAGGCAGTACGGTGAAAGGTCAGGATGTTTGTGTTGTAGTTTGTGCTACCGGAACAGAACTGGAGCGCGTACGGATGGCTAATACTCAGCTGTCTATTATGCTAAGGCTAGCACTATTTCAGAAAGAAACTTGTACATTAGCTTTAAAAACTAGTAGTAAATCTTTGGTGGGTTTTTTCTGTATGCTTCTTGCACATGCTCAGTAGGCATTCCATCCTAGCCAATGTGACGCTGTACACTAGCCCTGAGCGTTCTGCGTGTAGATCTGTGGCTCTTGCCGCTGGGGGCCGGGCGGTAGGGACTTTGATTTCTCAAACAGGCCCTTCTTTCTGTATTTCAATATGACCTTTGTGTGATGCCTTCTGCTGGCCTACTTTTTTTTTTTTGTTTCCTGTCTCGGTGAGTAGATTTTTCCACCCTGAATATAGCATAAAAAAACAAAAAAAACCACCGACATAAAGAACCGTAAAATGATTTGGATTTTCTTTTAACTCTCGGCTTGTTGCATCACACAGCACTGTTTTTCAGCCAGCTATATAACATTTTAAGTGTAATTCATGGCTGGAAAATGGGACGTGCCAAGTAATCCCATATACAGAGGCTTGCCAGATTATTGCTACTGTCTACTGCAAATGTATACATGTTCTAGTAAAATCAGGCTAGTGATAACACTTAAGGCTTTATTTTTAATTAATTTTTTTTTTTTTTTTTTTTAATACCCTCCCCTTGTTGTCTGCATTTTAATTTTAAAGTATACGTTAAAAAAAGGAATGGAAAAGGAACTTTGCCATCAGAGCTTCCTTTTCCTCCGTTCCTCGCATGTGAAGAAGAAGATGCTTTCTGAATGATTCCTTTGTTACCGTCTTCTAGCGCATCGCAGGCGTGCCTTGACAGCAGTTAGAATTGCATACCTTTCAGCAGATTTTCTTAACTTCTATGTATTGTTTATTTTCCTTGTAGGTGTAAACATGTCCACAGATGGGGGATTTGGCGGTGGCAGCAGTGATGCTCAGCAGAGCCTGCAGTCGTTCTGGCCAAGGGTCATGGACGACATTCGCAATCTAACAGTGGTGAGTAGCTCGTGTTGTTATGGTGGTGGTTGTAAAGAAATTGATCCAATTGTTGGCTACAAAGATTAATGCAACTGATTGAACGCTATATAGTTGGTACATTTTATAATGGTGTATTAGATACAAAGATTTAATCTAACGTTCTGGCCACTTTAATATAAATTACCGAATTGATGGTACATTTTTTGTGTCTTCCCAGAAGGATTTCAGAGTTCAGGAGCTACCTCTCGCCCGCATCAAAAAAATCATGAAACTCGATGAAGACGTAAAGGTAAAATACATAAAACCCGAAATGCTGATTTTTTTTACGTCTCTATCCAAAACCCTTTGCATTGACAAATGTATGTGAGTCGTGCCTGTTCATTATAAAATGTGTGTTCAGGGCATCAGGATTGGGGAGTGTATTGTACAAATGCTTCTCAAGCTCGGCTCGGGAGTTGCAGAACTTTTTAAGCCAGTAGAATCGTTGACTTCCCCTGCTGGGCGTTCGGTGTTGGACCGAATAGTTCCGAGAAGATAACTTCGCATTGCTGTCAGGCCTCATCTCCGTGTTGTGGCTCTGTCTCCCCTGTTTCAGATGATCAGCGCTGAGGCTCCGGTTCTTTTCGCCAAAGCTGCTCAGATTTTTATAACCGAACTAACCCTGCGTGCCTGGATCCACACAGAAGACAACAAGAGGAGAACGCTGCAGGTAAATACATCGGCTGTCTCCGCGGCTGTTCATCGCAGTAGCGGTGTCCGCAGATTAACTGTCCATTCATGCTTTTACTAGTTAGTGGTTTGGATTAGGGATAGAAACAGATTCTCAGTTACATCTAAACCGCATCATCAAAAGGTTTCATTGTTTCCCCTTGGTGAAACATTGCAACATTTCAGAGATATGTATATAAATACAGATAAAGTAAATTTCCCCACCTGTAGTAAAGGATTGTAATCATGCTTTTTTGATGGTGTGGTAAAAGGCATGTATGTTTAAGTTCGTATTGGCTTAAGACGGTGGTAGTCTGGGACGCTAATATAAAGCTTCGCACCAAGGGAGATGAATTCTCATGTGACATGCATTACTATGCTTACAGTCAGTTTTGTTGTTTGAGATAATATTAAGGTATTGCGTTGCTATTTGCTTTAATGCTACAGTCTTTCATATACAGTATATTTTAAAGGATTGCTTGATTCGTTCTTCCTGACTTTTTTCTTCTCTCATTCCAGCGTAATGACATTGCAATGGCCATCACAAAGTTCGATCAGTTTGATTTCCTAATTGACATTGTTCCTAGGGATGAATTAAAACCTCCAAAGCGGCAGGTATGTGCACCATATGCTAGAAAGAAAATGGCTACTAGATTGGCCGATATTTTGTGGCCCGCCATCGAGCTGTGAGGCCCTGTATAATTTTAAGTACCCCGTGGAGCAGATTATTTATCACAGAGAAGTCCAGTAGAAACTCTGTGGAAAGGTGGCTTAATACCTCTTGTATCAATCTAGTAGGAATCGCATAAACCAATCTTTATTTTGTTACATAGCTCTTTTGTTTTTTTTAAACTCCATCTAGCTCATACATGTTCTGGTGGTCTGTCTCTGTAAACATCCTTGACTGGAAGCTGTGAAACTGTTAAAGGAGCTTTCAGTCGGATGTTTACAGCTGCTGGCTACTACACTCCTCTTTACGAGATCTGGTTTCAGGGTTAAGAGATCGCCCCGGCCCTAGCTGGGTTTCCGCCAGAGTCCCTGGACAGTCCGGTTGCATCACCGTTAGACATCTCCGAATGTTTCCTGGCATCCCCTTCACGATGGGACATCTGCCCAGAGCTCAGAGGAGGTGCCTATCCCAAGTATAAGTACTCTTACCCACTCCGGACCCTCTTCGGGCCGGTATTTAATTGAGCCAGGGAGCGTGATTCCCCTGAAAGGGGAGCTGATGACATTCACTCGTTAAGCCCGTGTGTGTGTGTCTGTGTGTGTCTGTGTCTGTGCCTGTATGGAGAAATGGAACGTGACTGTTATGTGCTTGAATACGCGTAGATTCACATTTTAAAGTTTGTCTCTAGAGGGGTGCAGTCAGTGCTGCAGAGCTCCCTGTTATTATGCTTTTTTTAAATCTAAATATGTACTGAGACATGTAAATATACACAAGAACAGTGTGAATAGTCCAAATCGTAAGTAATTAAGAGTTGATTCCGCCAGACAAATTTCGCATGGATTTGGGAAATATTACGTTTCTAGTGCAGCGTGACACCAGTGTTATTCCTTCCCGGAGCCAGACACAGCTTTGCTTCCCCCACCTGTGGAAAGGATATTGCAGATAAGCAAGAAGCACCGAAAAGAGAAAAATCACAATCGGAAGCATTATGAGGAAGGTTTGGGTTCCTGCCAGCCACGGATGCACGGCTGGCAGGTAAAGGTTTCATGCGTCCTTTGTTTCGCCTTCACAAAGAGCACGTTCATACCTTCTGTAGGAGGCGAAAGCCGCGCATGCACGTTTCGATGATGGCCGTGATGCAGTGATTGTAAACATCCTACACTCTCAGCTGTGAACATAAGGTGGCTGGGAGCAGGGTGTTTACTCCCTCTGCCATGGAGTAGCTGGCACACCAGGTTCCAGGAAAAAGCGAAGATACTTAGTGATGTACCTGGTTGTAGTCGGCACAGCGTCACATCCGAGAACCGGGTTTGTTCTTCGTGAAACAACTTCTTTGCAGCCGCTGTTTTCCTTTAGCCTGTGCTGAGATTGCCAGCATTGAAATATGGAAATTGTAATATCCTCCACCATATTAAATGAACACTGAGCCAAATTTACAATGTTATAGTCTTCTTGTTATGGGAAAGGGCTGGTGTCGGCACGTACGTACACACATTCTGATCCGTGACTTGCTTTGTAAGTAGTATTTGACTTCAGTCAATAAATGGCAAAGCAGGCCGGGGCAGATGCCGATGGGGCTAAAGAAACGTCTAGTGTTTGTGAGTTACAGCAATGTGATCTGTTTCGCCTCCGCACAGGAAGAGGTACGACAAGCCGTGACCCCGGCGGAACCCGTCCAGTACTATTTCACTCTGGCCCAGCAGCCAGCTGTGCAAGTCCAAGGACAGACGGCTGGACAGCAGACTACATCCTCTACCACCACACTCCAGCCTGGCCAGATTATAATCGCCCAGCCACAGCAAGGACAGGTTAGCCAAATATCGTACTGACGCATACACGATACATGTGATAAATCCCAGAGGAGGGTATTATCACTCAACCGTCTTAAGCTTCCAGCCCTATTAATAGAGTACTGCATTTGTATCGTGCTTTCTGCTAGCCAATTTACCACGCTTAGAACAGTTGAACATTTTTCTGGCCCTCCTTGACAAATCCACCAAAAACTAGTATTTTTTTTGTTGTTGTTGTTGCAAAAGCTGTTACTGCCAGCGTGATTTTAAGCCCCGTTTCCCACCTTGTTGTTTTGCAGAGTACGCCGGTCACTATGCAGGTTGGCGAGGGACAGCAAGTGCAGATAGTGCAAGCCCAGCCGCAGGGACAAGGCCAGCAAGGACAGAGTGGAGCGGGACAGACGATGCAGGTCATGCAGCAGATCATCACCAACACAGGAGAGATCCAACAGATACCGGTGAGCACCTTCTTACTTCTCATCTCAAAGCTTAGCAGGAAAATAATTCTCTTCTATTTTTCAGCCTAACAAATTGTAGCTGGAATCTATCTGGTGTTTCTGGTGTATTATTTAAAATATATACATAAAATACAATGCTGTATACAGTCATGTAGCTTCACATTGACAAAAACCTGGCTTTTGTCATTTTGTTCCAAAAAACTTCCTTTTAGCTGCAGATCTTGAGGCTGCCATCGTTGTCAGACGTGTATTATGTATTGGATGACGTTACCTGCTCAAATGCCACACTGAGCTGAACGTTTTGAGTTGAACATTTTCCTTTATATGCTCGATATGGGAATTTAAACATGCGTGGTATAGGTATAAAGCTATCCTGAATCTAAGACTAGATCTGTGACTGATTAAGACCCTAGTCTTGGTACATTGGGCCTCGGTAACATACACATAGCAGGTGTGCAGATGTCTGAAAACACACGCTAATGCTAGAAAAATAACTTGCTTCTGGTAGTAGTGCTAAGGAATGTTGGCTCTTGGTGTGATTTATACCAAACATCTGTTTTCAAGGTACAACTCAACACAGGACAGCTGCAGTACATACGCCTGGCCCAGCCGGTTTCCGGAACACAGGTTGTGCAGGGACAGATCCAGACCCTAACAGCCAATGCACAACAGGTACGTATATTCCAAACGGTGATTCCTTGCGAAGGCAGTACACTGTAGGCAGCATGTGCACCCGTTGTGCATCTGCAATACTGAGCATTCTCCTGAGATGGCATCTAGTATCCTATGATGGATCCAGTCGACCATTGGACTTATTTGTCTTAATTACATTTGCCTGCCACTGAGTGCGGAAGGTAGCCCCCTGTTTTGGGCCAGTGATGAATGTGGGTTTTTACCGAGGTACATATGGTGGGAAAATGCTGGGTGAATGTTGTATAATTCAGAGCTTTGCTAAATATGAAAGGCTAGCAGCATAACTCACGAGAACGTCTTACCCAGATCTCCATCTTTCTTTTAGATCACACAGGCAGATGTCCAGCAAGGGCAGCAACAGTTCAGCCAGTTCACAGACGGACAGGTAAGACCTAAAGTAGATTGTAATGGTTGGGCCACTCTGTTTGACTTGTCGTTTGAGTAAATCTGATGTTTTATTTCCAGCAATTGTACCAGATCCAGCAAGTCACTATGCCTGCCGGGCAGGACCTCACCCAGCCTCTCTTCATCCAGTCAACTGGCCAGGCCACCGATGGACAGGCTACTCAGGTCACCACAGACTGACAACATGGACAAGGGGACAAAGGGAAATCCAGCACAGACACCCATGAACACCTATACGCACCTGCCCACGTGTGTTAACGTTCACAAACAGGTGTATTGCTGGCTCTGTTTGGAATGAAAGGGCACCTAGTCTACAATTCATGCTTGGCTCCAGTCAGTCTGCAGGGTAAAAATAAATAAATATCAACCTATGAAGAGGCCGGATATAATTTGAGCACACCCAGCAGAGGGATTGTAAACACACCGCTAATGAGTAGATTTCCCCATCTTGTAGTGCAGAAAACAAAAAGCTTTCCCTCATCCGGTTGCTGTCCGGTATATTATCATGTGCCCTGGAGCATCTGAAGACTACAAAGTCCTTTTGAAATCCAAAGCCACGCCATCTCTCTGAAAAGTTTTTATTGAGATATGATTTCAGCCAGGTTGTTGTCAACTATCTTTTTTTTTTTTTTTTTTTGCCTGTGGGATTCCACATCCCACCCCCTTGCAAGACCCACAAAGTACAGTCAAATATTGTAGATGTTTGTTCTAACCCAGTCTAGATGGCAGATTTTACCTTTCCTTCCATAAGTCGCACATACCTGCCACGATTCCTAGACCTGCATTGCCAGAAATAATATACATCCTGTATTACTGCCAAGGTGAAAATTGTGTCTCTTTCCATTTGTCTGATGGGAGCCAAGATAGGCTTTTGAGTACATACGGGAGGAATGATATTGGGATTTTTTTTTTTTGTTGGGATTTTTTTTTTTATTATTATATATATATTTTTCATTTTTCATCTTTTTTTGTTTTTAAGTATTGCGTTAGTCTGCGTCAATTGCATGTATGAAAACTACACAGACAGCAATAAACAAACCTTTTTAGATATGCATGATTTTATTTTCTTCTTATACCACATTAAAAAGGTAGCATGCACAATGTACAGAGCTGTTATCATTAAGGTGTTATTTGGGGGGTTCCTTACAACAAATACGTGTTGATTTTGGCCAAAAGCAACAATGTTAACATCGTATGTTTGTGGATCTTCCCATTATTTCTCGAAGATGCTTGTCTCATGGGTATTATGTTTCTTTGGGAAGTAACGTAATTGCTGGGGGAAGCTCACAGATGGGACGTATTCACTGCAGTAGAAATTTAAACTTTACTATTTATTACGAAGGGCCAACACTGCCAAGTTTCTCCAGGACTATTGCTGAGCTTGCCCTGCATAAAGCATAATTTAACACGTGAGCAGAATGGAGCAATCACACTGATTTAACTATACATTATACAGGACCAACCAAGATCTTCCTGCTGTAGAGGTGTATTGGGCATGGACCTTTTATAATTTACAGTGAAACCAACTACAAACCATATACAGACTCCTCCTTTAGTGAACAAACCCCAGTGTTATTACTAGTTTGATGCGAAACAAATGAAATTGTCAATTGTCATTGTGATTTACAAAAATATTTTTTTAATGAACCTTCAATAAGTGGAAGAAAAACATTACTTATCTAATTACACAGCTCGTAGTCTGTGCGCATCTCAAGGCCAGCCTCACCACTTTCATTGAAGGTGCAACCCAGTGGGCTGCTTCTGCCGTAATATCTTAGACGGTTTCAAGAAAATCGCCTCCCCCATGGAACTTGACATTCTGAGTGACCAGTTGCGCTCCAAACGCAGGAGAAACTTCCTAAGGTTGGTCATTCATCATACTTCCTCGGGTCATTGAGTTGAAACCACATCTGTCCTGCAAATTCATGTGACGTTGGTTTTGTATCAACACATGGCCACGCTTACTCTGAACTGTCAAGGTTATTCTGTACAGGGAAAATCAGGGTTTTTAAGATGTGTCAATAAAGACTACTTTTGTGTAAAAAAAATTGTCTTTTTTACGCGTTTCCTTCAGGAAGCTTGGTGTACGAAATTAATATGTACTTATGTGATTTTAAGTTAAAAGCTCAAGGAGTTTTGCTTAACTACATTGTTGGCAATGGTGGAAAATGCCAGAGTAATACCAAAGGGTATGTAGCGCCATCCTTCCCCCTTCCCATGTTCTTGGTCTCCATCAGAAGAGAAGAGCTGCTAAAGTATAGTATTCAAGGGTATGTAGGAGCCAAAAGGTCAACCCACACCCCCTCCAAAAAAGACTTTAGGGACATAGCCCTACTGTGTGGCATTTTAAGTGTGCAGTATTGTGGATAAACTCAAGCAAGTGTGCCACAGTTACAAAAATAAAAAAGTGCCGTTATGGCCTCGGCCCACGGCTGTTATAAAGATGTAGCCATCGCTGATCGGCCGTGAGCTGAACCAGTGTGGCAAAGGCAAAACATTCCAAGGAAAGGTCAAAGTGCTTAAAATTTACTGATGTTACTGAGCTTCATCAGATTCTCTTGCAACAAGCATGCGAAGCTTTGTTGAGTCATATGCTGGGAGGCAGGCCTTGGTACACTTGGCAGACACAATGAAAGCAAATTGTTCACTTGTGTAAGATCTGGATAATACTGGTTGTGGAGAAGTTAAACGGTGGTTATGGATGCAGGAGCTAGAGTGTTGAGAATGTAATGCTTGAGAATTAAGATACCCGTGTAGAAGATTACTTATTTTCAATGAGTTCTGTTTAAAATGCATGTTGGTAATCCATGAAGGGGTTTCTACAATTATGGTCAACATCACTGGCACTCGTGAATATTTTGAATATCATGTACAATATCTTAATTGGAAATGGACATACTTTGTACTGTCAGAATAATTGAATGGGATGTCCAGCAGTATTCAACAAAAGATGCACTTTCAGCAGACTTGTAGTGACTTACAGAAGAAACCTAAAATATGACCTGGACAGCATTAAAGGTAACCTACCATAATACCATACTTGATTACACAATCCTTTGCAACGCCAGCCTCCAAATGTTTCTTGGAGTTGTCTATAAGCTTCTTGCCCCCCCCCCTCCCCCCCTCTGTCTGCTGACAGTTACTCCTGCTCTTCAGTTGCAGTTTTGCTTGTGAATGTTTGCAAGATCCCTAATCCCAATGGCCGTGCGGTATATGGTACAGGTTCTCAACGGGTCGGAGACTAAATTTTCCTCTTTGTCACCACACTCCAGGAGTTTCCTGGCAATTCCATGAACAACAAACTTCTTAATAGCATTACAAACTGTTGAAACCGGTATAAGGTCTTTGGAGATGGCCTCTCAGACAGATCTCTTGGTTTCACCATTGTGAAGAAAATGGAAAAGGTGATAAAAGTGGACTTTTAAGCATTAAAGCCAGTGGATTGATTCAAGCCATGTTTTTGTTTTTATACTTTAACCTCCCATTTCTTTTTTAGTTGATATTGTATCCCCTCCCCTCTGTCTGACCACCACCTTATATCCTTTTCTCCAGTGCTAGCCCCTAACAAAACAAACTTACAGCGCTCACCTCATATTTGTAGGCCATTACCAGACAATACCATTACCCAACTGTCAGCCTCACTTGAACCTCTCTTACCTTCCATGTTAACCCTTTCCTGCCCAGACACAGGAAAGAAGTGCTGCCGCACAGCTGAACGCTACTTCAGAAAATCCAAATCCAGCGAAGACTTTACTCGCTATAAATTCATGCTTCACACCTACAACTCTGCCCTCTCTCTCGCCAAACAGCTCTACTTCTCCACTCTCATATCCTCTCTTTATTCCAACCCACGACGCCTTTTTTCTACTTTCAACTCCCTTCTCTGTTCCTCCATACCCACACCACAAACCTCTCTCAAGATCTTGATACCCACTTCAAAGAGAAGATCGAGACTATTAGAAAAGACCTCTCTTCCTTACAACTCCCTCCTACACCACTCACCACCACTCTCTCCACTCCTACTACACTAACTGCCTTTTCCCCTACAACTGAAAAAGAGATTTTTCTTCTCTTATTTCTTCCTCTCACCCAACAACCTGTCCCCTTGACCCCATCCCTTCACACCTCACAAAGTCTCTATGTCCATCCCTTGGTCCATCACTTACCCACCTATTTAATCTTTCTCTATTATCTGGAACTGTACCAACAGCCTTCAAGCATGCGCTAATCACACCAATTCTAAAGAATCCTTCCTCAGATCCCGTCTGTTTCACTAACTACCGCCCTATCTCTCTGCTTCCTTTTACCTCTAAGCTACTTGAACGGATTGTGTACAATCGCCTCACTAACTTCCTCTCCTCTAATTTCCTCTTTGACCCTCTACAGTCTGGTTTCAAACCCCTTCACTCTACTGAAACGGCTCTAACAAAAGTCTCCAATGACTTGCTCTCTGCCAAAGCAAAAGGTCACTACTCTATTCTAATATTACTGGATCTCTGCTGCTTTCGATACTGTTGATCACCAACTTCTTCTAGACTCACTTCTGTAGGCATTCGAGATACAGCTCTCTCCTGGATGTCCTCATATCTGTCTAACCGTTCATTCTCTGTCAACTTCTCTGGCAAGACATCATCGCCCCTTCCGCTTTCGGTTGGTATCCCCCAAGGTTCAGTCCTTGACCCTTTGCTGTTCTGTCTTTATACTTCCTCTCTTGGCAAACTAATCAACTCATTTGGCCTCCAGTATCACCTATATGCAGATGATAACCAAATCTACCTGTCTTCTCCTGATCTCTCTCCATCTCTCCTGTCCCGTATTACCAATTGCTTGTCTGCTATTTCTTAATGGATGTCACAACACTACCTGAAACTTAATCTTTCTAAAACTGAACTCATTATCTTACCTCCCTCCATCTCCACTCCACTACCTGAATTCTCTATCACCATTAACAACACGACTATCTCTCCTACTAACCAGGCCCGATGCCTTGGGGTCATCCTTGACTCAAACCTCTCCTTCATCCCTCACATTCAGTCCCTTGCCAGATCCTGCTGCTTGCACCTAAAAAACATATCTCGCATCCGCCCATTCCTCACCCAAGAATCCACAAAAACTCTGGTTCATTCACTATCATTTCCCGTCTTGACTACTGCAACACTCTTCTGGTTGGCACTCCACTGTCTCGACTCTCTCCTCTGCAGTCTATCCTAAATGCCGCTGCTAGGCTCATCTTCCTTGCACGTCGCTCCTCTTCTGCTTCCCCCCTCTGTGGAACCCTCCACTGGCTCCCAATTACCTTTAGAATTAAATTTAAGATCCTGGTACGAACATATAAGGCCATCCATAATACTGCTCCTCCGTACATTTCTGACCTCATTAGCAAATACTCTCCTACTCGATCCCTACGTTCCTCCCATGGGCTAAGGCTCTCCTCCTCACTCATCACCTCTTCCTTTTCCCGTCTACAAGATTTCACTCAGGCTGCCCCATATCTCTGGAATCTACTTCCAAGGAACCTTCAGCTTTCACCCTCCCTCCCGACATTCAAGAAACATCTAAAAACCCACTTCTTCAGAGAAGCCGCACCATCTTAGCTGCTAGAACTTCCTTGTCATCGATACAACCACCACACTACCTCTCACCCTTTCTCTATGCCTTATGTTTGTCACCCCATTTCCCTTCTTTCAGGAGACACTGTACATGATATTCAGTGGTGCAAATGTTGACCATAACTGTATCTGATTACACTTTTTGTCAATTGTGTGGTCCAGAGTTGCATTTCAAGGTCCTTACAAGGTCCTCTAGGTACTGTGTCCATCTTCATATGAATGATGACAACTATTGCTCTAGTGACTTCTGACCCTGACCTATGGTAACCTTAACAACTCTCTACCCCCTACATGATGGCCATATGCGATAGATCGTACTGAGTTGTTATCGGTGACTATATGGATACTCCCAGAAATGGCCACTAGAGGGCACATGACTTTCTTCTAATTCAATCTTTTACTAAAGGACCCATTTAGGTTGTGTGTTCAAAATGTTTTATTTCTTTCTTCATAAAATAGTTCTAGTATTAATACAGTATCCTACCCCTAGCTATGAAATAGTTAACTGCCTCCGTTCTGACTGAAAGAGTGGTCAATGTTGCTGCTCCTAAAAACTAAAAGTGCTTATGGTGCTATCAAAGAGAAATCAATGCAGTATATTGCAAAAAAATACAGCGTGCTGCAATCATCTAACTGATTTATTGACGTAAATAGAGGCGGCCATTTGTGGGTTTATTTTATTCTAAATCCTTAAGAGATCTTAAATATGTAAGAAATGACTTACGTCAACAACACGGGCTGAATTCAGTGCACTCAAAAAATCTTAGATTGCGATTAAAATAACTCTTTATGGAGAAATTCACAAATTGTACATATTTCTGAGAACTCTTTCTACGTCCTAATCTAGTTTTCTGCCGTGTGCTTCTTTGCATATTGTGGCACAAACAATGTCATGGATGTGATGGATGATGCACACAGAACCTGTAAATGCTGTTTGTCCTATTTTTTTCATGTCAGGCAATACAGAACCATTTTTTATACTAAACAGGTTGTGAAGGATAAGGGTACCAGCACTCCCACTCCCATCACACCTCCCCTCTCTGTCACACAGGTCTTCTCAGTATATCCTTGACAGGCTCAGTGGCATCTCAGTATAACGAAGAGCATACAAACTTTTTTCCTGGTAAATGATGGCAGCATTGCTAGTGGCCAGTTTTAATTTAGGGTACAACGCATACGACCATACTGGTTTACCATTCCTTCTAATACCAGTGCCAAACTTTATTCTAAAATAAGATCTTGAAGCATGACCACGCCAATCTCTGTTCTTGCCTTGACTGATATCTACAGTATTGCCGTGCGCAATCAAGTCAAGAGAGATAACTGTTTTTGGATGTGTGATGGAATTAGCTCAGGGGTTATTAAGTAGCTAATTGGACGGTTGAACAACTGATTGGGTTGGTGAATGGTTTTATGTATGGAGGATTTTTACATCAATGTCATTGTGGGAATAAACAATTTAGGGTTTAGAAAAGTAGGAAAATAGTTTATGACATAATATCTTATGATCTAATATGGTACAGAAGGGATGATGGAGGGTGCATTACAAACGCAACAATGTTTAAAGGGAAATTGTAACCAGAGAGAGGAACAGAAAAGGGCAAGGGAACTGTGATGGGAACAAGGTGGTTCAGGTTTAGAGAGACAGTTGATGTGTACCCTAGGTAGCCAACAGGTAAAATATTGTCTTTTTCTTGGAATGACAACTCCAAAGACCATCAGCAATGGATGATCCTTTTCTTTCAAGATGATGACCAGGGGCATTGCTAAGTTTCCAAAATATCCGGGGCTGGAACCCAGAGCAGATTTGATAGCAGTGGAGTCCACTTTGGGAGTGGTTGCTGCGCACACTGCACATTTACACACACAAATATTTGCAAAACATTTATAAATGAACGTTGTTTTCCTGTAACCTCTGCAAAGGTAGAAACCAAGTCTATCTGCTTCAGACATCATATTTTAACTCGCATCACATTGCACCCATAAGATTTTCCCAGATTGCACCCACATTGCCCTCCTGTCAGTTTTGCTCGGGCACACACACTTTGTCCATTCTGTATCCTTTAGGCCCGAAGCAGTAATGGATAGACCGTCAAAATATGCACATACACTCTACTCTTACAAATGTCGCGTACATACACACGCACATTCACACTTGCCCTTACACATAAACATCCTGGCTTACACTTGCCTTTGCATGCACACACTTGCTTGCTCTAGCATACATCTCATTATCTCAGCTATCTTTCCTCCTCTTTCTCGATTTCTCGCCATTTTCTTTTATTTCCCCCATTCCACTTTATCCCTCTTTCTCTTTTTCTCTTTCCCTTCTCATTATCTTTGTTTACTCCATGCTATCACTTTTGTTTTTGTTTATCTTTTCCTTTTCCTTTTTATCTCTTTGTTCTTTTTTCCTCCCACCTTTCCCTTTATCTCTCATCCTCTTTCTCTCCCCTTTATCTTTATCTCTCTTTTATTTCCTCTTTCTCTTTACAGCTTCTCCACTTTCTCTTTACCTCACTTTTTTCTATCCCTTCCTTTTCTGTATATCTCCCTCATCCTATTGTCCCTTTCTCTTTTCTTTTATTTGATCCCCCTTATCTCGCTAATCTTCATGGGATTCCTAATTCTTCATCAGATGGAAATGTACCTGATGGCTGCCCTTTACCTAGACTTTCAATTTAGTCAAATTTTTTCCTGGCCCTCCACACACTTGTGTACAATAACCTAGTAAATACGATTGTGGCTAGCAGCCTCAGGCTGGCTATCTAACACTGGCTGCTGGTCATCGATGTTCCATGTTCACCGGATCTGGTGTTCCAGCCTGCGACTGGATATGCCTGGCAGCAAGCATAAAACGTAGCACCTTAAAGTGCCAGGGCCACCTCATAATCTCCAGTACAGCACTGATGGTTAGTGATAGGGAAATAATTTTATAGAATAAAATGCGCAACAGCCTAGGACTGACCCAGAGTTGTTTAACCATTCAGTCCTGTGGAAAACATGACCATGCAAAGAAACGATCTTAAAAATCAATTTATAGGTAGTTCCTGTCATGACCTGGATTTATCACTCTAATGCATCAAAACCATACAGAGGGTGGAGTGCAGGAAATGAAAATGTTTGGTGGCAACTACAAAGAAACCTAAACATATCTTAGTTTGTTATTGAAGCGGACAGGCAGTGACAGGGCTGGGTATCCTATTGCGCAGGTTAGACATATGTGACCCAGAGCACTTTAGTGTTTTGATTGCCGCAGGTCTTCAGGTTATTTGAAGCTTTGAAATGACATTTTTTCTTTTCAAATAATTTCCCCCCAAATTACATCATTTACTTGTTTGTTATACCTGTATTTTTCAGGTATTATTGATCACCTTATTATTAATCACCTAAAAACTACACAAACTACTGTATTTCCCCATGTATAAGACGCTCCCATGTATAAGATGCACCTTAATTTTGGGGCCCGAAATTTGAAAAGAAATGTATTCCATAGTTATTGAACTCAAGTTTTATTTATCATAAAATTCATACTCATCATCCTCATCACTCCCATCCATTAACTGCCCCTAAATTAACCCGAAAGACCCCATCAACCCTAACTGCCCCTAAATTAACCCTAAAGACCCCATCAACCATAACTGACCCTAAATTAACCCTTAAGACCCCATCAACCCTAGCTGCCCCTAATTTAACGCTAAAGACCCCATCAACAATAACTGTCCCTAAATTAACCCTAAAGACCCCATCAACCATAAATACCCCTAAATTAACCCTAAACACCCCATTAACCATAACTGACCCTAAATTAACCCCCAGCTCCCCTAACTTTCAACAGACCCAAATATTAATTTTTTACTTACTGTTAGATGAGTTACTTAGCCATGTGGATGCTATAAGGAAAGGGGCGGGGCCAATCATCGGTGTAACTGCAGGGAGGGACTGTTAATCAGAAAGGGGCGGGGCCGATTGTCAGTGTGACTACAGGGAGGGACTGGGAAGTAGTAACTGCAATCTACAACCACTGTATAAGACGCAGCTAGACCCCAACATTTTTAGACCCCAAAATTTTCAAAAAAAGGTGCGTCTTATACATGGGGAAATACTGTACTTAAGATTCCTTATCAGTGTCGGTGTCAACAACCAATCAGTACCTGCTTTTATGTCATTTGACAGTTTAAATGTACTCAGCAAAAAAATATTAATGAGCCAAAATGTTTTGTGAGTAAAGAATTATTTCTGGGAAGCTTCTGGGCAGTCAACACAGTACAGTTTCTTATGCTGCGTTTAGTTTATAAATGTTGAATTTAGCAGATGTCAGAATAGTACATTAAAGGTCCATCATGACAAGTAATCCCTGTCCAGATGAAGCTGGGGCCAATGAAGATCTGGTACGTGTCTCCTACTTTGAGCAGTTTGGCAGCCCGAGGGTTAAAATGAGCACTGCCAAGCCAAAGTGCTCTTTGGCTGTCTTCTAAATAGGTTCCCTACACAGACAACTGTCATCATTAAATCATGAGCTTGATGTACCGAGGGAAGCAGGTCCATACATCATTTTCAATTGAATTGGAGTCCTCAATCCAAAAAAACCCCAAAACTCAAACTCCATTAACAATTAGTGCAGCTGATGAACTAGAAATTTGCAGAGCAACTTACTGGTAGACTGCCCCCCCCCTTTCAGTTTTCTGACCATATACATGTCCATTATATATATACCCAATGCTATCTGCAGTCCGTACGTATGCTGTCAACGTCCTGCTGTTGGCTATTGCTTGGCTGATGTTTCAGTAAGACGTAGCTGTGGCCCACAGGTCAGATTTTGTGTGGTCTCCTTTGTGTAAGAGAAATAAGGAGAAAGCAGCTTTTTTTGTATTATATAATTTATTTAATAGTATCACAATTGTGCTTCTAAATTGTGTGGCCCTCTACATTAAAACAATTCGACAAATTAGCATAAACATTTGATTTTGATGATAAAAACGAACAGGACTATGGCTGAACTTTACTAACGCCGAATGACTTGTATGTGTTCCCGCTGGTATCTGATGGGTTAAATAACCCCTGTGGAATCCCTTAGGTGTTTACACTGAGCAGTGTGGATGAAAGTCGAACACAGATCTAAAGATGGATGTGATCACTGCGCCAAAACTTCAGACTGCTCTGTGCCAAGTCAGGGGTATTCCAGATCTTAGCTCTGTAACCCTTAGACACCTCGACTGTGTATGCTCAGGATACTGTGCGATCACTTAGAAAACATAGTGGAACTGCTCTTTAACTCGTTGTGTGCTGGAGATGTCTGGCAAGCATAATAGGATGATCAGCTATCCTTGAAATGTTAGAAAGCAATAATGCGTGTATGGATAAAACGCCTTACGCTACACTGTTCAAAGGTTAAGGTTCTACTCCAAAGTATGAGACACGAAAAAACATTCTTTAAGCAAATTGACGGTTTGTGGAAAAAATAACCCCATGGCTGCCTATAATGTCTGGTATTTCAAGGGTCAGTGATAGGTCGTTAATTGAAAGCGTTCTAAGCAGCATGAAATAGAAGTGGTACCACTAACTTCACACATGACGTGCAGAACTACTGGACTAGGCTATATTTTAATTCATGTGACTTCTGTAGATAAATGAATTGAGTTAGAGGTAGCATAGAATCAGTCACATAGTCTCAATTCACAATTCCAGAATAAGACAGGTTGTGGTGGTGGCTGTACGAGATAGGGCTCGGGGAAACAAATTTTGGGAGCAGATCTGGATTTTCCATTAGGGGATATAGCCAGGTACTTAGACACTGGACTTAACCCAGTGTTTCCAGGTGAAGCCCAGCATCCCCAGGTCTCTGGGTCAATTTTTTATCGTCCTCTGGGCAGAGAAGCTGCTTGTGACCTACCCATTCTCAGCTAATTCAAGGCTTCCCCATCCCGCATGTGGCTTTAACGTGCATGGCTAGCCCCAACTCTACATGAAGCTAGGTATACTAGTGGCATATAGATCATACATGGTATGCTACACTTTTCAACCTAGATGTAGAATAGGAGATTGCAGTTTTGCATGTCCAGCCGGTTGCTACGAGCTACGTTATAACATTGACAGCTCGTGCTTGTGTTATATTGACAAATATATACTACGTATCTATGTTACTTTACTAAATAGTAAAAAAACAAGTGCAAAAACAGTGTACGGTAATTAAAATAATAATTTCTCTTGGTCCCTTTTAAACCTAATATATTTCTATAAAGGTTGCGCATTCCATAATGTGACAGAAGCACATAATAAAATGATACCAGCATTGGTGTCGTATTCCCAAGACTCATGTTTTGCAGGTTTTTAACCGAATGTGCATCTTCTTATGTAGGAACGCAGACACTTGGAATGTAGAATCTTCATGAAAAGCTAAAAAAATCAGTTTGTGAGAACAATTTGCTGAGTTATATCCATGTTAACCATGGGAAATGAGAAACCAAATATTGCTTAATCCATTAAAAACATAGTTATGGGTAGCCCTTTAAATGTTACCGAACTAGCCCCTGGGGGGAGATGTAGTTCTGTAACAGTCAGTGTAATACTTGTTGGCTACTCCATTATACATAGTGGTTTTTAATGGAGAAGCAGTTTCTAAGATAAGAACCGCCTGCCTCTTCTGCTATTAACTACATAATCTACTAACACAAGGCATCCTTACCGGCTGTAAAATATGTCAAACGAGGACACTGTTTGCCACATTGTGCCATTTATGTGCTTGTAACACAAAGAGGTTCATTCAATAAAGCAGGAATAGGAGAGTTTGCAGAAGGGTTGCCCCTGAATTCACTTACAATATCAAGCACCATAAACATGTATCTTCAAGAAGGGCTAATGTGGCCCTGCCTAAGGTACAGTCTAGGGCTGAAACAACGAATCGATAAAATCGATAATAATCGATAACGGAAATCGTTGTCGACGATTTCCGTTATCGATTAATCGAGTGATCGATTCGTTGTTGGCTCCTTTTACTTACCTCCGCGAGCGTTCCCTGCTTCCGCTACACGCTCTGCACTGCGTGACGGATGTGACGCGTTCCGGAGGTAAGTATTCTTCATGTCTGTGCGAATCGCTCTGTGCGAGTGGCTCCGTTCGCACAGAGCGGTTCGCGGGGGTAGGGGTTCGCTCTGTGCGAGTGGCTCCATTCGCACAGAGCGATTCGCGGGGGTGGGGGTGGGGTTTCAGGGGATGCAGGGCAGAGTGGGGGTGGGGGGGCAGGCCAGGGTAGGAGACTGAGTGCAGGGCAGAGTGGGGGTGGGGGTGCAGGGCAGAGTGGGGGTGGGGATGCAGGGCAGGGTGTGAGTGTGGGGGCAGGGCAGGAGACTGGGTGCAGGGCAGAGTGGGGGTGGGGGTGCAGGGCAGAGTGGGAGACTGGGTGCAGGGCAGAGTGGGGGTGTGGATGCAGGGCAGGGTGTGAGTGTGGGTGCAGGGCAGAGTGGGTGCAGGGTGTGAGTGTGGGGGCAGGGTGTGAGTGTGGGGGCAGGGCAGAATGTGGGGCAGGGCTGGGTGCAGGGCAGAGTTGGAGACTGGGTGCAGGGGCACAGTGCAAAGTGCTGGGTGCAAAGTGCCAGGGCTGGGTGCAAAGTGCCACGGCTGGGTGCAAAGTGCCAGGGCTGGGTGCAAAGTTCTGGGTGCAAAGTGCCAGGGCTGGGTGCAAAGTGCTGAGTGCAAAGTGCTGGGTGCAAAGTGCCAGGGCTGGGGCAAAGTGCTGAGTGCTGGGTGCAAAGTGCCAGGGCTGGGTGCAAAGTGCCGGGTGCAAAGTGCCGGGTGCAAAGTGCTGGGTGCAAAGTGCCAGGGGTGGGGCAAAGTGCTGAGTGCTGGGTGCAAAGTGCTGGGTGCAAAGTGCTGGGTGCAAAGTGCAAAGTGCTGGGTGCAAAGTACCAGGGCTGGGGCAAAGTTTCTTGAACAGTAATAGTCCACCTCTTTTCAGAATGTTTGGGGTTATTTTGTTTCATAAATATTGTGTTTGGGTTTTTGTACTTTGAAAATATTGTTTTTTTATTACATCATAACAAAATAAGAATGTTAATGTAAATTTTAAGTTGTTTTTTAACATCCAGTATCCGATTAATCGATTAATCGAAAAAATAATCGGCCAACTAATCGATTATTAAAATAATCGTTAGTTGCAGCCCTAGTACAGTCCAAACAGTAAGATTACTTTTTAAGAGTCTTATTTTATTTTTATGTTGATGTTATTGGAGAGAAGGTGTTTTATAGTAGGAGATGGTCAACTGTGGTGTCATAGGGTCTTCTTCAAACATGACATTTAGCTAATGTAACATTAGATCAGCTGGTAGCATTTCATGTGGCATTATTGGTTACCATAGCAGCAAGCAGACATGTTGGCTGCCTGCTCCATGAATTCTACCACTGTCTAAAGACAGGACTCACTTTTAAATTAATTTACACTTACACTAGAGAAGCTACTAATCGGCACAGACTGATCAACGTTATTGCAAATACCTTACAAGTGGTAAAGCTGTTAAAAAAAGTTCTCCTACAAATCCGTATTTCATTTTCTACCTGTTTAACAAAGTAAGCTACCGTCAGAGCTGGCTCTTGGCCTTCTCATCCCCCTATGGGAAAACAGAAAACTGGGTGCTAAACACATACACGGAAGGATGTGCATGCCTACATAGATCAGAGATGTCCCTTCACTGGCCGATTGAGTAACAGCACACCAGGGGCCTGGTTGCCTAAGCCTAAAATCCCCCCCGGACCTGCCATCCTAGGTCTAGTCAGCTTAGGCCAGAACATGTGGCTGCACACACAATTACAAACTTCTAGTTAATGTAATAAGAAAAGATTAAGTACTTAAAGTATGTGTGTTATAGAGCAGGAGATTAAAAGGCCCCTTAATGAACAAAGTGTTTGTTTAGTTTTTAGTGGTTTGTGCGGTTTCGTTTGCTGGTTTGAAGAAGCCTAAACGTGTAGAACTCCATGCAGGCACTGCCCAGGTATACAAAATAAAATAATACACACATGCAAATACACGTCATGCTTTTTGTGATGCAGATGTTTTTTTATACGTATTTGTGTACATTTTTTATTCAGATGAACCTATGTAGTAAAATGAAGGGTTAAATGGGGAAATTATTGGAAAAGGTGTCAGTCTGGCTGCACAAATGGTATGTTATGACCGAACGATGAAAGTGAGATGATTAGATCTCCATGGAGATATGTCATGGGACACTATATGTGTCCAGAGACTAACTGTGATCTACTGGCAAGCATATTCCTTAAGGTAAGTTTCCCCTACACATTTAAGTACATATTGTATACATATTGTATACTTCCCAAAGGTCCTGGAATTTGTGGGACAGTCTCGATTTTCAGGCACAGTCCAGGGTAACTACTCACTGTCCTGCTTTGAAGGGCAGTGTGGAGCATGGGCTTGTTAGGGGGACCCTGTGATCTTCCATGACCGTCCCAGGGAGGTGAAAAAAAGCAATGGAGGTCTGTGTCATCATAGCACGGACCCCCTTTGCAGCTCCCAATAGTGTTGCGAGGTGGCTGTTTGAAAAAAATTGCAATATTGATAAAAATTATTATGTTGGCTATTTAGTTTACTGTAGTAGCACATATACGGACCTGGGCACTCTCCGAGTTTGGCCCGGAGAACTACAAGAGAGGCATCGCTTCTTCGGGCCAACACCCGAATCCTCCAAGTCACGGGGGCAGGACCTGACACGTCCCACTCGTTGCCCATTCCCCTTTTAAATGCATCCCTGCAATGTTAGCAGGAGCGCCCACTGACCTCAATGGGTAGTCCTGTTCTCGTCCCGCTTGGCTAGGTTCCGGGTATGCAGAGCCGCCAAGTTTTCAGGTATGCACATAAGAGTTTTAAAAAACTGAACATCATAACTATGATAGATAGATAGATAGATTGCCCTGTACTTAGCAGAACATGCTAACGTAAAAAAGTGCTGAAACGCTGGGCAACTTAAAATCTAATCAATGGCAAAAAGAACAACAGTTTTCACAATCAGCCTTATGTTTTTCCATTACTCTTTTAGAATGATTGATAGGAAATCAAATACCAGCTCTTTTCAGAGGAAAGGGACTTTCAATAACATTTCTGCTTTGCTGAGATTAAGTGTTTACTCGCAATTCCGGGCTTGCTACAGACACAATTTTTTTTTAAATGGTCTAGTTTAGTGGGCATGAGGAATCCTAATTCTCACTACCTCTCACCTTTTCTCTGTGGCTTATGTTTGTCACCCCATTCCTTCAAGATTGTAAGCTTGTGAGCACGGCTCACTCCACCTTGTGTATCAGTTTGTCTTAGTCTCTCGTCTTGTCATACCCCAGAGAATTACGGTAAATTGTAAAATCTCCCCCTGTGTTTGCAGTATTTTGTTAGAATTGTTCTTATGACATACTGTACATCTGTACAGTGCGCAGGTGAGCAGCACACCTGCCTCCAGGTGTTTCACTTCAATCCCTGCCCATCCTCACTCCCCTTTAACTCCTTTCTTCCTCCCTCTTACATCTAACCCAACCCCTTACTCATCTAGTACCATTCCTTCTGGCACAGATCCACCCTCTGCCATATGGAGAAAGAGGAAGATCTATAGTGCCAAGTATGGGGTGGCAGAAGTAGTGCACACACTGCCTGTGTCAAGCAGCTGTCTCTACAAATGTGTTACTTCCTCTTCTGCAAATACTCTTAAGAATTCATCCAGTGGTGATGCTTGCCCTATGGAGATCATTTTACAATAAGGCCGTTATTCTCCTAGAGTTGATTCTTCTGGTGAACGACATAGTAGTTCCTCATCCGCTGGCATAAAACCTGAAGAGAGAACAAAGTAGCCCAGACCCTTATCCCAATTGTGTTAAACCTAGTCAAAGGACACCACAAATTGTATATATTTGTACAACTGGTGGAATGCACATTTGCATTCCACCAGTAGAACCAAAAGGTGGGGCGTGATGGAAACTAAGCATAGCCCATGTCAGAAGAGGTAAATGTCAAACACAACTAGAAAAATGGGGCCTGAATAGTCTCCTTGCAATAACATGCCCATCGAGACTGATGAATAACCAACAACTCCTCTATAGTGTAGATGTAAGTGATGTGATCAGTGTGCTACAAGGGAGGCTGTGAAAAACATAGCCAGGAGAATACTGGCAAGGTGGGGGAAATTCTCCTGGGTTGTCCTGTTTGGGTCACTGTGTAAAGGATGTATTTTGGTGTTAAATGCGTTTCCACATATTGCCACTAGGATGTCTAACGTTACAAGGACTAATGATACACAAGACAACCACAGATATATCATACATCTATGTCAATGTAGGGTTAACCCATGTCCCCACCTACAGAATTTAAAGCAAAATCTGTGACATGCTACTTTATTCATGCTACACTAAGTAACAGACACCACAACTGTACTAGCTCTTTAACTGCTTTAAAGATGTGCTCCCTCCCCAATGGGGAATATCCATTCTTCATGTAATAAATATGACTGCAAGTCTGGGTCTTCTGTAAATGACCGATATTCCGTTTGTAGTCTCTTAGTCTAAATGTTTCTTTCTTCTGTTTAATTAGAGGAGGCGAGGACAGTGAGTAATTAAAATTATGTTCTTCTGAAAAACAAAGAGCAAGAGCAAAAGAGATATTTTGGTGGCCCCCATCTGTGTGAAAAAGTATTTTAGCTAGAGAATTCGTAGTCAGCAATTTATGTGCAGAGGTAAAAATATCAAGCACACAGGGTTATTGTCACAAGCAGTGCGACGGGAAAGCTGTACCTAGGAGAAGAATTTAAAGGGATAGAGAAGGTAGACAAAGAAAATAGAAAAAGGAAAAAAAAGATCCTAAGCAAGATTTAGGAAGACAATATATAAAACAGCTGAGCTAAGTGGATAGCAAATTAAGGAGAACCGAAAGAGCAGAAGTGATGATATAAAAAGAGAGGGAATCTATGACGGAAATGCAAAATATGAGAAAGACAACTGAAAAGATAGAATAAAAACGGAAAGAGGTAGAATGAGAAGCGGTATATGAAGATACACAGGGGAGCCAGAAAGGCAGGAGGAGGGGTGAACTCGGAGTAAAAAATGAAGAAACCCAAGAGATTAGAGTTAACTGAGACACACCAAATAAAGTAATAAAATAATGTGAAAGATCTATGTGAAGGGTGAGAAGAAGATTGGAAAATGATAAAAATGAGACACTGACGCATAAGGAGAAATAGGGGACTGTTACATTATTATTATTTATCGATTTATAGAGTGCTATCGTATAAAGCAGTGCTGTACAATGGCATATTTCTACTTCCCTCGTATATTGGCTAATCCAGGAAATCGTCTACACTTATTTCTGATATTATATAAAAAAAACAGGAAGTCAAACAAAAAAAAGCAAAAGCTAAAAAAAAAAATAAAAAAAAATAAAAAGTTTAGTGAACAGAAGAAAATGAACCGACCGCAAACGAAAAAGTAGGAAGAGGGAGGGGGTGAAAGAGAAGTGCATGTTATAGGTATCAGGGGAATAACAATACTACTCGTTAGTAAATGCCCCGTTAGCATTACTAAACACTTTTAAAGAGCAGAGGCAACAGAATGAGCCGGGAGGTGGGGGTGCTGGCCCACAATGCCTGCAGATATTTAGTACTGGATGTGCCGGAGTGCCTGAGTAAGCAAAGAGAGAGATGTTCATTAACAGGGTATCTCCCCATCATTTTCTTTAACCACTACATTGCCTGCCAGCAGCTTGTTCTCCGCTTTTCAAAGGGTTTAATGCCGGCAGTATGCAGGGTCTCGATGCACCGTAGTCAGATTCCAAATTGTCGCTCAGAATACCTGACATACTAAATATTCCTCTCTGCAAAAGCACCGCTATAGGTGGTCTACAACTCCCATCACTCGGCATGTGGAAAAGTCTGCAGTGCTGTGCCACTTCAACGTAATGCTCCAGTGTGTGCAAACCCACCTAGCTGTAAAAAGTAGGCTGTAAGTCATTAAGGGCAGGATGGAAATCTGCAATTAGGCATTTTTTGCTGACGTCGGAGCTCTTTAGGCTAAGCAACAAATACAAGGATTTTTGTTGTCAAATCCCTTTTAGGAGTACAACGGAGGTAAAATACGTTTACATTTAAATTCCTATAGAAACCAGCAGTATTGTATACCTTAAATATACAGTACCATGATAATCTTTTGATTTAGCACATATTTTAAGGGGGGGGGGGTCCCTATATGCAGAAGAGCAGAGAGCTCAATGCAACTTGGAGGGAAGAAACATTTATACATACAAAAATCCTCTTTACAGTTAATGAAGGGAGCCATCGCTGTTATCCCTTGACAGTGGGGTTTGCAAACTTCTTTGAAATGAGTTACAACGTTTGTAAATGGGTGTATTTACTAAGGACAAACAGTGGCCCAGGATACTCAAAGACACGTAAGTGAATTTACTGTGAGATGCGCCACAGAGTTGTGTTCCCATTAAGATGACAGTGTCGTTCATTTTTTCCCAGCATACCTTGCACAAGTTGCTGACCAGCACTTGTAAAATGTTGCTATGTGCTATGTGCTGAACAGTGCAGTCATCCTTGTCCCCTACTCACGCACCCCCATTTCTTGTGAGTTTAACCCCCAAATGTAAAATGTTTTGCATTTTAAATAGAAAGGTGAGCAGTAGCATTAACCCCTGGGACTCAATATGGCTTACAAGTAGATCTCTTCACGTAGCTGCATCTGACATGGCCACTGGGCACTCAACAAGGAAAAATAGTTGACTGAAACTTGTCCACCCCTTAAATTTGCAATGAATTATACAAAGTAGTAACTTTCCGGTTCTGTGTCATGGGACAAAAAACCTGCACCCATTCATTGCAGTTTTAAGTTCCCGCCAAAGCTAACAATTCCATGCCAACATCTCCCTCACCCAAGCCCCTTCAGCTCACCAGATACTCAAACCAGCTGCCCTCAATTACACGCAGTTGGCAACCTTTTAACAGACATCAACAGCTGCCTCGTAAACTGGCATTTAGGGAGGTTAGAAAGGACGGCCGACTTATTACAACCTTCCAGATCATAGCATAGGTCTGACAGAGTAAATAGAAACATATTTCAAATCATTCTCAATCCAAATTCTTACACTTATATACCTCATACTTGTCAGTGTTTTTGTCATCCTCGCTTTAATGCAAATAATATCTGAGTGGTCCCTTTATATGTTTGTCATGTCCTCCTTGCAAATGTATGGGACGATTCTTCAGAATCCCCCATATACAAATGCCCCTGTGCTCCGACCACATCGTCTGCAATATGATCATACCTGAGAACTTCCAGGCTCTGGCTACCTGAGTCCTCAACCTATGGTAGGAATGGTGTTGTGATGGACAGGGTTACCTACATGAGAAGAAGGGGCTAACCATGTGTATGGTATGTACTAGCCTGAAATTTCTATAGGGTAGAAAGTGGCTAGGAGTAGGCATTCCTAATTGCCACTTCCGTGACCCGGAAATTGAGCGTGGTCCAGCTTTACCAGGAGTCTCTGGGGAAAACCCAGAGAGTTCCCATTCAAGCAGCCACTCAGTGGTGTGAAACCATGAAGGAGTTCTGGAGCTTCCACTAAAGGTAAGGCATATCATTTTATTTTTTTATTTTTAATAATCCATTCTAAAGTACTAATTTATGCAAGACCTGCCTGGGACACTAGAATATCCCTTTAAGTATCAATAAATGTGTAATTGCTCTGTGCTGCATATGAGAGCTGCCATCATTTTGCTTCATTGTCTTTATAGAGGTGTCTATGTAGTCTACTAGAACATTGCATGACTGGTACCGGAATTGTTCGACCTCCTGCTTGGGCTCACAGTAGGATTCCAATGCAGGTTTCACCGAGGTACCATGGGAGGTGGAGGAACGATTTGCATAAAATGCCCTAGAAATGTCCTTGGTCAAAGCAGATATGGGGTAACAATATACCTTAAACTTAAATAACATAAAACTGTACATAAAAAAACATGAATTATAATGAAACATGTGATTGGGGTTTCCGTTCCGGTTTTATCTCCATTATGATAGTTCCTCTTTAGAATGGATTTGCTACTTGCCAATATATCATATTTTACAGTTCACACATCTATATAGTAGTGTTAACAGTATAAAATGTGCAACGCATGAATATTAGAAACTCATCTCCTGTTTATTCAACGTAACTTCCCAATATCAGGATTTGACATCATTTTTCTTCTCCATTAAGTTGTTCCATCTCTTACTGCTCCTTTTTGGTAGAAGCTTTTTGTATCCAATTAGAAATTTGTAGAAATTATATGATTTCAGAAGAGAAAATGAATATGTTAGTTTTGCCACGTTTTGCCCTTAAAAAAAAGATGTTTAAACCAAATATCTTGCTGATTAATTGCACTGATTCAAAACATAAAGCACACGTTAAAATAATTCATTTTCAATTATTCAAAGCTGTGAAGGTTGATGTTCCCTTTAAGAATACTTTAACAACACTGGAACCATTGTGTAGAGCTTACACAATACATGCAAAGAAATGACCCGTCATTTTATGCATATCCTATTAGGGCTTTTGGTGGGAACATGAAAGTATGATTTAAAATTGCACTTTTGACATTTAACATCCCTTTTGAAAATGAGAAATTCTCAACAATTCATCTCAATAATAAAAATAATATCAAAAGCGCAAGATGTCTAAGAGAGTGAATGGAAATAATTTAGTGTCACGCGGTAAATACAATCATTTTTAGAAAGCAAAACGAGAGGAAGGGAGATGTGAGTGTAAGATAGTATGAGATGAAATAAGAGAAGGGTGAAAGCTAAGAGAAATGTAAAGGAGGGGTTACTGGAAGAGTGGAAGATTGTGGTCGAAGCAGAAGAGTGGTGGAAAATGTCTACCATAAAACGAAAAGGAAATCGTTGTCATGAAATTACAAATTATATACCTACAGACTAACAAAAATCATTAAAAGAGTTCCAGGGCTATATAAATATATATATATATATATAAAGGATGAGATGGAGAGCTGATGCATATGTTCCAGTGCATCAATGTAGGCCATGCTTGGGGCAATATTTACATTGTAGGGCATAGGGGAGATAAATGAAATTGAGGAGGGTAGCAAGGAGGTGTGAGGGGTTCTAGTCCCAAATGAGACAAACTGAAAGAGGACTGTGTGACTTGGGTATAGATTGGCATGTGTAATAAAGAGGGAACAGGAAGATTTAGTGATATAGTGAGACAGAGAGGAGGGCAGGGGGATTAACAAGATAACCTGAGACTGTCCAGAGCAGGGGGCAAACTGAGGACCACAATATATGCCTTTATATGACCATGAAGACTCAATAGAACAACCTGCACTGTGAATTAGGTCTGAGCATTGATTGGGGAAAGAATTTGGTACCCAGGTGGACAGTTGTAGAAGGGACTGTGATGGAGTGAGATGCAGTGTGATGGAATGAGATGCAGTGTGGTGGTGGAATGAGATGCAGTGTGATGGAGTGAGATGCAGTGTGATGGAGTGTGATGGAGTGAGATGCAGTGTGGTGGAGTGAGATGCAGTGTGATGGAGTAAGATGCAGTGTGATGAAGTGTGATGAGAGAGACACACAATGATACAGTAAGGCAAAGAGATGATGGTGAGTCCACGAGACATGATATTAGAGAGACGGGGGAGGCCGGCTGTGTCTGTGACTTACTGTAACTTGTGTAAGGGGAGGACCAGGGATGAGAGAGGGGGAGGTGTTAGTAGTGAGAGGGGGTAGCAGAGAGGGAGAAGCGGCGCACACGGGACAGCGAGAGGGAAAGAGAGCGGGGGATCTGCAGAGCGGGAGTCCGTGTGCGGCTGTCACAGAGGGCACGCCGGGCACACTGTTGGTCGGCTGGAGCCAAACCAAGCTTCTCTCCTTCCCTCCTCACGGCGCCGAGCTTCATCCGGATTTAGTGACTCGCTAACTTTCCACTGTTATGGAGCTGAAACTTTCCCCACAACTTCTCACCTCCCAGCCCCCGAGTGTCCGCTCCACAGAAACCCCTGCCGCCCCGCTGCCAAGCGTCTCCTCATCCCTCACCCCTTAAATCCTCGGGACCCTCCGCTTCCGAATCGTGCCCGGCCGGCAGATCCTCTCCCTCTCCGGGCTCATCCCTGCGGGACTCCCATTCTTGTAATGAGCTGAAGCCCGCTGCCCCCAATCCCCCCCAAGGGACCATGGCCGTGGGGGCACAGCCCCAGACAGACAATGGCCGGGTGCCCTCCTTATCCTTGGCCACGGTGCCCGGCCAGGAGAGCGGCATGGAGTTCGTGGCACTTACGGCTGTGCAGACGGATAGTGGCAGCCCCCGCCGATTGGGGCTCCTGGGGACTCCCCTGCCGGGTCCACCGCGCACCTCAGCCTCACACAAGAGGTACCGGCGCCTGCAGAACTATCTGTACAACGTGCTGGAGAGACCCCGAGGGTGGGCCTTCGTCTACCATGTGTTCATGTGAGTACACCGTCCTCACTACCGGGCATGGGACTGACAGCCCTATGCCACAAAAAGTCAAGCAGTCTCATATAATGTCAGCATGTGCGCATCTACATCTATTTGTAGCCATTATCCATCTGTCTAGAGATATAGCTATCCATCTATCTATCCATCAATCTATAGCTACCTGTCTATCATCTATATATCTATCCATTATCTATCCATCGATATCTATCTATATATCTATCCATCAATCTATATCTATATGTCTATCTATCTATCTATCTATCCATCCATCCATCAGTTTCTATATGTTTGTCTATATGTCTATCCATCCACCAATCTGTATCTATATGTTTGTCTATATGTCTATCCATCCACCAATCTGTAAATATCTATCTATATATCTATCAATCTATCTAAAAAAAATTCAACTTGAAAAAATAAGTCCAGTTACCAAAATAGTCTATAGGTATAAAAGTTTCAAACATTTCTGTATTCAGTATTGTAAACGTTTTGTTTATTTATTTATATTAACATTTTGTACTTCTGACTTCCTGAAAGCACATCTCCAATCAGTAATTCTATTGCTATTATTATTATTATTATTATTATACCTTGTGTTGAGCCATTCTATAATAGCATACGTTTCTTTCTGCTATTTTGCTGTGTGGTGAGAAACCATGAGAAACACTCTCAAAACTCATAAATCATCCACTAAAATAAATGTACCAAACTGTTGTCCCATGAAACCATGTCTTCATCACTCCTATTTATAGGGCTTTAATGATGTTTTTATACTTATATATTTCAAAGTTTTCTCTCATAAAAATAGTTTTTAGATATCAATCAACGTCGTCTAAAAATTGGAGCCTTAAGCTACGCACTTGCTTCCTGGGGATTGTGGGAGTTGAACTCAGTCAAGTAATGCAAAATATCTGTATTTTATTTTAATATCCAGTTTTATTAATTAATACTTAGTTAAAAAAAAAAAGGTTTTAGCTTATGCCGCGGTCAGTACAAGCCCATTATTATTAATCTTATTAATACTATCATCAAGCCTTATAATTATTATATGTAAACAAAAAAAACCAAAACATCTTAAAACACCTGGTTGTGAAAGCCGGAGCCACATTATTTATTTTATGTATTATTTTATTAATATTTATTTTAATATCTGGCTTGTATATATACACTTCAGGTTATGCCGTTCCCTTAATTCGGAAGGGTTGTAATAACGTCACGCCATGTTCATCGCTGACGACTTAAAATAAATAATAAAACAAAAAGTTAAGTAAATTATAGTTTTGGAAATCAATTTCGCAGCCTTGGTCATCAATGTAAATTAACCCTTTGCTTGGAATGTAGTGCATTAGCACATCCCCCCATGCCTTCCAATAATAAGCGTATCAATAAAGGTTGCATGTTGGGAAATGACTTTCCATGAGAGAGAGAGAGACTAAAAACACTCCCCTACTACATTATAGGAATTTTATTCTCCTGCTTCAGATCAGTCATACTGACAGGTCTTGTAAGCAGGGGGCACCATGTGGTTCCTGTGTGTATAGTTTAACCCTTTAATGGCATGTTGGCCATGCTGACGTAGAAAGTTGAAATATATACATTTTCTCATCTGGCACGTGCAAGCCACATTCCAATCAGTATGATATCCCCTTTTTGTGATGGAACTTATTGTGGATTGTAAGAAAATTATTCTTGGCCAAGGCAGATTTCATATAGAGGTTGAATGTTCTCAAGAGACCAATATATATATATATATATATATATATATATATATATATATATATATATAGATATCTATCTATCTA
The DNA here is from genome assembly GCA_023333645.1 of Sceloporus occidentalis. Lineage (NCBI taxonomy): Eukaryota > Metazoa > Chordata > Lepidosauria > Squamata > Phrynosomatidae > Sceloporus > Sceloporus occidentalis. Next base: position 13,401,209 of record JALMGF010000022.1, on the reverse strand, counting down.
TATATAGATAGATATCTATATCTATCTATCTATCTATCTATCTATATATAGATAGATAGATATAGTAGAATAGCTAACTATCTGGCCGCATAGGCAGAGGTTAGGATTAGAATTCTACATATACGCTTGCAATACCTTGCATACATTATCATGCACTTTCACTAGTAATAACTTACGACTAGGTTTTTAAAAAAAATCTGCATTGGAATTTCTATTTTAACAATAGAAAGTTCCGTTTAGCGCGGAGATTATGAGAACTAGTAATAAACAGTAAATCCAGGAGATCCACAATATTATGCGTTGATTCATTTGCCACAACGAAGGCGATAAGTAATGATGAAAATAAAAATAAAATACAAAGCATATTATTTAATGCAAATGTGCATTACAGCTCAATTCCTGTATGTTATCAAATTTTAAACTGCAGGCTTTTTTTGGAGGTTGGATTTATTGTTACTCGTAGTCCTCAGGGTTACTAGGGTGCAATCTTTTATTATAAAACAGAGTAACAGAGTTACTAGCTCTGGGTATGGGGAGATCAAGAGCTGCGTAACTTGCTGACCCTTTACTAATAAACACATAGTAACAATCTGATTTATTATGGAAAGCTTCTTCCATGCACATGGAAAGACTGTGGGAATTAGTTCCATGAATCTCTTAAAATGCCTCCATTGCAAGGTGTGATTAAGAAAAAATTTAAGAGCTCAAGAGCGAATCACTAATCATCTTTGTAACCATTTAGGACTGTTTCAGTTCCTACTAGTTTGCATCTATGTAAGAGTGGCTACAAAACAGTTGTGTTCCTCATGGTGAGCTGTTTTACGGTAAATGGAACGTACATTTGTGACCTCAGATGCTCCAAGTCTTTGCAGTTGAACAGCTTCAGAAACGGTGAACAGGACCCCTTCTTTCGGAGTGTTGTATTGAACATGATGAGAACAGAAGCTATAAGGGAATATTGGTTGTCATGTTACTTTTTTTACACACCACTCATCACACTTGACAACAGTATCAGTAAGCAACAATAGTGCATGAGTCCCCCAAAGTCACGAGTGCCCCAAGCATACCTACAAATCTCAGGGATATGTTGTGTGCCATTGTACTACATTGTGAATACCTGGAAAGTGTCACACAATGACAAACTATCTCGCTCCTCCAAGGGACCATCTTGTATTCTGGGACAGAACATGTTAATTCACACTCGAAGGCCAAGCTTGCATATCCTCAGGGTTTCTGGTAGGACAACATTTCTGTGTAATGTCTGCTTCTCCAGACGGGTATTTAAAGTCACACTTTCCAGTAGCCTTATAACGTCACAGGGAGCTGCTGAAGCTCTGCTCCTCACTCTGATCGCAGAGTTAGATACAGTATATTGAAGTCTGCTGTGGGTCTGGTAAAATGAGTTTTTTTTAGAGGTAGGTTAAAGTGAGAGGGATATTGGGCATGTTTCTCTAAGTGTTGTTATTTAGCACAAACTCATGCTCCTACCATGTTCGTGGTAATGGTTCCTGCAAACCAGGGTGGGCTGTCTCTGACATGGTTCAAAATGGGCTGCTGCCCTGGGCCCAGGTTTACTGTTGGAGCCCACACAGTTGTCCCAGGGGCTTTCTTAACAGCCACCATACTCCAGTAACGCACTGTCCCCCTGCTGTTAGAGGGGGCCGGGATATTATGTCATGTAGTAGGGACCAGCAGCAGATGGTACGCAGACCATGAATGAAGCTTTGGTGGAGAAGTCTGCACTGTTAGTAGCTCCATTATTCTCCACGCAGGTACAGTTGGGCTATGGAAGGGGGTTGCCCGGGTCCCTTTTATGTTTAAAGATGGCCCTGAAACCAAGGAACACGTCGGGTATCTGAAAAGTAAGCATTATGAAAGGTGAACACAAGTGAACATCTTGCTAAAGGAGAGCCGAGCTGGCTTTGAGTGACAATCATGTTTGAGATACAGGGTTGCCAGTGGTAATGAGAGGTCAATCACATTTATTAGTAGCTTAGCTTTTTTAATAGTAAATGGGCTTATTACAAGGCACAGTCCCTTTCTAACATTTGCTCTTCCAGGCTCACCTACTTGCTGTTTTATATATCAATTTTTATATTATGTACATGTAGTTCATCAAACAATTTTTCATCTGCGCATGCAAAAAATGGGAGAATGACTAACCCTCCTCTTATTCTTCGTTTTTATATGTAACTTCTAACAAACAACAACATTTACAAAGTCTGCTTACAGTTTTCAGCTTTTTGGTGCACTTATGATGCACAAGCGATGTTATAGAGAATCTGGATACATGTAACACAACACTATGATATCCAAACATGACCAGATCACTTGATTTTTGGTACACCACCAAGCCTTGCCACCATCCATATGCCCTTGCCAGATTTTCAGTAAGCATAATTGGATTGTCAACCTGGCATGACCCATCAGAAAATGGGCACTAATGATATCCAGTGCTTGTTGTGTCACCAGATATGTCTTTTAATTTGGGTATAGCGTTACACAGTAGGGCCAGTGTGTCCTGTATCAATTTAGATGTCTTCTGTGAATTTATAGGTCGGTCCAACATGTTTATGATAACATTGTGTTTGCTGTCCGGTTTATATATACTAATGTTTCTTCTGATGGACAACCCCACCACTGATGTGATGATGATTGCAGAGTATTGATAACAAGAGACACGTGAGATAATATTTGTATGAAATATTCATTACTTAGAAATGGAGATTCCAGAAACTCCTTTCAATAATTCATTCCACATACTATTGCTGTCTTTATTCATCCTCTCCACATTACTCTGTTCCAGCTTAAATATATACGTTATTTTTTTTAGTTAAAGTAGTTCCGCATAGACACGATATTAATTGTACTCTCAATTACAGGGCTTGACCAAACCCAGACACCAGGTCATGATGGAGACTAGGAATTATATCTTGGGGTTATATGTTTCACAACCTGGCTCTATATAGAGTTATGTGTCCAGCCATATATACAGAGCTGCTTCGCATGTCCAGCTTCTCTGTCCAGAGCAATTTCATGTGTCCTCCGGCAGCTCTGTATGGCGCCTGCTTTTCCTGCCTATGTGCTGCTGGGAGGTGTTAAGCCAATAAATCTTAGCAGATCTGTCAATTTACACTGAAGGTATAATGACATAAGAACCCCAAAAACTTTCAGGAAGCATTTTTTAGCATCAACAGTTTATAATTGCCTGCTTTTGTGTCACATGAGACCAACAATTATGAATACGAGAAAATGTAGCATGATAAAAAAATAATTGTTGGGCAGTACGTGGAATGATTTTTGGATGCTGCATTTAATCACATGCATTAAGTTCAGAAGTGTAGGTGGAACAACTCCTTTCACACCAATTAAAAGGGTAAGAGTCTTCACCCTTCATGTAATTATGACCTCCAAAAATACCCCTGGTTTGAGCCTGTTTGAAGCTCCTTTAGACTATGAACAGAGGCAGAGCTTGTCTAAGTACACAAGGAGGCCTTCGGTCTTAAATAGGCACAAGGAGGACTCTGTTACTTTTCCAGAATATACAGCATGCTTTCAGTTCAATTCCTCTAGCTCAGGGGATAAACTCTTAACCCTTCTGCTGATGGCAATGTGGGAACACCAAGGCAGGCACCCCCCCCCCCATCTTCTTTCTCATCATTTGTTCTGCAAAGACCAGAATCCTGTTCTCCAGAGTCTATACAATAATGAAATATGCATATAAGCAGAATGTTGTCTCGTAAGGAGCAGCCTGCAACAAGGATAGTCACGTTTCCCCTGGCAGCTGGTTACAAAATGTCACTTACGTCCTGGCTTATCACATCTCTCTTAATAAAACCTCTTCTCAGGTCGGAATAGTGTGTAAGGCTAGACAAAAGTTTGGCAAAAGAATAAAAGTAAATGGTTCCATCATGCCGGCAGTAAAACGGCTTTATAAAACCTCAGTGCCCTCAGCGTCTCTAGAATGATGCTTTCTTATTTGGGAAGTGCAGGGGTTAATTATGCATTCATGGCTAATTATTGATGAGATAACAGACCATAAGAGATTGAGCTAGACAGGAACATCGTGCAAGGTCTCCGCATCTCTTTCATAGAGCAAAGGACTTTGTATAATACAGTCATTGCTACCTTCTTTTGTCTGACATACAAGACAGCATGTCTTCCCCTAATAGAAAAATATCACAAATACTTTCCTATTTGAAAAATAGATGATAGAAGGTTTCTGAGATGCTTCTCAGCTTTAGCCATGGAGATATGAGGGACTATGCTGCTTGCTCTGTTAATGTTACAGACCTGTCTTCTCAAACTCTTGTGCTCCTATATAGAGCAACGATCTTTTGATCTTAAGCGTTAAGAAGTCACAATGACGTTTTGGGTGTTTGCAAAACCTTTTGACTTTGTCTACCGGGTTCAGCTGCACCCATTTGCAAGCTTTAGCCAGTCAGTATGATGCCACAGGACAAGTAAAGCCCCACGGGGAAATAAATTGTGAGGGCTTTCTTCTAATTAGCAAGCAAAGGAAATTTGCTTGTACATGCTTTTCTTGCACCTGCTATTCCTTTCTCTTGAGTCACCGGAAAACAAATCCTCTCTTCAACATATACCAGAAAACCCAAGACCAGCATCCTGGAAAGACTAATCTTTAAAGTTAACAGATGTTTAATATTGTTTTGGTCCCGGAAGAAAAATATTTTCACGTGCACATTTTTATGCACATTATGGTGACATACCTAATATTTGATTGGCAAATGTTCTTATTTCCTTAATGCTGGTAATACCTGCACTTTTTATTCTGTAGAAAGGTCTGAGCAGGCAGACGGAAATCCCCGTTCTCATCACAGATTTCCTTTGTATTTGCTTAGCGATATGGTTCTGTCTGGTTTGTGGCCAAACATAGATTTGGTGGCCACCAGTTTTAACAGGCCACACTATTTGCATGTCCCAGGCAGAAGGCTTTGCGGAGCTTTCATGTCTTGGTGCAAATGTTCAAATGTCACTAAAATGCACAGTTGACTGTTAACGCATAATTCCTGATCTATTCCTGTATCTATACAACAATATTAGAAAACTAGACTTTATTTAAAGTTCAGTGTTTATCATCTGATTTGCATATCCTGTATGGCAATCAGTGGTGTATTTACCTCCAACACGGTCCTAGGCCTAACAAAGTGCAACGCCAATAGCCATCCCCTCCATTCCACCATCCCCTCCATCCCACCATCCTACTAAGCTTCAGCATTTATCCTTGGGCTCCCCCTTTTAAGAACCTGTGGTGTTGGGCAGAAGACCTCCTCTGCACAGTCCGCCATTGTGTCAATGGGCTGGATGGGGAGATCGGTGATCTCATTTTTAATTTGAACCAGTCCCTAAAGGGCATTTGGCTTCCTGTTTTGTGGGGCTGCTGCCCTATGGACCTGCTGCCCTAGGCCAGAATACATCACTGCAATTAATAGCTATGCAAATATTAAACCATAGATATTTCATTATTAGCTTTAGTGGAACTGTACCCTACCCAGCTTTCAACACATTAATATACTTAAAGTACCTACATCTTGTGTTTTTCCTTGATACTATAGGTAAACGGGGAATCGGTTGCAAGAGTAGAATCTAGAGTTAAATATTGTGTAAAACAGCTACAACGTTTGGTTGCCTCACATATAAGAAATACTAACGTTAATGCTGTGAGCATTTGGCAAATTTTCCTAAGTTAAGGGGGCTGTTTCGCTTCCTCAAAACAGTAATTTCACTGTCTAGTACAGTAAGCAAATGTACCTTAGCAACTTCATTTTACTGTGGGGTTTAATCAAACAAAAAGAAAGCACAAGCTTTTCAACATATACGGCAACAACCTATCAGCGCCTGATTTTGTGTGGCAATTGTTCCCAAATATTATGAATGATGCAGGATTTGACATGATTAATGAATCACTTCTGAGAAGTTTGGTCATTCTGCAGTGCTAGGAATAATGTTTCTCTTCCAATGTTGCATTTAGTTAGAAAGGTAGGTGGGACAGACATTTCAGCTCTACTGCTGAGATATTCAGAGATGCGTCAACTGGCGCTGCGTGTAACCTTCCCACTAAAAGTAGCTTACAGTTCTCACAACAAGAAAACAAGTTCCAAATAAAGAAAATAGCAATTTACTGGTAAGGTGCACTTACAAACAATCCCAATCACAATCTCAGACACCTCTGGGTGATCCACACTCCATAGGGCAAGTTGAGTTGTTCTGTGTGAACAATGTGACCATGCAGCTAGAGTCTGGTTACCCCTAGATGGCAGCCTTGGACATTGTAGTGTGCAGGGTTATTTCTGCCATGGAGGTCCCTGGTTCTGTCCTCAGGTCATGGATCCCCAACTGACCACTCTTCTACTCTAGCGTATACTTTTCTCACAGTGCTGTATGCTCTCATAGTGGAGAGGTCGGTGTTGGAGTTGGCTTCGCGCTGCCTTGGTAGAGCTTTATAGCCAGTATTTCACTGGAAATGACCACCTCCATCTCATATTATGTTCAGTGGATGTTGGCACAACACCTGAAGAAAGTGTATTAAATGTAATCATAATACTGTTCACTCCTATAGCCTAGCCTGGGTAAAACAGCAAGACGTACCTGATTACATGCAATTAGTTATTCATTTTAGTAATCTGCTATCATAATAAAATGAACAGTTTATGGATGAAGCTGGTGAGCTGTCTGATAGCCCAGGGGCTAGTGTTCTTTAGGTAGCTGTTTCACCCTCACCCTGAACTAGGCATCTAGAAGTCTGAAGCAGATCTGTAGTAGCTATGTTATTCTTTAAGGTTATGTCTGCTAATCTTTGAGACCAAAGCTTCTAGGGAAATTATCTTGGGTAAATGTTTCTTAAGCTACTTCACCTGTTACCTTTCGTAGATAAATACAAAGAGGGGTGTATGTATAAAATGTGATTCAGGTGCAAAAGTTTACAAAGTGGTCTTATCACCACAGCAACCAGACTACTTTTCAAATGGTCACTTTTTATACAAAACACCCAATATTTCTTAAAGGAACACTGCAACGTCCCAAGTAACCACCACACTGAACAATGAACTTTTTTATATGCATTCATCAAACCTACAAAACGTATTTACTTAAAGGAGAAGTGCAGCTGCAGATCTGCAGCACCTTGTCCCCTTCGTGATCTGGGATATTGGGCCACTGATTGGCTGATTGAAGTAACCTATCAGTTGCAGGAAAGCACTCCCATTTAGATCAACGAGAGCAGTTCCCACACGTGTGCACAGGAGTTGTTAGACCCCTTCCCAGAGCGTTAAAGAAGCCAGGACTGGAACTGATTGACAGTAAGTCTTTTTTTTTAAGATGTAGTTGGCTTAACACATCTGCTGCAGTGCAAATAACTGGGGGGTTGGGGCGAGGGGCACATGTATACGGGGGAGGTTCCGCAGAATCCCCCATCCATTTGTAAGGGGGGGTAACATGAATATTTTAACAGACCTTTCAGATATCACATTAAAGTGCATATGATAGCTGTAATGTGCCTTTAACCCCCAGTGCAGTTCATGTAACATCATTTTTGGGAAGTAAATTTTGTAATTTTGTTTTCATCGTGGATAATAGAATCATATGTAAATGATTTCTTTTTCCGTTTTGGTAGTAATGGAACACTGTATTTGTATTCGGGTATTTATTACCCGTGTTCTTTAAACAAAACCTTAAATGCTGTGCAGTATTTCTCAGATCAATTATAGATGTCAATTTGCATTCGATTGTTCATCTGGATTGTTTCATTTAGTCTAAATTGTTGTGTTTAGAGCTCTTATCGCTTCTATTGAGCTTATAAAACCTATTGAAATATTATGTTATTGCTCTGCGGTAAACACTTTAAAGCCCTGGCTTAATCAGGAACATAATTATAAAGACACAATGCAGTTCTGTGTCCTTTATTTGATGGCACAGAAACGCGTGTGATATATTAGTGTACCTACCTAACTGTAGCATTAAGAAGTCAGCTACAGCTGGAATACACACAAAGTATCCTTAGTAGAAGAAGGGTCCATACATATTATTATTTATTTTTAATAGTTTTTGTTTTTATATATATATATATATATTTTTTTTTATTATTATTTTTTCGTACGTACGTTCACACCCATGGCCTGTACTACACCAGCTATATGCAAGGGCAACCCATCTAGGACCAGCTGAGCCTACAGGAGATCAGAAAATCTTTCCTGTAATGCCTGCCTAACTATATATCTATATTGAGATCTATTTTAACAAGTCATTTATTATTATTATTATTATTATTACTACTACTACAATTTTGACCTCCTTTGGAAGCATGAATGTCAAAATTAGCTAGCAGCATGGCTAACTTTAGGTTAAAAGGACCTTTGAGTAAATAAGAAAGATAGCACTCAGTGCCATAAACAAACAAATTCTTCTTCTGTGAAATAATGCGTGTTTTATTAGAGAATACCTTCTTTTACACTGACATATACATAGAGAAATATCCCTTCATAATAGCTCCTTCACAAATTCCAGTAACACCTCTTGTAATAACCCACTCCAATGGCCAAGGCATCTTAGTAGGATAATGACATGAGCACCAAATGGTTTTACTAACTGGTTTTCATGACTTTAACTCCTCAGTCCCTTCTTATAAGTAAAGTTATGCTGAAACGTCGTGAAAACCAAAAGGGTTTTTTTGGGGTAGGTTTCTTTGCTGTTATGATGCTGACTCAGTACCCAGGCTGATTGACTATTGATTTTACGCGTCTCAGATACTCCTTGCCTGCGGGGAATGAGGCACGTCAAAAAAGCATCCTGCTGGAAAATAAGCCCATTTAAAGCTGGTATTTAAATTGGTATTCCTTTTTCTTTTTTTAAACCTAGAACTAAGTGGTTTTTATGGCTAAAATACAAGTTCAAACACACAATTACACCTCTTTGCATACATGTGGTGTTATGTTCTGAGAACTATGCAGGCACCCTCCATATGGATATTTTTTCACAAATCTGACCTGTCTCTCTGCTTCAGCTGTATTTACATTTTATGTAAATTATTCCTTCACTTCTGTTGTGGGGAATTACGTTTCTTAGTGAGTTTGTTCATCTTAGATATGTATTGTATGTATTCTCAAAACTGGAAGTTTTCATGGTATCCCTATGCATTCTGCTGTAAGAAGGGCTGGCCCTGCGTAATGAAATCAGTGACATGAACCGCCACGCTAAGGAAGAATGTATATTAAAGGGTTGCTCTACTTTAATGCATACCATAGCTATATGTTCATGCATTTGCTTTTGTAAATGCATGGGTGGGATTAAGCAGAATTCCTGACAAACATATCTTCACATTATATGCTTACCACCAATTCATTGGCTCAGCGAGCTGTGCCGGCGGGTGTCTCTTCAAGAAGCCATTCAGTGGCATGAAATGTCAGATCACGGAGGAGGGCAGCTGCATCAACAGGGCTGCAACTTGTAGGCCAAGTGTTTTCTTTCTTTTCTCATTTTGTAGAATGCATATTTAGGTACCAACAGACTATTTTCATATACATTATTCTTTAATGGGAGTTTCAGGGACACGCAACTGTTCCTCTAAAGTACTCTTCAGTAATGAGGATTTTTATAACAATAAATACCAGCTATTCAGCCATTTTTACCATATGTTGACTTAATCGCAATTCCCCCTTTTCTATGTTTTATGTATCCACACAATTAGACATCCTTTTTTTCAGGACACGCAGGGCATCCTTTCTGTTTACAGTATTAGCCCACATGCATATTTTTTATGTACTAGTTCTGCAAACTAGTTAATAGAATATAGATACATAAAAGGACAAACGATTTTGCAGTGTGAGTTCCAGTCCTCCCCATAGTTTCTCCAGGGGGACATCTTCCACTTCCATATGAACCCCTCCCTTTAATTTTCACTGTTTCTCCATGAGCATATCCCTCAAACTCCCAGTGAGGCAGAATACAAGCCTCCATCCAAGTTTCCTTTAATAAGCCCTTTCCTTTCAAGTCTCTAATCATCCTTTCTGGGATCCAACTATCTCCCTTAATATTAGCATACAAAACAGATCTGCTGCTTCTGTTGAAACCACCAAAGTAAAAATGACCATACATCATATATTGTATTTTTGGATTCTTATTAAATATAAATATGAAAAAATGAAAGGCTCATAAAGCCTAGCTCGCTTTTATAATGCTTTTATCTGCCATTTATCTCCAGTTGTTTACGTTCCTCTCTAATTAACTACTGCCCACTAGCCTCCTTTCTTGACATCTCCAGCTTTCACAGCTTTCTCTAGACCTTGCCTTGTTCCTCACACCGTCTCTCTTGCCTATGCACACTATCCCATCTCCTGCTCGTACTATCTGTGAAAAGATGCTGGGAGTACATTTGGCATGATATACGATAGAATCTTGGCATCAGGATCCTTCTTGGAATCTCGATCTGTCCTCACAGCTGCCCTGCGCTCCTCTCTCACTCCTCAGGAATCTCACAGGATTCAGGAGAGATTAGTTTGTCTCTTGTGTACTTACTGCTCCATCCTCTCTCCTTACATATCAAGGCAAGCAATCTATCAGATGCCCTCTCAGGAACACTTTGTTTGTTTCTTACTACCTCACTGTTTATTGTGCGACAGGAAAGGGATAGACACAAAAAATACACTGTGACGACAAACAGAAAAAGGAGAGAAAAAAACACTGACTCAGAATGAAAAAAAAAGCATGTGGCAGAGTTGTGTATGAAAACTATGCATATGGGACATCTGTGGGCTCTAGTGTGAATTAACAGTGGACTTGAGAGCTCTTAGCTGTGTGTGTACAAAACCGTCTCTGATTTAAGTGTGTGAATGACCTGCAGTTTTCCTGTATGTGTTTGGTTAGTGTGAGTGAGAATTAGCTGTGCGCATATTTGTGAAGTGCTTCGTTTGAAGTGAATGTGTCTTAACCTTGTAATGCATTTCCTGGTACATTGGTAGGTTTTACGTATATAGATAAAAATGTAAAAAGTATTGTTTATTTTTATGTACTAGATGGTTCATATGCGTGAATGATTTTTGTATCACTTAGCTGTGTTTTTATAACGTGTGTGGATTCTGTGTGTCTGTGTACTTTACCTTCGCACATATACAGGAATGTGAATGAGTGAATGAATGATGTATTGGAATGAACGGTGTCAGCGTTCAGTTATGTTCACATATGTCTGGGGTCCTTCTGCTTTGCTCATTGTGCGACAGCTGAGTGGTATATTTACCTGTGGCTGTAAAACTATACTTACCTACCAAAGCACTGTATGATTCTTGGAAGACTACTTCTCTTTTGACAGATAATTAAGGAGACAAAGTGTCTCAAATTGGAGTTCTGTACAGGCCGTCCACATGAAAATGAATAATTACACCCACTAACTGTAAGAATGCATGGATGGTCCTGAAGAAGGCAGGAGGAGGCCTGAGGGTCGGAAGATTTTTCTAAATATATTAACCCTTCCCTGGCCAGGTTGACAACCAGCTATTGATTAAGATGTCTTATGTGAACCTGCTCTGATTACCTCTAGTCGGGGTTAAAAGCCTCTCACCGGAAGAGAAGTCTTCTAATTCAAATTATGATTTTTTTATTGAGCATTGCTATTTGTTCCTGAATTCTGAGGATGCATTAATTATCTATTAAAAGTAAAAAGAAAGGAAATCCCAGAGCTAGCGAAAATCACAGTAAGAAGGGAAAACAATGGGCCAGAGCCTGCAACGTTGTCAAAGTGTTCTTTTTTCTTACAGAACAGTAGTGGTCACTGGCTGAATATGACTGGCTGTGAGCATAAAAATGTAGCGTGGTCCGTATGTATCCAGCTGTCTACTGCACTTATGTCATTGGGAGGCCACTGGCCTAGTGGCCTTAAAGTGCCAGCGCCACCCTGTCATTGCCATTTTGTGGTTTTAAGAAATATTTAGGAAAGCCATTAGCAGCAGATGTTTGGACGTGCACCAGGACACTTTGGGAGCCCCCTTACAACATTTGGACTGCAGGGGCTTATGTTACACCCCTGAAACAAATATATCTGTGCATATGCTGTACAAGAGGCTTTGATTTAAATGATAAATATCTGCTGACCAGAGCTGTGCAGCAGATTCCATAGACAGTTTTATGCTGCCGTGTAACTTAAACACAGTTGCCAGCATTCTGCCCATGTCAGTCTTGGCACAATTTAAGTACATTGATATGGTGTGGGGTTTGTTATAAACAGCGCACATTCTTTAACCTAATTGTAACTATGTTTAAATACATGTTTTTTGTTCCTCTCACTGATAAACTATTAAATGTGATTTACCATAAATGAATTACACAATACAGTGACATTTTTTATAATGAATTGACTATGGTACCAAAAGACCAAAGTAAATGTAATTAGCCTTTATCATTAAGTGGGAACCATTCTGCAGGCACCAAGGTCTTGGTCAGTAGCTGTTCTTTGAATCATCTGGTCACCTCAAAATACAGCATTTTCTTACCCAGATGACTGACGTGTGTGTTGCTATAATTTTCTGTGCAAACATCACTGTTTATGTTGCAGAACACTTAAAGAGAGCCTGTGATTTAGCTAATAGATTTGATACCGGAGACGGTTGCTTAGCAAGTTACTCTTCATTTAAACAATCAGGTTTTTTCAGGGATAATGTGAGAGGAGCCTTTTTTTTATATGCTTGTTTAATTGCCGCATTGTGTAATTAGATGACATTTTCGTCTTTTGATTTGGTGCCTGTGGGAACAGACCAATAAAATAATGATGCTTCTTACATAGGATACATGAAGAAGATTGTAATTAATCAGTGAACAGAGAGATGGTTAAAGGTAATTGATGCATCTGAAAAACCCCCCAGAAAAGCCATTAATCATAAAGGCTTTCTTTTGCACTTCTGTTGGTAGATGACTTAGCTATATCAATGCCGGGATATAGCTAAACCCCTGTCTACTTGTCACTAAACACATGCTCACTTTAGCAAACTAAGAGTTATTCAACCACTTTCACCGTTTTTTTATCTCAACTAAGATGAAAGGGTAAATATCTATATAGACTCACACCTCCACAAGCAAATGCATTCTGTCCTACAAATGGATTCACCCACCATTACGTGGCTTGAGTCGGTGACCGATCTGAAAACTCACCCCCCACTACTCAAAGCCTCAAAACAATCGCTAACTGCTCAGATGTTCATAAAGGTTTAGTGGACATATTGCTTAATCACAGCCCACTCAATGCTAGTCTAATAAGTTTAAAACAAGCCATATGTTAAGTAATATCTTAATAACCTTTAAATGTGTCGAAATTGTTGTATGCTTGTAGTCTTGTTATTACTTACTATATTGTCTTATACTTGTAGACATTTGTCATGTAATCAAAGTCTTACAAACAGTAAATATGCAAGATTAGGTTCTTTATTACATTTTGTTAGATGCGTTTTGCATGGTCTGGAGTGTTTGTGTAAAAATGTATCCAGTCAATGTATGATCACTGTTTTAAGATTAGGAAGATGAATTGCAAACCATGCATTTTCTACCACCATTTAGAAAAAAATAGGGTTTAGAATCAAGCCCAAGGTTTCATAAAAAGTAAAAAGAAGGCACTTCATTTCATTCCCTCGCTTACGTGGAAGGTACTAGGGATTTATCAGGATCATTGTCCCATTTCATGAAGAATCAGTGTACAAGACTCCAGCCACTACACTGTCCATTAACAGCAAAACCGGCTTGGACCTCCAGCTAAGGCTAGGTTTTAATTATAGTCCAATGCAGTCGGCAGTTCATTTACCCCATAATATCAGTAACTATGAGAAGGGGATTACTTAGAATTTCATTATAGCAACGGAAGGGGAACATAGTAAATCATAAATGAAAATGTGAATGGAGCTTCTTTACCCTGGATTCCCGGCCCCTCTATTTTCTCCTTCAGACCGTTGTGACTGTTTCACACCTGCCTGGATGAGATTTGGAATTTTCTAATGAAATTGTGTTCTTGATTTTTTTAAATAGTCATATAAAAATATTCTACATTTCATGTTTTCTTCTCCCAGGTAGAACAGCCATGCATGCAATTTTTCCAAAGTGTTTCAACAAACAAGTGTTGCAGTCTAGTAGTCTAGACTGTTTTTCTTGCCTATAAAAAAATACCCATTTCATGGTGACTTATAAGTGGTTCCTCCATAAGTGTACTGTATTTAAAGAATAAAAAATAATCCCCACAGTAATGGTAATCCGTGCAGAGCATAACACAAGATAAATCTGGCTAGATCCAGCTTACATTCATCCTGAGCCTTTTCCCAAAAAGAACATAAATGTTTTTGGGTTGCCACAGACAACGAGATTTGCAGAGGGTATGCTGAATGGGAGCGCCCATTATAAACTCGCTGATCCCCCCCCCATCTCTAGTTACATTGCATTAATAATTAGGACAGCATGTTATTGAATGGGTTAAAAAGGCATGTCTGTGCTACATTATACAGAAGTGTCTCTAAAATCCTTGATCCCATTTCTGGCAGTGAACTGGCTCATAATGAATGGCTTTTGCAGAAGTTTGTGTTTCGTCTAAGTAAAGTAGAATTTCTCTTCTCCTCAGAATTTCTTCTACCTCTTATGTTAGATTCTTATCAGAGTTCCAGTATACCATGGCAGACTGAGCTATTGAAGTCACGCTAATGTAGTATATCTTACATATGTTTAGGACTGTTTTATATTATCATTTTCGGTGTCTTTTCCTTTATTAAAGGTACAATCCAGCCTTCATAGGCACTCTAAATGTTCATGGTTGTCCATGCAAATACCCTTGGCTATTTTCTGTGCAGGAGATGTGTTCGGCTGACTATATCTTATCTCCCGTTAGTTATAGGGCTAGCTCGGGCAGGTGTCTGATCAGATCCATGTGCCCATTTGCCAAAACTACTCACACTGATTGCAGTGGCAGCGCATTCCTGCCACTGACTGCTTCAAGCAGTCAATCAGTGGCAATAATTGTCAGACCAAGGAGGAGAAGGAAGGCTGCAGCTTCTACCTCCAATGCTATTTTTTTGTTTTGGTAGAATGTGCACAGAGTATGTAAGGCTCGGTGGGATAGTAAACTGTCCCTTTTAAGGCTAACTTGGTTTTTGCACCCTAGTTGGAAAAAAGAATAATCACATTTTTAATCTGCATCAGAATTTAGTAGCTTGGGTAGGTCATGGTTATTCATTGAGGCATGTTGGTCTGAGTTCATGAGAAATACAAAAATTCCAAGGTGATTATCAGCTCAAGTACTCCATAACATTCCCTTGTAGCCAGTGGCGTAACAAAAAAATACCAGGGCTGTCCTGTGACACTTATGGTGGAGGCCCCAAGCTGCTTGTATACACACACAGTAACATACTTACACTCGCTAACACACTGTCATATACACACACTAACATATTTATACACATACAGTAACATACTAAGTAACAGTAACATCACTGCAGCAATGACATCTCACACTATGTAGTATGCGAATTATTACATCTGTCAAGTACGGATGCCATATATTGCCAAAAAGCCAATTGCTGCCTTTTCTATGTACAACATGGTTTTGCACAAGGCTGTTTGTCATCATCGGAGGATGTCACTGCACTGATTTGGTCTGTTGTCTGGCTGGGAAAGGGGACACTGGAGCATTGTAAAAACTAAAGAGGTCGTATTGCTGGCTACCAGAAGAGGGCTGGTGTAAAAAGCTCTCATTTAGAAGGGTAGTGCTCAGGTTGTATCATTGTGCAGCGGGCTCTTTCTGATTCACCAGCATACATGGGTAGTGATCTTGAAAACAGGCATTGCTTTAGAAGCCATATGGCCAATACCCTCAGGCTTTCAATACAGTGCCAGCTTTCAGAATCTCCTCAAATGAAACATACAAATAGATCTAACACTTGGTTGACCAAGAAAGGACAACACTTAATAGCTTTACAGAATAAGCATTACCATTAACCTTTACAAAATGAAACTCTCCATCAAAATATTACACTAATTCCGCCGATGAGAGCAGCCCAGATTCCAATGCTGCTGCATGAGACAAACATATACCCAAATGTATTTTTTCTCTGTGAGCAAGGCATCCATGGCTGAATTACCAGTTTCAGTCTTAGGTAAAGACCAAGAACAGGAAAGACCTAATAACTTGCCCATGGTTAGTCCCTCCCTACAGGAGTATATCAACATATTTGATATTTTATTTGAACAATCTGGGCCCTCCCTATGAGTAAACTAGTAGCTCAAATGCAAACCCCTGATATGCCAACTGCATCTCATTGATAAGGCTTATGAGTGTCAGCTCAAGTCTGGTATGCCCTTAAGGGTGTCAAAAAGGTTTTTTCTCTGTAACTGCATAAGAAGCACATAGTTGTAATACTCCTGAGTGGGGGTTTGCAAGATATTAGGTTGAGCAAATTGTTGTAGTTGTCCACTGCTGCTAGAGTGTTATGGGTGGAATATTGAATATATATATATTGTTGGGTAGTTCATACTGCACATCAACAGCCCCCAAGGGTTGATATTCTATCCCAGATTCCTGTGTGTAAGCCATGTTTCTAGCCTTTTGAATTTAGGGCTTGGGGCATCCCAGTCCTTTTACAAGATTGAGTTTAAGGTGCCATTTGGTCTTGACACAGTAACTGAAGCTGATCGAGGCTGCCAAGGAGTGGTTGAGCCATACTTTGGCATCTTGATGTGTGTGATCCGAGTGTGAGGCCTTGTGTAAGAGTGACAGGACCTTTTGGAAAGATATCTTAGTGAAGATGTGACTTGAGTATGAAAGTGTGAGACTTTTGGAAAAACATCTGAAGGACATAGAGTGCATGCCTCCTAGCTGTGATTCTGCCAAAGGAGCTGGCATTTCTGTTCAAGAGGCTCAGTGTAATCCTAAACAGGTGACACTGGATTTAAACATTTCTCACACTACAGAGCTGTGTGAAAGCACTGGAAATGTATTCCCTAAACATTAATCATGCCCCAGGGAACAGCCCTCACCTCTGCTTTGCTGTCATGATGAGGTTTAAGGCTCTAATGGGAATAGTATAATCTATGGTGTGTGTTAGTGACTATAAAAATGTGAAATACTGTTAAGCATGTAATATATATATATATATATATATAGCATTTAACTGAGACAAAAAAACTATTTTTATAGTTATATTTTCAGCTAAGCAACTACATTTCCATGTGTAAGCTCAATGTATATATTATTTTGAAAAATCACACTCATGAGAATATTTTATATGACAGGGCCCCTTAAACTAGCAACATTGTCATATTAAATGTGTAGACACGTTAAATTGAGAAATCAGCACCACTAATATGAATGCTGTACATAACTGAACTGAGCTCTTGTATAGCCCACATGACAGCGCAAGTAGTGGTATAATCAATATGATTATAATAGATTTTGTACCTGCAGCTACATTGTCGGTGGCCGCTGTGGGTACACATATAATTATTCCAACTGCGCATATGCCAGTCTGTGCCGCACCATATATGTGTACTTGTGTAAGCGTCTGTGTGTGTGAGCATGGATGTGTAAGTGTTTGTGTGTTAGCATGGATGTGTAAGTATCTGTTTGTGGCACTGACAAGCTGTTTGGAGGCAAAGATAGCACAAACTATCTGTTTATGGCCACTGACATGATGTTTATGGACAAAGATGGCACATACAAGCTGTTTGGGGTACTGACAAGCTGTTTGGGGACAAATATGGGAATAGGCAAGCTGTTTGGGGGCACTGTTTTCTAGTTATACTCTGTTGAACTGCATGAATTAATGACAATTATTGTTGAATATTGTATGAATGGGGCATGCTACCCCAAGGGTATTAAGATGACGAGGAAATAAAGGATAGGTATAGACATGATGTGAAGTTATGTTAGGGAGCATGAAGATGGGGTGATGATTGTGGTGCACTATGGAGTGATAATGATAGGAATGGAAATCATGGTGGGAGGTATGAATATGGTGGCTGGGAGATATTGGAATGCATTAGGTATGATGATAGTCCGGGACAACTCTACACTAACACATATGTACATACATACATACATAAATACATACAAACCTAAATACAGCCACTATAACACCATAAACATACATACATATACACATACTTACTAACACTTTATACATACATGCATGCACAACAGACACATACAATTACACATACACACACACACACATAGCCCCACTAATACCATACACTGACGCATAGATTCATATACAGCCCCTCTAAGACCATACATTTATACATACATGCACATAGCCACTCTAACACTCTCCATGCACTTACAAATATAAACACACATGCACACACACACTTACATGCGCACACACTCTTATACATACACTTAAATATACATCACATACAATCTAAAACCATACCCACTTCGCTAATTTCCTAAACTCAATTCCAAGTAGAAAACTATTTGAGTCTTGCTACACATCAAGTCCATGTGTTAGCACTGATTGGTGAATTCAGAATTCTATCTTTCTGGGACACAACAAAATGACGCTGCTAAGCTAGTAGGAACAGATATGAAGCTCTGAATTATTTATACAAGATATTGTCTTTCATTTTGTGGCTTTTTGATAGCAAAGGTAAGACTGTTTTAACCCTTTTTAATAGTGCTTTATGCTGCTTTTTATGGCACAGATATAGTAAATATCCAAATCCTCCATTAAATTGATCCAGAAGCCTGAGAGTGTGGGACAAATTGTGCATGAGCTGTGCCTGCCATGTTCGTGGCCACCGAGCACACCACCCAAACACAGTAAGACTGTCCAGCACTTTCATAACATCATGTCTACTTACTGAACTACCCATTAAGTAACAGTGCTTGCAAGGGCACAGGGCAGGCCCGAGGCCAACTGATGCCTATGGCAGTGATTTTCAGTGACTCCATTTCATAGCCTTTGCTATTCATCCAGACCTATGACACTCATGGGGGATATCACATCAACCTTGTAGGTTTCATGTGTTTTTTTCTTCTAGTGGCCATTCAAATCCAGTGCATGGGTCTTTAACCTAGAATTGACTAGGAGAGCTTCCTCTTACAACCCAGCCCTTGACCTCCAAAATGTTTCTGCCTTCTGGATAACTCTGGTATCACATCGAGTGGTTGTGTTTTCTAATAGACATGGTTTTACCTAGCAAGTGGCCCTGCTTTTTGTTAACAGATTTATATTTGTCCTCAATGAGAGACACTTTATTTCTGTGGAAGTTACACTGAGTGAAGGCTTCTTGTCCTGGGCTTGCATCGCAGTATGCGAAGCAGTTGCTTGGTGAGACTTCTCAGATCCATGCAGGATAGACACCACTGCCTGTAATCTAGAAATCACATGACTGCACCAAGCTCTTTCTACATTTAGAAACGCTGGTTAAGGGAAAATATAAGTATTAAAAAAAAAAACAGTTTTGGAGTTTGTAGCGTGATCTTGACATCCCTCCCCTCCTATTTCTCAGATGTTAACCAGTTCAGTTCTCAACTTTCCCAACACAAGCTGAAGGTTTCTCCAACAACTCTTACTGTATAGTTTAACTCCCTCTCTACTGGACATAAAGAGACATCCATTACATTCTATTTATTGAGTGCATATTACACAGTGCTATAAACTTAATTTTGGATGCTAAAAGGATTATCCTATTGATTAGAAAAACTTGCTCTACTATAATTAATTATAGCGGCCTTTCTAATACGTTATGTAAATTGGTGTAGCAATATGAATTTAGCTTTATGTATTTTGATATACTATGTACCATATAGTTATTGCATCATTTCACGTTTCTTCTGAGATTCTTCTGAGGTGTATGCTAAGGAAAGACTCTGTGAACAACGTTCCTCTAAGCAGGGATTGTGTAAAGACATTTGCAGAAATCCTTTTAGAAGTGGGAAGTATATTTTATATTCTCCACATAGATGTGCACCACTTTTATATATATATATATATATATATATGTATATAAGAATATTATGTATATATTTGTATACATCTCTATTGTATGCATGCATTTGCTTGTTTACGTACGATATGAATTTGTGGCTATATTTTAAATCATCATCCTAATGCATAATCATTTATTATTAATTTTATTATTATTATTTTTTTATGACTGATCTGGCTTTTTAGCTAGGCACAGGAGTTAGGGGTACTGGAGGTCTGGATCCCCTCTCCCTGAGGATGCTGGAACAGTGAGAGGGCAGTAACAGCATGTAAACCCCTTACACAGGCTGCAGGAGAGCGGGGTTGTGCAGCGTAAGCAGCAGAGAGGTGTGTGTGAGGGTCTCTGGGGGGTAAGTGATACCAGAATAGGAAGGGAGGTGTACGTCAAATTAATGCCTCCCCCTCAGGCAGCTGTTTAATAATGTGCTGATCTAGGGGCAGGGAAGCATTTTACTTCCCCTGCCCCGTTTGTGATGTTTAATGTTATTTCCTACTCAGCACGGCAGTAGTACTCAGAACTCATTCTGTCACAAACGCAAGACAAGAGACTTTTTTTCTTCTTCTGTCAGTTTCTAGGAAGCAGTATGTAACACACCAGGACTTCACCACTGTCTAATCTTTACATACTGAAATGGTTTCGTTTCTTCTCTTTCTCATGTTACTGTCTGTACTCACCCTGCCCTATTTTTTACTAGAGTTTTTTTTGCCGTGTAGTCATTGTCAAGTATTTGACCAAGTTTGGAGCACCTTTGTACATGGCATCCTATAACTCTTATAATAATTGTAGCACACGTATAGATAAAAAATATACTGTTTGCTTGTCTTGTATGTGCACTCCCACAATGCTTCCACAGTGCACCAGATCCCACGCAATTTTATTACGGACCAGTGGAGGGTACTTTGTGGGCCGTTAGAATACACACACCTCTCTTTTTGATGGAATGTTTTAAACTTTGAAGGAGGTGTAAGTGTAAATGTGGTGCCATTTTCTACAGGGGCCTGTAATTCTATGGTGCGCTGGTCAGGGTGACCTAATGGGTAATTTGGCCCTGCATGGAAGGTGCTCAGCATCTTGTAGAAGTGGTGGGATCGTTAGCATTCTTAATGGTCCATCCCGTGCCAGGCTGTTAAGGCTGACTAATCAAACATTAAAACATCCAGCAACTACTCTGGTGACTTATCCACCCTGCATGAGTGCATTTATCACTGAAGTCTTACTTGTACCTGAGAATATTTATGAATTGTAGTACTTCCAGGACATCCTATACTGTGTGGAGTTTATTCAATATTTGTGAGTGTGCAGAAAAGTTGGGGTTTCAATTCCCCAACTTCACTATTCGTCATGAAGGGCTAATCCGTGGGTGGAACAAGAGCTTGTGAAGCCCCTTATAAATACTTTGTTAAACCTGTGTGTTTTCTTAAAAATTAGCAAAGTGACCAAATTGCGCATTATGTGGGTCCACCTTACCCCTGCTTATAAGAGAGATATTCCAGCGTTGGCCCTACTTGACAGATAGATAATTCAGTGTGTTGAAAATAACACTCGCCCTTCAGACCTTAATGTCCATTATGTGTGGTGAACAGCATAATAAACCAAATACTAACGATCATATTTAATAACATCAACAAATGACAATCAGGGTTAAAAGACAATGCACCGTTTCCCACAGTAAGCCTACCCTACCTCCCTCCTTTCTCCCAGAATGTGTCTCTCTGCGGCAGCAACGATCCTTATTAAATATTTAAAAGCCCAGCTTAAACTTTCCAAGAGCCCGCAAATAAATGTCCATCTTGATTTCTGTTAATGCTCAGCAGTTGTTAGAGAAAAGCTGCAGAGCTAACACTCTTTATCACTCCACCGTGTCTAGAGCAATTATCACTAAGATACAGACGATAAGAAACGGTGGGAAACTAGTCTTAAACCCAGATATCTGATGCCACCCTACCCATGAAACATATTATTTTATTTATTTTAGCACCCTACTTGGATAGTCATAGGGTTTTAATGCCAATCATACATGCTCACATGTAACCACATTGTCTTTTTGTAGTTCAATTTATATCTGTAGAGATACATTGTAAGCTTGCCAGCAGGACTCTCTCTACCTAATGCATCAGCTTGTCTTTGTCGGTTCTAGTTTTGTCATACCCCATGAATATATATATTGTAAGAAGTGCTGCGGAAATTGTTGGAGTTATATAAATAAAAGATGATAATATTACCTACAATTTTACAGCGCTGTGTAATATGATAGCGCTATATATAATAATAAATAATAATAACTTGTATGTTTTAGTGCCGTCAAATTGGCTGGCCATTCTAGATGTATACTACTCTTTGGGGTTTAGAGTTGTTAGGAGAGTTACAGCTCTGTGGTGTCAATGTACATCCCCAGTGAACTTCTACTGCAGGCCCCGTATAACACACAGATTGAAATATACTTTATACAGGGTCAGCTCTTCTTGTTGGAGAAACTTGGCAGTGTTGGCCCATTATAATGAATAGTGAAATGGCTGCATGGAAACCACAACTCTCCTGAAAACTCTCCTTTTATTGGAGAAACTCCTTTTAGGAGCACTCTTTACCCCTTGCCCATCCAACTTTCAACCTCAGTTCATGACAACAAGTGCTAGTGGTCATCCTCTTTCATTTTTTTAATTCCGTTTTATGGATGCTTTTGGGTATGCTCTAATGTAACTTTTTTTTCTATGAAAAAGCAGAATGGGAAAATATGTAATTGATGGGAATGCTAAACATGTTAAAGCCCAATTAATGCTTTTTGATTTTAATTAAAAAAAAAAAAAATTATAATTTTTTTTTTTAATTCATAGTGACCCTAAAAACAACATAATTACAGACTTTCATTTTTTTTTGGACTATAATACCCATAATCCTTCACAAAGCCTAGGACATAAATCTGTCATTGTAGCAAAAAGCTTTATTAAAAATTCCATTTTGGTCTGTGTCTCAGTGGGGAAGCTGTTCCATACTTTTAATTAGTATAAGCTCGATCTTTTGTCTACATGTAAACATGAGACGGAAAGCTGTGTAAGCATTCTTTGACATATGTTTAAGTATGTGAATGTGTAAAATGATACAGCCGCTAAAATGTAAAGCTGCGCTATAGTGCACTTCCTACCACATATAAAATACATTTGTCTTCACAGATTCTAATGTATCGGTTTGTTTTAGTCTGTCAATTCTCGTCTTCTCATACCTCTTGAATATATGTATTGTATTTAGCGCTGCGTTAATTGTTGGCGCTATATAAATAAAAGATAATATTGATAATATATATGGTGGCAGACGGTCCCTTTAAGTGCCTATTTCTATCCACTGTCTCCAGACTCGATAAGAGCAAGGTGGTGGGAAATTTTAATGGACAATTCCCCAGATTGCAGTTTATATGTACCGTTACCATTGTCCTGCACAGTGTTTAAGTGCCCTTTTGCTGAGCTGTACACTCTGCTTTGTGCCATTTATTGGGATGAAACGTGCACTGATAACACAGAGGCTTATGGCATTATTAGACCATGCCAATGGCCACTCTTGAGAAATGATGTACAGCCTATGGTAGAACTGACTCAAGACCAATATGTTCTAGCTGCAAGTAAGAGCTGGCAAACGCCTTCCTGGGCTGCTCTGATTGATTCCACAATTCCACATATAGCCACATATAGAGTGACCATATGCAGTTTTTTATGCTTCTTTTACGACCTTTATAGTCTTTCCCTTCCAGTAAATGTGCTTTAGACAAGACCGGATTGTGTTCAATGAATGTTTTTTGTGTTGTTAACTACTTTGAGACTTAAATTGACATTCTTCTCAGCCTAAATTCTGCTAGCCTCCTCTGGCTAGCAGTGATATAGTTTCTATATGTACATGTTATAGAAATACCCCTTCTTGTGGTCTCCAGAAAGCCCAAAGGTTTGTGTACTTTGCAACAATAACTAAAGGCACCATTAAGGTCCCTGTAGCTCCAAAGATGGTCAGAACAGGAAAATATTTGTATTTTAGATTCAATGATAGCTGTACGTCTGCTAGAAATACGGAGTGGGCAGCAGTACAGTTAGTGGTGCAGTGAGATTTCTATTGGCTGCAATAGCATAAATAATATTAAATACCACTTCCACAGAGCACTTACACCAACTCAGCAAGTTTGCAAACATCTCCATCTATAGCCTGTGTGTCCTGTGCTCCCTCTACTGGCGATATGGTGGTAGTACATTAATGTAGACAGGTGTGCGTTTACAACAGTGTAAGTACAAATAATGGACATTTTTCCAACCTACAAAAAAAGTAAAGGTTTTTTTTGGTAGATGTAGCTTAAATAAAAGCTGATTAATATAAGATACATTCCCAACATTTATGCTGAGCACAAGAACAAGTGGCAGTCAACATGTAGCTTTCCAGCTGTTGGAGAATTAAATACCCCATGATACTGAGCTAGCCTGTGGATTTGTAGTTAGTAAAAAAAACTGCTCACATCTTGTATGCCAGCTACTATTCCATAAATTAAAGTAAAGGGGACAAGGCGCGTCACTGGTCGATATTATTCAGATGACTGTTTTTTTTTTTAAATTGTATCAACTAGTTGTGATATATAAGGTTGAAGATGTGTAAACTGTGGAGTTTGGGTTGTTTGCAATACTGTACCATATGAGGGAAATAGAATGCAAACAAATTTTATGTATGTGTTTCTTTGGAAACTATGTTTAGTCTATAGTTTATATATATATATATATATATATATATATATATATATACACATGTAATTTTGTTTGATGTGCAATGCTGTATATACACAAGGGTCAATCTAATAAACTATAATTCTTTTTTTTTGGTGCAGATTTTTTCTGGTTTTCAGCTGTCTGGTGCTCTCGGTGTTTTCCACAATCCCCGAATTCCATAATTTAGCCAACAAAGGACTCTTCATACTGGTGAGAAGTCTTTCTCTTCTTCAATGAACCATTATCTCTTTTTTATGCATTTTTTTTTTAACTTCCACTATAATCTAAATGTCATGGTAAACGTCCAAATAAATGTATGGATAATGTATTGGCTATAGGTGCTATCATCTTTCACTCTATCATATTCATTTTACTGCTAAGTCTTACACAGCAGACCGGATCCCAAAACTTAGGAACCAAGGAATGCTTTACCGCGACTGCTTAAAATATTTAGCTCAGCAATTCAGATTTATGATTTATGGAGATATGGTAATTTTAACAAACAAGACATGCATTTTAGCGCAAGTTATCCTGTGACAAGCTCTTATTCTCTGTCCCCCTCTATACACTAGGGATTATATATAAAATGATTGTGGTGCACAATTTGTGTTATCATTTTAACAACCAATTGATTTTTTCTGCAGGAATTCTATATTGATGAGACCACTTTTCAAGCACCAGACCCTCACTGTTTTAAGTTATATAGGTCTTGGAAATACTGATTATAACTCTTATAGCTTGGTTTGCTGGACACTTTGGAGTCTTGAACAAACTTTCTTGAACTGTTTTTTTTTTTAAATTTAACATATGTTGTCGCAATGTGATTGCAAAGCTGGCCGCTTAATATTTTGAAGCAAAATTGCATGCTTAAAAAAAAAGTTTACGTTTTAGTGTCCCTGGGGTTAAAACTTGGCACTTTAAAGGGACACTCACCATTATATGCACTTTAACACATATGAGAGCTGAGAGCTCCCTTGAAATTATCATGGTGTCTCCCTTGCAAATGCATGGTGGTAGTCTGCAGACTTTCCCCATATGCATTTGCCCCTTTTTCCATCCCAGCTATTTGCCGGAGTATAATATGCTTACTGCCAGTCAGTTCCAGCACTGGAGTGCTAACTTAAAGGCCACGGAGCAATGAATCACAGGTATGCTACTGTCTACTGAATGCACAAAGCCACATGCTACAGCATGAAGCCCATATAGTAGGTATCCATCAGTTGGTTCCATGTTAAAGGACTACTTTGGCTGCCTGAGCAGTATCTTTAAAGGTAGGTAGGAGCCACTACCATGCATTGGCCCTCCTGGCATTGGCCTGGTATACCAGATGGTCTTAACATACGTGTAAGGACATGTAAAGAGCAGCCTTATATGCAGATTTTTTTTTTTGAGTAAATAAATTATTAGATTAGCCATTAAACATGGTGTAATAGCAAAAAAAGAGACAGCTTCTTAAACTATGCCTGTACGGTTAATTAGTGGACTTCTAAAGCCCATATGTACACTGTAATAATGTGTTTAAAAGGGGGGTTACCCCATAATATGGTGGGTTGGCCAGGCTGTTGTTTACTAGGCCAGCTCCCATCACCACTTAAAATGCATTCAAAGAGATAAAACCAGGGGAACCAGGTGAAGCACCTTCTTGCACAGAGTGTAGTTTGCTCAGTTCAGCCCAATTGTATATATGGGTTATACGGGCATGAATAGATGTTTATTTAACGTGGACATACCCATAAGCACAATTTAAACCATGATGAGCAAAACTAAAATAAAAAAGTGAAAATCAAACAGCAGGTATTCAAATTGGCCTGCAATTTACAGACAATGATATTGTCTATAAATTGTTAAACTATAGGATGAGGATTTATTTTTTTTTAAGTAGAACATATACCCTGCCACTCCTCTTTCCCTCCTTTACCTTTGCTCTATAAAATGCATGTTCTGTATCTAACAACCTAACAGACATACACTTCACCTCTGGTTCCCTGGACCTTCTTGCTCTAACAGAAACCTTGCTAAGCTCTTGTAACTCTGCCTCTCCCGCTGCTGTCTCACATGATGGCTTCCACCTTACTCATACTCCAAAACCTGATGATAGCAAGGATGGTGGTGTAGGCTTCCTACTCCCCCCACCTTGCACTTTTCAACCTATTCCCTCTGTTTCATTCCTCTCTGTCTCCTCATTTGAGCTCCATGCTGTCCATTGTATACTGTCCTCCTGGCTTTGAAATGTCTTTCCATTACCTCCTATTTTGATTCGTACAGAGCATACTAACTCCCCTAGTTGCAATGATGGTCACACCCTAGACCTTATTTTTTTCTAGCATGTGCTCTCTTACTAACTTCTCCACTTATCCTTTCCCCTCTCTCTGACCACCTGTCCAGCTCTTTTACTTTGCCTCCTACGCCTTCCCTTTTCTCCCAACGGCCTTGCCTAACCAGAGACCTTAGCTCTCTCAATCTTCAGAAATTCTCGACTAATTTACATCTGCTCTTGAGGATGTAGCCCAAACCACTATTCACTCTTTGCATTTCCAACCTTTGCACAGAACAGTAATCCAACACCTTCAACGTTGCTCCCACAGTCCCCTTCTTGCCCTTGCATACCTCTCACTCACACCCTCCCATTTACTGAACTCCTCGTCCTCTTCTACATCTTCTACAAATCTGTCCAACCACCGTCCCATCTCTCTACTTCCTCTCGCTTCCAGCCTCTTGAAACAATTGTTGAGACCCAACTAAGTTTCTGGACTCCAACTCCTTACTTGACTCTCTTCAATCTGGATACCACCCTCAGCATACTTAGATTGCCCTAACGCTACTAATGACCTCCTCACTGCTAAGCCCAAGGGCCACTAGTTCATCCTAATCCTATTGGACCTTTCTGCTGCTTTTGACACTGTGAACCATCCTCTTCTCCTAAATTTACAAAAACTGGATAAGAAATAAAGGCATTTTTCATTGAGTTCAATGGATAGTTTTACATTTGTATCAACCATATACTGTTTTTTTCTACCATGCGTCGGCTGATATTGAGATCAGGGGGTTCAGAGGGTTAAAGTGGTTGTTTAACCAACTTACTATAAAATGTTATAAGCTTGTTAAACCTGTGTTTTGCCTTTTAAACCTAGTGAATATCACTCTAAAACCCTCAAAACTCCTGGTATTCAGAGACAACTTTTAAAGCTTAGATATGTATAAAGAGGTCTGAATGGGTTTAAACAATGAAGAGCTTCAAGTGGGTGAAAGTCATACATTCAGGATTGTTTGTACACAGTAGCAAATTGTTTTGATAAGGCGGCACACAATCCTAGCAATAAAAAAAATTGGCAGCGATTTAGGATCAGTCCCACATAGTTGAACAGATTCTAAAAAAGACCATGTTCATTCCTTTTTCCATTTTGATTGGATCCCATTTCTGTTCCTAATAACTGAGTTATAAAAATAATATTACAAATAATAGCAAGTTTTGGCCCCACACTTTTTTTTTAATAGCGCTCCCCTTTCCAAATGAGTATTCTCCACCTGCCTTAGGGATTTGTAACAATGCAGATATCCTAGCTTCACCTTTCACAACTGTGTAACAATCATGGAAAAGAACGTGTAATAGCAAAGCTTATTAATGTAAACCGCTCAATGACTCTGACAATACAGAGTCAATTATTTTCTAGCAATAATATTACTCTAAATGAAGGCTAGCATTTTCTGGGATTTCATTAACAGTGACGGCACACCAGATGGTTTTTAACTGTTTGAATGCCTAAGCCAAAGCCACAGACTTTCTTGAATACTAAATATTTATTATTACATGTTTTTAAAATGTTATCTTGAATTTAAGTTCCTTTCATCTTGATAGTGAAAAAAAAATTCTTAATGTTGGAAATGCCATTTAAGCTCACAGTCTAGGTCTTGTAGGCCTTTTAAGAGAACTTTCGTTAGTGCATCAAAAATTTGTGCTGAGTAGAGCCCTGCTCCTGTTTAATTTGTGATGCTCCTACCCTTCCTGATGCCTCAATGCCCCTTTCTCCCAGTGTCACAATCGGCTGACGTCAGGAGTCCTTGCTCCGGAGATGAAGTCTAAATTAAGAAGTCCTTGGTGTCTCTCCTTTGATTAAGCACAGTTGACTTTGTTTTTGGAAAGGTGCTGGAGATAACAAAAGATACATTGCTGATGTTTTGGAAACTAGACCTTCCCAACAGAGGGAGATCAATGTGATGGAAGTGTGGATCAGTGTCATCTGAGAAAACCTCACACTTAATATTGCTTTACAACATTCCTTGACTATCATATAAAACATATATTCATCTGAGTGACAAACTATGGGCCACTGACATGAAAGGCATTTTTTATTAGCAGTCATTGCAATGTGATCTGAGATAACTTTACACACACACAAATATAGAACATGAAGACCTCTCATTATACTTGACCTGACTCTGAGATTGCTTCAGAAGTGGTTATGAGTAGGCCCAGATGTACACTTAACCATATAATACATGTGTGTTGGTGTGAGACAATGTCTTATGATTTGTGGAGTAACTTCCCTCCTCTCATTTTCCTATGATACCAGGAATTTGTGATGATAGTGGTGTTTGGCATGGAGTATATAATCCGGATCTGGTCCGCTGGATGCTGCTGCCGTTACCGAGGCTGGAAAGGACGTCTCAGATTTGCCAGGAAGCCTTTCTGTGTCATTGGTAAGGATTTAATAACACAGTTTTTTTTGTGGAGAAGACACAACTCACTCACAAAACCACCACAATCAGGGACTGTCTGGTGCTATAACCACTCCTTGAAAAGGCAGCAGGGAGTGAAGCAGATGGCATGTAAAAATTGGGTGTCCTCTGTACCCTCAACATCAGCACAAGAACTGTGCAAAGGGAGCTTTATGATATGGGCTTCCATGGCAGAGCAGCTGCACACAAGATCAGTATGCACAATGCCAAGCGGCGGCTGGAGTGGTGTAAAGCATTGGATTCTGGATGAGTGGAAGCATGTTCTCTGGAGTGATCAATCATCATTCACTATCTGGACGTCTGATGGACGAGCCTGGGATTTGGTGGATGCCAGGAGAACACTACTTAACTTAATGCATAGTGCCTACTCTAAAGTTTGGTGGAGGAATGATAATGTTCTGGGGCAGTTTTTCAGGGTTTGGGCTAGGCACCTTGGTTCAAGTGAGAGTTAAAGGGTAATGTTAATACTACAGAATACTAAGACGTTTTAGACAATTGTATGCTTCCAATATTGTGGCACTAGTTTGTGGAAGGCCCTTTCCTGTTCCAGCAATGCCTCTGTGCACTAAGCAATGTCCATAAAGACATGGTTGCATAGGTTAACGCCATTAAACACCTTTGGGATGAATTGGAATCCCAATTGCAACGAGGAGTAATTGTTATGTTAAGGATTGAATTGGTCAATAGCTCTGTTGCAGTTATGTAGAGATTAAGGACAAAAACCCCACTTTGACTCAGCTTCAGAAGATAATAATAATAATAGATACTTCTCTCTCCACAGTGAAGTGACTATAGACAAAAATGCACTTGGTCATGACTATAATCTCACTTACACTCTTAAGAAGAACTAACAGTGTGGTGCTTTGTAAAGGGTGCCGTTTTATCTTTTTTATCGTGTACAAACCAATTTCTTAGCAAAGGTATAGATCAAAATATATGGTCTATCCATTTTGCAAGAGAAGGTTGTAGGCCCACACATGGGATTTCACTAGCCCAGCTTGTAGCAAATTATACACTCAAGCCCTATACATTCACACATTTATGATTTTGTGAACCGTTAGTAAAGATTAAGTCCCTAAATTTGCAATTGAGAACCAAAAACTAATGCTAATGCTTCTGTGAGTTCTGAATCTGTATGCATTTTTCCCTTTGCGTCTGGTTTTTCTACTCCTTTATCTTTGTAAATGTTTTCCTTTGCCTTTCACTCCATCTCCAGATGTTACAATTCCAAAGGGACAAAGCCTTTTTTTCCTCTCTGTATTCCCCGTCAGCAGAACAGCTGCAGAATGGGGTCCTGTCTTCCATTGTAGTGGTAGAGGGAGATATAAATGGGTGGGTATGTGGAGATATTGCCGAGCTAGCACTGTCACAGGTAATAGATGGATTGTGTAAGGGAAAAAGAGAGCGTTCAGCAATATTTAAACAATGAGTGTCACTGCTCCTCTAGACTACCGGAGAGCAATATCACCCTCCCTCACCAAAAAGACTGCAGAAACACAAAAGATACACCATATGGATAATAAAAGGAATACGTCCATAACAGAGGAGCTTACACTCTGAGCTACATAATACAGTGAAAATAAAATCACAGATCCAACGTGTACAGGCTAAAAATATTGTAGGAGTTTTGAATATATAACAATAAATTATTTTGTTTTTTTATGGGTTATTAATTATATTATTAATATTATTAATTATTAGTATTACATAATAACATTGTGATGGGTGTGATTACTGTTTTGTAATAGTATAGTATAATATAGTACTGTTTTGTAATAGTACTACCAAAATTAAATCCCAATGATTATTCAGAAAATTTACATATTTTTATATTTATGGACATACTGGAGAAATAGTCAAGCTACTCTAAGTTGGAACACCAGCCAGCTTTGAACTTTTCACCCCAGAGTTGCCACCTCCTGGTGAGGTTGTTATTACCTCCAGCAGCACATCTTCTAAGGGAAAAGAGCTAGTTTATTTTGCTGCCTACCCTCCATATACAAATTCAGAGAAAAACTGGATTCACCCTGAATACATCAGTCAGCCACCCTGAAGCATGCAGAGGGGAAAAACAATGAAGCACCCAGTGACCCCCTTGTGTTTTTGAACAAGACTGCATTTGATCATTTGTATCAATTCAGCCATTTGCAATTGAAATTTTTTATTGGATCTTTCTCTAGATTTTCTTGATATTTCTCAAGAGGAGACATGGAGATCAACCTTGTGCAAGGATTATCTGCACCAAAATAAAACCTCTCTTCTCTTAACCTTTAGATTTTATCGTTCTGGTGGCCTCTCTTGCTGTCATTGCGGCTGGCACTCAGGGTAACATCTTTGCAACATCGGCCCTGCGTAGCATGAGATTCCTCCAGATCCTGCGCATGGTGCGTATGGACCGGCGTGGTGGCACCTGGAAATTGTTGGGGTCCGTGGTGTATGCTCATAGCAAGGTAAGCTGTTAGGGTAACCAATAAAACAGTGCTATGTGGAACCCTCTAGTACACAAAAACATAATATGTACTTTAAACATTTGCCACTCCATTGGGGGCATATATGGAACCATTAAAATAGATAACAAAACACATGTAATCGAATGGTTGCTGTAAAGCTGTTGTATACCAATAATACAATAATATTAATGTAACAATATGAGAAAGGATCGCTAAAATAACATACATATGAAACAATGTTGGACTGTCAATGTTTCATGCCTGGAACATGAGCAAAAATGTGGGAGATGCTTAAAATTGGTGGGGAGAGAGTGGAAAGATTGGCAGATCATAGCCAGAATTAGGCAGCATATATGTGGAAGCCTCCATAAAGGTCTAACCCTTTATCTCCTAGTCTGGTCTCTTATATGGAGGACATAACTGCACCATCAAGTGAGCAAGTGCATTTATTGGTATATCATGGGTCCAAGTATGTCCTTCCATACCAACTAAATATAGAGAAAATCTGTCCAGAGACTCTGTTGCTCAATTTATTAGTTGAGCTTTTGCCGGGAGCAAATTGTCCATTGTCGGGCCGGCCCTGAGAGGAGTATTGCTACATGACTTGATGGTGCTTTGTTTAGATAAGGTGGGCCATTGCCACAGGACTTTAATGTATCTTTCCTTATATATGGTGGAACAACATCTCTCTGTCACCCTCCAGGAGCTGATCACTGCCTGGTATATTGGTTTCCTGGTGCTTATATTTGCCTCCTTCCTGGTGTATCTGGCAGAGAAGGATTCCAATAACCAGTTTTCAACATACGCAGACTCTCTTTGGTGGGGAACGGTAAGTTGGATGGGCCGTGGCCACTGTGGGAATTTTTTTATATTTTACTTGATCTACTTATTTTGCCATCTCAAGAATTAATTTTTGCTCCATAGCAGTTTTCAACCATGGCTCTAAAAATAAGCTTCACCCCACAGTCCACTGGTCTCAGAAATAGTGGAAGTAGCTTCCTTGTGACCAGAGGATTTTGTAATATTGAGAGAGATCACATTACAATATGGCTTTCTTTGGTGTTTGAAAATGGAAGTCATTATTTTATTTTTAGAAGCAAATTGAAGTAAGCCTTTGCCTGTCAGGGATTCTTCCAAAAAAAGTGCGCAAGTAATGCTCTGACTTTTTTCCATTTCTTCTTCAGGAAGAACACTGCAAACACTATTTAGCTTTTAGAAAGGGTATTTTTGTTTAATTGACATGGTCTGCAAAGATTTTGAAACTTGAATGGGAGTTGTAGCATTTCTCTGCAGGAACCCTGTCGATGACTCGTAAGAAAACTTGGTTGAAAAGACAATTTTTAAAATGTGTATCCGGCACTATTGAGACGGATATAGCTAAATTATCTGATTCTATTTATTAAATTCAGTAAGTGTTACTTATTTTTGCAGTTATTGATTTTTACATCAGTTTATTGAAACTACAGTTTCAGCTGATACCCGCCTGGGGAAGTATGATTTACTAATACCATACGTGGTAGATCTAATGAGACCCATGAGGGCACCTTATTTTTTTTAGGAGTTAGGAGTTGAGAGTAGAGGTGTCACCTTCTGCATAAGACAATGTTCTTTACAAACAGGGTAGCAGACTAAGTTGCTAAAATTCATTAATAAGATGTTGCACTGGTCAATCTTGTGTATACATCTAATAGAGAGTCAAATCTACTTATTGTACAATAGATGTTTTTTTAAATAAATATGTTATGTATTTTAACCAATACACATGCATATAATGATTTATTTGTTTCTTTTTGTATCGTCTAAAGCTATTACGATAGTTCTTTTGTGTTTTTCATCATTTCTCTCTTGATTCTCAGATAACCCTGACCACGATTGGTTATGGTGATAAGACTCCACGTACGTGGCTTGGAAGAGTCCTTGCTGCT
Organism: Sceloporus occidentalis; assembly: GCA_023333645.1. Classification (NCBI taxonomy): domain Eukaryota; kingdom Metazoa; phylum Chordata; class Lepidosauria; order Squamata; family Phrynosomatidae; genus Sceloporus; species Sceloporus occidentalis. The sequence goes on along the minus strand of JALMGF010000022.1, from coordinate 13,367,402 downwards.
GGCTTTGCACTTTTGGGCATCTCTTTCTTTGCCCTTCCTGCAGTGAGTAACACTTGATCATTCCTTATTAAACTTATGGGTGAAATAAGTACAGTTTAGACTGTGAATTGGTTATGGACACCTGGAAATACTTTGGGCTAAAAGGTGCAGAAGATGGTTGAGGGTATTGCTGTGTTACCCACAGATTCTGTGCTTTAACAGGGTATTCTGGGATCTGGCTTCGCTCTGAAAGTACAGGAGCAGCATCGGCAGAAACATTTTGAAAAACGGAGGACTCCAGCAGCAAACCTTATCCAGGTGAGATCATATAGAAAGAGAGATTCCAGGAGAGTGAATACAAATTAGAAGCAAATCCAGAGCTATTGAAACGCTACACAGGCTACGTTACATCATAAAAAAACATCAGAAAATTCCAAAGAAATATTGAAATGTCCACACTGGAGACGCAAAGGAAGATATATTGTAGAAACATTCACATGCATGAGAGTGTTAGCATACTAGCAGAGAGAAGCATATTTAATGGAAGGAATGTGTCAAAACATGAGGTCAGACTAGAATTCTGAAGGGTGACAGGCTCTGTAGAAATATATGGGAGAACGTTCTTCATGCAGAGTGGTGGCTTCATAGGACACGTTACTTGCCTGAGCAGTCAAGGCTAATACAGAAAGGTAATAAATATATTTTGGAACTTTTCTGAACACACTCTTGTTTAGCTCATAGGGAAAAAGTCTTGTTTTCCTAACATCTTCCATCCAGTAAGCTATGAAAGTTTAGAGAGATATTACATTGGTGCTATTTGACAATATCTGTAAAAATAAGATAGATGGTGTGAATATAAAAAAGATTGTACTTTGTACATATTTTGTAATACATTTCTTGATTCAGCATGGATGTCTTTAATCTTGGTGAGTTGGATGATCCGAGCCATAATATTTAGGAAAGAGTACAGTGTTGCTATGGCTGGTATTTATATTCACATCAAAACAAAAGAGTCCAGGTTGTTCCCCCTCCTCAACTTCTGGCCACGGCTGGTTATATAAATATTAAGCTGGCTGTCTTTGGAGGGTGTTATACCTGGGGGGAAGATCCAAGCATGCTGGGAACTGTTAAAATCCAGCCGAAGAGAGGGGAGAAGGAGCACAGTATCTTGACATTGATAGAAAACAGATCCACTTCCTCACCAATTAGTGGAAAACTGCATGGTCATTCATCAGTGCTGAGCTAAATACCCCCTGCCAGACCCGACATAGAAATCTGACCAATGACGCTGAATTGGGGAACCGGTGCGGTATGCTATAATATGAATACAGAATGCCACAAGTGCTTCCTAGGTTTACATCGCAGGCACGAGAAATACTGTCTCCATGCAGACCCCTAAGAAAGTTACATGACTCAACCCATCTAAGGCTTTGCAGTCAAAATGCTATCTAGATTATAACATTATAGCTCCTAATGTTGTGCCATTTGATTTTAAACTCTACTCATGTGTCTCTCTGGCTCCAAAATTTAGCATGAACATGATCTGAGTATCATATCTAACTGGGAACATTGCAGCTGATTACATAGAAGGTTTTCTGACTTTAATGATGTAACTGTCCCTTCAGTGATAATTTATGCCTCTCTCTCTCTCTCTCTCTCTCTTTTAAGGCTGCCTGGCGTTTGTATTCTACTGATGCAAGCCGTTCCTACCTCACAGCAACATGGTATTATTATGACAGTATCCTGCCTTCCTTTAGGTGAGCTTTGCGTTAATAAGAACATGAAGGGGTTCCCTTCTTTTGGACTTAATACTAGATGTGTGTTACTTATAACCAAAATAGGACAAACTCCCACCCAGCACTGGCTTTTAACGGTTCTGACATTTTAGTTCTGTAAAGCATTATCTGGTTATCTTGGTTTTTTTAAGCATTTCAGATAGTACCTTTTTTGGAGTTCGTTCACAAATGAGAGGATTGTGGTGAGTGGAAACATTTCATCTCACCTCATTAACAGTGAAATATTAAGGACCTACATGACTCTTCTTCCAGGAAAAAAATGCTGGGATTGGGCCTTAATTCTGAAAAAAGCTGAAGCTGATACTATGAGATGAAACATTTTGAGTTGCTGCAGTGCCCCTACTGAATAAAGTCTACTGTCTCATAAACACATATGTATTGTGCACAGTCTGAGAGCCATGGATTTGGGTTATTTCACATAGGTAGAGGTGGGCAAGCTGTCTAGTAAGCTAAGCCACGAGCCAGGCTAAACTACAACAGCTTCAGCTCCTTCTTTCTGTATGAGTGAGAGGCTAGCCAGATATTGATCCTAAATCAACACTGGCCAACCAAGCTGTAACTAAACCTTGCATATGATGCTCCTCAAAATTCATAGTATAAAGTTACAAAGCAGTTCTTTTATCATCGAGGTGTTTGCAAATTCAAAGTACAGGTTTAAAAATTCTGCTTTTTGTTTAACATCTTTATGACCTTAGAACGTACTGTTACGTCCTCTCAAAAGTGGGTGCAATGACCACTACGATGTAATAGTATGTTATCACTAGCATGGACAGGGGGGTCCATGGTCCATTTGGTATGTCCTTAGCATTGATACCATCTGTATCAGTCTGTCTGATAAAGACCCAGATGACCACCAGCCACTTATTATACATATCATGATCAAGAACACATTGCTGAAGAATCCTGCTTGCAGATTACTGTGTGAGGTGCATAGAGTGAGATTACAATGAAAAATAAAATCAATAAAGAAATAGTAGAAAAAGTAGAAAACGTGTGGACCCCAACTATATCAACATGACATTATCAGGGGGTAGACTTGTGTATTCAAATTCGTACAAATTGCAAATTTACTGAAATTTGGCAAATGCTGTGATTCCTACAAAGCCACGAAAACGAGGCCAGACCCCCACAAAGTGTACAAAAACCCAAGCGAAAAGCTAATTTTCATAAAAAATGTGTGGGACCTTTCACTCACACACTCTCTCTAAACCTTTTCTAAATGTTTCACTACCTTCTCTGCCGACCACTTCCTCTTCTACATCTTCATCCTCTTTATTTCATCTTCTGTCTTTCATCTTCTCTTCTATATTCATCCGCATCTGGGCAGACATAAACTGGAGTGAACGTCCGACAAAGTAAAGTCCTCTTGGGGAGGGGACGTTACTGGAAGCGCCAGCATTTTGGGAGAAGTTCACGCCAGTTTATGTCTGCCCGGATGCGGATGAAATCCAATCGACAGAGGCAATGTCACCAAAAGCTCCAGGATTTTGCCCTAAGGTGAACTGCAGACAAATCAGTGGTGGTTTCACTGACATCCTCTCCTTCGATCCTCCGATTAGGGGAGAGGACATCAGTGAAAGTGTCGTGGTTTGGGCAGACGCTTCTGTTGACTTCCTCTCACCTGATCCTCCAATTAATATTAGAATAATGCAAAAAGGGCCTCAAGACCCTGTTATCCTCCCACTATAAAGAGCAGCAGGCTTCCTGTGTGCCTAGATTTCCCCTGAAATTCTCCCAGTCCAATGTCACAGTTATTCCATTGCAGTTTGAACACCTGAACAAACATGATTTTTTTTTTTAGATATACACGGCTGCAATGTTCTGATATTTTAGTACAGAACTGTATGAACCAGCCCCCTATCACCACACATATGAAAAACATTTTAGCTGACACAGCTTATAGAGTGATATATAAACTGCTAGATCATTTATATGACTTCTTGAGGGAAAGCTGACAGGTAGCTCTAATAAACACTGCATCAGTGATTTTATTAGAAATAAAGTAAGCACACACTCTGCATTCCACAATACCAAGACTGAACTAGTTTGTCATTAGAGGAACCAAAAGAAATTCCTTTTCCGTGGTCACCTTTCCTATTGCGAAATCCAAAGGCTTAATATCTCATTACATATTTGTATATACCCCCTTCAGAGAGCTGCTCCTTTTGTTTGATACCTGGCATCGAACGCGCAGCCGAAATGGAGGGGTTAGGCTCTGTCAGGGGTCTCCTCGTTATCATCCTGCCCCTTCCACTGTGAAATCTGCGGCACCCCCTTTATATGCAGGGGAAAGGTAGGGGCCCCCTCCCACATCACAAGTTTCACTGTTGGCCTGAATGTCTTCTCAGTGGCAGAGGGGTCTGCAATATACTGCTATGTGATATATTTGTAGATAGATACTCTTGTACAACGTGTGATATGTTAATATGGTCAAGGTGAAGATTGAAACTTATTTTCAATAAAAATGGATTTACAAATGCTAGTTGTAGTATGTGTGTGTACACATTCTTGCATACATTGATGTGTGTATGTTCTAATCAAACCTAGAAAGTAAGTTAGTTATGATAATAGTATTCTACCTGTCTTCAAATTAAACCCGTATAATGTTCCTTTGTGTTGTCTTATCGATTTTCAATTAATATTTGCTTTGAGACTGTCTTACTCTCCATCGTTCAGAGATAGTCTGCCCATAGTGCAATTTACTCTCCAAGAGACTGCACCAAGACCAACCAGCATTTTGGGTTTGGCCATTGGTATACTTTAGCTATTGTTAGCACTGATCTAATTTGGAGACATACACAGTACACTGCTGGCCCCTCTGCCACTGTAATTTCTTGTTTTTGTGTTTTGTTGGTGTTGATATCTTCTCCTTGAGTTCCACGCCTTTTTTCCTTCACAACTTCACTAATCACCTAGCTGTGTGACCCTATCCTTCCTTACGTCAGCTCAAAGCACAATGAGAGGTATCTGTTAAGTCCCTCACTCCTGAACTCTGTGGGTTCTACTTACAAGCTGTATGTTTTTGTCAAGGTTGTTTTATTTATTTGCTAAATTATGCCAGCACTCTATGAGATGGTTTTTCTCATTCTACGCTCTATCACAAACCAATGCGTATAGACAGATTTATTTAATAATTTGTTTATACATACTTTTCTCCAACCTGTAGGGGCATATAACGTGTATATTGTTGATAAAGTTGGAAGCAGTTGCAGCACCGCTAAAGAATGGTTTAATATTAGCTTTTGTTGTCTTCCCTCATGAGACAAAACTATATTTAATAAAACCATGACCTCTTTACAGTAATAAACGAAGCGTCTTTCGGCTGTATGCTGGCTGGAGGCCCAGGTATCCACCTGCTGGAATGAGACAATCTGCATGTGTGTGCCCTTTTTAAACACGTGGGCAGACAGGAGACCAGCCTGTTCTCCAGTGCGGTGTGGGTTCTTTTGTCAGAAGGGTGAGGACTTGAGATGCACAACTCCCACCATCTGACCAATGGAATCCTCGTTAAGTGGTCTATGTAATGAGAATGATCAAGGGATGCATACCTTCATGTAAAATCATACCTATTTTTATAATGAAAAACACTGTTTGTGTCCTGTCTAGTTAACTCTTGGAACTGAGATGTACAATTCGAGTTTAGTGATTTCACCTTGAGACATAGACCTCAAAGACATATTGTTGTGTATGGTTGCATTATAATGCCTCACCGGAAATCTGCAAGTTATTTGTGTTTTTTTGCTTAAGCCTTTGGGCACCATTATGAGCAAGACTGCATAACTTATTATTCCAAAATATTAGTATTATTATTAACAACAATAACGCTAACATTGTGGTGCAAAAAGGGTTAAAAGGCGAGGCTTGCCTGCATTCCATTAACCGTTTTCATTGCCTTGGGAGTCTGTGAGGTACCTGAAGGCATCTCTGGCAGTAAAAAGGTTAAGCGATTTCAAATTGTATGTGCATGCAGCTATGTTCCTCTCCAAACATCTTAGTAAAGGAATGAAATGTTGTAGAATGGCAGTAGAGGAATGAGATGTTGCTGGATCACCTGTTTTTTAAAGCATGTGCATCAGTAGATGTGGAGGTGCTTTCTAACTGGGTTGGGCAGCCTAATGTTTTTCCTTGGTGGAAGGTGGGATTTTGGTCAAACTTGGGTTAGCAGCTTGTTGTCTGAAGTAGGTCAAGTTCTGCTTCAGTAGATGCATTTAAACTGTTCTCAAAAATAGTTTATCTGACAACGAAGCACTGCTACTCATTATGGTTAAAAAAAAGACAAGTTATAAAGCTGTGAACTTAATTCACCACAACAACAACAAAAAACTAAAACTGATTCTTTCACTTTGAAAAAAAAATCATGTGTTTGTCCTTATTTATAATAGGCACAGTCCATTTTTATAGTGGGGTAGAAAGCTTCCACTTTGGATATGCACTAAAATTGCACAGAGAAGCGGGGAAAGAGGCCAAGTGCCAACTCCAGAGCAACTAAACCTTCAGCAGCAATTAAAACATGCTCACCCTGTAGCACTTGTCTCAGCTTTGTATTAAAATCTGGGATTGACAGAGGATACAGCCATGGCTGTGTATTTTATCACTTGTCTTTTTCTCCATACTGAGAACCTACATCTCGTCTAAGTAGTTTTTCCCTGAGACTGCATGAATCCTGACAGAAATCTCAGGTATTATTGGTTAGGATAAAATGATCACATCTTACTGATAGCTTTGATGAACCCCATAGGCTGGGATTATTTTGTAGGGGCTAAAAACATGTGCTCTCTTAAGAGGGTATTCCAATCAAATAGTGCCTAAGCCCCCTTGTCTTTTCCTACTGACTTGAAAAACTATGTGTGTTCTCTGTCTTGTCACCTTCAATGAAACCCGCCTTGCCACAAACTTCCCAGCAGACTCACCTATTTTATGTTTTTTAACCCTAACTTTACACTTTCCCTGCTTCTCACAGTATATAATTCATTGTTCCCAGTCATTTCACTGACATGTTTTTTCCATCCTCTTCCTACTTCCCAGTAATAAAGTAGGACTAAAAGATCGTATGAGGGGGGCAGGTGCTCCAAGACAAAGCACACGCACCAAACAGTACCTGGCCCCCCCAGAGCGATTATCACCAGGAGCAGATGCCTCCGCAGAAACTCCCAGTCCTACGAAGGTGCAGAAAAGTTGGAGCTTCAATGACCGAACAAGGTTCCGAGCATCATTAAGACTCAAAGCTAAGCCACAACCAGAAGGTAAGTGTAATGACAGACAAGAAGATGAATAAAAGATCTATTGAGATCGAGTAAAGGACAATAAGGAACATGAAATGAGTCACTCACACTGAAAATGAAAGATCCAGAATTAGTTTAAGCCAAGAACCACCACCATGAGCACCACATTGAGTGACAAAACAGGTAAACTAGATCTACGCTTGTGTAATTTCTGTTCTGGACAGGGGTGCTACATTTTTTATATTGACAGTCTTACAAGCTAGGTACTGACCTTTGATGACATTTGTAAATACCCTGTATTACAGTATTTACTAGGATATTTATTGAAATTCGTTTGTTTGGATACCTATCAAAGTAACTTAATATGTTTCCTAATGAAGATGCTAAAGATATCTGGTGCAAAGGCCAAAGTAAAGAATTGTAGCTATAGGTACTGCAAGAGATACATTGCTAAGCGCTTTCTGTACACTCTCTCCATAGAGGGTGCTGGAGAAGACAGTACTGATGAGAAGAGATTCGCCAGTGATCTAACCATGGAAGATGTAATGCCAACTGTGAAGACCTTGATCAGAGCCTTTAGGTGATGATAGCATGCCCTCTAATATAATGGAAATGTAATATATATGACGTCTTAAAAGGGGTGGGACAAAGAGCTGAGGCACAGCCACTGGGTGGCTCGGTGCGTGCACGCCGGCCGCTTTAATTTCATTAGGCGCCACCGGGATAGTCCGGCCCTGCGGCATGGAGGCGGTCTTATGCCCGCTTTAAAACTAGCTGTGCCGGTCCTTGGACCGACCAGCCCACCGGGAAATCTCCCGGTGTTCCGGTGGGCCAGTCCGGCCCTGGATGGGTGGTTTCCAATTCGGCAACAAAATTTGCCCCCTGTAGCGACGCCACTGCACATGGCACTTTTACCACTGAATGCAAAAAAAACTAATAACATTAAAAAATGTGTCTTGGAATACCTTTTCTTCAGGATTCTGAAGTTCCTTGTGGCCAAGAGGAAGTTTAAAGAAACTCTTCGACCATATGACGTGAAGGATGTAATAGAGCAGTACTCTGCTGGACACCTGGACATGCTTGGACGTATTAAGAGCCTACAGTGCCGGTCAGTGGTACACTACAGTGCAAACATGGAGTACAGATTCCTAGACAAGATGGGGATGGGAACAGGGGCCAGAGAGGCACTGATTTATGGTAGCTGTAGACAAGCAAAATAATTAGTAAAAAGGTATTGAAAGAAGACATCACCTTTGAGTAACTTTGTTGTACACTGGACTGGAACAAGTTTTAATAGGTACAGGTCAGGAATAAAAAATGTCAAATTAACAATTAAATGTGCGATTTCCTGCACATCTTTAGGAAGTATTTTTTACTGTCAAAGTTGTAGATTGGCCTTTATCCTGACATTGTAATGTTCAGTATGGGCTCCATCTTCTACTGTGTGTGTAATATCAGGCACATATGAATCCAATGTGACTCATTTACTCTGTTTTTGAGATCTAGAGTGCTCAAATATTTTTGGTCATCCATGTTGACCTTCTTTGCAGGGTGGATCAAATCATTGGCAGGGGACCTATCCCTTTTGAGAAAAAGCCCAGAGAGAAGGGAGAGAAGCCTCCTCTTGCAGGAACAGATGCTGAAGCAGCTGATGAGATGAGCATGATGGGCAGAGTGGTGAAGGTAGAGAGGCAGGTGAGGTGCACACATTTTTAGGATGGGAGGGGCCCGTGAGAGGACTGCCTGTGATACAACACCACCTCCCAGTTGACCTCGGATAAACCCGGAAGTTGCCTATAAAACGCTGTGCCTTCTCCTGAATCGTTGCTTTTGTTTGGTGTATACTTTTACACTGTGCTTTGAAGGTATTGACCTGTCTTCCCATTGGACTGTATTGGTTCGTGATTCTGTGCGACGCTTCTGATTTTTGGTTTCCTGACCCAGTCCTGGCATCTTCTTGTCTGCCTAGCAGTATGGTTCCAGATTACGTGGACCACCCCTGTGCAATTTCCTCTCCTGGGATCCTGGCATTACTTAAAATATAAGTGTTCTGATACACAGTAGGTGATTAAATACACCTGAAAGGCATATTTTTCTGAGACGTATCTATAAATACAAAATTATAGTTGATTATCAGATACAATCACTACGCGACACCCGCTTTAATTGGTATATGGTATCAGGAACTTACACCAGTGGGGTAAATACATTTCTCAGTGGTTTTCCAGCCAGGTCCATCTATCTGTTTATGTTTTCCTATTTATAAGTTATCTTTTATTTACACATACTTTCCCTGTAAGTAACTGGTTTTATTAGGTTGTCTTTAACTGTGATGATAATAACTTTCTCAAAGCAGCAGAATACCAGAATATATGCTATTGGGCCACAAAATCCTTGTATTCCTCTACAGTGAATTAGCACAACACTCACTTCGATTACCAGTTGCAGATAGATGCATCATTCTGATAAAGGATTCTGGTATTGTTAATTAATCAAAGGATTCAATGCAAATTAAGCAGGTCAATTCTGGAACAAAGTTTGAAAAGTGATTATGTCAGCATATGTTTGTTGTTTGTTGATAAGACCAATTTTCAAACTTTACACCAAAATAACGTTTTATTTTTAAATAAACCTGATCATGTAACTGTTTCTAGTGTCAGAATCATACAAAATCCTGTATATGTGAATTTGTCAGTTTGATCTATTAGCTAAGCTGCGAGTGCAAGTGGTTTAGCTAAAAATGAGAATTTACAGCAGCAAACAAAGGTCCAAATGCCAGAACCGATTTGTATGCATGATTTCCTTAGGATTGCCAAATACTATGTATTAGACATGTGCAAGTGTGGCAACAAATTAGGTTCCTTACACATTCAGTTCGCCCGAGCTTTTTTAATTCGGGAACGAAATTTGTTGCTCAGTCACTCATTCTCTCACACTCTCATTCTCGTTTATTCTCTCTCTCATGCTTTTGCCGACCACTTTAGCTTCTGCCGACTGCTTCCGCATCTTCTTCATCTTCTATCTTCTCTTCAATCTTCATCATCATCTCAGCGGACATAATCTGGCAGGAACTTCCGCCAAAATGGTGGATTGGGGAGAGGATTTCACCAGAAGTGTCCTAAATTCAATTTAGGGCAAAATGATGTTGCTTTCAGTCCCTCGATTGGGAAGTGCTGCCTTATTGCCCTGGGTTTAAGGCAAGCAAGGTGTCACGGCCCCGTACGCAGCATGTCTCCTGAGTAACCGCGACTAGGGGGTACCCGGCACTTACCTCCTCGGTCCTCCTACGTCCTCGGTCCTCCTACGTCCTCGATCCCCCTGGCGAGCCGGATCACTACGGCACCGATGCCTCACGGTGTCCGAGCACGGCCACAGAAAGAAGGACGTGCATGGTGCACGTCACGCCCCCCTTCCTCTCTCATTCCTCCATGGAGACGCCGGAATGTCCATTGGACACCGGCACTGCAGGGGGCGGGGTCTGGGGAAGCGGCACATTTAAAAGCCGAGCACTGACACTCATTCAGTGCTCGGTTGTTTTAACGGTTAAGCTCCCTGTGTTACCTTGTCCTTGATGATTACTTACTACCTGATACCTGTTGCCGGACCCTGCTTGTTACCTGATTACTCTTACCTGATACCTGTTGCTGAACCTTGCTTGCTACCTGACTACGCTTACCTGATACCTGTTGCCGTATCCTGCCTGATACCTGGATACTCTGGACTTGATACCTGTTGCCAGACCTCGCTTGCTACCTGGCTGCTCTCGTTCTGGTACATGTTGTTGGACTTTGCCTATATTAGGCTATACACATCACCCCTATCCCTGCGTACTGGTTTCCTCACCTGACCCCATAATAATACAAGGTGATGCCAGATGTTCTGTCCAAGCTCTTTTAAAAAAAACTGGCAATGGTCAGACAAGGAAACTTGCAGTGCAGCAGATGAAAGACACATCATGCTTACTTCCCTTCAAGGTCGGACGATGTCCAGCAGTGTCATGAGCCCAGCATTGGCAGAAAACAGTTTGACCCTGGTGCACCCATCTACTGTGGGTCCTGGAAGTGATGGTGTAAGAAATGATGACCCTCTTACAGGGTTATTTTGGGGAATGTGTGACGAAGCACAAATACATGCGTATAGAAACATGTATATTTATATTGAAGTAGGTCACTGTTACAGGTTATAAAACATATAACATACACAAAACGTGATAATAATACAAAACAAAAGGGATACTTAAGCACATTATCGGGAAACCTCTGTCAGCTCATAGCTTTGTTCTGAGTCTCCTGACCCAGAACACTTCTGTTCACTGCGCTCTCTTTTCTAACTAGCCATTCCAGAATTCCTTGTACCTCACCCGACCCCTCTTTCCAGAGATTTACTGCATGGCCCAATTATGGAGGAGACAGAAAATACACACACATCTAAGTTAAAATTCATCTTCTGCTTCAGCTATCTGATCCCCTAGGGGGTATTCCATCTCTGTTGGGAGTTCCAAACCTTTTGTAGTGCAAATGACCTTACATTGTAAAACCAGATATCTCACCTTACAGAAACCCAAGTCTTCCAAAAGCATTATGCATAAAATGTAGTATCACATTTTCAAGGCACTCTTCATTTCTTACAATGATATGGCCCCCACAGAGCCCTGATCTCAAAATCAGTAAATCTGTCTGGGATTACATGAGAAGCGAAGCAACTGAGGCTGCCTAAATCCACATAATTGTGGTTAGTTCTCCAAAATGTTTGTAATAACCTACCTGCCAGGTTCCTGAAAAAGTGTGCGATTTTACCTAGAAGAATCGATGCTGTTTTGAAGGCAAATGGCGGTCACACCAAAATAATGATTTATTTTAGATTTTTATTCTGTAGCATTTTGTTAAATGACAAAAATAAATGAACATGTCTATTTTTGAAAACATTTTTACTTTAAAGCATTTCATTTTTTTCCATGCCTGCCTAAAACTTTGCACAGTACTGTATATAGACATGCTTGTTGAGAGCAGTTGTGGCAGCACCATAGAGCCCTTGGGGATAAGGGTGCCTTGAAGGCCAATTGTGCTGTAGGATTGTGCACCCCTGTGTATTAAGAATGCGATTCCAAGAGACACAATGTAAACAAAAAGATTAAGTGATACAAAAAATGTCTATTTTTGTTCATTCTGCAATACTTCCATTATGTAGATAAAGGTTTGCAGTATGTCTCATTTGCATTTATTTACGCAATTAGGCATTCAGTGTCTATCTTGAATTTCCATTTTTTATACAGGTGCAGTCAATCGAGGACAAACTGGATATTCTGCTGGGCTTTTACTCTCAGTGTTTAAAGAAGGGTCCAGTCAGTTCTTTCACACTGACTTCCTTGCAGATGCCACTCATAGACCAAGATTTGACATCTGATTACCAGAGCCCAGTGGATCAGGAGGGCATCTCAGTGTCAGCACAGACACTCAACATCCCCTGCTCAGCCAGCAACAATGTGGAGTAAGGAAGACACAGTTCAGGGGTACACAACAAGGCCTCATGACACCATTTGCACTCAGAGGGATGGGGGGTTGTGAGTGTATTACCTCAAGGCATTGCAAATAATGATACCCCAATCTATGAAGAACTTCTGGCAGTCATTTTATTTCTGTGTCTTCCAAATTAACAGGATAATCAATAAATAATGAATATGCAAATATCCAGAGGATCCACTGTAAATTGAACTTTGATTCATCTTGCCACAGAGTGTTGGATAGGACTTGAAAAGCCATATGGGCACTCTGTGCCACTTTGCCATATGAATGACAAACTTTGTGCCATTGGTCTCTCATGGGGCAAAGAGGATGTCTTTCTAGCTACGCGTTGACAGAAATGAGCTGCACTGTGTCAATGAACATGAACACAGACCTTGTGTGTCATATATTATCGCTTCGATATATTGTTACTATGGTGGGTGCCACCTTTGACACACCCAGCCTCTAGGAAGTGCCTCAAAGACCTTAACATGCAGATACTGCTCATGTCCGTCCTTCATCTCACACAGTGTGTGTTGGCAGCAGGAGGCTTGGTGGAGGTTGGGATGACGTACTCAACCCCAGTGCTGAGGCAAAAATTAGAATTTTCAAAGGGACCTCAAAACAACACAACTTCATCTCTAGAGGAAGAGGAGGAGAACAACAAAAACTCTTGGCAGAATATTAAAATTTCACCTCTGCGTGGAAGAAAGGTGAAGAGGTTTAGATCCAATAGTGTGAGATGGACGGATTTTTGTCTATGTTTCTAAAGCTTGAAGCGTGTATGTGTGTTTCTAGAAGTGTGTGCACGAGAGAATGTGTTTGTATAACTGCCCGCATTTGTGTATATTTTGGTGTACACTTTTGCAATAATGAATTAAAATCTATTCTAAAAATGCTCTGTATGTCTAATGAAGTATACAATCCCATAATGCAGGGTTGACAGTGGGTATACAACATCAATATTCTTGCAGTTGTCCCTTGGTAATATAATAGATTATCAAGTGGTTATTTCAACCAATATTTTCCTTATCACATGACCCTGTTGTGTTAAAAAATAATAGCCTTTGGTGGTATATTTAAGCAGTTAGCATGGCTACCTTTACCTCTGGCTTGTAGGTCTCTAGATTACTGTCAAAGGTGAGAGATGCATCTTATAGCCACAGGGTGGTCACCGCTGCTTTAGTAAGCACACTTCATAAATTAATTTAGTAAGAATGCAGTGGTATTAAGTCTGCAGTGTATTATTACATTTGCATGTCAAGGTGTACATCTTGTGAAAAATAAAACATGGGCCAAATAAAAAACCTCAATATATTACTAGTATAATACTATATGATAGGTATCATGTTGTCTCACCTTTATATATATAAATAGGGGCTAAGGAAACAAAGTTTCATCCCTGACAACACATACAAACTGAAATTACCTGCCCCCAATGCACCTCTAGGGATGTGGTCCTGTTGATTCGGTGTGTGGTTAGATTAGTAGTAGTTAGCAGATACTTAGGATGAGAGATTCCCCCATATATTTTTTAATGCTCTTCAGTTTCGTTGGTATAAATATATGCAGCTATGTGTGAAGTTATGGGGTAAACGGCCAAGTATATGGTTACCTTCAGTCATTTGAAAAAAAGACAGTAGTGTTTTTACACTACCCTACAAATGGTCATTCTAAGTTTGCTCAAATGTAGGCAGTTATGGGCTTCTTGTGCCTAGTATCAAACATAGAAAAATAAGAGGTCCATGTTTACCATTAAAATACCATCTTCTGTTGTTTTACTATTTGAGTGATGAGTTTTCACAGTAACAATCATGCTGTCTACTTAAATACACCATTAATGACTATTAATTACAGTATGGCAACTATTGGTTTCCTATAACCACCACTGTTTTAATGTACCCAACTGAATGCATTCTCTATACATTCTCAAACAATACCTTTTGTTGTTATTCAATATATGTATGTATCTATGTGCAAACACATTTTGAAGATAGAAATTTTACCTGTATATTATTGCAGAAATACTGTAGGTGTGTATGTGTAAGCGTGAGTGAACGAATGTGGAACATCGAATACAAGAACTTTGTATGTGTTTGTACATGGGTAGCAAGCGCTGCCCTGAATCATCAGTAATATATTTGCACACAGCTGTCTCTCTAGGAGAAGCGATATTTAAATATATGCAAAGCATTGAGATTCCCTGCATTATTCTGTCTTCCGTCCTGTTCCTAAGTCCAACCCAAACGGTCACACAGCATGATGTGCCTGTCCACCCAGTGTCCTAAGCATGTGGCTGCTGGCTAAGCCAAACATGCCCCGGAGTCTGATCCTCATCCAATATACAACATGTTTAACTGTAGCTGTGTCTGCTAGCTCCATACACACTGCACCCCGCAAGGACAAACTTGCCCTACTGCCTTCCGATGAAAGTTAATTGGATCCTTGTTGTCAGCAAAATCCTAGGCTTAACTATGACCCATGAATTAGATGTTTACTAAAGCTTAGACATTCACTAAAGTTTTGGTCTGGTACATACTGGACAATGTTAACTTTGATTTGACTAGGCCTTCTCCAGCTGCCCTAACATTAACTTTACTAACATTTAATTTTGGAGCTGAAGTTGATGGATATCAGTTTACATCCACTCTAGGAATTTTCACTCAACATGACCCAG
The DNA here is from genome assembly GCA_023333645.1 of Sceloporus occidentalis. NCBI lineage: Eukaryota > Metazoa > Chordata > Lepidosauria > Squamata > Phrynosomatidae > Sceloporus > Sceloporus occidentalis. Next base: position 13,352,227 of record JALMGF010000022.1, on the reverse strand, counting down.
AATGCCTCACAAATGTACCACCTTGTCCACATAATTGACATGTGCGGCTATGGACAAGCCTCAGGCATAAGCACAATAAATCACAGTTTCATTCGATTCTTAGAGCAAGGCCTCAAGAGGAATTAGTTAAAATGTTGAGATTTAACAGAAATAGCTGTCTCCTCAATCTTACAGTGTTAAGATATCAGAAGAAACAACACTAATGTTAATTTTAAATTATATCTATTTTATATTTATTACTAAAAATTGAATATTTTTTTAAAAAGTGAATTGCACCATCTTCCCCATGGCAGTACCAGAATTGGATCCTGTGTATTAAAAAATGGTTGAACAGGTGATCTGAATTTTTTTGCTGAACACTGTTACTCCTCCCAATGGCTGCACTTTTGTTCTTGCCACAGCAACACCGTCAACTATGAATGTATAGAACAGTGGGTACAAAATCAGGCGTTAAGACAGAATGCATGATACATTGATCCCATAGTGCTACCGCCATACCTTCCTTTCTCACCTGCTCTGAAAGGTCCTATCTGGTTGGTACCCCAGCCCACCTGCTGGGATCATAGCTGGACCCTGCACTCCCCACCCGAATGCTATGCATGTACCAGCATGCAGCTAGGATCTGCATCCAATATAGAAGGAACCCCCCAAAATATATATTTATCTGCCCTTCTTTCTGCCATATTGCAGACAGGGGGAAGCACTGTCCTGGGGAGAGGTATATTTTATAGTTAGGAGACATTAGGAGAATGCTTTGAGTTAATGAATTTGACTTGGGAATAGATGTGTTTGCAATAGAACAGTTCTGTACCTCACTTGATTAATTTATTGAACTACTGGTTTCATTAAAGTTTTACTTAGAAAGTATGATGTTTGTGTGCATTTTGTTAATCGTTATATTGCATTAAAACAATTCTGGGTGATGGTGTGTACACCCTGTGGACAATGTGAAATGCCAGAATAGCTATCACCAAACCTCCAAAATTATATTTTTTCAGGTGAATATTGGAGACCAGATAATGTTTTTTTGTTACATGCATTTTGCTTCCTTGTGTTGTACGTTTTTGTTTAAATTAGTCTTCCCTTACTAAACAAGTGATTAGTGACAGTATTCACTGAAAATATTGAGCCCACAATCTTATTTATGACAAGGTCAATGAGCCCCTAGCCAGTTCATATACATATTGTTGCATAGGGCAACCAGTACAACCAGTAAGCATCTAATAAGCTGACAGAACTGGATAGAGGCCTGAGTAAATATTTTATAAATTATAAATATAATTGTCAAATGTGTCCCAAAAAAACCCTTCCCATTGCCAACTTTGTCCAGAAAAACAGCTTCCAAGTGCCAGCATTGTCCCCTAACAGCTTCTCAGTGCCAACCTTGTCCCCAAAACAGATTCCCAGTGCCAACCTTGTCCCCTAACAGATTCCAAGGGCCAACTTTGTCCCCTAACAACTTATTAGTGCCAACTTTGTCCCCAAAAAGCTTCCCAATGCCAACCTCATCCCCCAAAAGCTTCCCAGCACAAATCATATAACCCAAAAACAGCTTCCAGTGCCAACCTTGTCCCCTGACAGCTTCCCATTGCCAGCCCTGTCCCCTAACAGCCTCCTAGTGCCAACCTTGTCCCCAACAGCTTCCCAGTGCCAACCGTGTCCCCTAACAGCTTCCCACTGATGCTCCCAGTGCCATCCATGTCTGCTAACAGCTTCCCAGTGCCAACTGTCTCCAGTTTGCCAGCTTACCTGGCTAAGCCTAGCTCGGTCCTTCCACTCAGCCTGTCATTTTGCAAGTTTTGCGGCTCCCACTGCGCCACCCATGAGGATTATTATGTCGGTGGGATGAATTGCAATGCATTGTCCAGGACTGAGGCTGCCCGGGACGTGGGGCATGAAGTCTCATTGCAGGACTGTCCTGGTCACCCTACCGCTGCTCTAGTATTGTATAAAATTGGATAAGATCATGTTTGTTGTTCACACAACCAGAAGAACATACTGTAATAGAGGGGGTTACACATCCCAAACACATGTAATATGGAAAATAAGAAGAGGAAATGTATCTCTGTCTCCGTGTCTGCTCGTATACAGTATATAAGCTCCAGGCCTCTCATTCTGTCTTCTGAACAGCTAACCATGATGCCAATTTGTATAATTCCAGAGCAAAGATTTAGCTAAAATGAGTGATCAGATTTGGAAATGGAGCTTCTATGGAATTGTGATGAAAAAATAAATAAAAGTTATCGCAGAAAAACACTACGTTTGTAATACATCAGGCATCTCTCTGTATTTTAGCTGCAGTGATTGCAGTTAGCCACAAGATGGTGCTTCATTTACATGTAAGGTGAAGAGACCCTCAATTCTGCTAAAGCCTGGACCACTCATATAAATAGAATTGCCAGGTTTTGTTTGATTGGTAAAGAGAATGTAGAGGAGAGACAAGAAAGAAAGAAAAAAAAAGAGAGATGAGATAAAGGTGAGGAGATGAGAGAAAGAAGCAAGCAAAGAAAGAAGAGAAGTACAAAAGAAGAACCTGGCTCGTAAGTAAAAGTTAAAAACAATAAATTGGTGTGCGAATAGGGGAATGTTTGATGGGCACATGTCTGCTCCCTTTCTGCTAGTAAGGGGAGGGCTATTTGTTTTATTGGGGCTGGGCCTATTTGTTTTATAAATGATTTCTCTTTTAATTGGATTGAGTCACAAAATTTTGCATTTGAGTCTCAAAAATTTGCATTTTTGAAGTTGACCGCAACTCACCAGCAACAAAGAATATGCAAAATGGACGGAGGGTTTCAACTCAACATAGGTGAGAAGCAGTCAAATTGAGGTGCTCTGGACTATATGGGTGAGTTGGCAAAAAGTAGAAATGCGAGTTAGCCCCCTCTCCTTGGCTGAAATCATTGATTTGATAAGCCCTATAAATAAGCATGATATAAGCAATGTTATATCTCTTAATCATTTTTTGTTTTCAGGATTTGGTGTTTGTATGAGCAATATCAGGTTTTTGGGTGAGGTGTTGAATACAGGTACTGAAGGCCAAGACTCCCTGTGAAGGATCGTATTTGGATACGGAGATCCAGAAGAGATCTAATCCATACCCTTCAAATATTACTTCATTCTATTCTTTTAACATCCTCCGTTTGCAGTACTTATATGTCATGGGATGCCCTGTGTTTTATATATTTATTTATGTATTTATTAAAAAAAAAAAAAATTAAATAAACTTTAAATATGGGGAAGATGGGAAGTCTAAAATAAATACAGTGCAAAGAATTCTTGGGCTACATTCCATGATAAATAAAACAGAATTCCAAATGGCAGTTTCCCATGCCTGTAATAAAACTTCAAATATGTCATCAAATATATTTTTGGAAGGGATTTAAAGTGATACTGGTTTCAAAAGTGGTCCCAACCAATGAAATATATACGAAGACACATAACACAAATAATTTGCGAGTTCGTCTTTGTTAACTAATCTCCCTGGTCCCTTCCCCATCTAGCCTACCTTATCTACACAGGGGTTGCAGGGGTTAACGGGAGCGGAAATCCGTAGGTTTGCCGTCAGGAGTTAAAGGGCAGTGCAAGCGACTCTATTGGTTGCCTCCCTGCTTGCTCTGGTATCAATCAATTGGAGTGGGGAGACCATGGACAGGGAACTTGGCCTGGGGCTCCTGCTCCAAGAGTTAAAGCGACACTATTGGTCGTTTGTACGGACCTTTAACTCTTGGAGCAGGGAGAACAGTGGTCTCCCCCGGCCAAGTTGCGGAACCAGAATTTTAAAAGTCTGTACGAGCAACTCTATTGGTCGCTAGCAGTGGGCTTGTCTGCCATCAACCAATGAAGTGCACTTGCACTTAATCCGGCTGTGCTTGTTAGTTATGTTGGGAAGAAATAAGAAGTATTGTATCCAGGTACCATTAACCCTAGGCTTGCCTTTGGTCTCATAAGGTGGGGTAATGATTAGGAAATGAGCATGGCAATGGGTGGGACAGTGGGAGGGATGGATGGCAGCCCTGATCATCACCTTTTGTTTATGTAAGTCCAAATTGTTATGTGATGCACAGGAGTGGGCTGTCCCTTTGTGAAGAATTTTGGACTTGTCCAGGGAGTCGGGAACTCAGCAGGGTCTCGTGACAGCACGGTAAAAGGGAGGCTGCTCGCATCCGGAAAGAAAGCTGCAAGTGAAGTCAGGGGGCGAGAAGAAGAGTGACTAAGAGGGTGAGGGATTGAGTATGTATGTGTGTAAGAGTTTGTGAGCATGAATGTGTGTGAGCACGAATGTGTAAGAGTATGTGAGCATGTATGTGAAAGTAAGTGTGCTAGCATGAATTAATATGTGTAAATGTGTACAAATGTGTGTAAATATTTGTGTTAGCATGAGTCTGTAAGTCTGTGTTAGAGTAAGTGCAAGCCCGGGCCTGGTGATGCATTATGTGTTATGTACTGTTTACTCTTTGTACAGCGCTGTCGAAAATCACGAAGTTATAAAAAAATCAATAAATCATTTATACAAGTTGATCCATGACCAGATACAACATAATTGTTGAGCTTATTAATTGGGTATAGAAACATAGAATTTGATGGCAGATAAGAACCAGTCAGCCCATCTAATCTGCTTATTTTCTCCTGTTATGAAGACTCAGACCTTAATCAGTTATTGGTCTTGTCTTAGATTCAGGAAAGTTTTATGCCCTCAAGTTGATAGACTATGCCCTTTCATACTGTATATTTTGATTCATGGACAGAGAGTTTTCTGTGTCAGTAATGTCTATGTAATTCCTTATCTACACTATCATTCTGGAGTTTTTTTTGCTGTGAATGTTTTTACATACCTCATTCCATATACAAAATTAGTAGCAGGCTAAGACAACTCCCATTTTGTTATGTTATAAACTTTATGAAAATTAAAGACCCTAGGAAGACAATTTATTTTACAGGAACATGGCAAAGGAGGCACTATTTTTAGATATCTTCTTTTCCTTTGGATGTCAAGTTACTTTCCGGCTACAAAACTTTGAAAATTAAAATTATTTCTAAATATACCCGGGGGGGCACAGACAGTGCTTTCCTCCCTCCATTCACAGGCTTGGATTGATACCATAAGCATTATCCCTAGAGGTATCGCAGCACTGAATGTCTGGCTCATGCATACCATGCTAAAGGAATGTGGGGTCCTGTAGTTAAGGAAAAACCAGGACTTTGCCACTACTTGCCCTGAGAATGTCTGGGCCTTAAGGGAGGAGACCCATGCTCCCCTACAAAAAAATTGATGATTCATGGAGGACTTCCCACATAAAGCATATCTCTTGTGTATTCAGAATATTGCATTTTTTAGTTCACCTAAATACACCTAAATGAGGAATTGAAAGGCAATTTATATTATAACAAAAGTGATTTGTATTGTGACTTCATATTTACTATTAGCATCAAAGAGCTTATATTGGTTAGCTTTTGTTAGAACCCCTGTACGGGGTATTTTTTTTATTCCAAACTTGTTGGTGCACCCTTTGCAATTTCTATTATTACACCTTCTGGAAATAAAAATGTTTAAGTATGAAAAGCAATTTGTATGTATATTAATACCACCATATGTGTATACCATGGTGAGCGGCTATCTTAACTTTCTCCACATTGTTAGTTCTCCCCATTTAAGTAATTGTCCATCTTGGGTGGTTCTGGCCAGGCCCGGACTGTGGAAGAAAACCAGCCCTGTCACTTTAAGGAATAAAACTGTAATAAGTGATGTATGTGGGGCTGCCAGCTAGGTATGCTCATCAAGAAGACTTTTTTAGATTTCAACAGCATCTGTGTCTGCTTTTGTGTCACATGACAATTAAACATTTGCTGAAAATTGTATATTAATAAATAAATAGATACTATATAACCTTTAGTGTGTGGACACATGACATCACACCTATATGAGCTTGTTGGACATCTCTTTCCAAAACCATGAACATTAGTGTGGAGTTGGCCCCACTTTGTAGTTATAACTCTTCTGGGACAGCTTTCTACAAGATTTTTGTGTCATTTTGGGAAAACAATGTTAGTGAGGTCAGGCACTGATGTTAGACAAGAAGGCCTGGCTCCCAATTGGCAGCTCATCCCAGAGGTTTAATAGGGTTAGGATCAGGGCATCGTGCAGACCACTCAAGTTCCTTCACATCCTGGAACAGGAAAGGACATTCACAAAATTGGAAGCATACAATTGTCTTTGTATGCTGTGGCATCAACATTACTCTTCACTGGAACTAAAGGGCCTAGCCCAAACCCTGAAGTTGTTTCCAGAGGCAGTCTGGAACCTCAGCGCTCAGCAGCCCTGTTCTGTGAGTGTGTGTGTGGTCTACCACTTCATGGCTGAGCTATTGTTACTCCTAGATACCTCCACTTCACAATAATAACACAACGGACCAGGGCAGAGCTAGCATAACAGAACTGACTTGTGGCATCTCACTGAGCTCTTCAGTACGACTCATTCTACTGCCGATGTTTGTCTATGGAGACGGCTGCCTATGTGTTTGATTTTATACACCTGTTAGCAATCGGTGTGGTTGAAACACCTAAAGTCACATACTTTTGTTCATATAGTGTATTTCTGGAAAGGTATTGAAGGATCAATGGTTTTAGGAATGATTTTTCTAGTACATCTATGTTATAAAAGTGTTACATTCAGAAATGTTGAAGCTGCTGATCATAGTCATGTGTCTGCAATTTGAAAAAAGGAACGTAGGACACTATAAAATGCTATTTTATTACATATCCAAGTGATTATTACTGTGAAATTATTTATAATGCACAAACATAGCTGAAACAGCTTTTGAGTAGAACATTTGTGTGGCTAGTACTATTCTTCTGTGGATGTCAGACAGACATCTTGGTGTAGGCATTCCTGGGATATCCTCAAGAGGTTAACCAATGACCTAACTATCACTACACACCTACAGGTTACACATGCTTCACATTCCAGGACTAAGGAAATGTACAGAGGTTACAGCACAGGAGAGAACAGGCAGGAATTTATTTACTAGAATACTCTGTATACCGGCTCCAGCCCCTTAATGCAAACCCTTCAGAAAACCTTTAGCACTTAGATGTGATAGCCTTTCTTCTTAGATGTTCAACAGGGTTCATTCAACATTAGAAGTGCAAACATATTGCAAATCCAGTACGCAACAATCGACCACAACAGTTGGACCACAACTGATTGGCCAACCCTGACCTGAAGAGGAATTAATTATTCTTTACTACTTCTGGAATATAACAGATGTTTATTTGTGACCATTAGTTACCATACTTGGCGGTAAACAGATGTGTATATTTGATTATTACACAGTCTACCTGGACTTTAGCAGATGTTCAAAAGAGATTACAACACTATGTAACTAAAGTTTAACAGCTAATAAGAAAAAATCCCAAGTATTTTGTTTGAGGATGTTTAACGATCTTCAGCCAGTTGTATTTTTACTGCACAATTTACTTATCCTCCATATATTATGTATACTATATTATATCTACTAGGAAACCAATTCATCCCTCCTTCAGTAGTTATCTTTCCTGAAATCTAATTTTTCTACAAAACGACCTTAGCTCTCTTAAAGAACTGACATGTTACTTATGTTATATTAAAACATTTAACTATACAGAGTATCCAAAAATACCACTGTTCTTTTTTATTCATCATAGTGTGAGGAAACAACAAAAACAATGTTTTGAAGCAAAAATGTCAAGAAGATAAAAAAACACCAACACAAAGGGACATAAAGCAGTAATCCTTTACCACGAGCACTGAACACCAGGGGCGTTACTAGGTGTCCAAAATATCCAAGGCTTGAGCCCATGGCACATTTAATAAAAGTGGAGTCCGCTTTGGGAGTGGTCTCTGTATATATATATATTGTGACATTCATGTAGGATTGGTGGTGGAAGGGAGGTTTGTTTCTCCTAGATTCCTTTCCTATGTGAAGTAACACCAGAGTCTTCCACCTGCTAGGTAATTAATTTAGGTGAATGAGAGGGTGGATATAAAAGGGAAGCCAGGAGGGCAGGTAGCTCTCTGGCTGAGGACACGGAAAGCCTGTCTGTGGGAGAGACATGTGAGTAAAGTGAGTAAAGGTTGCTGGGCATATTATGTTAAGTTGGCAGAGAGAAGCTCTCCAGCTAGTAGTGAGGGACTTCCTTTGTATAGTAAGTGCCGGACAGGCAAGATATTTCTTTTGTTGCTGTGTTATATTTATTTTGTCTTTGCAACCTTTCTAATAAACCTGACCCTGTGTCAGATTGCACAAACTTACTGCTGTTTGCCTGGTTTGAATGAAGATGGGCGCTTGTCCCTTGACCTCAGCGAGGGGCGATCCCAGACCTATCTCACAATATATATATATACTGTATCCCTTTTTTCTTTATTTAATCTCTTCCATTTTGCTTTATCTTTCCTCCTATTTCACTTTATATCTCCCATTTTCTCCCTAGCTCCCCCATTTCTCATTATCTCTATCCTTTCTCCTCATCTCTCATTATCTCTCTCCTCCTCTTTTTCTAAATCTCTCTTCTTTCTCTTTACCACTCCTTTTTGTCCCTATCTTTCCTCCATCTCATTATCTTTTCTTTTCTTTCTCCTCCCTTATTCATGATTATATTTGGCACTCCCATCTTTCCATTGCCTCTCCCCCAGTAACTCACATATGCACTGGCACACATTTTTACACACACTCTCACATGTGCATAGACACACAAACAAAAATGCAAACATACTTACTAACATGCACTTACACATGGACATCCATGCTCACACAATTACACATGCATTCTCACACACCCTTACAACTACACACGCAAACATTTACACACCCATGCTCACACACATACATATACACATCCATGCTCGCACAAACATCCATGCTCACACATACATACACATCCATGCTCACACACTTTCACACTTTTCACCATCAGCATGGTGGTGGCAGCATCATGCTTTGGGGCAGTTTTTCTTCAGCTGGAACCAGGGCCTTAGTTAGGGTAGAGGGAGTTATGAACAGTTTCAGGCAATTTTGGCACAAAACCTTCAGATGTCCGTTAGGAAGCTGAAGATGAAGTTAAGCTTTCAGCACGACAACGACCCAAAGCACACATCCAAATCCACAAAAGCATGGCTTCACCAGAAGAAGATTAATGTTTTAGAATGGCCCAGCCAGAGCCCAGACCTGAATCCATTTGAACATCTGTGGGGTGATCTGAAGAGGGCTGTGCACAGGAGATGGGCTCGCAATCTGACAGATTTGGAGCGCTTTTGCAAAGAAGAGTGGGGAAATATTGCCACGTCAAGATGTGCCATGCTAATAGACTCCTACCCAAAAAGACTGATTGCTGTAATAAAATCAAAAGGTGCTTCAACAAACTATTAGTTTAAGTCTGTGCGCACTTATGCAACCAGGTTATTGTGAGTTTTTATTCATTTTTTTCCCCTCAGATTTCAGTTTGTTTTGCAATTTAATTGTTCACGTCATAGGTCACATTAAAGGTGGAAAAAGTTCTGATATGATTTATCTTTGTCTCATTCTTTAACATAACAAGAACCTGGTGTGTAGACAGGGGTGTGTAGACTTTTTATATCCACTGTACATACATATATGCATGCATGCTCACAAACACATATACTCATACATTCTCACACACAAACACATATATATATACATGCGTGCATGCTCACAAACACTTTGCTGGGCGCAGGGATGTCATGTCAACATGAAGGGTACATAGGACAACTAAGGAAAATGAATTTCGAGAGGTCTGTGCCAAAATGTGCATAAACCTCCTCAAGACTGTAGTAACTTTTAAGGGGGGCAAAGGAACAGCTGCTGTGGGCCCCTGAGTTAGGCCTGAACTGGGGCAGCTGCACTTTCTCCCTGCATTAGAAATGGCCCTGAGGTGACATTGTCCTATAATTAAATTTTATAATGCACAGTGGTAAACGTGGAGCAATAATCAGGAATCTTCCATTAATGCTTTGTTGACTGTTTTAACATTTTGAACCATAATTGCTATTTTTACACAAGAGTCTCTGTTACTCTTGTGTCCAGCCCCAATACATGTCCTCATTGTTGCATCACAGCACTCCTTTCTCAAGTTATTGAGTAAGTTGTGATTTCTTACCATGTTCCACCCATGCAAAGTCTCTCAGGGCATTGATTTTGTGGAACTATGTCTTCCTTGATGCTCATATGATGATCAGCAAGCCACGGGTGGACCAGCTGGTGGACTACCTATTGGCAACAAGTATCTCACATTGTTTACCATAGGCTCTGGTGTTGACTCTCTATACATTGTTCTATACTTTAGGCTGAGCAAGCATGCAGTCACTCTCCATGTGGCGACTCAGATCTGCTCTGCATATTGCATATCCTCCAGGAAAGAAAGGGATGATGTCAGCTGCAAAGAAAAAGGGAAATGCTAAGAGTCAAGCCCAAAATATCTACGGATGTCAGCAAATAATTTCTATTCTTATCATTGCATGTATTATAAAATCAGGTCAGATAATGCACATGGTGGAAATATTTGCATGGCTTAAAAAAGAACTAGTGTAGTACAGCAAGGAAGCAGATTTCAGGGACACATACACAAAAATAAAAGGTCATGGTCTAAAACTAAAGAAGGAAGTGTCTGAAGATGTCTGCTGGGAGAACATTAAACACAACCGGAAATCAAACATTTAATGACATATTATTTAGTTGTTAGAACACCTAAGGACACTGATTAGTAACATCTAACAGAACCAATAGAAAATCTTCTAGAATGTATCCAAAACTTTTTAGGAATTAAAGCAAATTCTTGGGAAAATTGGGTCTTTTTTTAGCCCTTTTATGACAACTAAATGGCCAGGAGAACCGGATCCTTAAAAGAAAAGTCCTAGTTTGGACTATCCATAAAAACCCGGGAGAATTGGCAGTCACAGGAATAACTGTTCCAACTGAGTCATCACTGTTAAACCATAGGATGAGATGATTTTTTTGGCATTTTCTTTTCCAGACAACATTTTACAAATATTTTAATTGTGTGCCTCAAATAGACAGCCCTTCCAGTTTAGACCAAACATGGCAAAGTGGTTGTCCCAATGCTCTTTTCCTAGTGGATTGCAAATCTGTGACATTCAATAAAGTTTCTCAGTCCCATCAGAAAATGCTGTTTCACATATTGAAAAATGTCGCTACATTAATCATAATACCTAAACATATCATGAAATCAAATTATTAATTATATGAATTATATAACAATATATTTCTGAATTCATATTTAACATAACCCCCGTAGGGCGAGAAAGTACTTGCGAGAAACCATAAGAGTTGAGCCAGCAACCATGAGCATGGCAGACCATGTACCTATTGTTCTTGCCACCAGTGGGATTCCTGCATCCTCATGTCCTTGTTCAGTCTTTCACCAGTTCTTGATGCTTCGGAGGCCCATCAGGTAACTTAGGGCCTTATATAGTAGGGGTGCTGCTAGGCACCCAGGTTTTTGACCCTTGGTTTTTGGACTCCATTTATGTCTCTGTGTCTTGATTTGGTACCCAGTTTGTATTATTGATCATCTAGCTATTTGACCTTGGACTGTTCTTAGTTTATGACAGTTAAAAAAAATGGAGTAATACCCCCTAGGTGTTGTGCACATAAAAGTGAAAATGGAGTCTATAACAGGATGGATAATTTCCCTGTAATGGTAAATGACAATCTTCAATTTCTTTACATTTGCAAAACAAGACAAAGAGAGAAAAGGAGAAAAAACATAGCCCCCTAGAAGAGAAAAATAACTAAATAAATAAATGAATAACAATAAATAATACGCAGTGTATAGGGCCTACTGCAAACTTTGGTGGACGAAGGATAAAGATCTGGTGCTGTTTTTCAGGATTTGAGCCCCTTAATTCTAGTAAAGGGTAATATCAATGCTACAGCATATAAAGACATGTTAGACAATTGTATGCTTCCTACTTTGTGGGAACAGTTTGTGGGAGGCTCTTTTCTATTCCAGCATGAATACAAAAGTACACAAAGCAAGGTACATATAGACATGGTTGGATGAGGCTGGTGTGGATGAACTTGACTGAACCTTGACTGAGAAGGTCACAAAACTATATCATAATAAGACATAAAGTGATATCATAGTACATGCTAAACTCTTATCATCCTACCCATTTACTAAGACGGATCCATAATGTATAGTTTTTACAAATTTGACAAAACTACTCAAGGATATCCAAATTTGTGCAGGAGAAGTATTTTCTTAGGGATTCTTTATTAGATGGGGCTATCCATCTGATGTCTTACACCAAGTCTTTAATATGGCTTTGCATACAGATTAAGCTACATTGGTATCAACCAATTGTAGTAGATATACATTCATTTTAAGAACAATGAGGATCCTGTTATTCTTCCTAGATAGGGTTTATACAGGTGACACTTCTAATATTAATTGATACAAAGTGTAATAAGATTTTAAAATACATTAATTGCAATACTACTCGTAGTTTATTTACTTAACTGTTTAATGCAATCATATGCGGGAGCATATTAATGATATTACAAATTTAGAGAATGCCACCATTGCAGTGGTAGAAACCTTAGATCTTTACATGTACATTGAGAGAGAAGTCTTTTCCCCCTGGGATAGTGATATTGAGAAACTACTAGGATATTTAAAGACTAGGAGGGTATTTTAGGAAATAAAATGACTTTAATTATGAACCCATTATGCATATGTATGTTTGGAATGTGTTCTTTCCTTCCATCTAATTCCTCCTCTGGAACAATGAGGAAGACGGACATGACTGCTAAAATGGTACTGTCATAGGATGCCACCTTTGCCACAAGTCAGTATTTGAAATTTCTGCCCTGAAAGATCTGCCCCTGTCAACTGTAAGTTTTATAATTGTCAAGTGAAAACATTTAGGAGGACCACCAAGAGACAGACCACTTACAGAGTGAGGATGTTGAGTGCTGAAGGGCATAGTGTGTCTAAATCTCTTGTTCTCTAGCAGAAGTTACTACTTCAGAACTGCCTATGGAAGCAACATCAGCACATGCATTCTGCTTCAGGAGCTTTATTCAGTTGGTTCCCATGGTCGGACAGCTACACAAACCTGAAGATCACTATGCATTCTGTCATTCTGTCACACAGTGCCTGACCTCAAAAATGCTCTTTTGGCTGGATGGGCACAAATTCCAACAGACACACCCCAAAATCTTTTGGGAAGCTTTCCCAGAAGAGTGGTGGTCAACTATTAATGCCCATGGTTTTAGGATTTCCAACAAGCTCATACAGGTGTGATGGTCAGGTGTCCATGTACCTTTGGTCATATAGTGTATAATAAATATTGAAACATCTATTTTATTTTCAGTTATGAAAATGGTCTTTTTTGTTCACTTTAAATAGTTAGTAGACTGTATAGGCATTGGTAGGACTTTTTCATCTACCTCTATTTAGGGGCGTTAGTTGCAGCCTTAGAATTAGTATGTTTTATGGAAAAAGTTAGGTATTATTCATCTTGCTTCTGATGTAGGATATAATTCATTTGTGAGTGCCTTTTGTTTACTTTTGCTTGCTTTGGATTTTTTTATTTTTATTTTTTATGAATAAAGGACAAGCACTATTATTGTTTTCTATGGTGTCCATGGTAGATCCCGATTTATTTTTAAACAGTTTATTTCTTCAGCCACTGATAAATGTGCCTACACATTTTCCCACAGGCTCTGGCATGCCACATTCTCTGGAATATATTATCCTATAAATACGCAACATGTGTATATATGTATGATATGCCATTTGTGTGACACAGAAATGTTGTTTGTGACAAATTTGTTCCTTCCCATCATTCCTGTAGTGATACAAAGGATACCCTTGTTTTAGTAGATGGCTTGGCAGATGTGGATTTTCCATGACTGAAAACCATGGGGAACAGAACATTGGAGTCAAGGAGAAAAGTGCTCAATGACATCACAAGGCTAATGCTGTACAACCATAGCTACTGAATACAATATAGCAGAGAAGCGAAGACAGCAGATGAAGACCAAGAGGAGTCCCCAGGCTTCTCCAAAATAATTCAGTGATTTAATAGTACACAGTATAACTGCCATAAGCAGCTAACGATCTGTTGTTAGCACAGTGTGGAAAGTATAATCTGTGACAGCAGACCCATACCTTCAATTCAATTGTCAAAAGAGGGATGCATTTGCTTTGGTGGTTAAAGGTGTGGATAAAGCCAGGGTTTTACTGAGACTTGTTTGTGACTTTTGTGACCTATTAATAGTTATTCATGTAATTATGTAAGGCAGTTAGAAGGAACACAATGTATCGTATTTGCTTGATTTACTATATGAATTACTGTTTGAACACATTATAGTAACTTTTGGGGCAGTAGAGCATTGTGATACAACCATCTCTACTAAATAGTCTGGTCTCTTAGGTGCATTGAGGAAGAAAGATGGACATAGGGTTTGTGGTCTCCTAAAGATTACCTACTCTTATAATCAAGTTTATTTTATTATGTTATAAAAAAAGCTTAAAAAGGTTTGGAGTATGTAGTGGGATCACCTCACACTCTTAAACATATAGTCTGCTACTTTAGAGGATTAATAATAAAGGAATAGCAATAGCAAACCACAATGAGGGATATGTTTATAGGGCAATTCTGGTGCAAAGTGGCTAACCCGTTTTAGTACAGTAATTTTTTGCCGTTTTTACCATATGTTGGGTTTATCAAGATCCCCTTTTTGTTAGATTTAACCACAAACATTAGAGATCCTCTGCTTCTGCTGATGGTGGAGAGACCCAGCTGGCAATAAACAGCCTAGTCCCCCATGCAGTGGCAGGAAGTTGTACCTGCTGCTGCAAAACAGGCATGACATACAGGTATGTCCTCTGGGGCATCTTGCACCACCTTTTATCACTTTGTGCTAGATTTGTTCTTTATAGATAACTCCCAATGATTGTACTTATACAATAGAATACATTTACATCTATGAGGTTTCTGGCTCTGCAGAAACACATTTTTAAAAACCTCGTGTTGAAGTGAAGTACATTAAGATTGGGGCAAAAGAAACTTCATACATGGTGGTGACACAAGCCCCCCCCCATCTCTACCCCATCTCTTTTTAGATGTCCTGTGTGTGTGTTTGGAAACTGCTGCACATCAGCAAATTCTGTGGGAATGCTCAGCATGGCATCTAGGGAAAGGAGGCTCTACTAGTATATGTCATTCTGCCCTACAAATTACAGGTGAACAACATAACAACAACTTCATCTATGGCTTACTGCAAAAAAAAAAGCTGAAATGTAAAGTAAAAGGGAATACGACCCAAAACTTGTGATAAAATTCCCAATAAGGTGTGCATACAGACTGAGTAATCCACTATTCTCTGAATTACACGCCAGGAAGGGGCTGCATCATGGAGAGTGACACAAAAATATAAAAAAGAAGAAAAATGCTTGTTTTTCATTGGCATTCTTTACAAATGCTTCTAAATAAAAAAAATTTAAAATATCAAGTATATGGTGATTTAAAGCAAAATATGTTTCTTAAGGGTAAAAAGGACTGTAAAAAGAGCTCCACTGAACATGTGTAGTAAGAAAGAAGAGGGTCACTGCAGAAAGCACATTGTGGAAATAATCTACAACTTAACAATAGGATAGAGTAGGGCCGGACCGGGGACGATGTACGCTTTTATGCTCCAGCTGGTGACCAAACAGTGTAACCCCCGATCTGCTGCTGAAGCGGTAGAATTTAAAATACCTTGGGATACACATAAGGGCTTTTTATCACTTACAGAAACATAATACACACAGAAACATATATTGGAATGCATTTCTTGTTAGCATTTACACATGACTCGATACAATTAGTTGTATCATTATGCCTAAATTAATGCCTTAGGGCTTAGGGTATATGGTGGACCTTCTTCCAAAAGCAAGAGTAGATGGTTATTATTATTATAGAACATATTGTATAAACATCTAGAATTTCCTCCAAAGCCATCTGCACTGCCCCTTTGATATTAAATAAATGTCCACTATCTATGTTCTATGAACCTAGCTTAAAATCTTTGTTTTATTGATCTTTCAATAGTATTGTATTGCCAGCCAGGTCAATAGTTTCACATGATATAAGCCCTATAGTAAAGACGGCAATGCACACTTGTTCCAGTCACTGATGACTATTGTCACTTGCCGTATTAGAGTGAATCAGATTGTGTAGGCAGCAGGAACATCACCCTGACCTCCACAACCTTTTCTGCAGTTGACTCACAGACATCGTGGGTAGTGGACAGGGTCAGAAACCTTCTATAGGGTGCAGTAGACTGTCCCGTGACTGTTAACAGAAGTCATTTTCATTTCCTGAAATGTTTCAATAGAGAGAAACCAGACACCTGATTTAAAGGAATTTAAAAGAAAATGCTGATTGTATAAAATTAAGAGAGGCAGTAAAATTCTGCCTCATTCCTTCTTTTTGCCAGGAACACTGACTGTTCATGTGATGCAAATAGAGGGCCTAATAGTAACTTACTCTTTGTGATTGGGTGTGGTGGACAGAGTGCCTGTGAGTGCTCTAAGTGTTGTCCGTGGTAAAATGAGCTGAAATGGGATGTCTACCGTCACTGATGCGCACTCACCCCGCAACTTCTTCAGCCCTGAAATGCGTAACTGGGGGTTGAGCCCCAAGCTTAGGAGGCTCAGGTGTGGGCAGGTAAAATTTGGCACTGAGTGTTGTAGGCAAAACATGGATGGATCCAGACACTTGTATGGGTAGACTGTAACCAGGTGTCACAGACGGATAACAAGATGCCAGGGGTTAATGCAAGACGGATAGTCAAACACAGCCGGGTACGGTTCACTAAACGGGTAGTCATACAAGCCAAGGGTCTATTCACGGAGCAGGTAGTCAGGCAAGCCAGGTACAGTGCACAGGTAGGGCAATACAGGAACCAAATCACA
Organism: Sceloporus occidentalis; assembly: GCA_023333645.1. Classification (NCBI taxonomy): domain Eukaryota; kingdom Metazoa; phylum Chordata; class Lepidosauria; order Squamata; family Phrynosomatidae; genus Sceloporus; species Sceloporus occidentalis. The sequence goes on along the minus strand of JALMGF010000022.1, from coordinate 13,335,250 downwards.
AGGCAGAAGAGTAGTCAGGCAATCAAGAGTCAATAACAGCAAAACACGATCTCCAACTCAGTAAACGCGACAGCAGGACCTCAACAGGGTAACAATACTGAGCAATTCTGGATTTTTAAATCCAGCGCTCTGCCAGCAAGTCCCGCTCTGCCAGCACCTCCAGTGTTCCCTTGCCGGAGGGATTACAGCAGGAAAGGCAGAAAAAAAGCAGCCCAAATGGGTCCAGTGGTTCTTATCTGCTGTTAAAATCTATGTTTTTATGTGTCGCTGCAAAGGGTGTATGTGTATAAGAGGGTAATTTGGTTGGTTGACCAAGTGTGGTGGTTTTGAGGCTAAGAGTGATGTTTTTGCAGCATCCTAAAACGTGTATTTAAATGTTTTCTTTTTTCTATGTAAAAAAGAAATACCAGCGATAACATTGCCAATATGCATAATAAACTGTCACTGATTAACAGCGCGTTATCAGAAAGTGATATAGCTCTAAATAAATTAGTTGTTCACCTATGCAACATGCAAACAATGGCAAAGCCTGGCTGAGTAACCTGTACTCAAGCAGGATATTCCAAAATTAGCATGACACAGTCAATGAAGATGAGTGATAATCAAATCACTCCATGAAATAAATAAGTTCATTTCAGACGCAAAAATTAACATACCCAAAATCTGAATGTTTTTAAATGTGCCTTTTTTGCGTGATCAGAGTGCTTTGTGAATGATTATTAGAGATTTGTTGAGTATTATTAGCTAGTAAAGAGTTCCAGTCGTCAGCTTATTTAGTCTCGGGGAAAGTGGTGACATAATAGAGTGGGCAAACCCTTGAAATAATGAAGAAATAAAGAAATAAAATGAATGCATTGCAGAAAGTAAGCAGGGAAGCAGCAGGCAGTGGAGGTGGAGCATGATAGGAGAAGTGGGAGTAACTGCAGGTCCCAGGCTGTCTATACATAAGGAGTGTCACAGCTCCAGCACTCAACAAGTGCACAGACACTAGTGGGCATTTCTGCATATCTACCTCTAGGACTGCCTGCCTTAGGATACCAGCAACCTCCAGGTAAGGACTCTCCCTCATTCTAATCCCTGGGAGGTAAGAGCAGAATGTTTCCTTAATGTGTAACTTTAATGGAAACAAAAATTATTGTGAAAGGAACAGTATACTGATACAATGATTTCTATTGTCAAATTAGTGGGGAAACTGAACAGGTATGTGCTTTCAATGTAGGATGTGGGGTCACTAAAATCCAGTAGTTTCCAATTTTAACGCACTGTGGCTTAAATTCTTTAAATATGAATTCTCATCTCCTGATGTGTCTGTATGTATTAATGTATACTTGTTATGTGTGTTAACTGCCATTTAAACTGTACAACGCTGTGTAATTTGTTGGCACTTAATAAATAAAACTATAGATAAAGTTGTGGTTAGTGTGCATCAGTCACAGTCAGGAAGTGGAGGGCAGGTAGTGATGAGAGCATCCTTTTGTCTTCCCCTGTCATGGTTGAGAATCCTTTCCAGCTGCACTCACCTGTGTGCGCTCTGATTATTCACTCTTATCAACATCCTGACATGAAAATACCCCTCACTAGCAGTCACCATGACCCATCGCTAGCAGTCACCATGACCCATCGCTAGCAGTCACCGTGACCCATCGCTAGCAGTCACCATGACCCATCACTCTCTCCATCTCTCACGTATGCCCTCCCCTGGCTCACCTACAAGCCCTGCAGCCATCACTCTTACAAGCCACTACCAGATTCACATTCTGTCTTACTCTGACCTGGACAACCTTTAGGCTCTGACAAGTACCTATCTGCCCCTGACATCCCACCTCGCACCCTCATCACTCTCATCTGACAAGCTTCTACCAGTCCCTGTAATCCTGACCCGTGCACCCCTACTGCTCACGTTTTACATTTTCCTTTCTCACCCAGACCTTCACCTCGTTAGTGTGAAAAGCATCTACACGTCCCTGTATGTTGTGTGGCATTATTTTTAATATCCACCTGCGCATCCCTGTGCCCCATGATTACCATACATCTTTATTTTGTAATTGCTAGTGGTGTCAATACGACCAGCAACCTATTAACCTTCCCTTTTTTTCCCCACACATTCTACCACTTCTGTTTCTCTGATGTTCGGTTCCTCCTCCTGATTCACCTGCCTTAACTACTCCTTATCACTGTTCTGCTCCTGTCCCGGAAACAGATGGGCACATAAGAATCATTTAGCCCATCTAGTCTGCTCATTTTTCCTGACGCTTAATCAGCTCTTGGTCTTGTTTTATTATAAGGATAGCTTTGTGCCTATACCATTGCATGTTTACGTTTCCCTACTTCTGCTAGTTTTTATTACTTCATCAATCGTGCCCCTCCTGCCTCTCCCCATGCGCTCAGGCTGCAGCAAGCACCCTATCTGTGCACAACCTGTTTAATAACTATAACAAATAAAATATCACCCTCATGAAGCAAACCCAAATGTGCCAGCCCCCGGCAGTCTAGGGCCAGTTGGCAGGTATGGGCATGCAGTATAGACCTGGTTACACGCTTCTTCCTTTTCTCCGTAGATTTGATCCCTTTTTGCAGAAGCACTTCTTCTGCTCTGAATAAACTAACCTGCTTGACCCCTGCATTTAAAATGTTGTGTTTCGCAATTTGCTTGGAATCAGGAAGCTGGCTGTATTTAAATATATAAAACGTGAACTGCAAATTCTACAACACTGCGGAAACTGTAGGATATACGTTTACAAATGTAGAATAAGGACGACGAAGGCGCTCTTATCCATCGTTTAATGTTATATATGTATATATATATATATATATATATATATATATATATATATATGCACACTCTTCCACATTACAAATTCTTTTGTCTCGCTTCTGTATATTCGGTAGTAAAGTTAAACGTGTTCGGCAAGTTAATCTGTCTCCACATTTCATCTGAGCAATAAGTTAATGTTTAAGCAAACTTTGCATCATTCTTCTGAGTGTTAATGTGTAACATGCATGTGGAAAAATCTGTGCTGTGATGTCATAAGGGCAGCTACCTGAACTAGGTAATTGAGAGTGCGGTGACTTTATATTACATTAATATATACATTTCTTGTACATTTAATTATGTTTTGAAGAGACCCATATATGTACTAATATTCACTTAACGCTGATCCCAGAGATTAAGGAAGAATGGCAATTCTAGGTGTGCAATAGTTTGAGATATTTGTAAAAAGAAAAATATATATAGCCTAAAGCATATTGGATGCTCTGATGTAACATATAACAGTATGTGTTCTGCCTAGTTGAGTTACAACACAATTTCCTATTTATCTAAGACAAGTTACCGCAAAAAAAATTGTTTAAATAGCTTTGTACTACGCTCTGTTTCTTGTGAAAGATGAAATCATAGTTTTTTCCATCTGAAACAAAAAACAGAATGTTTCTTAGATAAGAACCAGCTTGTCCCAACCAGTTTAAATGATGGTATTATGATAATATAAACCCCAGACCTTGTTAGATTGACAGCCGTATTCTGCAACCAGGGCAAAAGGATCTCACGGAGAGCACTCCTTTGACCCATAGTTTCATTTTTTTGTTAGCCTCTAATTATGTAGTGCAAACAATTTATATATATATATATATATATATATATATATATATATATATATATAGGGACAACATCTCCAGCAAGCTTCCAATACAGCAGGGTTGGATAATCCAGTGGGGGTAAATGATCTATTAGGCACACTAGGCACATGCCCAAAGGCCCCCATAGTCTGAAGGGGGTCCAGGTCCTCTAATGCATAATCCATCCAAAGATTGCAGGGAAACATGAGATTCCTTAACTGCATCTTCTTTTAGCTCAAATAAAGATGGCCCACGTCAACACTGTTCTGGGTTCCACATTAGACAAAACATGAATTATTTATTGTTTTGTGTTAAATTCATTAGCGTAGATACAGCGCAATTTAAGCATTTCATCATATTTTATGATTGCTACACTTTTGTGTTCTACTTTTAATGTGTTAAATATCTCTTTGCTACCTATAAATAAAGGTGCACTTACTCTCTTATTTTACATTAGTATACATATTCATTTATATTGGTTTTTTTACATTTCATTTTGATTCGCATTTTGAAAGAAAATATTGTTCTTTTTTAAATAGTTTGTTTTAAAGAACTTTAATCAACTTACCAAAAAAAAATACATTTTTAATCATAAAACAAGTGATTTTTGGATGCAAGCCTTCTTCGTAAAGATTTCCAGTGTTTCTTTTGTGACTATTTTTAGTAATGACTAGTAGAAGTCAGTGCTTTTTTTTAGTTTTCACACAGTTTGTGTGTTTGCTGTGACATACCATTGCATGGGACATACCTTTTCCCATCAGATTCCTGGCATAACCCAAACATTTGGGAATATTCAGCCAAAAATATTCTTCTATAAAAATATAACAGATACTCAGCCATCATCATTCAAATTAAGTCTGTTTGCTAGGTATTTTTGCTATTATTAGATAAGATAATGAGCGTGAAAGGAACTTTTCCTTAATTTTGTCTTGTCTATGGAAGATCCCATGTTTTTTCCCCTTTCTTTATTTTAGTGCCACCAGCCCTTTCTAACCTTGAGATGCCAGGCAGACTTGTGATGGGGTGGTTAATATGCTGTGGTTTGAAATATTTCAACAAGAGCTGCCACCTTATTTCTATTCCATTAGATATTTATTACATTCCTCTCAAATGGCCAAAGTAGGACTCCTTTGTGGTTAGAGGTGTGAGTACATTTTGTAGCTTTACCAAGTCTTTTTAATGTGGCTTTTTGACTATTTATGTAAGATATTTAGAATAATAATGTATTTTATTTACACAGTTTAATCCATGAGAAAATTGTCTGCTGTTTTATACCTAGCATTTTGGTTTTTAGGGCTTTAGAACTTATATATATATATATACTCTATACCCAGCAGACAATTGGAGATCCTTGTTATACCTCCCAACAGTCACAGTTATCACATTTGGGGGGGCACAGTCCCACTGTCCCTTGTAGCTATCCCACTCTCCTGTGGGGATCATGGGCCAGTTGGGGAGATCCTCTGATCTCCTCTGGCAGGCCCAGGGAGCTGTGAAATCACTGTGATATTTCAACGTGGACCTCTGTTGTAGCTCCTACGCAACCACCTTGCAATGCTAATATTGCAAGGTTACCACTTGGGCAAGGTGTGTCGGTGGCCTGCACAAATTGTACTGGTTAGATGAGCGTAGGAAGCAGAGGCTGAGGGGGGACAAATGTCCCGTATACTTTGGATTGGGATCAGCAATGTACATACACTCTCCCACACACACAAATACATTTTTCCTTACACAATTGCACTGAACCTCATAGGGCCACCGCTGGATTTGAGGCACCTTACGGAACAAAGACTTTGTACGGATGTCATCTTCCCTTCCGTTCTTAGAAATTATTCTAAAAATCTAAAGAAGAAGAAGTAGCAACACAACTAAAAAGACACCATATGATGGCAAAAGGAGCAGAAATGGGGCTGAGCTTGGTCTGAATGGTATTGGTAAGGGTGGACGGACTTTGTTAAGTCAAATCCCATAGCACTCCTACAAACATGGTGCATTTTCTCAGCTCTATGAACTAAACACAATCTGTGCCAACATCTGTATAAGTACAGTATATCCTATCCTTCTACATAAAAAAGTGTGATAGCCAACCTCTAAATTAGTCTTACTACTTTTACAAAGGCTGAAGGACATTATGCGGGATCAAGTTTTGGATTTCATTTTATAAAGTGCTAAAGGAATAATTATCTGGATAATTATATATTCTCCCGCCAGAACTGACCTACTGAAAGATCAACTTGCCCTGGAGCCTCTCATGGGCCAACAGAAACTGTCTGTCATTCCTCAAATTCTACAAGTTTACCTGTAACGTTCCAGATGTCTCACTTTTATGCGCTTAGTCAAGAGAATAACTGGTGTCTGATCCCCTACGCCATTTTATTATCAAGATATATATTATAATAGTGTGTTGTCAATGTATAATGCGATATAAAGGCAGTGAGAATCTGCTGACAGTATTCAAAAAAGGCCAGGTTTCCAGCTCTGGTCACTAAGGGTTTCTTTACAGAGATATAGAACTTTACAGCTATAAGTGCAACGTGGAAGCGGAAATGGTCAAAGCAATAAATTAACCCTGTATCTGCACGCTGGCCAAACACTGTCCCGCCACATCCGCTGGCTTTTCCGCTTCTACTTTCCAATTTCTTTTTATCAGTGAGGCCTTGAATTTATACTGCTATTATGCTACCGAGATAAACGAGCTGGTTAAACATCCCCTGCGATGCCTTTCCTATAATCTCGCATTTAACCTTTGTCACAGTGTACCAATAACATGTAGAATTGTGGATCTCCGTATATATTTTCACTGTGGGACATGAAATAGCAATATTTGGTGCATCATACTACTGCTTGTAGCATAGTTGCTTTGTAATGTGGCAAAATTCTTCATATATATTTATATAGATAAGTATATTTGCACCAGTTTGTTATTGTATGTGTTTTTGTATGTAAATTGTTCTACTGACTGTAACAGCGCTGCGGAATATGTCATAAATGTAATGTAATGTAATATCCTTTGTATTCACACTACAAATAAGATCTATGTACTCTAATGTTAATTTATAACTGGGGCACGTGTCTTTAGAATTTACTAGGTCCATTCTCAGTTACCTTTATGTTTTTCCTATCAGATATACTGCTTCCAGAATCAAGGATGAAGCTGTTTCTGCTTACTGTCTTGATGGTCTGTCTATATGTGACCGGAATGGTGTCATCCCGGAGGTCTCGTACCCGACGTGAGCTGGCACCAGGACTTCACACCCAAGGAATCAGAGATGCGGGGGGCTCGTACTGTCAAAGGCATAATGCCTGCTGTCCTGGTAGAAATGATACCTGCACTGTGCCTTACATGGACACCATTTGCTACTGCGATTTATTCTGTAACCGGACCGTGTCCGATTGCTGTCCTGACTTTTGGGGATATTGCCTGGGTATCAGTCCTCCAGCTGGAATCATTAAAGGTAATCTATGGAAAAAAATTGTTTGGGTACCAATGAGTCACCCGGGATTATATTAGCCCAGTACATAGTACACATGTACATAAGATTTTATGCAGTATTGAAAGCCCCACATTTATATATATATATATATATATATATATATATATATATTTATGGCAACATTAGACTTTTATAGACAGTATTTATGTTGCCGTGTTGATGTCATTGTTTTTAAAAGGATGCCAGTTTGTAATAGTTCGAATTACATCTTTAATCTTTACTCAGAAAATAATAAGTATTGTAGCACTGCCCAGTAAATAATTATGTTTTCTTTCAGTGTGTGAAAAGAATGGCCAACAGTTTTCAAAAGGCGCAACTTACAGGGATAACTGCAATCTATGGTAAGAACAATAGAACTTTTCCATTGAGCGTCGCTGTATACCACACTGCAGGCTAGACCGCTGAATTGCGCAAGAGATTTTCTAGGACGTAATTCTCCATGCATTTTAAAGTGACTGAGGTCATATTTGATGAAGAATTTTGGCAGATGTACAGTGGAAAGAAACACACAACAATTGGGTCCTTTCTGGAGTTGTTGGAAACTGAGAATCACGCAAAATATTTACCAAGTTCAGGAAGGCATTTCCTCAGGGACACAAAAGAAGCTGGGGAATATCTCCTACAAGCAACTTTAATGTGTTCCGGTGTGGGTACAGCTTTGACCACAACTCCACAGGAGATTGCACTAGCCTGGTCAACAACTGGGACATTAAAGGGGCATGTTAATGGCTAATATATAAAAAAATGTGTGGAGATTACAAAGTCAGGTATTCTGGCAGCTTCAATGGGACTGTTCTAGGGTGCATTTATTTATTGTATGAATTATACTGTGAACTATGTCTAAGCCCTGAATGCTGCATCAAGGGTTGGATGTTTTCAACAGTCTAGGTGCTATTAAATAAGTATCATCCAACATCTGCTGATGATATTCTGAGCTCACCCGTCTTCTACAGTAGGATCAACATTTTAATCTCAAAGCAGATCAATGACATGTACAAACAGACACGATTCAGCTGAGATACATGGATGCTGGGAATGTCCCATTTAAAAACCGCCAGTGCATCTATCTATTTTCTGTGCTACAAGAAAATGTTCTGAGCTAATTCTTAGCTAAACTTCAGCTCTCAGCTCAGAGCCTTAAAAGGAATCCACTGTTCCAAAAGAGACAGCGAGGAACGTCTCCTAATCCCCAAACCCTGCACTTTGTCTGCCTTGGAATCTCTATCCATATTCATTATGCTATTTCTTATATACACTCAGTCTATGCGCTGCTCTGTGTACAGTGTTCTGTATAACATGGGGATAAAAGCTTATTCAACACTAATGCCTTCTGTGCTGTATATGGGGATATGACTTGCTCATCACTAAAAATGTTCGTACCATAAAGGGGGTTCTCTACAGATAACTTTGTGTGACCCAACCTCACAATGCATTATGAAGGGTCAGCAACACCAAGCTCAACTGACCTTGAATAAAGCGTATTCAAATACAGGAGGTATCTTGAAAGTCAAATGTATACTGTTGCCAGTGTGTATACACTATATAGTGTACTGTACTACTCAGTGCTTCCATAAACATACACTTTTGCACTATTCTTGTTTTATAATATCCATGAACTTTTACTCCTTCTACCCTTTTATTTTCTGGGGGAGTACAGAGGAAAAGTTGATATTTCTTATTTGCCATACAGTCCTCAAAGTAGCCTTTTGGGTACAATAACCTCTAACAACTCCACCTAAGTTAATTAAGTACTTATGGGACATACCTGCTGTTTACTTTAAAGAGACAATGTATGGAAACCGCTCGCATGACCTTCTTTGATACTGCAGTGTATAAATTACACTGGGCGTTGAGTGCCCCCGGTTAATAATAGGAATATTACTCTGTCCTGCCAGCAGACAATGACTCCCAGAAGCATTTTGTACTTTCCTGTCTGTAAGGCCTCCACCTCTTCCATCAGATGGAGAGCTAATAAAAGTCGCACTTAAAGGGAAATGAAGGGTGTAATGTTGGTACACTTCTGATTCCAAGCTATATAGTGTGAAGGGCTAAGATAATTCACTGATTTCTAGTAAGCACATGAGATTTCCGTATAATAATTCATACAATCACCCTGTGTTATACAGTTACATTTTAGGAAGAAAATTATGTGTTAGCCGTTTGGACATAGTTAGCCTAAAGCAACAACTTCAGAACTATGACAGAGAAGTCATTTTCTAGCAGCGAGTTTAAGTTCTTTAGTGACTTTAAGGGAGAAAATCAATGTCAAGAGAACAGGGCTGACCACACACAATACAAGGGGAATGGACAGAATATGGACCTGCCAGCACCTCCAGTATCAGATACAATCATAATATTGTTGTGACAACCCTACTTTATTATGTAGTCACATATAAAGTTAATTAGTGGTTAATATAGCCACACTTGCTGATATTTTTTTTTCTGTTGATCGTATGGTGTAGAATAAGTCACCACTTGAATATTGAGAAAAGGTTAAATATTCAGTAGGCGAGAGGTCTTTTCTTATAGTTAAACTGTATCTTTGGTGATCTTCCCCCAGATGGTCCAGGAAGGACATGGTCATTTAAATGATTCACTATGGCTAGTCTCATGGTTGTGACCTTCTTTTTCTCCAGCACTTGCCTTGATAACGGAAATTGGCACTGCTCAGAAAACCCATGCCTTATCAATTCCAGGATAATTGATGCTATAAACAGTGGAAACTATGGGTAAGTGACTGCGAAAAGGCAAAAGATATAACAGCAATAGATAAAGAGCCATGTCCCAGACTATATAACATTCAACAGAGAAGAGAAGGGTGAAATGGTTCAAGTAAAAGATCAGATCTAGTGTATTTGGTTTTAGAAAGCTCATGACTATAGAAAGAGACCAAGTTACAAAATAAAAAGTTAGAAGTTATAAAAGAAGGGAAATGAAGAGAAAAATATTATCTATTTCTATTACTGCATAGTTCAAGATTAATATCCCCTTTGTGTCTCATTGAATATCTCTAAAAGTAAAACTTGTAATAATAATGAGCACAGGCAGACTGAGATAACCATCAGCAATCTTTGCTCAATGGTAATAATTTGGTGTGTTTACCTATAGGTGGAGGGCTGGAAATTATAGCAATTTATGGGGCTTGACGTTGGACCAGGGAATCCAGTATCGACTGGGGACCATCAAACCATCCTCATCAATCATGAACATGAATGAACTACACGTGAGTACAGCGCTATGGGAAAATAACAGGTGGTTAAAACATACAAGAGAGAGATCAAACAGTAGAGGAAACAACAAGAGGCATTAGTAAAGGTAGAAAGAGGAGTGGGTAGCAATAGCTTTCAATGGAAGGCATGTCATCATTAAATCGACAAAATGTGTAGGTTGATATTGTGTTAGCTGTAGAAACACAAGAGATAAGTAAAGCCAAGTTGATACCTTTACTGGCTGAGTAGATCTAGAGTGCAAGCTTTTAAGACCTCTCAGGTCTCTTCTTAAGGCATATTATACCAAAAATGCCTAAAAAAGAGACCTGAGAGGTCTCAAAAGCTTGCATTCTCAATCTACTTGGTTAGTCAGTAAAGGTATCATTTTGACTCTACTTGTCTGCTATGATTAAAATTTGAAGATTGGTTACTAGGAAGCTGTAACAGTGGAAGTAGGAAAAGTACTGGATACAAATGAAGATATGACATAGAAAGTGCATATTGTCTGCAGGGGACACGAATTGGCTTGTTTCTATATAAATAGTTTTGTGGCAGAATGTGGCAGGTGCATATTAGATAGTGGAATAAAACTATCATCAACTGGGCTACTGTGTGTTCCTGGAGTGTGACAAAGGGTGATAAAGTGTAAGCATACTAGTGGAATGCACCGACCCCCTGCCAGGGACCACTTTGTGATTATTGGCAGACCCTAAGAGATAATCACAATGCAAAGCTGATTCAGCCAGCTTGTACATCTAACTTCCACTCAGGAAATCCGGAGCCGCTTCTACAGCGAGCGAGTCAGGAGAGGAAAGAAGGGGGCTCCGACTGAGGAGATCTGGAAAATTCCTTGAGTTAGGATGGGCTATGTCATGTAAAACCCATAGGACCTGACCCGCTCGCTCATTAAAATAGTTTGTCTGTTTACAAATTCCTTTTGTATTTCTCAACGCAACATTCATTTTATAACAAAAAATCAACACCAGATATTTCCTGTTTTTGATGGATTTTGTCAAAACAAAAACAGTAGCTAATATAGAGTACTTTCTGTGCTGGCCAAATGCAGCAGCAGCATCATCAGCCTTGGTATCAAAGCAACACCTTGTGCTTGTTCTTATAATTATAGCATAACTCCTTTAAAGAGAAAATATTAGTTTATGAAAGTGGCTGTACAATTAACAATTTTCCATCTTCTGCCATCTAATTTTTCCACTTCTGAATTCTTCCCTTTAAGTAAGTTGTTACATTGTTATCATATGGTTACTACTAGTACCATTTACTAGTATCATTTGATTAGGTTTTGTTAAACAGCCCTGTACACAGGGCCATCTTTAAAGCAAGGCAAAAAGGGAAGCTACCCTGGTCCCAGTCATTCCTGTCGACCCATAGCAGCTGTTACATTATGTGACCCTACTGCATTCCTGGTTCCCGTGGGTGGTAAAAGAATTTGGGGACAAAGATGGCACAAGCAAGCTGTTTGGGGACAAATATGGCACAGATATGCTGTTAGGGATAAAAGATGGCAAATCATATGCGTGGTGCTGGGGTAAATACTGGGTGCCAGGACTGGCATTTGGGGTGTGTCTGCAATTTAGGGTTTTCATACATTATTTATTTGATCTATACCTTTAATGCTGAGTTCACATGTAATTTTCAGTTGATCTATACATCTGTTTCGGGTCAGTTGCAGGACCCACACCATTCATTTGCTATTCCGTTGGCATAGTATTGTGCACCTCTGCCTGCGCATGTGGCGTGAGGACAGATCAGCCAAAGTGAACTGTCCTCACGCCACATGCGCCGGCAGAGGTGTGGCAAATACTTTTGTTTTTTGTGTCTTTCTTTTTGTTGGAGGACATAATTGCATGTTAGGAAGCGAAGAGGGGGGCTCAAGCAAATGCTTGACCTAGGTCCAATCAATATTAAAGATGGTCCTGCCTGTAGATTTTAACCAACTCCCTTCAAAACTATAAAACTAATTGAAAAAATAAAAAGGTAGCTGTAAAGGAAAAGGAATGTAGCTGTAATAAATGAATCTAGTTATGCCAAAGCTGTTATTTAACACATGGACTTTGCTTTGTTCATGTTTATGCAGGTGAACATGAACAATGAGGTGCTGCCACTGTACTTCAATGCCGCAGATAAGTGGCCAGGAATGATCCATGAGCCGCTCGATCAAGGCAATTGTGCTGGTTCTTGGGCTTTCTCCACAGCAGGTAGGGGCTTCTTGTGCATTGTTATATAGTTTTATCTATCTCTCTTGTCTATTTATGTCTATATATATATATGTCTATATATATATATATCTATATATCTGTATGTATGCATATATCTGTATGTATATATTCTTGGAAAATAAGAGAATGAAAGAAGGGTCATGTGATAGGTGTTAGTTGAGTAGAAGTACCACTTGTCCGGAACAACATACGAGGCTCATTTCTACCCTACTAAATGGTTACTCTTATGTAGATGCTGCATAGCCCACTACACAGCATGTTTTTGCTGAGCAGCATTCTGCTTATGTCATCAGTGACTGGAATTGCCTAGAAAAAGGTATAGGTATTCAAGCCTCGTGAGTTTCCTTAGGAATTAAGCCCTGCTAACAATCTTAATGTAATATAATCCTTCAAAGCCAACAATCTAGAATATATTTACTGTACACTTAACTAGTCAACACCATGAATTACATTGAAGACAAACATATTGACAAATTATCCTAAAATATCCCTAGAAATACCGTAATTATTTTAAATAGTAGGTTTCAAAGGAACACATTACGTCATTAAATATAAATTAAATAAAATTAGAAGTTTGCAGCAAATATAAACATCAATAAAAGCGGTGTTGTTTGTAATAAAATATAGATAAAATATTTTCTGTTACTTAGAGGTTGTTTTCACTAAAACAAAAAAAACAGAAAACAAAAAGAAAAAAAGGGATACGATTAAATGTGGCTTGCATTGTAATCTAGTGGTTTCGGAAAGAGAAGTAAACACTTTCTTTCAGAAAATGAAATTGAGGAAACGTCAGGCAATGAGTAAAAATAGTTGCAATCGTTCTTAAATGGGTAAAAGGCCCACAGGAAAAAAAAAATTCTCCTTGAACAAAAAATATAGAAGGTTAGCATTGACAAAATCCTGGTTTTATCTAAACTCAGCGCTAGGACACATACATATGGATAATATGCATCTGTCTGAAAAACATTATGTCATGCAAAATTATTATTATTATTATTTATTGTTTTATATAGTGCCATCATATTCCATAGCACTGTACAATGCATAGACAGGGCATAACAAGTAGAATATAACATAATAATTTGATTTATAGAAACAACAGGTGAGGAGGGCCCTGCTCGAACAAGCTTACAATCTAGAGGATATTAATCTATTAAAAAGTTAGTTTAATCTTAATAATAAAAGGAATGTTAGGAGTTCCCCTTTAAGTTTTTAAAGATCATTAATTGAGGTTAAATTCCATTCTTCAATATACCTCAGGCTTTCAATACTTTGAGCACCAGATTTTTCCTAAGCCATACTTAACATGTGCCTTAGGAGCCATCTTTATGGGGACCTTCTGGGAGTGTAAGGAGATGGGAAAATGTATATATATATATATATATATATATATATATATATATATATATATATATATATATATATATATATATATATATGTGGTGTTTCTTTAAACACAGATCCATATGACTCAAAGAGAGAGACAAAAGGGAATTAATGGCAACTCTATTATTATTATTATTATTATTATTCCATTATTATAAGACTATTATCTATACATGTACTCTATTTTTCTATTGTACTGTATATGTTATATCTGTGTTTGGCCAAGGCGTCTTTATCTTACACGTTGGCATAGCGCCGATATTCTTTGCGGTTACAGGTGTGGGAGATGTAAGTCATGTACTGGATGTCACATAAGTTATATTTTTCAGTATATATACATTTATGCATACTAAGCAGGGGCAAAAATAAGAAAAGGGGACTTGTCTTTCTTTACAACACTACAACATTCTCTGTAACAGGGCTAAAATACACAAAACATTGTGGGTACGTTCCAGCCCCAAAAGGAGGATTAATCGAAACAAAATGTTCTTTGATTCCGCAGACGGACATACACAGTGCAAATAGAACACAAATACACAGAAGGAGGTCACGTGTTTTGTTGCAAGCTAAATAGACATAAAGGCTGTGCATGTGAAGGTCAGATATGCTGAAGGACAGACAGATAGATACAAAAAGATAACACACATCATTTTGACTAAATAAAGCTTCTGTCAGTGTTGTCACCCGCATTAAAAACAAAGAAACAACACACATTTAAAGGGAAATTGTTACATTTGTAGCATAAATATACAGGATTTTTCTGCTCTGAATGGACATTTTTTCACAAACTATTCTCTATGTTGGTTGAAAACACAGTTTTTACATTTGTTGTCCCAGTTACACCTATCTCTGGCAGAACATACCTTTCTTGGCCTGGCATTCTAACACATATAAAGCCCAATAGAGTAATAAGGTACCAAGCATTATTTTTAGTAGCATTGACTGTGAAAGGAGACAGAATGATTTTAATACTAAGAGGTATTATTATTATTATGGGGCATGAGAATCACATCATGAACATATGGTTACATCTCTGAGGACATTCATAAGATGGGTTAATTTATGAACATGTAAATTCATCTATTTACTGAAGTATTTTTTTTCTCACCTAACTCTACTAAGTTCAGTCATACGCTGATACAAAAGTACAACAAATCATATCAATGTATACATTTCTTTCTCCAGCGGTTGCCTCTGACAGAATTTCCATTCAGTCAATGGGCCACATGACCCCGGCTCTGTCCCCTCAGAATCTACTTTCCTGTGACACCAGGAACCAGCATGGCTGCAGAGGGGGACGTGTGGACGGAGCGTGGTGGTATCTGAGAAGAAGAGGGTATGAAAACCTGGTCTACGTATAAAAATGTGTTGGGTATTGACAGGGGTATTTGGTAGCATGTGAACATGGCTAGAAATAGTATTATTATTACTACATTTTACTTGTAGAGTTCCAGCAGATTCCATAGCGCCATTACAACAAGAAAGAATAAGGATTTAACTATAACATTACATCTGACATTGTACAAAGTTAACAGTAGCATGAACACTCAGTGCAGATAACAAAATGGCTTACAGTCTATGCATAAGACTTACGTTTTCAACATAATTTTGGGATTCGTGCCGTACCAGGGATGAGCAACCTAGAGTCAACCAGATTTCCTTTAGATTATTGTTCCTAATTAGGATGAAAGATAAACTGGATTAGGCATTTAGTGTCTGAATGAGGTTCAGCATAGAAACATATAGAACAAATGGAAATATATATATCTTTATTGGTATATTTGGTGGATTCGTTGGATGTCAACCTCACTGGTGTCCTTCCTTTAGACTGGTGACGGATGACTGTTATCCATTTGCAAGTACGAGTGGCGATGGACCCCAATCCCCCTGCATGATGCACAGCCGCTCCACAGGAAGAGGAAAGAGACAGGCCACAGCTCACTGCCCCAACCCACATTCACTGTCCAACGAGATCTATCAGTCCACACCAGCCTACCGACTGGCACCCAGTGTAAGTTACTGGCAGAAAAATGACGGAATATTACCCCACTTCTCATACTCTGTCACTAGATCTTTAACCTGTAACCTTGCATCTCTTATTTCTGCTGTCTTTGTGAGGAACAATGAATGCAGACTTGTATCCGCACTACCATCCTGCTGTTTAATATTCCTTATTCATTATATTTTGAAAGCACACGGATACTCCTGCCACAACAATGTGAATGCCTTGGATGTCCCAAGCCATGTGCATGCTTCTGTATAGGACCCCTGATTCCGTACTGCGATATTCCCTGCAGCCTTCAATGAAAGGACTCATCATAATCTATTTATTCTGTCTTTTTATTCTCCTTAAACATTTTGGAATTAAAACAGAATTTCATTTCTTAAATGTTTTTGGACAGGAAAAGGAAATTATGAAGGAAGTGTTTGAAAATGGGCCAGTTCAAGGTAGGTTACTGAAATGTTTTGTTTTGTATAGCGTAGGAGAAAGCATCATAGATGTTGGAGGGAAAGTGCAGATAAGTGGTATTTCCTTAAATAAAGGTCTGAGAGCACGTGTTCTATTTGGCATAACTAAGGTCTTCTATGTGTGAGGAGCAGGGATAGGCAAAGTGTCCATACAAGGACACCAGTGTCCGTGGCAAAGGCTATGAAGGTCCATAGAACATAACTAAATTGTTCACCACAGACCCCAGTAAATGTCCACTATGAGCAATGTTGGTGCCTACTCCTGGCGAGGAGTATTCAGTGGTTAACAATGGCCATCCATACCATTGATGCAGCTTGACCTCTCAGAGACATTACATTCTCTCACGAGCAACATCAAACTCACATGCTGCACTATTGCAGTATCAAACCAGCAGAATGTTCGGTTCACTTGCCTGTTGATGACCCACATAGGCTGCCAGATCTTTTAATTATTTCTTCTGAAGAAAAGGCTATATTTGTGTAAATCGCTGAGCACAAATACCAGTGGTGCTCACTACACCTTTAAAAATATGCTGTATAGACAAGAGGCATAGGTAGGATCTAAAGCAGGCCAGGTATGGAAGGCAGATGATATATATGACAGCTAGCTGATTTACTTTCTGTTATGTATAACGGAGCAATTAAAATATTTATTTGTTTTACAGCCATTATGGAGGTACACGAAGACTTCTTCATGTATAAGAGCGGAATCTATAGACACACACCAGTGATGGCGAATGAGCCACAGAATCGCCGACGACATGGCACACACTCTGTGAAAATCACTGGGTAAGAAGAATTGGTGGGATGAAAGTGTGTCTTTCATTTAATATAAAAAATACCCCGTTTTAATCCAGTATATCCGGTATTTAAACACTATGGGACTGTCACTGTTGAGTGTTTCTAGACATCGGATTGCTTGCTATTGGTCTTCCCTGCAGTGATGAAGAACAGAACAGTGTGGGTTCCATGTAAGGAACTGTTTTGAGAAGCATCTCAGTATGGAATGGAAAGAATTACATTTAAAAAATATTGTAATGTGTGTAGAATTGCCATACTGCCCCTTTAATTAAGAATACTTACAGGGTAGGAATGATTTTAGTTATTTCTTATTCTTCTACCCTTGGCTAAAGTTGACATGTAGGTATGCCTCTCTTTAGACTTACTGTATCTCTGTAAATCTATTACTATATATCATAGTTAGCTCATGTGTTCCTGCCATGCCCTTTTTGTCCTAATATGTCTCTTATCATGAGTCTGTGTTGTGATTCATGCTTCAGAAAGGCTGCAGGAGGTCATAGCCAGAGTTTGCTTCAAGAGATCTGAAATAAGAGGAAGGGAGAGGCAGGAAGCATCAAAAAGAGTTCCAGAGGGACAGGGAGACATGAAGAACCTTGTACAGAACTGCCATCTCCACCCAAAGGAGACCTTGACTTTTCCTGTGCAAGGAGTAACCATTTCTTTTCAGGAATAGACTGTTGAAGGGTAACTTTGGCTTTAAGCAGAAAAAAGTAGTGGGGATTTTAGGGCACTGGTGCAGAGATACAGTAAGTGAGTATATGCGTACAGGTTTGGTTGAGGATGATACATCCTACCCCTGAATATCATATATTGAGGTAAGAGTTGGTTTGGAAGCGAGCAGTTTGGTGTATAAAAAACAGAGAAAGACATTAGTACATCTGTGGTGATGATTGGGGTGGTTAGCTACTATATGAGAGGCATCTAACTATTTAAGTATTTTTTAGGAGAAGTTTCTGAGATGCATTCAGTGGGGTAAGCATAGAAACATAGAATTTGATGGCAGATAATAACCATTTGATCCACCTTGATCTTGTCTCAGATTTAGTATAGCTTTATGCCCATCCCAAGCAAGTTGTTCAGTATTCAGTTCTTTGCTAGGGGTGGTGTTAACCTGTAGCAGAGAAGATAAAAAAAAATGGGTAGAACCAACCCAAGGTCCTACTCTTCAAGTGCCTTGACTACACCAGGACTATTGGTTTCCATTACTTTTATGAGGTACTCTCTGGGCCACTTGTATTAAACACCCCTGATCTCAATAGGGTTATTATCAGATGAAAAAGATGCCCCACAGACTGGGCATGGCTATCCAGGCTTATTTTTTAATTTGCCGACTCGATTAAAAAAAAAGAAAAAACAACATTCTGTCTTATTAACCAAGACACAAAGTGGTAATGTAATACCCCTGCTCTGTCCATAAGGGGCATGCTCATTTCCTTTATTGATTATAGCAAATTATGGCAACTTTTAGTATTTGTAGTCAGCCTGCTGGGACATTGTTTGGCTTGAAGTTATCCAAACCAGATTAAAATGTTTATTGGTGTCAAAACCCAACATGTTTGATAGCTTTGATTTTGAGTAACCATGCCGGCCATATCACCCCGCTGTCGGGTTTCTCAAACATTGTCTCCTTTTTTAAAACATAATTCTAGTCCATAACATTCTGATTCTAGGATACAGAATTGGTACAATTAATGTATTATTCGTTATTGAGAGTCGGGGAATTGATTGCAGTTCTACTAACCAAAATGCAATATTTCTGATTCATTTCATTAGGTGGGGAGAGGAGAGAGGTGCAGATGGACAGATGCGCAAATACTGGGTAAGAAACCATGGCTGTATATTTAGAAAAAAATAGTGTTTTCCTTTGTGTCACATGGCAATGAATCATCTGCTAAAAGATGATGAATTAAGTCAAATTTTACATAATTGAGGAATTGTTTCTGGGAATGGTTGGGATGTTCATTAGTACCAAGAATGGTAGAGTAGCATATAAAGGTGTTGCAAAGCACGATAGCTTAAAATTGTGTCTCCAACATAATGGTATCTATAAACTGACCTTCCAGCCTTCATACATGGATGCGGTAAAACAGCTTAGTTTATCCACTTAGGATTGTTGTTTTTAGCATATTTTTATGTATAGGATTTTAGGGCATGAATTTTCATTCACAGATCCAAATTTGAACGTCTCAATTGAAATAATAAAAAAATATTAAAAAAAAATATTAAAAATTTACATCTACCACAGTTAATCATAACTCCCAAAGTTTCTAATGCATTTGGTTATGAGTAAGTATTGCGAAGTGGGGAAAAATATCAATGCTGTTATTAAAAATAGAAAATGAAATAGAAAGAAGTAGAGTGGTGTAACAGATTAAAAAGATGGTGGATGAGGTGGGATCTATTTCCATGCTGTTGCAGTGGCCTGATTTTATATTGCTTAAAATGTTTTTATTGAACACGGTAGTTGCAGCATTCCTTTGTGGCTTGCTGTATAGTACTGGTGTGTTGTGCCCTGTTGAAGTAGCCACTGGTTAATGCAGGGATGTTAGTTGTTGCGGGGAAGTGACTGTGTTCTGGTGGCTCAGTGTGAGTATGCTTAGTACTTGGTGCACAGCTCTGCTATACTCACCCGTCCCATCAGGCCAGAGACGGCCAACTGGCACACCAGGCAAACGCCTTGGTGGGCTGCTGGCCAAGATCACTCCAGCGCAAGATCAGGCGCTACGGAATGTAGAATGTGGCCTCTCATATCTAGCCATTGGCTGCACTTGCGTCATTAAAGTGTCAGAGCCACCTCGTTGGTCCCAGTCTAGCCTTGTGTCCCACCTTTCCATATTTAACATTGGCATGCTAACATTTGGCAATACATTCCATATAGATATTATTCTGTGTTTCTATGGAGGTGGGGAATATTAACCTTCTCTGCTCTTGGTTACTGAACCCCTGTCATGTAAGATTCTCCATAATGTTTGCTTCCCATTATTAAGAAGAAAAATAAAAAGTAAGTAGTTCTATACTGTGATAATGCGATATATAAACCCAGACTTTCTAACTTTCACTTTTCTTTTCTTTTTTTAGCTGGCTGCCAATTCGTGGGGTACAGACTGGGGAGAGAGAGGATATTTCCGCATCGCACGTGGTGAAAACGAATGTGAAATCGAAGCCTTCGTAGTGGGGGTGTGGGGAAGGGTCAGCATGGAGGATGTCTCACACAGAAAGTAAACAGGTTGATGGACTCTGTATTTATCATATGAGGCCATGGGGGATAGTAGTGCCCACCTGACTCTTACTTTCAGATGGATACTTATGCAGCCTGTAAGCTGAATCATCAAGTCGTATTTGTCTTCTACCGCGGCAGTTTCCTGTAGGGGGCATCTTTGGGTCATTGGGGAATCTATAGATTATAAATGCAGTACTTAAGTGTGTCTCCTTGGTAAATACATGAAAGGAACTTTCACTCTTCAGCCTACAGTATCTGCCATATTAAATATAATAGCTAGAGTTTTATTTTACCTATAAGCTTCAGAACTGAAGAGGGTAAAATATCACACTGGTTTAGGGATGATATAAGTAGGGGCTTCTTAGCGACCATCACAAACATCTTAATGTTGCAATTGAATACTGTTATTGTGAAATATCATTAGCACGCACCTTATCACATGGCTGTGTGGTTTCATCAGTAAATGCCCTAAGTGACCCCAACACCTCAGTGGTATAATGTCATCATCATCAACAGATCCCACAGATGAGTGAAAGTGACTCTGTTATGCACAACAGAGATAAGCTAAGCTACTCATTGCTAAAAGCCGGGCTGTGGGCAGGATGTAGAGAGGGTCTGCATCTAATTAAGTTTACGCTGTGGTGCTGACTAGGGAGATTCACAGCCTGTGGGATTTAGATTGGATAAAAGTGCACATAATCCTATAATCTCCAGTAGGATTAAAAGGGTATTGTTTGGTACTAGAAGCATTGGCCAAACCGGCCTGTGAACCTGTCAGAAGCAGACTTTCCCCGCCGGCCACAATCTACAGGAGGGAGGAGGGAAAGCATCCCTTTTGATGACTGTCCTAAAGTAAATGCCCATACCAGCCCCAATTTCTTTAAGGATTTTATCCATTATTGATATGTGTTCTTCATATCTATTTCGGATAACACATTCTCCACCCCAGACATCAACCGAACCCCCGCAACGTGGTAAGAGGTTAACCCCCTGTAGTGGGTTGCTAATCCTCCACATGGCAACCTTATTAAAGCAATCAAAGTGAACAGAAAACTTCTAAATATATAAAATGTGAACCACATGTAACTTATTTATTGAATTGTTCAGGTAATAAATTTGTTTATATCATTCGTTTCCGTACAAGAATTCTGATTTCAGGTTGAAGATAACAAAGCATGTCTCTTATATGGTAACCTTGTGACATGTTTATTTCAAGAGTAAATATATTAGGGGTTATGTATAAAGATAAATTCTGGTAGTAAATATGGTGTACTCACCATAGCAACCACCGGGATGTCCCAGGTATATACTGTATTGTGTAAGTAGAACATCTCCTACATTATATGACTGGTCCTGTTTCACATCTAAAGTGCTCACATTTTGAAGGCAAGATTGGTGAGCGATCCATTGAAGGCAAAGTGTTGCTGCTCACCCATTGTGGCTGCAAAAGGGTTCATCCAACAACATACAGTAAATTCCTCCAGTGAATGCATGCATGTGTATATTCTGCTTTTGCAAATTGAATGCTCCTTGCTCCGGTGGTCATTATACACAAAGGGGCCTTTGTGTATTCCACATGCACACTGATATGTGACATTTCTGCTTGAGATCACAAACAAACAGAACACCTTTCATGTGTAATATCATTGTATGGTGTTAGAATGTATTGGGGACTATGTTCCACCTCTGTGCCAAACCATAGCTTCGTCACTGGCTTCCCGTAGCACCAACCATAGAAAGCTTATGTTAGAACAATGACCTCATATTATTATTATTATTCCACAAAGCAGCAGGAATCAGTGTTGCCGAGGTTGATAAGATCTTGTGTTGTTCTTCGTTATTCTGTCATGAAATACATATCCAAATTACATTAAATGCTAAATCATTTTTATCAGTATCAGTATGTGTGCAGTGAATGCCATCAACCCATCAAAGCTACACGTTTTGAAAGGAGGGCATGGTGGGGGTCAGGGAAACAATCATGATGCCATGATTTCAAGGTTTCGGACTACCTAAAGCTTTCAATTCTGCATAAAGCCAAAATCTGCAGAACGTTTAAGACAGGAACATTTCTGGTCCCACTGTATAGGCTTTCTATCCGTATGTTTAGACATGACTAGACATGCACATTGACCACTGTCTGCAAATCGTGAGATACAGGCTGCTTTATTACTGGGTCACTTGGCTGGACTTGACCCCTGGGCTAAGTGTTGCCATTTATCTACACAAAGGAGGGTATGTAACAGGAACCGAAATGATTTCCCAGGAGACTCTCACTTGCTCAATGAGGCAACTTTTCATTGTTACGATTTTTCTATACAAATTAACTGATAAGAAAAAAAAAATAAAAAAAAAAATAAATTTATATATATATATATATATATATATATATATGTGTGCCTTTCTTGTGAATTATCGTTTTGTATACCTTTGGAAAGATGCAGGTGTCTGGACATTGTAAGAGTACTGTGCAAATAACATCAAAAAACATCAGCTACAAGCCTAAATAGGTGAAAAATTACCCATCATCCTTCGTAGATTATGAAACTGCCCTTGAAATTGACCCAGTGCTAATTCTTAAGCAGTTTCAGATTTTATTTTGACAAAATCATGGTTCAGAGAGCAGCCATCTTGCTTTCTATAAGAGCTCAAAATACTGCAATGTGTCAGATAATTGATATTGCTTGGAAATCTATTTATACAAAATGAATCCTCCAAGGAATCCGTAATAGCTTGTACCATTTGATAGCGCTTCCTCAGGATTTTCTCGTACACGTTTTTACTCTACTATAACACACAGGAATAGTATTGGTTCAGATCAGTTCAGATCCAAAATGTCTAGTGAAACAAGCTACTTTAGATACTAATTGCTGACTCTGCAGATACAGTTATAATGGGGATAACATCTGTATTCCAGAATTATGATAAATTCCAAGACAAGGACAAACATTGTGTAATGGCTTGTCTTTATGGTAGGAGGCCCACTGGGATGTGCCTTTATTGCCATTAAAGAGCTATTATTTCTGTATTAGAATTTTTCTTCAAGACCTGTTTGAGATAGAGCAAGGGAAGTGTAGGGGAAAAGTATGCATCTAATAGGCACCATTTAACAGGGAGAGTTAAAGAGTTAAAGAGACCAAAAGACTGCCCTGGGCACAAATGTTCATGTATAAGGGTATGTGAGCATGGATGGGTATGTTTGTATGTATTTGAGCAATGGGTGTTTACTGTGTATGTGTAAATGTGTGTGAGCATAGATGTGTATGCGTGTTTATGTGTCAGCATGTATGTATAAAGTGGTGTGAGATGGAGTGTGTCTTAGCATGAGTGGTGTGAGAGGGAGTGTGTGTTTACATGTGTGTTAGTAAGAGTAACTGTGTGTTAGCATGTGTAAATGTGTTTAAATATGTATGCCAGAGTGTATGTTGGAGCAAGGGCAAGAGGCAATGATGGCACATCTTTTTGGTTCACAGACAAGCTGGAGGCAAAGACGGCACAGGTAGGCTGTTTGGGGGTTACAATGGCACTGACAAGCGGCTTTGGGGTAAAGGTGGCACTGTTGCTTGGTGAAGTTGGGGGGCTCCGAGCAATTTTCATACCAGGGCCCTGTGGTTTCTAGTTACACACCTGGTTTGGTGTAAGCTTTCCAGACAAACTTTAAACTAAATATCACCATTAGTAGTGACTATAGATAGTATAGGTAAATGTATTAAATGTATGCATGATAAAAGCTGTAAAGCCAAAAGTTTTTTTCAGGGACAGGAACGTGGAATGGGTTAGGGGAAAGGACGGAGAGATCTATGCAGTGGTGTGTACTTGCCTAGACTTAGGGCTGCAGTTTGGAGGGTCGCAGTTTATCTATTCCACGATCAGGCTCCCTGGTACATTCTGGGCCAGATGGCAAATCAGAAATGTTCCTTGTAACCAACACGATTATAATATGATGGCCTTCACCTAGCTACTATAGTATACTGTACCCATGCATATGACATTATAGAAAAAAATAAAGTGCTTTTTATGTGCAGCAAGGTGCCAATAGTAATGCATATGTTAAGTTGGTGATGTTCCTGGGAGCATCTGATTGGTCTAAAGAAGCACCTGGCTTCTTTAGACAAATCTGTTGGGTGTGCCACTGGGTATAACATATATAACACAGAATGTGACTGCAGAAAAGAACCATTTGGCCCATGTAGTCTGCACAATTTCTGAATACTTTGCTTAGTACCTAGCCTTATGTCTATCCCATGCATGCTTAAACTCTTTCATTGTACTAACCCCTACCACTCCTAATGGAAGGCTATTCCATGCATCCACTACCTTCCCAGTAAAGTAATATTTCCTGATAAACATTTGCCTCTCTACTTAAAGATTATATACTCTTATTGGGGTAGTTTTTTGTTTTTTTTTTAAATATACTATCATCCTTTATTGTGTTCTCTTTAAAATATTTAAATGTTTCTATTATATCCCTCCTCTGTCTAGTCTTTCATACAAGGTTAAGGACCTTTAACCTTTCCTGGATAGTTTAGTAGCCCTTCTCTGAACTTAGTATCTATGAAGTGAGGTCTCATCAGTGCTCTGTACAACGGCATGAGCACCTCCCTCTTTCAACTGCTAATTCCTCCCCCTATACAACCAAGCATTCTGCTAGCATTACCTGCTGCTCTATTGCATTGTCTACCTACCGTTAAATCTTCAGAAATAATTACCCCTAAATCCCTTTCCTCAGATGTTGAGGTTAGGACAGTATCATATATTCTATACTCTGCCCTTGGGTTAACATTAATAATGTTTGAATAGTGACCGTTGGAAGAAGAATATTGATTCATCAAGGTTTCTATGAGACTTTAAAACATGATGATCTGGCATTTTTGTTTTTAAGAGCAACATCCCAGGGGAATTTGAGAAGGACAGCTTTACAGTAGAATTGACTGTGACAAAATAAAAGCATAAAAAAACAGTACTAGTGGTCAGAAGTGGCCTTCAGTGGTTTTATAGTTCCCAATTTAAAAAACAACATGAAATATTGATTATTTCAAGTGGTGCCGTGGTCAAAAATGTTTCAATCTATATAGAACAAATTAACATAATACATGCTCAACAAGGTTGACTAGATATTTTTTTTTTACAAATTATGTTACCTAAAATGGAATTTGATAAGCACCCAGAATTTTGGACATGCATCTTACTATCCCCATACAAGTACAAAAGATTTTAAAAAAATCAACCAAAGAGAAAAAAAGGTCCAATTACATGGTGATATATAATGTGCTATACACGGTGCAAGTTAGAGGACTGCATCGGGATGAGGGTCCCATGGGACCCGTCAAAAAAACTTGCGGGTGCGGGCAGTTTTTCGGCTGTTGCAGGCTGCCTTCGCGTTGCTCGCACACAACGTCTCTTCTCTTGTTCCGCCCAGGAACCCAGTGGAGTCAAGTGAATTTACGTTACGTCACATGACTCTGCTCCGTTCCTGCTTCCCCTGGGCAGGACATGAGAAGAGATGCTGTGTGCGAACAACGCAAAGGCAGTCTTGCGGGAGTGCGCGGGAAATCAGCAGTTCAGGTAAGGGGGTGGGGGAGTTTGTATGAACGAGTATGAGTGATTGAGGAAATGAATGAGTTTCTGTGAATGATTAGTATCTGTGAATGAGGGAATGAATGAGTATCTGTGAATTAATTTCTTCACTATCTCTTAAAGCTGTGACAGAATGTTTGTGGGAGCGGGCGGGAGTGGAACACACATTGCAGAAGCGGGCGGTAATGGTCAGAAATTCAGCGGGAGCGGGACTAAGAAAACAGTCCCGCGCAGGGCTCTAGTGCAAGTAATGTAACTTACCATGGCTGATGATTTAGATGAAGTAAATCAGAAGAAAGGTCAATAGTATGGCAGCTGCAGGTTAATGTACATAAATGCAAAATAACTCACTTGGGATGTAAAAATTAAAAGGCAAAATATAGCATTGACAAAAGAAGACTTGTGAGTGTTTCTGAGGCCTTAAAGGCAAGTAGGTAATACATCATGAAAAAGAAAATAGGGTGCTAGGTTGTATAACTAGTGGGAGAAAGAGAGAGGTGGTTCTGCCACTTTGCAAATTTTCTGGTCAGACATCACCTAGAGTACCCATCTCCAGAAGGATATTGACATACTGGAAGAAGTTCAGGGAAGGGCTACTAAAATTGCGAATGGTTTGCATGATAAAGGTTAGCAGGAAAGACTAAGGAATCCCAATGTGTATAGCTTGGGGGAGAGAAGAGAGTGTGCTGTCCTCTGGACTGTATTTATTTAATGTCCACCATATTGTCACTTCTTCCATCACCATGTTGTTTATATGTATTGTTGTTTTGCTGCCACCTGCTGGCCAGAATTCGTATGCTGCACGCCTCTGTTCTTGTTAATAAAGTTGGGCGTGTTTTCAGGAGCCTGGGTCCATGTCACTTCCTGCAACCCTTATGAGAGGGATCTGCTTTCTGTGTGACTGGACATTCATCTCTCGGGCACGTAAGGCATCAGTTTTTTGACCAGCAGATAGCTTTAGGAAAGATATTAACAGACAACACCAAGGTTTCAGTATCATTGTTTGTGTTTGACTTGGGTCAAATAAACCCACATTGATTCAAATCTCCGTGTCTACGTGTATCCGTCTAACCTGAGCTTTTGCCGGTCCTGTCTGCTCCACTGCTTGGACACGAAGGTAGGAAAGTCACACAGCCACTACCAGTTACACCTTCATTCGCCTTCATGTGGGGACAGAACAGTCAAAAAACTGCCTTAGTGACCAGTACCACACTCAGGAATCTCCCTAGCAACAGGCTCACGTGCAGCAAATCTGCCCAGCCACTGAACATGTCTGGACAAGCCTAGGGGAATCAACGTGCATCTGCAGTATCTACTCCCTCGCCTGGAAGTCCTCCACAACTCCAAAACCCCAGCAATTCACTCAAAACACCTTAGGAAGCTTATCAGGTGCCCTATAGGAACCGTGCAGCGATTTTCAGCCCCCAATTCAAAAGTTTATTTTCTTAAAGAGATAGCGCACCTTAAATCAAAATGGCCGAAAAGGACCTTGCTGAGTTCCCCAGTGATAAAACAAAACAAATGCAACCTGATAATGGTAATTATGAAGAGCAGGAAGCAGAGCCCACGCTTCCAGCAGATCAAGACGCACGACCGAAACGCTCTCTTAAACCGACGATAAAGGTCATTGAAAACTATCACACCATGAAAGATGAGCTATGTGATAACCTGGAAGAGCAATGGGAACGGGTTTCCTCCCTCATGTCAGGACTTAAATCCTCCTCAGGTGGTGCTGCCAGGTTACAAGTCGTCATTGGACGGCTGAACACAGCTTATGAAAGATACAAGGGACTATCTACAAGGTATATAACCTTTCTAAAAGACTCTAATATCGATGAAGCCTCATCAGAACTGAGCAAGGCAGAATCATTAGACAGAGAAAGAGACGCCATGGTGCAGGATGTTAAAGATAAAGCGGAACTCCATATCTCTCATATGCAAGAAACTAGATCACACAGATCAAATTCATCTAAACATTCCTCTCGGTCATACAGAAGCTCAGCCATGAGTGACAGAATACTAGAGGCCCGCATAAATGCAGAACAATCCAAGGCGAGACGTACCTTCATTGAGAAAACAGCTCTTGCAAAGGCAGAAGCAGAGGCCAAGAGAGCTGGGGCAGAAGCAGAGGCCAAGAGGGTAGAAGCAGAAGCAGAGGCTCGGATAAAGATTTTTGAATCAGAGATGGATGAGGAAATTGCGTTAGCCGAAGTAAGAATACTTGAGCAAGCATTGAGCCAAGGTCTTGATCCAGTCTGCTCACTACCACAGGAAATGGACGATCCAGTCGATCGCACCAGTGACTATGTGCTGAAACAGTTACCCGTGTCACCCCCTATTTCCAGTACTGTACAAGCCGACAACACTGAAACCTCCGAACCAGCTTTTCCTACGGTGCTAGTGCCACCCACAGCACCCGAGCAAGCTAATAACCGTCACCCGGATGTGCCCACTCAAGGACAGTTATTACAGCAAGATCAGGTGTTTTCTGGCCTACCTCCACAGCTCAAGCAGCAGTCATCAGAATCTACAGAGGCTAAACCACAGCTCAACCCTGCAGCAACATCATTTTACCCGGTAGCATCTCACCCTTTCACGCCAAGCAGCCCATACGCCCCAGGGGCATCACAAGTTGTCATGGCAACAAGCAGTGAGAAATCAGATATGTCTGAGTTCGCTAGGTTTATGGTGAGCAGAGAGCTAATCAACACCAGTCTTTCAAAGTTCGATGACCGTGCAGAGAGCTATAGAGCCTGGAAAGCAACCTTCAAAGCCGCCATTGCCAACCTCAACCTAACCGTAGAGCAAGAACTTGACCTCATGATCAGATGGTTGGGCCCAAGCTCTACAAATCGTATCAAGAGCCTCAGAACTGTCTATGTGGGACAAGCAGAAGCAGGTCTCGCTGCCGCCTGGCAGAGACTTGAACGTACCTTTGGTAGTGCAGAAGCGATAGAGAAGGCCCTATTCCAGAGACTGCAAAACATCCCAAAGATCAATCTCAAGGAAGTCCATAAGCTTCAGGACTTAAGTGATCTGCTCATGGAACTGGAGCTAGCCAAAAAAGACCCTCGTTTGACTGGGCTGTGCTACTTGGATACAGCGCATGGAGTGAACCCAATTGTTGTGAAGCTACCATACAGTCTGCAAGAGAAGTGGGCAGCGTAAGTCTCAAGGTACAAAAGAGCGCATGATGTCACCTTTCCCCCATTTATTCATTTCTGTAAGTTCATCGATGAACAGTCCCAAATGAGGAATGACCCCAGCCTTGACTTCCTGGAGTCCAACACTATAGCCTCAGCGACGTCATCATCAAGGTATGAAAGTGTCATGCATAAACACAGAGACTTTAAGAGCAGCGTGAGCGTTAGAAAGACTAACCTACCATCACCTGCAGTACCCATGGGAAAACAGTACACTACCTCATTAGGAGACAAGTCCTTCAATCGTGAATGTCCCATTCATAAAAAACCACACTCATTGAACAAATGCAGAAGGTTTAGATCCAAAACCATACAGGAGCGCAAGAAAGTCCTCACCGAGCTTGGGGTATGTTTCAGATGCTGCGCTTCAGTGGAGCACATGGCTAAGGACTGTAAATCTGCCATCAAGTGTGAAGAGTGTCATAGCGAAAGACATACCTCAGCTATGCATCCAACCCCACTCGCCAGAGACTCACCGGCTGCAGTCGCCATTAGTCCCGCTCCAAGTCATGGCGGGGAGCCCCAGAATCACGCCAACACCACCACAGCTGTTTCCTGCTCATGCTTGGAAGTATGTGGGGAGAGTCAGAGAGAGAAATGTTGTGCCCGACTATGCCTAATCAAGGTTTACCCAGATGGACAACCAGAAAAGGCAGTAAGAATGTATGCCATCATCGACGACCAAAGTAACCGGTCCCTAGCGGGACCTAAATTCTTTGAAGCCTTTGGAATCAAAGGACCATCAGAACCCTACACCTTAAACACCTGCTCGGGCCGCATAGAGACTAGCGGCAGAAGGGCACAAGGATTCATTGCTTCTCCTATCAATGGGGATACCGAAATACCCCTACCGACGCTGATCGAATGCGACCAAATACCCAACCATAGGGATGAGATTCCTACCCCAGAAGCTGCATTTCACCAACCACACCTAAGGCACATAGCCAGCCTTATCCCACCTATGGACATCAACGCCGAGATTCTACTCCTGCTCGGCAGAGACAATCTAAGGGTACACAAGGTACGTCAACAATGTAATGGTCCCGACTATGCGCCATACGCCCAGAGACTGGACTTGGGATGGGTAGTCATAGGGAACGTATGCTTAGATCAACCAGGAATTGACTCCTTCAAGACTTATGTGCGTGTAGATGGACGCGCAACTAGCATTAAGCCGTGTCCTCATCACTATGAAGTTAAAGAGAAGTCTCCAGACCTCATACAGCAACCTGACATCATTTCTCCCTTCTTTGCCGACGACTTGGGGAGATCAGTTTTTCACACAACCAAGAACGACGATAAAGTAGCCTTGTCAGTAGAGGACAGAGAATTTGTCAAGATAATGGACAGCGAGTCCTTTAAAGACGAAACCAATCACTGGGTTTCTCCATTACCCTTCCGAGCTACCAGGCTAAGACTCCCTAACAATCTGGAACAAGCTCTGTCTAGATTTAACTCTCTTCAGCGTACCATGAACAGCAAGCCTGAAATGAGAAAACACATTGTCGCCTTTATGGATAAAATATTCCGTAACAACCACGCAGAAATAGCTCCATCCTTAAGGAAGAACGAAGAGTGCTGGTACTTGCCTTCATTCGGAGTGTATCATCCACGGAAACCTAATCAAATTAGGGTCGTTTTTGATTCAAGCGCCAAACATCAAGGTGTATCTCTAAATGATGTTCTTCTCACAGGTCCCAATCTGACAAATAACTTAGTAGGAGTGCTGATGAGGTTCAGGAAAGAGCCTGTTGCCATCACTGCCGACATTGAACAGATGTTCCACTGTTTCGTAGTCAGAGAGGATCACCGTAATTTCCTCAGGTTTCTGTGGTACAAGGACAACGACACCAACGCAAAGATGGTGGAGTATCGAATGAGGGTGCATGTATTTGGAAACAGCCCTTCACCTGCAGTAGCAACTTACGGCCTTCGGAGAACTGCGTTAGAAGGAGAGTCCGAGTATGGTGCAGACGCGAGAGACTTTGTAGAAAAGGACTTCTACGTAGATGACGGACTCAAATCACTACCGACTGAAGAAGCGGCTATCAGTCTGCTCAAGAGGACTCAAAAAATGTTGTACCAAGCTAAACTTAGACTACACAAAATTGCTTCAAACAGCCTGGCCGTAATGAGAGCCTTCGAGTCAGGTGATCATGCACCTGGATTCAAGGACATTAACCTGGGACTGGACAGTCCACCTGTGCAGAGGAGCTTGGGCCTCAGGTGGGATCTCTCGGCCGACTCCTTCGGTTTTCAAATAAGTTGTACAGACAAGCCATTCACAAAACGTGGTGTCCTATCAGTGGTGAACAGCCTATTTGATCCGCTGGGATTTGTAGCGCCCATCACCATACAAGGTAGATCCCTACTGAGACAGCTTTCTGAAACCGTCAAGGATTGGGATACCCCACTTCCTTCTGATAAAGAGCAAAAATGGGAAGCCTGGAAACAATGTTTGTGTGCCTTGGATGAGATCCACATCCCGAGATGCTATGTCAAAACCTCATCTACCTCTAGCATAAAGAAAGAACTCCACGTGTTCTCAGACGCCTCCACGGAAGCCATAGCAGCGGTTGCCTA
This sequence comes from Sceloporus occidentalis, assembly GCA_023333645.1. Taxonomy (NCBI): domain Eukaryota; kingdom Metazoa; phylum Chordata; class Lepidosauria; order Squamata; family Phrynosomatidae; genus Sceloporus; species Sceloporus occidentalis. The sequence goes on along the minus strand of JALMGF010000022.1, from coordinate 13,303,456 downwards.
TCTGAAGGTGACAGAACCCAACAATCAAAGCCACATTGGATTCGTCTTTGGTAAGGCTAAATTGGCTCCCAAGCCTGATCGTACTATTCCCAGACTTGAACTCTGTGGGACTGTGTTAGCAGTGGAGATTGCAGACTTCATACAACAAGAACTGGGTGTCGACATAGAAGAGGTCCAGTATTACACGGACAGTAAGGTCGTTTTAGGTTACATTTATAATCGGACTAAACGATTTTATGTGTACGTCAGTAACCGCATAGAGAGAATCAGGAGGTCTTCAAAACCTGAACAATGGCACTATGTGCCATCCAACTTTAATCCAGCAGACCACGCCACTAGGCCGATGTCTATAGGTTCCTTTATTAACTCTTCTTGGCTTACAGGTCCGGAGTTTCTGTTGAGACAGAGGGACGAATGTGTACAGGAAGTTTTCAGCATCCAGGATCCGGATAATGATCCAGAAATCCGCGCTGAAGTTAGTGCATTAGTTACTGGAATAAAGCAAACCTCCAGCCTCGGTTGTCAGCGCTTCAAGCGTTTCTCCCGTTGGATGAGACTCGTTAGAACTATCGCTCGGTTAGTGCACATTGCGAGATGTTATCACAGTACTCAAGGAGATAAAGATTGTCTTGGTTGGCATGTCTGTCATAAACCCCTCTCTGCTGAAGATATCTCTCATAGTGAGTCCCTCATAATACGCCATGTCCAGCAGGAAGAATTCAACGTAGAATGGAAGTGCTTGTACAACAAACAGCGGATTCCAATAAAAGGCCCTCTTGCCAATTTAAATCCAGTTATGGACGGTTCTGGCTTGCTGAGAGTCGGTGGTCGTTTGAATCAAGCCCACCTAGGAGTTGCAGAACAAAATCCTCTCATCATTCCCAGCAAACATCATATCACTGTCTTGCTGATCCGACACCATCACGAAAAGGCTGAACACCAAGGCAGACAAATCTCTGAGGGCAGGTTACGGTCTGCAGGCCTTTGGATTATAGGTATGAAAAAACGTGTGGCCCAAATACTGCACGACTGTGTGCACTGTCGTAAAGCAAGAGGAAAACAACTACACCAACAAATGGCTGACTTACCTGTGGATAGACTATGTACAGAGCCACCATTCACCTACGTTGGCCTAGACATTTTTGGGCCATGGATGGTGTCTGCACGCAAGACCCGCGGCGGTCACGCAAACAGTAAACGTTGGGCTGTACTATTCACTTGCATGAGTGTGCGGGCCGTTCACATAGAGGTAATAGAATCCATGGACACATCCAGCCTTATTAATGCCTTAAGACGGTTCTTCGCAATCAGAGGACCAGCGAAACAGTTGAGGTCTGACCACGGAAGCAACTTCATCGGAGCAAGTAAAGAACTGAACATCGATACCAAGCCCATTCAAGATCAGTTAGCAGAGAAAGGTTGCACTTGCATTTTCAATCCTCCTCATAGTTCCCACATGGGGGGCTCCTGGGAGAGGATGATCGGGATCTCACGCAGCATCTTGAATTCTATGTTAATGGATGTAAACTCTTCAAGGCTCACACATGAGACCCTAGTCACCCTTCTCGCTGAAGTTTCAGCCATAATCAATTCAAGACCACTTGTGCCAGTGTCTATGGATCCTGAAACACCAACTATACTGACTCCGGCTATTCTCCTTACCCAAAAAACGGAGAATACGCTAATACCTAGTAAAGAATTTACCCATGCGAACATCTACCAGAAACAATGGAAACGTGTACAATACCTAGCGGATTACTTCTGGAACAGGTGGCGAAAGGAGTATCTTGTGATTCTTCAAGGAAGAAGAAAATGGCAACACCACAAACCAAACTTGAAAGAAGGAGACCTCGTGTTGATGAAGGAGCAACAAACCGAACGGATTCACTGGCCTATGGGACTTATTACAAAGGTTTTTCCTAGCAAAGATGGCAGGGTCCGGAAGGTGGAATTGAATATCTTCAGAAAGGGTGAGCATAAGACGTTTGCAAGGCCAATTAACGAACTTATTCTGATACTACCCATCGAGAACATCCCTGCAGGATAAACAGAACTGAACTTGAATTTTGTGGATCTTCTCCATTCCAAGTTTGAAACAGGACTATCTTGTAATGTTTTATTCTAACATGTTTGTTACAGGTTTGTTCCATATATTTTTTGGACATTAGTCATAGTGAAATTCCCTCGGGAATTTCAGACGGGGAGTGTGCTGTCCTCTGGACTGTATTTATTTAATGTCCACCATATTGTCACTTCTTCCATCACCATGTTGTTTATATGTATTGTTGTTTTGCTGCCACCTGCTGGCCAGAATTCGTATGCTGCACGCCTCTGTTCTTGTTAATAAAGTTGGGCGTGTTTTCAGGAGCCTGGGTCCATGTCACTTCCTGCAACCCTTATGAGAGGGATCTGCTTTCTGTGTGACTGGACATTCATCTCTCGGGCACGTAAGGCATCAGTTTTTTGACCAGCAGATAGCTTTAGGAAAGATATTAACAGACAACACCAAGGTTTCAGTATCATTGTTTGTGTTTGACTTGGGTCAAATAAACCCACATTGATTCAAATCTCCGTGTCTACGTGTATCCGTCTAACCTGAGCTTTTGCCGGTCCTGTCTGCTCCACTGCTTGGACACGAAGGTAGGAAAGTCACACAGCCACTACCAGTTACACCTTCATTCGCCTTCATGTGGGGACAGAACAGAGAGGGTTTGTGATATAAATGTTTAAATACACACCTTCTGGACTAGCCGATCATCACAGGGTTAAAGGCCATATTTGGCTAATGGCTGGCTCCATCAGCCCTGACCCTTACACAATGGAAAAACAGACCCGGGTTATAGGAACATCAGGGAGCCCTATATATAAACTCTACTACTACAAAAACACAAAACAATTTAGCAATCCAGAATACTGCATGGTTCTGATATCACCACTATATGCCTTGGGAGGTTGTGGTATCGGAAGAAAAATTTTGGCTCAGCTCAGTCCACCCGTTTCAGGACAATCGGTACAATTAATGTCTCAAATGTTTTTTAGTAAAATGTTATGTTTCTTTAGCATTTCTTCACCCTTGTTGAAGGTTTTGAAATTGGTGACCTTCTTGTTGACACATTTGCAATTCTACTATTGTAGTTATAGTACAATTGCAATTTTGTCAACAAGAAGGTCATCAAAGTCATACACCTCGAAGACAATCCTCAGGCACACACTATATCGACTAACCAGCAGCATACCGCGAAGGCCACCTAATGCAAGCTGCAGGCAAGCGTTCGGCCACATAGACGTCTGAGCGGCCCCCCAATGATGATTGGCCAGCCCCCAGACCAGTGAAATCTGCAAGAGAGGTAAGGGGGTGTGGGAGAATGAATGAACGAATGAAAAAAGTGAGTGTTTAGCGGCAGAAATGGGACAGGCAGGCTGTTTGGGGGGAGCGGCAGAAATGGGACATGTAGGCTGCTTGGGGGGGCAGAGGTTTCACAGGCAGGTTGCTTCAGGGGCAAAGGTGACACAGACAGGCTGCTTCAGATGGGACAGAAATGGGTCAGGCAGGCTGTTTAGGGGCAGGAATGGGACAGGCAGACTCTGTTGAGTGGCAGAGGGGGCACAAGCAGGCTGTTTTAGGGGCAGAGGGGGCACAGGCATGCTGTTTTAGGGGCAGAAGTGGCACGGGCAGGCTGTTTTAGGGAAAGCAGTGGCAGTTCCAGTTGACATACAATTTACAAATTTGTGAAATAAATATACTTGCCAACATAATTTTTTGGTGTGGGGGGTGTCACATACAGGATCTGCCCCGGGTGCCAAATACTCTAGGTATGCCCCTACAACTAACACAAACTATTACAAGCAATCCCCAAAACAAGATGATGTACAAAGTCGGACACAACACTACACACGCTCGAGACAATCCAGGTACACAGAGCACGGCCCACATACTCATACCTATTCTAGCTGCTACTCCTGTGTGTTGATATGACTGCATAAAGCAAGATATACTGACCAATATGACGCATTCGATGGACAGTGTGGAAAGCTGTGATGTTATTCTTTTATGAACACAAGAAAACAATAAACGGTCTTTCAAGTACATAAAGAGATTTAACAAAGTACAGGAGGAAATCGTATTTCAAAGAGGGGAAATGTTAGAACAAAATGTTCTAGTCTTAGAGAGTCAGAGGCTTGTTGCTTCAGCTACTAAACAAATGATACATAACTTATGTTCTCTTAAATGAAAAAGTGCAAGTTGACACATATGTACAGAGCAGTGGGCTTCTATTTACTGCATCACTGCAAGATCTCCCACACATCTCATGTATGTAAAGATCACCTAGCAGAGCTTCAGAAAATATAATGGGGTTGTGATTCTCACAACAAATACATACTTTCTTGTTAGGTCTGCTATTTCTTGATAGCCATCTACCCTACTAACTTCAACTCAGCCCTAATGACACAGCAGAGCAGCAACTCAGACCTGGTCCTCAACACCATCGCACCTGCATTCGGTGCAACACTTGACCATTACCCGAACATTACACTAATCACAGCTTAGCCCCTGCTGCCTCCTGTGGTTAGAACGGCAACTTCCAACAGCTCCATCGTGTAGCAAGTCAACTATTACTTGGCATTAAGCTCCAGTCTGAAATGCTGTAAAAAATTATGGAACAGAGGAGGGGAGAGAACATTGCCTCTGCTACAGTGTACAGTGGTTTAAACCAACGTTGTTTAAAGTTGGTTTCCGGGGAAGGACTGATGTTCAACACTGGTCAAGAACACTGACAGAGTGTATAGCTGAGGATGACAGACATGCCATTATATACATTGTTACATACAGATTTATTGAATAAGCCATTTACAAAGCATTGGCGAAATAACAAAAAAAAGTGGTCCAAAGTTACTTTTAACATTGTGCTAAAAAACAAAAAAAACCCTTGCAAATAAACACATAGAACAATTCTAATTCTGTAGTACTAATCCACAGATTTGGCTGGAATAAGTATCCCATACAGGAAACGATATATATGCGTGTAGTGGAAGTCCCATGGAAAGAAATACAGTGCTTTATACACCATTACAGTGCTGTAGGTTGGCATTGACAAAAGACTGGCTTCACGTAATTTTGTTTCAACAGACTTGGAGACTGCACTTTTTGACAGTCAGGATATTTTTGGGTGGCTTTCCCTGCTCACACCACACTGTGCCAATTGTTTATGGCAATGCTAATAAACTCCATCCCTCCATAATGGCTTCATTAGTCAGTGTCCTACTGGGTGGTTAAGGATTTCCATTCCATTGTCTATCACAGGCAGTATGATAAGATGTCGGGGTCTTTGTCTAGCAGACTGGACTAAGAACAGAGCTAGAACACATACAAATGTTTATTATATCTTGCAAAAACAGAACTGTTTATAATAATAATAAAAAAAAAAAAACAAAAAAAAAAAACAGCATAACATTATCTTTGAACGTGTATTTTTAATCCAATGCTGTGGGTGCTCCCCTTTAAAGGGAGGAAATGTAATGGCATTTATGTTTTACTCTCGAACCATGCAATCCAAACTACAAAAGTTTAAAAAAAGTACAAAGATTCAAGGTCAAATTGCACTTAAGATTCACTTTTTCTTTTTTACAATAGTAATTTCAAAATATCAACAGTCATTACTTTAGATGGAATAGAAGGCTTCCTAGTACAGAATTAAACAAAATGCATCTGAAAACAGCATGTAGGCTTTCCCCAATATATTCTCAATTACAAAAGTAATTGTCATTGGACAATAAGCGATTTGGCAAACGAAATGATTTCTGTCCCGGTAACATTATACACAAAATAAAGAACAGCACCCAAAGTAAAAGATGTTGAGTATGCAATATTGATAGAACCATACCTCCCCCTAGTGGGGAATATCATTTGCAAAAGGATTACGATTTAAATGATACACGGTATTTCTAATGGTGTGCAGCTGCCCACCTACAAAGTGATGACCTGGTACATATTGGGAAGATGACCTCATGAACTGGGGGAGCCTACACTAGGGTTTCTGTGCTAGATGTCAAGAGTTACTAGTTTTTGTATTTAAGTTTAAATATTACACGTGAGCGCGGTTTCATTTCAAACAACGGGTGATGGAAAGCTGAGGAGGAAGCAGTGTTCGATGTTAAAGGAGTCGCGCTGCGGTCATGGTAAGGAAGTCTTCATAACTTAGCCTGGCACTGCCCGTCCGCCCGGTATCCTTCTCTGCAAAGGCCTCTGTCATGATCTGCAACTGGGTGCAAATTTGGATGAAGCGGTCAAGCTGCAGGGTGTGGTTAGTGGATCTTGAAGTGTATCGCGACAACACAATCTGTACAAGTTGTGGGCTTAGGTTGTAGCCCATCTGGCAAATAGCTGGAAGACAGGGATTCAAATATCATGAGTGAGGGAAAAAACGAGAAAGATCACAGGATAAATAGAAGGTAAAAGCACTGGAAAAAAACAGACACCAAAAAAAATTAAAATACAAAATGGCAAGCAAGACAGAAAAAGAGAAAACAGAAACATACATATACATAAAACCTGTGCTACAGCCCCAGCCCCTCTGTAAGTAAAGGTTCCAGAAGCTTGCAATCAATTTATTTTCACTTTATTTTTACCCAATGAATGGAAACTTCCCCAAAGTCTGTGTTTGGCAATAAAATGTTCAGATCTATATTGGAAATGACCTAATTATATTAGAAAGGGCAATTTTTTTTAATAACCTCAAAATATTTCAGCACCCTGTTTCATGGTGAAGTTTTGCTAAAATTAAAGCACATGCAAAACCACTGGAATCCACAAGCACCAGGGCACCGATGCTCAATTGTTCATAGGATTTGACGCACACCTTCTGTCTACAAGATATACTTTCATGCAAGAACGTTTTGTTTCACAAACTATAGACATGTTTTCTGGTGTATCACAAATAAGTGAATGAAACCACTTCTTAGGGAGGAGGAAGGAACGCTAATGGATCCACATTTGTTACTGTAATTCCTTTAAACCACACATTCCTGTTGACTTTTTCTGTGGCTTTTTACATTAACCAACCCCAAATACGGTCTTGATTTTCCCCAATGTTGCTGCAGTAAGGCTGGGTGCCCTTTTGTACCCGTCGCCCAAGAGAGAGGTCAGAATATGCCGCTGTAAAGCACTGCCAACACACATTGCTGAGGCTTGACAGTAAACCGCACAGCGCTCTCATCCAGGTCTTACCTTGATGAAATTCTCCATGGCTGATGCAGCCCGATTGGTCTCTGTCATATTGCTGAAACATGTTTCTCCACTGCTGAATAAACCGCCACAAAGCCGAAAAACCAAACAGGTCTATTCGACCAGATCCAGTCTTATCAAACATGTCTGTGTGGGGTAAAAAAAAAAGCAAACAAAAGTAAAATCAGTTTAGCGGTCTCAATCAGGCTTGACATTCATTGCCATGCAAAGTAGTGTGTTGCTATATAAAAAATGTATTAAAATTGTCCTGGGGAGCCACTGCACAGCCTGGTCGCATATATTTAGTTGTGAACTTTAGTTGTGACTGGGTATGCCTAAAGAGTGCTTTAGTTACCTGAGACGGCTTGGTTTGGAGGTTTATGTGATTCCCTGCTTGATTTGAAATAATGAAAATAAAACGATTAAAATGTGAAGGAAGAGGGTTGAAAGAAACTGTGCAATCCCTATTGCTTTTTATGCATGCAAAATTGTTATGGTTAGGTCAAGAAGGACATTTCTCAGGATCTAGCTAGCTTAGACTAGAAGCACCAATGCTGCAACCAGAACTGGTACTTTTAAGTAAAGGAATAACTAAGAGAGCCAACCAATAGCAGATGTTTATTGGTATTGGTATAGAAAAGCAATACTCAAATGATTTATGAACAGGTAAAGTGGAAGATCTTGCGCTTGCATTTGCACTTATTCACCCTAGGCTCTATTTTCCCATTACACAACTCGACAATGGTCTCTTTGGGATGGAGCGCCTTCCTAATGTATCAATTGAGTCTTTGAAGTTTATTTAACTGCTGCTCTCATGTGTTACCATCATGGAATAATGACACTGTATTATCGCCAGCAACATGGAGCTACGCAAATTAAATACATTTTGTTCATTTACAACAATAAACATAACAGTAACTAAACCGATATGCACAGTGAGTAAAATAAAGTAATTCTGCCCAAACTAGCTTTTACAGATTCGCAAAGTTCACAAGGCTCCCTTAATGGAAGTTTGGCATTATCAGACAGGGGAGCTCTGCAGGTGAGCCTTGGTGGCATTCCACAAAGAATGTGAGTAAGTGGATTTTTCAGATCAGAAAACATTTTATTTGCCCTTAACATACAATTGAGTGTTGCTATTGTGTATTTGAAATATTTACTTCTATTGTGTATTTGAAATATTTACTTTTATCAAATTTTTTTGTGATTGCTAGCAATGGGACAATAGACTTGTTAGATCATTAATAACCCCCTTAAAGTAATGTTAAATGTGACTTTACTGGCTCACATGAATTTAAGAAACTGGAACCTCATAGGGAAAGTAAACCTTAACATATTATGGGGCTTAAAGTAGCCCCAAGACTCACTGATCATCATGGTGCAGGTCTCGTCATTAAATGATGACCAGTTTGAGTTCACCAGTGCTTGCTTCAGCTCTTTTAAGGTTATAAAGCCGCTGCGGTCTGCGTCAACCGTCTGGAACCAGGAGAAAGCTTCTGGGTCCACGCCTGGAGGTATGTTACCTGTGGGAGATGATGGGACAAAAGTTGTATATGCATCTAAAGATTTTAGCAAAATATAAAACAGAGCTCTGTTAATACTACGCAGAAGGGTAAAATAAACACTTCAGACATAGTTCACACATAGATTTTAGCTAAATCAATAGACACCCTAATAACGACAGTTCTATCCCTGTACTCACTGGATATTCTTTGATTATACTGACCTGGCGGAGCTCCCCCATAAGGGCTGGATCCAGGAATCACATAGGCTCCCCCGGGTGCTTGTCCCCCATATGAACCGCCAGGAGCAACTGGTGCAGCTCCCCCTTGGCCAGGATGTCTGTAGGGTCCTCCTTGTGATGGAGCTCCATAAGGTGCACCAGGTGATGGGGCTCCATAACCTGGCTGGCCTCCTCCACCATACTGCCCAGCATAGTAGCCCCCTTGTGCTGCACCTGGAACCTGTCCTGCTGATCCAGGATATCCCTGTTTACAAGAGAAACAGTTTCAGTTGCGAAAAACAAGTCCAGATCTGCTGTAACACTATGTACTGGTTACTCCTGGTTACATCCAAAACACACCTACAAATACCAGCACAGGGACCAGCTATGTTTTAGAGGGAGTGTATTATGAAAACAAAAATAATGACATTCTTCATTTGGTAAAGGTGTTGTGTAACACAACGCTTAGAACTTAAAGGGTACGCTGCTCATTTTTATTTCGAGCTTTACTCGGGGACATCCCTGACCCACACTATATAGAACAGGGGTCCTCAAACTACAGCCCGCGGGCCGCATGTGGAGCGCATTTACCCGGCCCGCCGGGTGTTTTTGTCTGAGGACATCCATGTGTTCCGAAAGATGCTTTCGGAACACAAGGATGCCTCTGTGAAGTCCCTGCGGCACGCGTTTACTTTAAAAACGCGGGGACCGCCGGGAGCAGGCGCACGCAGCGACTTCACTGACGTCCCATGCGTGCACCCATGGCAACCGAGTGAAACAGCCGGCACCAGCAAGCGGCTTTTAAACACTGATGCGGAGGAGAGAGAGGGGCGCCTAGCAACCGCTCGGCGCCCCTCGTTCTCCCCCGCATCAAAAAAAAAGAAGACAGCCTTTAAAAGCCGCTCGCTGGTGCCCGCTGCTTCACTGCTGGGTGCCGAAATATGACGTCATATTACGGCGCTCAGCAGTGAAGCAGCGGGCACCAGCGAGCGGTGCAGGAAGAAAGAAGCATCGTGCTCCCGTCGCTGGACTTCAAGGTGGGGGGGGTATATAATGGCTAGGGGGGAGAGGGTATATAGTGGGTAGGGGGGAGAGGGTATATAGTGGGTGGGGGGGAGGATATATAATGGGTAAGGGGGGAGAGGATATATAATGGGTAAGGGGGGAGAGGATATATAATGGGTAAGGGGGGAGAGGATATATAGTGGGTAAGGGGGGAGAGGATATATAGTGGCTAGGGGGATATATAGTGGGTAGGGGGGGAGGGTATATTTGTTGATTTAACTTTACTTGTTCTTCATTTTAACCCCTTAAGGACCGGGCTCATTTTTCGTTTTCTACCCTGTGGGACCGAGGCTGTTTTGACACTTTTGTGGTGCTTGTGTTCAGGTGTAATTTTCTCCTCACCCATTTAGTGTACCCACATAAGTTATATGTTGTTTTTTTCAGGACAAGATGGGCTTTCTTCAGATACCATTATTTTGATCGTATCATCTTATTTACTATAAAAAAAATAAAAAAAACATGGTGAAAAATTGAAAAAAAAGACATTTTATGACTTTTATTTGAAAAATCTTTTACTCACCTAAAAAAGCAAGTAAAAAAACTAGCTAAATAGATTCTACTACTTGTCCTGAGTTTAGAGATACCCAATGTTTTTATGTTTTTTTGCTGTTTTTTGTACGTTATAGGGCAATAAGTACAAGCAGCATTTTATGATTTCCAAATCTTTTTTAACAAATCTGGTCAGTCTGCCTCCATCTCCTCTTTGGAACATCTTTGAAGCCGGTTAACTCAATTTAACCCATTTAAACCGTATATTTTTGAAAACTAGACACCCCAGGGTATTCCAAATGCTGTTATTTTAACCCTTTCCATGCACCAATTATACAACTACACTTTGTCAAACTTTGTAATAGTAATTTTTTTTATTTTTTTTTCCACACAAATTGTACTTTAGTTACAGATATACAGGTTCTGGTATATGTCACTGTCAAACAACACCCCAATATGTGTTCAGCAACATCTCCTGAGTGCAGCGATACCCCACATGCATGGGTTTGTCAGATTGTTTGGCTGGTAAAAGGCTACTTTTGGGGCATGCGTAATTCAGGTGGTCATTTGGTCATTCTGCCTCCATCTCCTCTTTGGAATATCTTTGAAGCCGGTTAACTCAATTTAACCCATTCAAACCATATATTTTGGAAAACTAGACACCCCAGGGTATTCCGAATGCTGTTATTTTAACCCTTTCCATGCACCAATTATAGAACTACACTTTGTCAAACTTTGTAATAGTAATTTTTTTTTTTTTTTTTTTCACACAAATTGTACTTTAGTTATAGATATACAGGTTCTGGTATATGTCACTATCAAACAACACCCCAATGTGTGTTCAGGAACATCTCCTGAGTACAGCGATACCCCACATGCATGGGTTTGTCGGGTTGTTTCAGATTTAAAATGCCACATTTGGGAAGTGCGCTTTTTTTCTCCATTTTGGTCAGTCTGTACCTATGCCCTATCTGTGAGCTAGGCCACTCCAATTTACCCCATCAGCCATTTTTTTTATATATTAGACACCCCTTGGGTATTTGAAGTGCTTTTATTTTAACTCTTTGAGATTTTTGAGAAATTTTAGCACTTGCTCAAAATAATAAACTTTATTTTTTTATTTTTTTTATTTTTTTAATACTTTTTTTATATTTTTTTTACACATTTTGCTGGTACTGGATGGTTCATCTAGTGACATCACTGCATAATTATTTTTAAATGTTAGCACATTTTTTTTTTCCCATTTTTTTTTTTTTGAATATTTTACTAATCACATAGTGATTAGAAAGCTGGGCTCCATTGACTTGCATGGTTGAATGCAGTACCTGTATTCAACCAGCAAGTGGAGCCAGTTCTCTAGAGGGTCTGGAGACCCTCTAGCAAACTTTTTCTTGTTTGTTTTTTTTTACAGAGCGGCGGCCATCTTACTTGATGGCGAAGATCACCGGCAGCTGCGGCTGTGACCGCTCTCCGGAGCGGTCACAGCCCACCTAAAGGTAAGTGTTTGGTGTCGCTGGATGCCTCCTGATCGAGGCATTCCAGCGACACCATTTAAGTTTAGGAGGCGATCGTTGATCGCCTCCTAAACGCTTTTAAAACGGGCGTCCGCCGCCATACAATGTATGGCGGCTGTTGACGCCCCGGGGAGGGGCCAGACATGGCCCCCGATGCCGATCTCGGCCTTGCTGAATGCCTCGACATCGAGGCATTGCAGCAAGGCCGTTTAAGCGAAGAAAGTGATCCTTGATCACTTTCTAAGCTTATTTAACTTTTTGACGGTTCAGGACCGTCAAAGGTCATTTAGTGACCTTCTTGTCATGACGGTCCTGAACCGGCAAAGGTCGCGAAGGGGTTAAATATTGTATTTATTCCCGTTTTGTTTCTTCACTTCAAAATAAGATATATGCAGTGTGCATAGGTATTTGTTCATAGTTTTTTTTTTTAACTATAGTCCGGCCCTCCAACGGTCTGAGGGACCGTGAACTGGCCCCATGTTTAAAAAGTTTGAGGACCCCTGATATAGAATAATGAATATTAAAGTGCTCTTAAGTAATTTAATATCCATTCTTCCAAATTAAAAAATAGATTACCTGGCACACAAGAGGCTGCCCTGGAGCAGCAGCAGCCCTCCTCGTATGTGGTCCCAGCTACGCTTGCCACTGATTGGCTGCTTGAAGTTGCCAATCAGTAGCAGGAAACTGATTTCATTGCCATTCAATGTTCCACAAGTGAATGTGGCTTTCATCAAGCCAGCTCTGGAGCTCAAAGATACTCAGCTGAATCTGCTGCAGGGCATTTAGGATGGGGTGGGGAAAGAGCAAATGCATATGAAGAAAACAAACTATAAAACATCCAGCCTTATGGTGTAACGCAGGGCTCGACAAACCCCGGGCACAATCTTGATCACGTATTGCACGTTATGTGACCCTACTGGGTGTCTCACGGCACTCACCTCACTGCACCCACACAGGAAATCAGGGTGCAGAATTCACAATGGCAGAAGATAGGCTGCTGTGTGGCAGGCCTCTACAAAGTGGGAGGGGGGGGGAAGAGTAGTGTATGCGAGTGTGTGTGTGTGTATACCACAGTGTCAGCGTGAATGTATAGCACTAGTCAGTATGTGTCTATAGTGTTAGTGTGTGTACTTTTACACATGTATAGTGTTAGCCTGTGTGGTGCAAGCATGTATGGAGTTGTTTATGTTACAATATGGCATTAGCACTAGTGTGTATGTCAGCATATAGTGTTAGTGCGTGTGTATTAGTGTGTGGCGTTAGCAGATGTGTACATGAGCACAGGATGCTAGAGTGCATTACTGTAAGATAGCAGTGTTTGTGAACATATGTGAGCGTGTGTGTTACTGTGTCTAACTGGTGTTAGAGTGTGTAAATGTATATGGCGAGGCTCAACAAACCCCTGGCACCAGGAAAATAAAAGCATTTGTTTTGGCTGGCTCCTAGATCCAAACCAGATTTTTCAACCCTTGTTGTGATGGGTGGCAACTTAAGTACAAGAAGACTATGAAAAATGGCAGCCTCAATGTCTCCAGATAAGGTAAGAATAATGCAACAAGTAGAAGGAAAACATACTTAAAACCTTTGCAGTAAAAATGTATTTCACTGCGCATGCTTTTATGCCCGATTGATCGTTTTAAGCAGCTTCTTTTAAATGGAGTTTTGTTTTTTTTTTGGACTGGGACCTGGGCCAGCTCTAATTCTCCAATCAGGCTTGGCATGCTAACGGGGGTAGGGCTCAGTGGGGTCAAGTAACGCAACTTTACGTGATCCTGTGGTAGTAGTGCGGTACACTGCACACCTCAAGCTTCATGCAAGGTAAGCGGTGTGTGTGTGTTAGTTACAGTGGCTTTGCATGCCCGAACCCCCCCCCCCATGAGACCAGAAGGTAAAAGCCCTCCCCTCACACTGTCCCTTTAACCGAGCATGGAAAAAAAACCATAGCTTGTAATAGAAGACATGCACTTAATTTTCTTCTTCTCCAACTGGGAAGAGGATGTATCCCAGCACGCAATCACCTCCCCTTCCAAAGCTGCTGCTCATAAGTGGTGCAAAGAACATGTGCGTCATTACGTACAAAAAGATGTTAAATTATCCGTTGATTGATATCAAGTTTGTTTGGCTCTTTTGGGACCATAATTTATTTTCTCTCAAGATCCATGAAAGGGATGTAACTCAAAAAAAGCTAAGTTGGCTTGCAAAGTAGTGAATTCACCGAACAACGCGAGAAGCTGAGGCGGTGACATGATGCTCCACAAAGACTTACGAAGCTGAGGCTCCACATTAAGTGAACAGACTCCTAAGTATCTACCCGCTGCTGACATCACTATCCACCTGGCTGCCTATTAACGCAACCAAGGCTTCTCAAAGTGGTCCAATCATCACGACACAGTAGCGCTAATATATATATATATATATATATATGATTCACTATAGATAAATGGAGAGGCGGAAGTAGATGTAGTAGAACTTTGCTAAATCCCTTCTATCCCTATGCAGTATGAAGGGGCGAGCCACAGCAAGCTTCCCCTACCAAAAATGGCTGGCCCTACATAAGGCATAGGTAGTGCGAGGGGCTCCTCACCGGTTTAGCTATGCATTATTCAGGGCTACTTCAGCCCTTCTTGCAGGATAATCCATAGCGATATCTAGGATTTCTAGTGTTCGCCTCTTCTATGATGAAAGCCATCATTGTTAGCCTTACATAACACACAGGAAAGAGAGAGAGTTAAATGTACTGCTTATTGAATAAACCCACTCAGGGATCATCTAAGAAATGGAACACTAATCTGGATGAGCATAGAAATTCTTTACAGTTTAGGACCAAAATTATTTTTTTTCTTACAATGAAATTATTATAGCCACCACTATTTAACCTTCTACAAACAACTGTGAGTCCATCACCACTGCTGTAGTTAAATGTTCCCAGCAGATGTCTATCACTATGTCCAGTTAAAACAAAGAAGATGGCTAAAGGCAACGATATGCGTGCATAATATTAAAGAAAATATCTTTATAATACATACAGCGGTTACTTTCCCGAAGAAACTCGCATCGTTAGTTTGAATGACATCATTTAAACCCCACTGATGAGAGCAACCATGACAGGCTTGTCTTAGCCGATTGTAACTACTTATCACTAGTAGCTGGAGTCCAGTTCACCACAGCGTCATAACGCAGCTGCTTCCCCCGTTTACCCCCATGTTTCGCTACTAGCGATATCTAACATCGCTTACCTGACCATACTGATAGCTCGCCATGTTGCCTCTTACGTCACCACTCCAACCAAGCCGTCAGAGGAATGACAGGAAGTGAACGCGCACTCCCTTCGGATTGCGAGCGTAGGGCGCAAGGGGTGCTGGGAAGTGTGGCGGAAGTACTGCATGGACGCAGGCTGTGTGTCACAGCCATACTTTGCCCTTCTTTGTATATGTTGCAATTGGAAAACGTCTCTGTATCGCGTAACACGGGCGCTTAATATAAAAATATATTAGCATACGGAATGTTATTATATATTATGTTGGATAATGAGGTGTGTTGAATATAAATCTGCCCACCTTTACCTTTCCACAAGATTACCAGTTTATTATAGTTTGATGTTTTGTTATAAAAAAAGGTATATTTTATTTGTATAGCACCAACAATTTATGAAGCACAGTTTACGTTAAATGCACTCAAGGGATATGACGAAGCTAGAACTCACAGACTAAGAGCAACAGATACATAAAGTACAGAGGGCCTGCTCGCAAGCTTACAATCTAGAGGGAATGGGGTGAGGAGAAACGTAAGGTATGAAAAAGTTGGGAGAGGTAGTGTTGGGTTTGTATTAGTGTAAGGAAAGATCTGCCTACGAAGATGGTACGCTTCTCTGAAGAAGTGAGTTTTGAGGTATTTCTCGAAAGATGAACCAAGCAGCAGCTTTTTGGGTAGGTTGCAGGAGACGGAGTAATCCCAACCAGAAGAGTGTTGCAATAGTCCAGGGAGCTACCAAATTGATGTTGGTCTTTTCTGTAGACCTCCATCATGATTCAACATGGCCACCTAGCAAAGCTCTGAAGCTGAACACCACAATGTGGCCTCTGTGGGTACCCATTGAACAGCGCTATGGAATTTGATGACGCGCTATAAAACAATAAATAATAATAATACAGTATGTGGGCAGCTCTAGCCTTCCCTGCCACTGGACAAACCCCCCAACAAGGGGATTATGCTGTTCTCATACTACAAGCCAACACTTGCTTTTGCTGAACCTTGACCCTAAATCTCATCTATTCAAGTGAGGTCACTATAAACCCCAAATCCACTCCGTTAAGGGCCTTTTTGCAAAAAAACATTTCAGATCCATAATCAAAAGTGACTTGGTTATTTACCTCTGGCACTTACCCTCTTTGGGTATTACTGCAATTGAGGATGAGAGTACACATGTGGAAGCTCCCCGATGTATAATTTAATTCAGCATGCTAACAAGGTTTCCGCAATTTTTGGGGGGATTTTATATCTCACAGCAATGGCTTAACAACTGGGGTGGTAACTGTGTTAGGCCCCACCTTTCTAGGGGGGGCTGGGAGATCTCTGTGACCACTTGTCTGCCATGTCCAAAATTGTCAATAAAGGACTCGGCCGGTCCTAGTCTGATTGGCCCTTTGTGAACAATTTTGAACATGAATGTGTGTTAGCATAGATGCAGATGTGTAAGTTTTTGTGTGTTAGCGTGGGTGTGTATGTGTGTACGTGGATATGTGTGTGTACGTTTTTGTGGCAGCATAAATGTGTAAGTGTGTGAGCTGTTTGGAGACAAAGATGGCACTGCGGGACATGTTATTTGGCGAAGTTGGGGGGCCCTGGTACAATTTTCCCACTTGGGCCCTGTGGTTTATAGTTACAACCCTGTCTCAGAAGAAAGCTGACATACATTCATTTCTCTCGAATGGGGTCCTCTAGGGCAGTGGCCTGTTTGAGATCTAGGGTTTGTGAAATATGTGTCTTAAGAAACAAATGCATTTTATATAATCTGAGGCTTTCTTGCTCAGATTTGTATTGTGAGACTATGTTATAAAGGGATTCATATTTGTAAAATGAGTTCCCAATTTCCTTCAGGATATGGGTGATCTTACTCTTTACATAATTAATCCCAAGTATATAGAATAGACAGAACTTGCTAATTAAAAAAACTTCCTGGTAGATAAAATGGAACACTGAATATTTTGATTTATAAGACCTGCAAGCCGTGTCAAGGAGACCAGTTCCACGTACATTTTATTATTGGGGCGCTTGCGTCCTGTCTCCAAAGTGCAATCTGTTGTGACAGTGTCAATAATTTGTGGGTATATATCTTCCTAAATTGAGTAGCTTTTTAAGTGAAGAACAATCTCATGAAACATGTCTGCACCTCTCATGTTAGTATGCCATCTCCGCTGGTAGAGTACGTAGTTTGTAAGCATGGTCTCAGACCCTGGCAAGACAATGTTGTATCTCTTTGAGCTCCAGTAATTTCTTTTTTTGTACATAGACTGATGGGAGTCTCTCTAAGGATGAAGAACGAAATAATAATAATAGGTAGCACATCCATATTAGTTAATTGGCATATATATTTTATTAATAACGGGTACAAACTATGGCTATGCAAGCCTGTGCAGATTTCTGGATCAGGCTGGTTTGACAGAAGAAAGAAAGCAGCTTAATCGTTCCCCTCCAGCGATGGGCACTTTGATGTATCAAGAGATCAAGTCAGCTCAATTTGGGCAAAGCTCCACATGATAAGGATGTCCTTCCCCTTGTAGTACTAACTGATAAAGAAACACCACACAGGGACACCAACTTTCTGCACCTTCAAATGGATCACTTGTATACCAGGTTTCCATTTATTTACCAACATAATGCATCAACAACTACAAACAGTGGTAAAGGCAGACAAGATAAAGTCCTGAATAAAAAATGACTGATGTGGTTCTTGTAGGACCTTGGGGACCTTTACAGCGTTAATAAATGGGAAGACCATATTAAATATACAGTTCTCGTTTGCTATCATGTTTTGTCAGTTCTTTATACTATATTCTGAACAAGTAAAAAATATGTACAAATGTAAACAAAACACTTGTGTTGGCAATTGTACACCTGGCAAAAAAACCCCATTCTTTCTCAACCTTTGCCGAGAAGAGGAAATATTATGATTTCATTAAAGCGAAAATATTAGTTTTCTGAAAGGCAGCACCAATAAATGTAATTTTCATGAGGTTATTGTGACCACAGAAATTAAATTGGATGTAAATACATCAATGTAGCAAGAAACAGACATATACAAAAAATTATTGTGTGTTTTTACAAGTTCTCTCCATTGAAGATGATCAAATATAATCCAAAATGCTGCATTCGGTAATAGAAATGAGGCAATTTTATAACAGATTTCACTTGTATCATACCAGCTCTTCCTCACACCTTTTACAATCATTATGTTTATCTCATGTACTGCAGAAGACTTACAAGAAAAGATTGCAGCACTAATACAAAGAAAGATCAAGTGCACAATTTTACATGTTGGATTATATTTGCATTTTTGTTTACACAATTTTTGAATCATAAATCTTTTTGTAAATAACGAATGTGATCAGAAAGAACACTTTATTACAAGATGTAGATGCAGATTAAACACCTCATGAAAACTGGACTAGTTGTTACAAGATGAATTGGAGGTTCCCATTTGAAAAGGCCTATTCTCATATAACGGAGTATCTGGATCATGTCACAACTCAAAGAGACTTAACCAAAGTCTAGAGGAAACTGCCTTTCTCCAATGCAATTGTGTGGACAACATTTTTTTTTGGTAAAAACATTTGTCTGATACAACAGTCCATCTGGGTGATCAATTTCTATGCTGAGTCAACAAATCTTAACCTTATTTCCTCACATTTGACCAAATCACAGCATATGAGAAATGGGGTGTGCTCTAACAACCAAAGCTTGTACAGTTGACCTTAACAAGGAGCAGAATGTCCCAAGACAACAAAGAAAGTACATCAGACAACAAAAAAGGTAATGACAGAACCACGGCTTGAATTGAAAACAGGACTTGGGTACAAATACAAGGTTGATTTAACTTAATTTCCCCCTTCTCTGCCAGAAAATCCTGCCTCACGGTACGGAGCAATATGTATAAAACATTACACAAAATAATGTGCTGCTGGTCACTCTGGCAAGGAAGAGGGACAAAGCTCTTGGGTGATCCAGTAGAAGAATTGTTGAGGGTGATGTGGATGGATTTTGTTTTTATCTCCCAGGCCCCTTCATGTTCTTGGGCTGGTAATCCTGCATTGACATCATGCTGTAACAGTCTGATGGGTTGCATCTGCCCTCTTTCCCTGGGTTACCATTTGACCCGGGTGGTCCTGGTATACCTGGTATACCTTGCTGACCCATTGGCCCTGGTAATCCCAATTTGCCATATCCTGGAGGTCCTTGTGGTCCTATGATTAGTACCAGAAATAGAATAAGGTTAGGTCCAATACAGAGAAGTAAGGTAACACAAACAAGTGCCTCAAAATGTTACATAGTTACATAGGCTGAAAAAAGACATGCGTCCATCAAGTTCAGCCTTTCCTATATCTAGTAATTTGTTGCTGTTGATCCCAAAGAAGGAAAAAAAACCCAGTTTGGCTCTTTCCAATTTTGCACTAACCAGGGAAAAAAATTCCTTCTTGACCCCAAAATGGAAGTCAGATTTCTCCTTGGATCATTAGACTGTTTCCCCATAATTAAAGATGATATCCCTGAATATTATGTATTTATTAAGTATCCATCCAGTTGCTGTTTAAACGTCTGTACAGACTGATAAAACTACCTCTGCAGGCAGAGAATTCCACATCCTTATTGCCCTTACTGTAAAAAACCCTTTCCTCTGCTTTAGACTAAATCTCCTTTCTTCCAGTCTAAACGCGTGACCACGTGTCCTATGCATAAATGTGAGAATGAAGTCATACCTGGTGGTCCTGGTGGGCCAACATCACCCATCACACCAATACCGTTGGCACCCTTTTCACCCTTTGTTCCAGGTTCACCTGTAAATAACAGAAAACAAACTTATAACCATTTCTACCTACATTGGTGTATCATTTGTATAGCTCTCCTCCTATGGCTTTTATGGAGTATTTATTTATAAAAACCGTGGAGATAGTCATGTGCTAGGATTCATGAATGTGTAGTTTTCATGGCCAAAAGCATTTAAATCACAGTTTTTCCAACTCCACAAAGGTATTGCATTAGAAAACAGTTGCCAACCCCATCCTCAAGGCACACCAATGGTCCAGGTTTTATGAATCTCCTTATTGAAAAAGAGTGTGGGATTATAAATACTGTCAAGTTAGTGGGCTCGAGGACTCTCGAGTGTTGGAAACCACTGCATTAAATAATGAGTTCAATTCCATTACTTGTCTAAACCTTAATTGGTGTGAACAGTGATTAAAAATTCTGGGTTTGTAACTCAACTCCCTGATTAAACTCTAAATTGTCATCTAGACAGTAGCAGCTAAAAAAGCTATTTTGTAATCAATAGAAAAGTACTTCTGCTAAGTGATTCAATGGGATGCACTAATTATTAGCATAGTTTAGTTGAACACATTATTACATGCACATTCTAGGCCACAAATAACTTCTAAAACGCACAAATTTAGTGCACCACAGAAAGTTGAAATAAACTGCCTTTTAACATTTATAGGAAGGCAGGGGGTTTACCAGTGACATTTTACCCTGTTGAGTGCCAACACATGGACAGTATCATATAAACCTATTGCACTGTTCCCATTCTACATTATATACCACTGAATTAGAAGTTAGATTTAGTTATTACCACACTACATTCACATTCGCTTGCATAGGGATGACTCTTTATCCAGTCATATATTTTCAATGACACCCCAGCTATAAAGTGGGCTATTACTGCCTGAACACCATAGGAATTGTAGACTGGAGTAGATCTGGTGCTGGTTGGTCTATAATTCACCTCCCAAACATTTATAAATGGGTTTATAAAACACAATCTATATACAAGGTTCATTTCACCTCTCATTCCAGGAACTCCTTGCCGTCCTTCACGGCCAATCTGTCCTGGAAGTCCTGGGGCTCCAGGGGTTCCTGGACGTCCAGGGCTTCCATCTTTCCCAGGTGGGCCTGGTCTTCCGGGTGCAGAAACCACCTCAACTGGCGTTTGCATGCGAGCATAATATGCCATCCTCTCTATTGGATATACCATAAGCAACATGTCATATTTTGAACTGCATTGTTTACACTGTCCTACACTTCTTTTCTGTACAAAAAACACAGTCCTAATGAGGTTATTTAAGGATGGTTAAGGGGTTAGATGTTTGCTTCTTTTCTCAACAAAGCAGGTTGTGCTTGAGTATTCCAGGCACACTTAAAATACAAGAGTTATTTTGGTTGCTGCGGATTATGTGTATTAAAGAATAAACTAGTTAATGCTATGTTCAATTAGCTTTATGTAAGTGGAGCTGCTGGTATTGATTTGAGATACATCAGGTAATCATACCATCGATGATCTTGATCATCTCTTGTCTTATCATCCTTCTAATTTCATCATAATTGACCGGCTCACTCTAGAAAAGAAAAAGACAAAATATATTATGTTATATATTCTGCTTATAGCAGACAAAAGATCATATCCAGTCATACATTTTTATGTTATTTAAATTTATCATATTTATATGCAAAGAGACTGCATTTAAGACAAAAAGAGTAGCAATAACTGATGTATTCACATTGCAACATTCAGATTGGCATTTAACTCATCCATGAAATGAGAATGCATGTTTGCGCCTCTCTTACCATTGTTCCTGGAGTTCCCGGAATTCCTGGGGCACCAGGAGGCCCAGGTGAGCCAGGGGTTCCCCTTTCCCCAGAAGGACCTCTAGGGCCAACTATACCCATAGCAGAACTCTTGGTAGAATCCCCTGGCAATCCCGGCCTTCCTCTCTCACCTGGTGGCCCTGCTGAGCCAGGGACGCCAGGTTCTCCCTGTAACATTTGGGAAAATAATTTACAAATTATTATTTTGTGACACCTGTTGAGTCCCAAACCCACAATAACATGAATGCTATCTAACCTTCTGTCCATGAGTACCAGGGATTCCAGGCTGTCCTGACGAACCCTGATGAAAAGTGGAGATGATTTGAAATATAGAATATAAGAGCATTACAATTGTTTCACTGTGTATTATCAAAGCAAAGACAATCTTAGGCAAAACAAATCAGAAAAGAGGGTAAAAGGAAGTACTATGCTTTTTGCTTATGAATAGTTTAAACTGCAAATGAAGAGTATGATAAAATGAAAGAGGGAAGATGAAGTGGGACAGAAAGACTCAGAAAAAGTCGATCAATAGAGAGCATGGGACACAGAAGAAAGAAATAGATCATATTATGGCTTATAATACAGTTTTACCCACATCTTTACCCGGAGATCCATCTGCTCCCATTTCGCCCTATAGAAAGATACAAAGAAACGGTTATACAGATAATTTGTTAAAATTTCTGATTGATCTACCATATCATAGATAAAAGTAAAAAAAACTAACTCAACTACGAAAGCTGCTTCTTCACACTTCCTGTATAAGCGAATTGAAATATTACACACAAATTATGTCTTTGATACTTACTGCAGGTCCAGGATGTCCTGGGGCTCCCGGTTCACCAGGAAGGCCCATAAGACCACGGTCACCTGCTGCTCCACGGTCACCTTTCATTCCCTATGAAAATGGAAAATTCAGGAGGAATAACTATAACACAATGTCCATACAATGCTAGAGAGTACTCTAAATCTGTGAGGTGACCAGGCTGCCAATAAAACTGAACACCAAGCTAGTATAACACCTTAAGGATGTGTTTCAAGAGCCGCTAAACTTATTGTTACTTTAAAGTAAAATTTATAAACTTTGTAATTTTACAAAAGCATGGTGCTTATTAGGAAAAATTATGCCTGTGAGTTCCTGATATGAGAACTCCTTATCCCATTCTAATAACATTTACCAGTCCTGGTGGTCCTGGATTGCCTGGCTGTCCAGGAGCTCCTGCAGGTCCCTAGAAGAGAGACACCATATAAGAAAAAATGGAAGTCTTTTGGAGTTTAATATCCTCCCATTGCCTTTTTTGGCTTACCACATGTCCCGGAGGCCCTGGACGTCCTTGTGGTCCCATGGGGCCTGGATCACCCTAAAAAAATATTTTTGAATTCAGTTAGCTCAAGGTGAGTGAGGATCTCCAGATGGTCAGTAAAGTATCTAAAACTTATCTTACCTCTGCCCCTGGCCTTCCAGTACTTCCCTGGGGTCCTGCAGGCCCACAATCTCCCTTTATTAAAATAAGAAAAGGTAAGTTCTCTTACAGTATTAAACAGTGGTTTTATCTTACTAACAGTTTAATATTGACAGCCCTCTATAGAAGAATGCATACTCTGTGAGTAATATACATACTTTGTGAGTATGATATAAATTCTTTCAAATTGAAAAAAATAAAGCACTTTAGTAAATATTCTATATGCCAATTAATATAGTGTAGGAGTGAATTAAATAAACTCAATTCATTTCCAGTCATGGAGGTCACTATTGAAGCCATTCATATGATAATTTGGTGAAATTACCTAGACTGAGCTAATTTGTGTGGTAATTCTAATGAAGTCATGTTTAGTGAATGAAGATCTTTCTTCCAGAGACTTCATGAGTCAGATGGTCCCTCTGGGTGATTAAGACTTAGTATGTCAAGTTAATTGGCCTTACACAATAGATCTAAAAATGTACCTCATTGGTAACTCCTGGAATGGAAGTCCAAACATGACACTTGGGAAAACAACATTTGCACAAGTCTTTGGATATAAGGTTTTCTGCATTTACCCATCAATAACAATAAGAGGGCATGAAATAAAATCTTCCAACTATATTTAATGCTAGCTCTCAGAAAGCGGCACAAGAAACATAAGCAGTGTGGACTGCCCCCCCCCCAGTGTTGTTACAAGTTGAGAGTAAAATAATTTGTAAAATAATTTTGCATCACACTATACAGTTTCTTGCTACATTGTTTGTTCATGCAAATCAAAAGTAAACAGTAATACATAACAGCAAAGTTGCCAAAGATGAGGGTTCTTATGTCTTATGAACTTAAAGAACAGTAAAACAGCTGATATACATAAAAACATTGTGTACCTTTGGCCCAGGCAGACCTGTGTGACCTGTTTTCCCTTTGAATCCCTGAAAAATAAACAGTATTTTAGAACATTGTTCTTTAGTTGGTGGTCTGCATATGCAAAGGATTTGACTGGCACCCAGACTGCCTGAAAAAATAACAAAATAAATCTCCCTTGCTTAAGACAATATATATAAGATTATTGCAAAAGAGTTTTCCAATGATCAATTCGACTTTTAAACTTAAACTTGGATTCTTTATTTTTTCACATGCATATGGATGCATATTCTAGATACAAAAGTTGAGGACAAGTGTGTACAGCAATTCACTCACTGGAATGCCCTTCATCCCAGGTAATCCAGGAGGTCCTGGCTCTCCCTATGAAAGCAAAGAAATTAAAGTAAACATAGGCTAGCAATATTATTACATTATTCAGTTCATTTACACTAGGTGTTACCCATCATCATCGTATCCTATCCTTTTATTGATGCGATACTTACTCTCAGGCCAGGCTTCCCATCCTTGCCATCTAATCCCTCAATTCCAGGTGGTCCCTAGACACAGAAAGGTAATAACGTTCAAGTATATGCTACGGCTTTTCAATGTAATTATTTACTTGTAAGGGTCAAACTTACCTGTATACCAGGAAGTCCTGGTGGGCCAGGTGGGCCAGTCAGTCCTGGAGAGCCGCGAGGCCCCTCTGAGCCCTGAACACGGGACAGAATAAAGAGTTAACTCTGAAGGACTAGACAACATGACCATAAACACAAATCACAATGCTTTATATATAAATATATATATATCTAAGTACACTAAGAGGAGGAGAATCTCGCCATTTTAATACAACTTCTACGTGTTGAGGATTTGCACATTTGGAGAGGATTTATTTCGGGACTTTATTATTTATTTTATTTTTTCCTGTTTTTTATTTATTTATTTGTTTCTTATAAATTTATGTTTATATACATGATCTAATTTTAAATATTCTAAGGGGCGTGTTCCACGATAAATCTATTCATATGATTAACTCCTGATTCCTTCTTCTGAGACACATGGCACTTGCACTTTTTTTGAAGAATTTTGGCACCAGCACATTCCTGCTCTTCTTTGGAGTAAAACACTGAAGTACCTGGAGAATCCAACAACATCCGAGGACTATTTTTTCAAGACTACCCAGAAATCTTTGAAACCATCTCATCTACAGCTTGATTTACAGCCTATTAGCACACAGTCAAGCGCGCTCATCTTCTTATTCTACTGTATTGGTGAAAAATACTGCGCAATTTTGTTTTCTCTATCACTATATCTCGATTCAAAGATATTGAGAAGAGTTTGAATATCACAGAACGACTGTGGGTGCAACACTTACCACAACTTAACCCCTTAAGGACAATGGGCAGTCCCTAAACCCATTGAAAACAATGCATTTTGAGCCCGTACATGTACGGGCTGTGTCATTAAGGGGTTAAGAAATCACATTTGCTGTTATTGGCTACACTATTATTGTTTTTTCTTTTTTTTCCCGCAAAAAACATGAGCGCCCCTAAGTGGAAGTGGTTTTGGTATAAACACCCGGAGAATGTTGTTCTAGGGTTGCAGCTGTGGAATGGGGGAAGTACTTTTTTGTTAAATATTAGACTTTATACACTTATTATATACTTATTGTATCACTATATTGGTGGTACGGGTACCCTTGTCACTTTTCGTTTCCATCGTAACCCGACAGACAAATGCAATTGGACGAATTGTCTTCGAAGACGGAGACAGGCTAATTGCGACGAATACGATGAAAATGTTTCCCCCCAATGATGAATGCAAAAACCAACACAAATTTTCCACCGGCAGCCAAGTCCACACAAGTCCACACATCTTTTTGTTTGTTCATATAACTTCACCCTGGAACCCATATTAAACCCCTATGTAATATGTACTGTTCCACCTCTCAGTGCATGATACACCCTTTCCTATATAGTTCTCTTTGGTCAACACGTTTGCTCTGTTCAATGTAGCCAGGTCCTATTTAATGAGATTTCTTGAAGTATGTGGGTCTCACCTTCTCAGCAGGTGGGCCAGCAGGTCCTGCAGACCCAGGCTTTCCAGGAAATCCAGGGGGACCCTAAAACAGAAGCATGATTAAAACTTCTAATTGTCCAGTTTACATATCCATTTTGCAGTTGAAAGGGTTGTATAAGAAAGTGTCATATCAAGCGGACACATTATGTAATTAAAATGTAATTATTATTATTATTATTATTTATTGTTTTATATAGCGCCATCAAATTCTGTAGCGCTGTACAATGGGTAGACAGGACATAACAAGTAGTATGTAACCTAACAAATTGACTTAAAGAGACAACAGGTGAGGAGGGCCCTGCTCAAACAAGCTCACAATCTAGAGGGGTATAGTCTAATACCGTCCTCCATTTTCTTAAATTACTCTAGTACTTACTGCAGGTCCAGGGAATCCAGGAGGGCCTTGAAATCCCTGTAGAGCAAGAACAGAACAGATCAGGCCACATTGGAAATTACCTTGACACTTTAAGGAATGCTAAGATGCCATCAATACATAAACACGATGCGCTGTATCTTAATTTCTTTAATTATTGTATGATTTATGTTCTCTAAGTCTTATGACTACAACATAAGACAACTCAAGAAGATACTATACAACAATTTAAATATATACCATTGGGTATCTGCAATGAAAAATATATTTTAAGCCATACATCTTTATTTACAGTGTCATGTATTCTGTATTGATCCCTAATAAACATAAAAAACATAAATCTTCAAATCAAAAAGTTATTTCTGCCTTAATTAAAAGGCAGTATTTCTGAACCCATTTCAATCTAACAATCTTAACAGCAATACCCACAATTTTAACCATTTATCCAATAAATGACCAAAATATCAACTGTTATCATATACTATGATAATTATGTGTTTTAAAAAAAAAAAAAAAGATTTTTTCTGGCTGCTAAGGTAATAAGACCACGTTTATTATTTTGTGCAAGGATCACTTCTTATCCACAAATACACATTTGTTCTACAATTATATTTAATACTTTTTAACATTTTCCAAATAATTTATCTTCTTGTAGAGCATATAAGTGAGACGTAGAATACTAATAAACTCCTTGGGTCCTATAGTCTCTATGTTGAGAATGGCAGACATGACAATAAAATGCCTGTGAGTAGCTCATTCACGTATACACCAACCCCTAATAGTTATTAACTTTTCCTCCCTATCTACATATGGGCTGGTTGTGTGTATCTGAAAAAAAGTCTAAAGATGATTGGAGAATGGACGGTGCACCTGATAAAGAGGAAAAACAATCATTCCATCTGCACTCTAATGGAGGTACACTGTTAGTGTTAAAAACATAATGGGCAAAACATGAGGTGCATGTATTTGACATGTTTTATAGTGAGGAAACGCTCAAGAGCCTAGTATATTTTTTAAGGTCTATATATTAATGCTCACCTGATCACCTTTCACTCCAGGGCCTCCTGGAGTTCCACGTTCTCCTCTTGGGCCCTGTAAAAGGAGATAACAGCATTATTACCTCTGCAGGAAATACCCACTTGTTAAAGGCAAATTGCTTACTTACCGAAGGGCCAGCAGGCCCAGGAATTCCAGGTATCCCAGGGGGGCCCTGATAGACAAAGACAAACAATAGGTTATGTGTGTGCATTTGAGTAAGATTTTGGGGAGTGACAGGGACTTCTTACACTTCTTTTATGGGATAGGTGATAATTCTTTAATAAAACCTGACAAACCTAACATAAATATCTTACAAACGCCATACTCCTCTGGTTCAAGTAGATCATCTCACTCCCATTTAAGCAGGTGCATAGAAATGCCTTTAGGGTTAGATTCTGACCCCTCCCCAAAGCAATACAAAAATCCAATAGGTCAGCAACACTGAACATCCACAAATTATCCAGTGAATCAACTCTAATGAGTCAGCAGGCCAACAAATTGGACACATATAGAGTTTTACAGTTTGTGAAAAAGAAAGTACATCCTCTTTGAATTCTATTGTTCTACATAGCAGGATATAATAACAATCATATGTTCTTTAGGAGGTCAACAGGTGACATATTATGTTGTGTCATGATTTATCCAACAAAAATAAAGACAAAATGGAGAAGCGCCCTTCCTGTTTCCATAGGAATTAAAATATTAAGATGCTAAGTAGCAGAGAGGTGCTGCTAATTAAATGCCCTTGAGTAATTGATCATCAGCAAGTGGAAATGTTTGGCCATATTGTACAGCTCCACATTTGGCAAAAACCAAACATAGCATATCAGCACAAACACCTCATACCAACTGTCAAGCACGTGGGGTCATGATTTGGGCTTATTTTGCTAAAGCTTGAAATTGGGCCATGCAACATGACAATAATCCCTAGCATGGTGGTAGATCTACAACAGAATGGTTAAAGAGAGTTGTGCATAAACAAATACCTGCAAAATGAACTAAAGCAATGTTGTAAAGAAGAGTGGGCCAAAGTTCCTCAACAAACATGTGAGAGACTGATAAAGTCATACAGGAAAAGACTATTGCTGCTAAAGGTGTTTCTACAAGATATTGAATAATAAGGTACTTCGTTTTTCACACATGGCTTCTCCATTTTGGTTTTATTTTTGTTGAATAAATCATGACACAGTGTAATATGTCATGTGTTGTTCATCTGAGGTTGTGTTTGCCTAATTTTTAGACCTGCTAAGAAACAGATGGTTGTTATTAGGTCCTAATATGTAAAACCATAGAATTCAAAGAGGGTGCACTTTCTTTTTCACATGACTGTAAGTGCCAGGCATGCAACACTATCACAAACTCACAGATTCTCCCTTTTCTCCTCCTGGTCCAGTGTATCCTCTCTCTCCTTTACTGCCCTGGAAGAAAAAATATAATTGTCAAAAACAAACCATACAGTTTGAAAATCAGGTATTCTCTGAAAAAGCTAAATATATTTGAAGAAAGCGATAACCAGAACCCCTGAATGAATTTTGAAACCCATGTTTATCTAAATGAAAAAAAATAGAAGCAGATACAAATAGAGGTGACACAGAGAATTACCTAAAAGATTTTGAGAATCTAGTTCTCATCAACCGGCCCCAACATTTTGTACCTACCTGGAGTCCTGGAGGTCCCATTGCCCCAGGGTAACCAGGAAGACCAGGAGGTCCCTATATATAAAACATGAAAAGTATTTACATCGCAGTTTTTTCCCATACATTTATCATGTTTCCAGTCTTCTCGATCATACTATAAACAGCAGTACTATGTAAAATGGTTCAAGTTCTTTCAAAATATTGATACTTTAATAAACTTTACACATAAACGCTGTTTAATTATGATATTGTTTTATTTAAATCAATGAAGATATGTTCACATAATCTCACCACGTTAACTACACATTTTTAGAAGAAACAAGCTGTTTTTTTCATAAGAAGCTCATTGGGTTGTCTCTTCCTATTTCATATTTAAGTCATTAAGTTAGATATCACTAAGGTAACCCACAAATCCTACTTCATGCAGCTGGGTTTGTAATGGTATTAATAACATAATGCATTTTTGCATCTGGGATTACTTGTTTCATCTGGGCCGTGCAAGATTTGTGCATTTAGTAATCACTAAGGAGTATTCCCTCTTTATCAGGTGCACCATCAAGTGACACTTAATGGAGATCCAGAAGATCTGTGGGCAGGGGCTACTAGCACAGAGTAATACAGCCCCAGTGGGAGAGGCGCTTTACATATGAGGGATATATCTGTTGGAAACTATAGTTTGGAGAGCCCACAATATGCTGAGTAACCTAATAATGAGGAACAGCTCATTCCTATGTTCCACGACAAAGCATATCAGACTCCCCAGAGGACCTTTAAATTAAGAATGAAATGTCCAAATCCCCAACAGATTGTAGCACCTATTGTTATATAACTAATGCTTGAGTCATTATTTATCAATCTCAATATTCTGTAATTAGTTATACCACACCAAGGCAACCATAGAACAGCTCTAAAGAAAGTTATCAATGTGAATTCTATACCAACCCATATGAGGCAAGCTGGGTCACTTGATCATTTGGGTGTAAAGTTGTTAATTACTGTAAAATTACCCGCTTTAAACTAGGATATATGTATACTGTACACACATTACCCTCATGCAGCTGTAGCCATGTAGTGCCTCTTTGTATCTTACCAGTTCTCCCTTTTCTCCTTGAGGTCCAGGTGATCCACGTTCTCCTTGCATGCCCTCGAAACATGAAAAAAGTGTAGATTATGGTTCTTACTTATACTGCCGTGTCAAGTCTATTACCCTCTGGTATTAATAGTGGAATAGTGGTCTATCTGATCGTGATAATAAGAAATGGGACTCCTTATTTAAATGATACATGGGAACCATGTCCTTGACATATTTTATAAAAGAAAGCACTTCAATCTGGAGATATAAAATATAAATATGTTTTAGTGCTGTGTCTGTGGCAAAACAAAACTGTGCTCATATTGGTGGTGTTATAGGCTTAGGTCCCTCTGTTAGCTAAGGAACATCACAAAGTTGGAGCGTGATGAAAGGTACTGCACTAATACAGTGATGGAAGTTGCCTTGACTTAATTAAGTAACAGTCTAGTCCCCAAATTCCATTTTATTTTTTGAATGCATGTTGGAGTCCATTTTGCATATACATAGAACTGGTGTCTGGTGTTATGCATGTTTTACTAATTTCAGATTGTTTGATTATATGTTAACTATACTATTGGACCTTGCAAGTTGAGTTTATGTCCACTGCCTTGGTGGAAAAAGTAAACAATTTCCAGTATCATATTAGGGATCAACAAGAAGCACAGTGACAGAAAATAAATGTTACAATAGCAACTCAGGAAACTGTTAGGTAGAGAAGAGAGGCCTTCTGGCCAAACACTGTCACCACATAAGTGAGAAGTAAGTTGACAATTATAAAGAGGACACATTGATTTGGTGTAACGGTGAAGTCCTAGTTATAGCAATGCAGGGATGTGTATCAGGCTGTACTTTTTAAAGTTCAATAAGAACCAAGACCTCCTAAAACTTACTCGTTACTAAATATGGGACATTTTACTAAAATGTACAAAAAATGCACCGCATGCCAATTGACAAAGCAAACTACAGGAGTAGTTACAACCTAACTCCGAGTCCCATGGGACCACACGACTTTGCACCCTTTTGCCCCTTGTGTCTAGGTTGAAGCTGCTCTTATGTCATTTTTTTAATACATGGACACAACTTCATGTGTTGTGGGTATTAATGAGTGGGACCTGCATGGGTTCACACATGAGGCCCTGTGGTGTAGAGTTCAACACACTCCTTTATGTACCAC
Source organism: Sceloporus occidentalis (assembly GCA_023333645.1). Taxonomy (NCBI): domain Eukaryota; kingdom Metazoa; phylum Chordata; class Lepidosauria; order Squamata; family Phrynosomatidae; genus Sceloporus; species Sceloporus occidentalis. The sequence goes on along the minus strand of JALMGF010000022.1, from coordinate 13,271,900 downwards.
TATAAGGCTAAAATGTTAAGTCACATCTAAAATTTTTTTTTTTGGCAGAAATGTAGTAATATTAAAAATATACTATCTTCTGAATTTCTTTCTGTACGTTGGTAAGCAATTTATATAGGACTTGGGGTACTTTGACATACTGGCAGGCTAAGCAATATATGACCATATAGTGTGACGGAATCCCCAATATTTATGTCTTAGATCGGCTGGGTAGGCGCTGAATTCTTGCTTTGTTTTATGAATTGGCACTAGCACATTCTCCTGTAAATCAAATGAGACAATTTTGCTTCCTTAAGAACACTTTTGCTTGATACAGATCCCTGAGATTAGATAGAAAATGTGTCAAACCGAGCAACAGAGGAGCATCCCATTCATCAAACACACCAAATACAAAGGCAACTGAGCTAGATGACATGGGATGCATGTGGAAGATATATATATATATATATATATAACAGAACACGGAAAAGCGTGGCTCACAAGTCACATGACAAGCAACACGTGGGGACAGGTTGGACTTTGTATAACACAGGACACAGTGGTACAAGACAGGAAACAAATGGTAAAAACTTTCTGCACACAAAAACGTCTCAGTCCTACCTACTTGTGTGTTGTAGTTAAATCTACATGTGGTTATCTTAGATACATGGGACATTTTTGTGAGGTCTTAATTATATATAATTTTACTTATATATCACTTCTTTCCCCTTCTCATCTGTTTAACCCTAAATGTCAGTAATGTGACTGTATGTTCTTTTGTAATTAAATATATGTATCGGTTCTCCCATCCTTTGTACAGATCATTGTTAAATGCATGTCCACCAGTATCTAGATTTCTCTGTAACCATTTGCTTATAAGTTGGTACAGCTCTGCACCATCTTTGGGCCAGTACTTAATGTTTCTGAGGCCATAAAGCTACAGAGGCTGAGGTAGCAAGAGAACACACAATAAAGGGGATACCAAGCCAAAGAAGGTGAGCATTCGTATATATACAAAGGCTGAAGAACAGGGATGATGCGAGTTTGGACACACAAAGAATAGGGGCATTGGACATCACGTTAGGTGTGGCACAAGGGGTTTATGTGCACAGAGTTGGTGATGTTATGTGGCAAAGGAAAAGGGTTCATCACGGGAAGCCAAAGCGAGCAGACGGGAGGAGGATTAGATTCTTACAGGTAATCCGGGGGAGCCAGGGGTGCCTGGAAAACCTGGGGGCCCCTAAGGGAAAAAATAGGGGGTATCATAATCCAAGAGCCACTGCCATTTTGAGGAGGAACAAGAGAACCCTCTGTCCAAGAGAAGGAGAGACACAACCTGACCGCCTTGACAGGGAAACAGTAACATCTATATTAATATTGTTAGACTTGTTAAATAATGTTGATACACAACAGTTGGAGCATCTTCTGATCCTGGAGAAGGCATCCTGAGAAAGGTATTTAACATTCACATAAAATATGGCAGATAACGGTCGCAATTCTTTCAGAATTTGGATATGACGTTCCACTGTGTTTAGAAGAACAATAAGCAACCACATTGCAATACTGTAAATCACAGCCAGTCCTTGTAATAAATATAGAAATATGCATTTGTTATTTTTCAATTTTCTGTCGGCAATCATTTGCTGTGAGGTATGTTACGTCTTTTTGATGGAGAAAATTTGGGTTTTTTCTTACCATTGGCCCAGGAGGTCCAGGAAAGCCTCGTACACCTGGGGGTCCCTGCAAAGAGGTAGAGAGAAGTTGACCTTAGAGGTGCAGTGAAAATGAGCCTGTGAATGTGGCACGGATGTGGTTCCCTGCTGCAAGGACTGTCTCTGAACATTATGGAGGCATGAATCATACAGAACATGTATGTTTACCTCTTCTCCTTTCTGTCCAGGTAATCCTGCTATTCCTGGGTGCCCTTGTCTGCCTTCACAACCAGGATCTGGTTCATCTCCCTGACAAAAAGAACAATAAGAGGCAAGGAAATCAAACGTACTGTAGAAAAACTTAAAAAGGTGCAAAAAAGATTACTAATTTCATAGGAAAATCACATAGTGTATTTAGAATCTTAGTAACTGTATGAGCAATGGTAGGAACCCATAATCTTTCAAATTTCACAGAAAATACTCACAGCTTCACCTTCATTCTCAAATTTGCACTGTGGGCAAAAGAGAAAGTGTAAATTGTGAAAAAATGTATATCGACCTAATGCAACATAGATGAATATGGAAAAAAGCTCACAAGACAGTAAGTAAAATGTAACACAATGTATTAAAAAGGTCACACTACACAGTATATTGTATTATAAATACTATTCCATAATGGTATAGTTGCACTATAAAGGTTTACCCTCCAATGTGGCCAATAGTAATCAATACAATATATAGATATATAAATATTACAAATGCAAACCATCTTATAAATATGTTATACAAATGTACACAGATTTCTTGCAGTGTTACACACCTGTACCATACCATTTCACACCTGGGTTTTAGTGTTACAGTGTCACGCAACATTAAGTCACAAAGCACCCTCTGTAAAAGCCCCATAGCCTTTCCTAAAAAGGGATATTTAAATCTGTAAAATGTACAACTCAATATACAGTGCTCTCCACTAATTTTGGCACCCTTGTTAAATATGAGCAAAGAATGCTGTGACATTTGTCTTTATAGTAGTTAACCTTTTAATCTCTTCTTTAAAAAATAATCTGCTGTCATGGATATAAAACAATTGGAAACAACAAAGGTTTATCCAAACAAAATGTTAAATATATGTGTGCCACAATTATTGGCACCCTTTTAGTCAATACTTTGTGCTACTTCCCTTTGCCACAATAATAGCTATAGTGCAAGGGATCTGGGACCATTCCTCCAACCAGAATCTCTCCAGATCCTTCAAATTTGCGAGGTCAACAAAGGTGGACTCTACACAGGTTTTCTATGGGGTTCAAGTCAGGGGACTGGGATGGCCATGGTAGGCTTGATTTTATGGTCAGTAAATTATTTTTGTGTTGATTTTGATGTCATTTTAGGGTCATTGTCCTGCTGGAAGATCCAACCACAGCCCATTTTAAGTTTTCGGGCAGAGGCAGTCAGGTATTCATTTAATATCTGTTGATATTTGATAAAGCCCATGATGCCATGCATCCTTACAAAATGTGTAGGTCCTCTGGCAGAAAACTGCCCAAAACCATAGCCACCACCATATGTTACCATGGGCATGAGGTACTTTTCCATACGGTTACCTCTCTGTGTAAGCAAAACCCATTTCTGATGTTTATTGTCAGGTTTCATCTGACTATAGAACCAGATCCTATTTGAAGTTTCAGTAGTGTCTGGCAAACTCAATACAGTCATGTTTGTTTTTGGATGGAGTAGTGTTTTTTGTTTTTTTTACTTGAAACTCTTTCAAACAACTTCAATGGGAATATACTTAAAATATATTTTCCTCATGTGAATTCATAGGGGTGCTAATAATTGTTCCGCACATATATTAAAAAAAAAAAAAGTTTTTGGACATGTGTTGTGTTTGCAATGTTTTGCTATCCATGAGAGCAGAATATTTTTGTGTATTTTTCTAAGAAAAGATCAAAGAGTTAAACAATAAAGACAATTTTCACAGCCTTCTTTGCTCATATTTACCAAGGGTGCCAATATTAGTGGAAGGCACTGTAGATGATATACTTAATAAACTCTTGACTTTGTTGTAATCTTTACAAAGTTCCGGTGATCTCTTTATCCTTTTTGACCTGATTGGAAAAGTTAAAAAGCCCTCCAAATATTTTTTGATGTTACAATCAACAGCAGAAAGCCTGGATCTAATCAAAACATTTCTGTACAGAAATGTTGCAGTAAAGATGGTCTCCTGGACTTCTGTTTAAATGCTCAGCAGAATCAAAGCCACAAAATGAACCTGTAATTTTTATTAGATAGAAAGCAGCCATCACATAATTCTAGTATAAAGAAAACCGTTTTGTCTTAAGCAACCACAATCTATCCAGCAAAACACTTAATTGCACATATTTCCCATAATGGCAGAGTTACACGTGTTCCCAAGCTCTCTATTTACACAATTTTACTTAGCCTTATCTGACACAGACAGTCCACAGTCTTACACAACCAATCATAGTACCACATAACCATGTGCCATTGGCACACAGTCGCTTACGTATGTTCTCCATACCCTCTCACAGTCCTCTGGTCCAGGAATTCCAGGCAGACCTTGCTCTCCTTTCTGTCCTTTCATGGTGACGGGTGGATGAGTTTTCTGCCCACTGGCACAGTCCCCACAAATACTCTGTATGAAGCAGGTGAATATCAGATATACTAATTCACCCCTATAATGTGACTTTTTCCAGTGTCCCAAGGGCTTTCCACTAGACACACAAGCTTCAGTGACAGGTCACTAGACCAATTAAACCTGTCCTTTTTGATCTCATATTTCCTTATGTTTCTCCCTATGACATCCTCACCTTCAGGATATCAATGTTGCTTTCTGCAGCCAGGGGTCCCTATAAAAGACAGAAGTAAGTTAGCTGGGTTTTGGTAGATGTTTGCTGACAAATCAGACACACAGAACCGCACAGTGACCCTGCAAAGCAAATTGACATGGTGCAGACACTATACAGTGGGTAAGGGGAGGTGTGCACTTGTCAGGAGGATATGTACAGAGCTTGGCACTGACACATAGCAAAAGCACACCAGCACTCTGTACCTACCAGTTCTCCTGGCACTCCAGGTGGTCCTGGCATACCATTGTGTCCAGGCAAACCCTATAGTCAAGGAAGAAATCTAGGGCTAAATCATTTGCTTGGGGTCTGCCCATCTACACACTCTGCTGATGCATACCAATGGCCAAACCCTGTTTGCACTGCTACATAGACATACAATGGACACATGAAGACCTAGGCAGTTTCTCTGGATCTTTTAAAAGATTCATTTGTCTGGCACAGTTAGTTTTCATTCTGGTATTTGCTTTGATCCTACAGAGGGGTTGTCAGTCTTAAGAATTCACAAGGAAACAAGATCAGTTCTCATCGTATATAATCACAAATTTGGGGTTTGTTTGCAGGAGAGTTTCAGTTTAATTTCCCTGACTTCATTTTATTTTATGAAGGGTGAAACCAGGTAGGGTCTTGCTGCTGCTGCACTTGGGTGCCCCAGTAGCAGAGGAGCTCAGCTAGGTTACTTAACACAACGTTCACAGAGAGTACAAGCTGCTCTGCAGAGGTGAGAAAATGAGTGTGTGTGGTGAGTGTGTATGTGTTAGCATAGTGTTACTATGAGTGTTTTAAAGTGTATGGTGTCAGAGTGCGTTAGTTATGGGGAAAGCTGTGCCAAAAAACCTGTAATAAGTCAAAAATGATAGGACACCATTTTTGTGATACATCTATAACACTCTCTTTCATGTGAGCTAATTTGGTTTCCCAAAAAGATTTCAATATGAAGAATAGCAATATGAATATTTGTGACAATCTGACACCTTTAAATAGGAATACGGCTCACCTGGTGACCGGGTAATCCTGGTGGGCCTGGAGGTCCTGGTGGACCAGGGGGTCCCTAAAAAAAAGTTTAAAGTAAAAGGATAGGATTATTAAAGAATATACTGTAACAGGTAATTAAGAATTAATAAAAGATCATACATGTGATATAAAGAAAAGTCATGAAGGTAAAAGAAAGCAAAGGAGAACTTCAGTAGAAACATACAAATTTAGCAACTACATAAAACTCCACAGAAGGATATAAAGATCACATTTATGTGAGAATGAGGGTAATGCATCTTGTCTGTATTTGCCTTTTGGTGACTGCACTGAATGATATTTTAGGTGAGGGAAACTGCTGAATGGAATTATCAGGAAATTTGGAATCCTCATACATTTAATTCTTTCTTTCTTTAACTCTGTCTCTTACGGAAAGGTAGTACAAAACCTTTTGTCAACAGACAGACTAAAGCACCTTTATATACAGTGCGTTACAACTAAAACCAAATTTAAACTAATATGTTGTACCTGAAAACACAGTTCTAGTCAGAACGTATAGATACATAAAAAAGTTAAATCATAATTAATAACATTTATATAGCTAATTCATAATACTCTTAATTCAGAACCAATGCTGTTACTATAGGTGTTGTGGGACTGGAGTTGCAAGCACCTAACTGTGGCCCTCACCCTTGTGGTTTATCAGAGGTATAGTGGTGAGCACCGTCCACCTGACACCAATAAATGTCCAGGTAAAGAGATGTACGTATATGACTGACAAAAGATAGAGATCATGCATTAGGTGACCTTAAAGCAGAAAACAGTGGAATCATAAGAGTAGAGGAAAGAAACAATGAGCAGCAGGGCGAAGAATGTCAAACATGAGAAAGACCTGAATCCCAAATGGCCAGAAGTCATTCCCCCTTTCTGCAGCTTCCTACAACACAAAAACACACAGTGAGAAAATCTGCAAAGTTTAATATATATATCACTCTAAATGAAGAAGATATACCTGTCGGCCAAAAAAGCCACCATCCATCCACGGGCCAGGTGCGCAGGAACAAATTCCAGCATCTCCCTAGAACAAGATAAAACCTCATCATCTCTGCTTTAAAGAGAACAATCAGTATGTGACATACATGACTTCATTGTGCTGCCAAATTAATGCTAATAACTAATGTAGTTAAACACTGTAAAAGCTTTTGAAGTCACAATACAGATATATGTATATATCTATATCCCCACCTTTTACAATTTTTAATAATATATGCCACCATTGGCCATCATTAGAGAGGTGATCAGGTGACTGATGAACAAGTAAAATTCTTAGGAGAATGGAAAGTCTAATAAAGAAACATTTGCCTTTATCGCATAATGCACTGTGCATTTGCCATTGGTAGGTTTGCTATTGATTCTCACTGGAGTAATCTGGACCTAGATAGTCTTGAAAGCTTGCGATCCATTATATGTCAGTTATCCAATAAAGGTATCATCTTTACCAAATTAGCCTTGTCTCTTTCTATGGCTAACATGGTGCAACTCGATACCTTTATGGTACAATAATGTGTCCCAAAACTATCTACCTTATAAATTGGGCTTGAAATACAAAAAGAGAAAAGTACATTGTCTTGTTAAAGATTAAAACAAACATTTACATTTAGACTTCCTTGCTGTACTGCTTTTCCTCCGTATTTGATTCAGCCTTGATACACACACTCACCTTATCACCTTTATTTCCCATTTCACCCTGTGAAAAAATAAGCATAGAGGTGGCATAGAGATCTTGGATGTATGATTTGTAAAGTTATTAAGAATACATACAGTAGTATACTATAGTATAGATAGCTGCAATCTGGAAAAAAACTGTGAACAGGTGTTGAGGAGGGGGATATGGAAAAAAATGTATGCATTTGTAAAATGCTTAGGAGAATGCAACGTACATCTGCCATTGGTAGGCCTGCAAGTGGTTATCACATAGAGTGATCTGGGGGGGGCTGTCCCAGTTATCTACTCCTGTAAATTAGCCATATGTTGCATAACCAGAAAAATTAGTGTCATGGGCTGTGTATCTTGAAGTGAGGAAGGTAGTCATAGAGTGAGAATACAGTATGGCTTTTTGGTTGTCTTCAATACTTACTGGTACACCATTAGTTCCTGGGAACCCTGGTTTACCTGGTGACCCATCACGTCCCTGTAAAGATTTTTTTCATATTTTCAAGAGGGTAATAATGTAGCATAATTGGACATGAAATGTACATTTAGCATAGAAGACACAACCAATTCAACTAGATATGTGGCTTGTGACAAGCCAAAGACTAACTTTGCTCTCAGAAAAATATAGGTATAACCCATCATTTATGCAGAACAGTAGAATCATAAGTAATCCTGAAGAAGGATATTAGAAGCAGGAACATCCAATGTATAAAAGTGTTAGATCTAAAACAAGGACAAGGGAAGCTGGAGAGCAGAGCTAGAACGTTGAAAGATCCAGAGCAGGAATAGTAGATAAACAGCAGAGCCATAAAGAAGGTGTATGAAATAAATCACTGTGCCAGATGCATTTGCTTTATTAAGGAACAAATACCTATGACACAATTTAAAAAAAACAACAGCAAAGTAACAGAAAATAAAAAATCTAGAGTAGAAATATGTGGAAGCTGAAGAATATATCATATATATATATCGATTCTGGTGACCACATATGCAGCTGTGGTCATGTTCATAATTACATGTGGAACCTGACCCAGAATACTTTTTTATTCTGAAATTAGACTGAGACTGACTAGGCATGTTGTCACACACAACTTGATTGGTGGCTGCACTTGAGGAACATTGTTCTGGGGAGAATTCTATTGCTGAGTATCTAAAAACATTACAGAATTGTCTTCTGTAATAAAAACTAGATTTCACTCACCTGAGGTCCCATGACACCAGTTCCAGGAATTCCAGGAGAACCAGTTGCCCCTTTTGGTCCAACATTACCCTACAAAAGTAGCAACTTAAGTTCAACTGAAACACATGTCGTTTGATTATTCTTGACGTTAAATTTTTCTAAACTGCCAATTTGGTGCATGAATTACATTGTTCAGCATATACAAACGAAGCATGGCAGTTTTCTATATATAATATGAGTAACTATAGGTATATCATAATTCCCAAAGATTTTAATACATTTATCCTCCCACCTTACCTTTTCACCTTGGGGACCAATCACTCCTGGTGGACCTTCAGGTCCTGGAGGTCCCTGTAAGGAAAGTCCAGTATAGGTTATTTCTCTTCACATACTCCATCACATGTATATACGGCAAAGACCCTTTCATACCACATATTAAATTTGCTCAAGAACAGAAATACATACTAACCGGTTTCCCAGACAGGCCACGCTCTCCAGTCTCTCCCTAATAAATAAATAATATTGGGAAATTCCAGTTATGACCAGCATTGTTTGTCATTGTATATGGTATGTGTAAGACGTTGTGGATATGTTGAATTCAAGTGGAAAAATATAATATTTTTTGTCAGCATTGAGATGTTAGCATTCTTTTTCTCCTTGCTTGGCTAAACATTGTGGATTACTTATAAAAACTGATTCTGGTTAAAACATTTAAAAGGTGTCTTATCACTATAGCAACCAATGGAATGTTCCTGGACCATTTCATTGGTTGCTGTAGCGACAAGAGTATTTCTAATTTGGACGTTAAATCAATTTTTATGCATAACCTCATTGCAATATCCTTCGCAATGCTGGGTTTGCATTTTTTTTTACAATAACATTGATTTTAAAATATTGTCCGTATGTCCGTATCATCTGCCCTAATTTCCACCTCTTAATTAGGTTCTAGTGTCATGCCTTTAGAAATATGTGCAGCTTGGTGCAATTCTCAGAGAAAAGTACAATACAATGTTATGTTATATTTGCATAGCTGAGTGCTTACATTTTTTAGTATGGTTATATCACCAGTGTGCGGCATTAAAATGTAAAGTGTGGCTACACATATCCACCCATCAGCCGCACTGCCACCACTGCCAGGATACTGTCTCTCCTCAAACCTGACCCACCTGTACTTGCCTGAGGAGATCCTGAAAACTTTTGAGGGATTTGGTTATCAACTCCAGGAAACATTGTCCTGGAGGCTTGCTCACATATTTTATGTATTCCCTTTCTATTGTCCTGAGTCTCTGCCTTATACTTTATGGGGGTATAGAATTGTGGTAGCTATTGTGGTCCTAAGGTCCTAACCCAATAGTGATTCTGTTTTGGCATATATAATATGAGTGTACATCAAATACCATGTGCAAGGTAATTGTGATCCAACCATTTTCATGTCATGGAGGCCTTACCTATTTATCAAGGTTTAATATGTGCATGTAACAATATTTACCATGAATCAAATACTGACAATGAACAATGATGGGCACTGAGTGTGAAGATAACCACTTACCTGTGGACCTCTTCTTCCCTCCCCTGGAAGTCCTGGTTCTCCCTGCAGAAGCAAAAATACATTATAACAGACAGAACAGCTAAGCTGCCCTAGCAATCTACCTCCTTATTAGATAAAATGGAGCTGAAGCAACTGAATTATATGTTCTGGAATCGAATTCCAAGATCATAAAAATTATCACTATGGACCCCGGTATGGGGTTAAGATACTTTTCCTCCAATTTTTTGGTTTTGAGAAAAAGTTAAAAACAATAAGCACTAAAAACCACTGGATTTTATTTCACCAAGACAGGGAAACCTACTACATAAAACCAAATGGATAAAAAATATTACGTCCAAAAAGATCTATGTTTTTACTGGAGGCAATACATTTATAATACTGGGATGTATGGAATATATGCAGGATAATATTAATATGCACATGAGTTTAGACATGAGTAGAATCATGGGAGAAGTAAGATAATGTGAGCTCAAAACCTACCTGTGCGCCTTTCAGTCCTGGCAGGCCCTGAACTCCTGGCAGACCTGGTTGACCCTAAGGACAGATAACACTCTACAGTAAGAAATATGATAAACTCAAAATACCGGAATAATAGAAATAGATCAAAGAGTGTATCTCACCGGCTTTCCAGGCAGCCCCACACCGGCTGGCCCCTGGTCCCCTTTAGACCCTGGTTTTCCAGGAATACCAATGACATCTGAGAACCCTTCCACCAAGGTTGGGCAAGAGTCACAGGCATCTCCCTGTTCACAGGTAATATAATAAAGTTAAATTTTATAGCAGGGCACTTGTTTCCTATACCTTTTAAAATGGTTAGGCTTGCAAAACAACCTCTCACCTTATCCCCCTTGGGCCCGACATGGCCTTGAATCCCGTGTTCTCCAGGTATGCCTGGTACACCCGCTGTTCCTGGGATACCAGGATCACCTGCACTTCCAGTCTCACCCTGTATCACAAACATACAGAAATAGGAGTTATAGCAGGCCAGAACCACCCCTAGCATCTGAAGCAAGAGATTGGAGTCGTTTTGTACCACCTACCTTTTGTCCTTTTATCCCAGGATCCCCTGGTTTGCCCTAGAGACAACAGATTAGAGATTATGTGACAGTTAACTAAAGAGATCAATATTTACTTATTATTTATTTAATTTGTATATAAAACCCAAATAACTATTTTGCATTTGCCTTTTTTTCCTATCCCTGTTATAGTTTCGGAAATGATTAACAAAAACACCTTTAGTGTCTAAACGTGAATCTGCTTCTTTGATGCCTTATATTTTATTGGAAGATCATTCACATATGAGGCTTTATGACATTTTTTGTTTGCAATCATTTTTCCTTGGATTTATTTGCATGGAGCCTGTATATTTTATGAAACAAATCAATAAATTTCACACACATAATAGACTGCAATATACATGTTTCACTGTCTTGATCCCTGCGATAAATTGCTCCAATCAGTACAAACAATCTCCATTCACAATGGAGTTGTAGCTCCTTTTGATTTAGGATTTCACATTGCTGTACTTTCTGTATTCATCAACATGTGTTATTTACATGTTTTCCTGGCAATCCAACGCCTGGTTCTCCTGGCTCCCCCTTCTTCCCTGGGTGCCCTGGTAAAGCAATGAATGTCTCAGGCTTTGTCGCTTCAGCTGGAAGTGTTGGACACAAGGTGCACGAATCCCCCTAAAAAAATATAATAATACAAAATGATACAATAAGAAAGGTGTCAGCACAGGCTATCCAATGGGATTCTAAAAAAGGGTTACTCAACCTTTTCTCCTTTGATCCCAGCTGGTCCTGGGCTTCCTTGTCCTCCAGTTAGGCCCTGTGTAGCAGCAAGATAGTTGGAATGAGACACACTTGACATTTTGGTACCCCCCACTTCATGTGCCACATCATATGTTGATGATCACACAATAAAAGATCATAGGTTGTCACACAACATCTTACTCACTGGAGGTCCAGCTGGTCCTTCGATCCCTTGGTTCCCCTGAAAAAAACCCCAGAATAATTTCATGCAAGATAGCACAAGTATTTGCAAAGAGACTATTCAGTGCATGAGTACCGTGTAAGAGATACCCATGTAGCTGTACTGAGTGGCACTGCTATGTACTGTAACTCCACAGTGAAAGAAATAGCCATGTACCTGTCCTGTATGACATACAGTGTGACAAGTAGCCATGTCTTTGAACTCTGTGGCACAGTCATATGAAACAGCAAGACTTCTGTACAAACACTAAATAGATCTAAGCCAAAACTTTGTCAACAGGCAAAGGTATGTAATTCTTGTACGAGTGTATTTAGGGCTATGTGTATTTTTAAAACAGAAAAGTTAATCATTACCTTTTCTCCTCTAGGTCCTGAAAGGCCAGGCACTCCTTGCCTTCCCTGTGTAAAAAACATATTATCAGTTAGATTTCTTGGTGGTCTTGGCCTACCCCACTTTGGCACGGCCCCGTGGAATAAAAGTATTAGGTATAGTACACCTAACACCAATATTAGTTTTAGTAATAGTTTAGTTTTCCTTGAAGAGAAATATGATGCAGAATAACATACTGTGGGTCCAGGAAGTCCAATACCAGGCTCCCCAGGTTCTCCCTTAAGAGCCTCTGGTAGTTTCTGTAAGGAAGCCATGCTTGGGAGACAGGAAGTACATGGCTCCCCCTGTAACATAAACGAAATGTAAAAGGCAATGGCAAAAGAGAGATCTGTGAGCTTTTGGATTCACACAAGAGATAATAAAGGTCACCCTCTACCCATTCCTCCACTCAGGGGAGGAGGTATCTCCAGAAACTCTGCCATTTTACAGAGTCTAGTAGAAGCACACGTCTAGTAGCTATCCATACTATAAATGCACATTACGTTATAAAATGCTATAGAACAAGTTTGGATCTCCTATGGACAGTATTTGCCTGTAATTTGCTGTAATGGAAAAGGTTAATCACTGGATTAGATTAAATCACTGTGTGGTCTCCATTAGTTTAAATACATCAAGCAAATGGATAAATAGCTTCTGTACTGCCAAATATATCTGCAAAGCGTTAAATGAATTAATGATAACAATGCCATCTGCTTTCAGTTTAGTTTTTTTTTATTTTATAAAACTTTTAGAGATTAATTTATAGTCTGAATTTTACCTTAATACAAAAACATAGAACCAATACTGGAAGAAACACTATGGTTTACTAACCTTTTCTCCTTTATTTCCAGATACACCCTGGGATCCCTGGGATCAAAATTGAAACAAAAGTAAAAAAAAAAAAAAAACGACATTAAGTATGGTTGTAATGCTTTAACCTAGGTAACAGGCCTACTTCTGTCTTTTGAAATCACATATACGGTAATTTCCTAAGACCTACAGCGGCCATCTACATTCCCATAGCTTTATGCAACACTCCTAATGTGTGGTACATATATAAAGGTGAATGACATTGATGGTGCACACAGTGGCAAGAAACATGTACACTTCCTCTCCATCATGTGCAAGGTATACCTGTTCACCTTTGGGTCCTGGATCACCAATTGCTCCCTGAAAGAAAGAAGAAGCAGTTTAAGAATGAAAAAAACTAAAACAGTTAAAAAAGAAAAGAAAAACATGACAGTAGACAAATACTCGGGTTTTTCATGGAACAACAATTTTAATTTGTGCACATTTATGGTAAAACTGGGGTCACCTTGGTTGAAGTAGGTTAAACATTTTTTTTTCACTTCCAAGATACTAACTGGTGGCTAGTTGCAATGGAAAATCCAATGAATTTTCAAAATAGTGGGTATTATTTTGTTTGATATCATTTGTCAAGACAAACTTGCATTTGGTATTTAAAACCACATGCTTATGGGAATATGTTCTACTCTTTTTGTGAGTGAAATCAAATGTACTTATGCAGTAAAACTCTTCTCACTATGAGTCGTCCTGCTATCTTTACTTATATGCAGGTATTCACATCTCCAACATTATTCTTACCGATTTTCCAGGTTCTCCAACACCTGGAGGACCCATTTCTCCTTTATCCCCCTTCGCTCCTGGAACAGTGACTATTTGCTTGCCATCTCCAGAAAGAACTGGACAAACCTCGCATGGATCTCCCTGATGAGTGTGACAACAATGGTGTAATACAGAGACTTACAATGTAACCTACCAACCATTACCTATAATATAGACAGGAGTTACATGACATATATAACCATAACCCAGTAATTTTAGGCTTCATCTAATTTTACACTTCATCATAAATATCCATCACCATTAGCTTCCAACTTCACTATCTTCCAGAGTTGCTTTATATACAAAAAGGCGCTTGCTAACAAATGTTCCCCATTTCCATCAATAAGCAGCAGGCTGAGGAACGGGGGATGCTGTTAATGCCAAACTTTTTTAGCATCGCATAAAAAGTAATAGTACTAGGGAGACTATTGGGTTTATGCTTTAGGCTACTTTAAAATGAGTTCATTCTGAGTCTGAGGAATATATAAATTTTAGCATTTTAAAATGAATTTTAAGAGAAATTTTCTTTAAAAAAAAATGAGTATGATTCAAATGCCGCATTTACCTTATCTCCTTTGAATCCTGAGAAGCCAGGTTTTCCCTGCAGAAAGTACAATTGGACAACTATAAAAGAGGACCTGATATGAAAAATAACAATACAACAAAGGCATTACCCTTATTATTTCATTATTATTATTTATTATTCATTTTAGGCCTCTGTCTCACACTATATTCCATACAAATTATATATGAGCAGATTACTAACCGGTTTTCCGACAGAGCCATCTTTGCCAGGCACTCCGGGAAGACCCTTGAACAGCAAATGAGAGAAATTAAAACCTTATCATGGTGAATGATCAACTTTTCTTCTGAAGTGATCCTCAGCTCATCTTTTACTTGCCAATATTTTTTCAGAAAATTTGTTACATTTGGCTGTGTGCAGTTATTTTGCTGAAAATATATTGTTTTCCGTGAGGGTTGAATAAACTATGATGTAGCATTTCAAATGATGTATTAGGAAAACTAGACGTGGACTTACCTTTTCTCCTGGCGGGCCAGGTGGGCCACCGGGATTGCCCTAAATATAAAATGAAAATTAAGATAACTAGAACCAATGATATCGACTTGTAACAACATAAATAAGTGTTATGACAAAACACATATTTAACACATTCATTATTATGCTTAATGTAGATGATAAGATAAAGAATTAAAAGCATGGGTACTAACCGGCCTTCCTGGGATGCCAATTCCTGGAATTCCTGGCTTTCCAGGAGGTCCAGGCTCTCCAGCGAGACCCTCTGGACCAACAATTCCAGTTTCTCCCTAAAAAAAATGTGCAGAGACAATTGAATTTTCCAGTATATTCACTTTTTATTCATTGTAACGTTTGTATTCTCCCTCCATCTTTTGGCATAATTAAAGCTATTTTTACATTAAATGGTAGACCTACACAAAATTTCAGAGACAGTTGCATTAATCCATGGACAAACTTTGATGACATATATACTCCATGTGTTTAGTAAATATCATGTTACCGTTTTTACATCCAGATGAACACATCAATTTGAGAATTAAATATAATTATACTCACTGACCTTTTGACCCTTAGGTCCAACTACGCAGATTTCTCCTGGCCTTCCCTGAATTACAAAGAATATTATTACAGTATCTTATATAGTAAAGCATGAGGTTTTTGTCATAGGTGAAACTCAATAAAAACATGTGTTTTAACCACTGATGTAATAATTCAGAGTATGACATGTATGGTTGTCTTAACCTGAATGAGGGGAAGTTACTTTAAAAGCTGTGTTGATTTTATGCTAATGTGCAATTGGGATGAAATATTGTTGGTGTTATAATTAGATATTGTTGGCGTTAAATAAATAAAAGATAATAATAATAATATAATCCACACTAATACCCATATTGTGTGGAACAATATATGAAGAATAGTATCTTTTCAATGATGAAGGTACATATCAAATGGATATTAATTTAGGAGGCAGCTGTTTACAGAATATTTAATAGCCAAAAGGGCAAATACTTACATCTCGTCCTGGAATGCCAGATAAGCCCTTCAACCCTATTTCACCCTTTTCACCTTTCTGTCCCTAGAAGACAATGTGAAGAAAAGTGGTGACATGGGGAGGAATAAACTACATTACTACATCTGTAGCAGTTTAGAGTATTCAATTCAGTAGGATACATTTCAAATTACAAACAATAACAAACGGGTACAAAAGAGAAGAGGTCTGCATTTGCGAGATTACAATCTAGCCAGTGGTTGAGGAAGAAGGAAAATACTAGGAAAGGACTGCTTGGATGGGGATGAGTTCGTTGAGTCAGGATGATATGTAGAGGTTGTTGGTTGTTCAGATGGCTTGCTGGCTGAGAGTTGTATGCTTCACGAAAGAGGTTGGTTTTCAAAAAGCTTTTGAAATTTGCATATGAGGGAGAAAATCTGACAGAACAGGGAAGAGCACTCTAGAGAAGGGGTACAGCACCGGTGAAGAGGTAATGATGGCTGACCCACTAAGCCTAGATGGCTGACCCACTAAACTTCTTATTTCCCAATAGAACACATATAGTGATCTATCTTCGGGACTGACTCTGGAAATGCAGGTGACACTTGACTGCATACTCGTCCACTCACTTCTCCACTAAGAATTACAGTTACCTTTTCTCCTTCAGATCCCGATGGTCCATCAAAGCCCCTTGGCCCCTGTAGGTGATAAAAAAAAATAAAATGTAAGGTTTTGTTAATGAGCAGCAGTACCAAATAGGACATTTTGGGAACTCTCGGGAAGAACTTCTTTTTGAATGCCTTCATGAGGCATGCTAAGAGGAGATAATGTTGCCTTCAGCTGCTGAAGTGTCATACAACAGATGGATATACCAAGGGAACTTACATAAAAAAAATAAAAGACAATATAACCCATGTTAGGAACCCTACAATTGGCCTCGGACACATTGTATCCTAGGCCGACCATTAGAGACCATGGTTACCAAGAGTAAATATATTACAGCTACAAGTTAAAGTATAATAAAGCTATGTTAACCTATATATATATCACACCTCTAACAATATAATTTACATGATTACACAGATCAATACCTAAAAGTTCCCTTCACAATGACCAAAGAATTGCTTTGTTTACTATGGTAACTAGGTATTAGTGCTTAAGTTATCTCTCCAAACATATAAAGGTAAGGTATGTTTGTATCTTGAGTTATCAAATATCACTTTCCTGTGTTCAATTCTAATGATAAACTGCTAGCAATGTTCTTCTACAATGCTGGTCTAGGACTGTTTTGTGAAAATCATTGGTACCCTCTTGTGGCAGAACGATGAAAGTGAATGTTGAGGATGTAAGAATGAAAGTAGTAATTTAGAACAATTAGTGATAAAAAAATTTTTTTACAAAATCAAGTGGGAGTCAGCTAATCCAAATCATTTGATTAACATACCCTGAATATATAAAGAAGTCATTTATTGGACGCTGATGTGAAGTAGTAGCCAGACTGTGAAAGGTCAATGGATTCTTATCAACTGTTATTATATTTTATATACAGTGGTTTAGTTATTAATTGTTATCATGACCCTGTCAGGTAAAACAGCTTGTCATAACCCACCTCTTGCCCTTGCTCTCCCTTTTCACCTTTCACACCCTCAGCACACTGTAAAAAAAGAACAGAATTAAGGTTTACATATAGGAAGGGATGTCCTTTTTTGCAATATACAGTTTTAAGGACATGCCTGAGATGAGGATGATCTGCGCATAGGTCACTCACCTGAAGGGGTCCTTGATCTGAGGTCCGGATACAATCTAAACCCTAACATAAGAAAGGAAGGGATGGCATCAGGCAAGTGATTGACAGACACACAATCATGGTGTACTTTTTAACTAGACATGTTTGAGTGCTCTCAATATTAATACAGGTGTAACAATATTTGCTCATGTGGGCAGTCAAAGAATGATTTCAGGACAAATGAATGGATTCTAATTGCCCAGTATCACACATTTGTGTAACTGCAAAAGACATATATGGATCTTCTACTTAGCTAACATGTTAAACATAACAACAATAAATATGACAAGTGGTTTGTATATCAGTTATAATACAGTGTATGATTATGCACAAATGATAAATTTTTGCTGTATATGTTGTGTGTAATAAATAAACATACTCGTTCTCCTTTCTCCCCTTTTGGTCCATAACTGCCGGTCTGCCCCCTGTCTCCTTTCAAGCCCTAAAACACAAAAAAAAATTATACAATTGAAAAACAAACTACCGAACATATAAAAAAAAACATGCTCTGTTTAAAAAGACCATTGACAGATGATTGCATGCCCAACTTCCAGATTTATAGCATTGCAGTATTCATCTCCAGAATCGAAAATTTTAGGAACTCACCAACACCAAGTGAGTTTGTTAGAATTATGGGCAGTAATACAGCCCAAATGTCACCAACTGGTGTCAATCCTTGGTTTAGGAAGTACTCAAATTCTTGGTGCTCGAGCGGGAGTCCATCAGATGTTCAAAAACAAAAAATTAAAATAAAATTATATATCTCAGCACAGATATATGTAATTTTATATATATAATTATATATATACGTGTTTATTCCTAGAGTTATGTTGTTTTCTTTTAATTCAACTTCTGTCAATATGGATGGACAATGGGTATATCGGGTATGGCCTTAATCTCCCCCTTGTGCATCGGTTGCCTACGTCATGCTCTTGGCAAGTAACGTTTTTGCATTTTTGTATGTCTGTGTGATGGTTATCTATATTTTGTTCTTTTTATTACCTTTTTATTAACTTTTATGCTCTCATCCTTTCCATTATGGGTGCCAATATGTAATATTATTTGCAAAAATGGCACAAATGGCACGGGCTCCACGTAAACTATTAATGGAAATGGGAACTCACATCTTAACTCGTGAGCAGTAATACATAAGTTTGTAGATCCAAGTTTTGATTAGGGTGAGTCCAAAAAGATCTGCCGTGATATAGGACACAATGGTATTTTAACATTCCTACCATTAATATGAAACAGAGTGTTTGCATAGCATTTGATATTACGTTATAAATAGAAGAATGTAAACTATCTTTTCAAAATAAGAATGGGTATGTGTTCTTGTTTTTTTAGTTCCACCTACTGGAATGTATAAATCTACCCAGATAAATCATCATTTTCTCTGCTTATTGTAGGGAAGATAGACGGATACATATTAAGAAATATCCAAAAGCTTGAGCCAGGTCTGAATAGCCCACAGCGTCGCCTTGTGCAGGGTTTGTGGGCCATGCTGGTATCTGACTTGACTGTGGCTCTTGCTGAACTTTGGCGGGCTTGCACATCTCCGCAGTCTTATCCCTCACTATTCTATGAAGGAGATGAGAGGCAGATGGCTGGAATTTGAATAATGGATAGAGAAAAACATAGGAACTAGAAGGGAGTTAATGACTAGTAATATGCTTCTACATCATTAGCCTCCAGGACAAAACCAGTATAGGGCTGCGATCTGTGGGGTACAGGTGATACACTCACATGCGGTCCTGGAAAGCCTGGTTACATGTTCTGTGATTTCTTTCATACATGATCTGCGTTGAGTCAGGAGATTAAAGGCTGGGCAGTATATTTTAATGTGTTAATGTAATATAGAACAAACAGCTTGCGTTTCTGTTCATAGATAGGTAGCCTGGTAAATGTTTCAAAATGGGCATCAAAATGGTGCGGGTGGTTAATGTATGGCCTTGGCCCACTGCCTTCCTTAAGGGAATTTCACTGCCAGTGGGGCATGTAGTGAACAGTCAGAGGCCTATCTAGGCCTAGGATAGCTATTTGAGAAGGATGGCATGCTGATGTTGCCAGGGAAATAACATTTTCTCTTCCAGTACCTAAAGTATGTGCATATAGAACTCTTCATCTGATGGTTAGTAAGATATATGGCAAAAAGTAAACATGCCTGTCTGCACCCCACTCAGTGGAAGCACTGCCATTTGGATCATGCAGAACGCGGACATTCGGACCATGCAGAATACGCAGAAGTAACAATTTGTTTTCCATAGATCACACACTTATAGATTTTAGTTGTTCTTGTCTATGGTAATCCACGAATTTACAGGTTAAACTGTAGAGGGTATTAAAGAAAGAGAGAAAACAGGTAGAGAGAGTCAAGAATAATGAGCAGAGGTAGAAAGGGATTATAGAGAAGAGACAAGAAAATATCTTGGGGGGATAAGGAAGAGAATAGCTAATGGCAAAGTCATAATCCTTTTTTTAACAGAATTGCCCACAGTTTCTTAATAAGACATCAAATCAAGGATACCCTGGTTGTTTGGGCCATGAGAGACATTGTTATTGGAACATTTGGTACATTTTAGAACATTTTTTTTACCTTTAATTCAGTTCAACCCTACCATCGCCTGCATAAGGCAGGCGTATACAGTATTACCATACTAAAAATATGTTCTGTATTCCCTTAACTAAACTGAACCATCAAGGTGCAATAGTTATGGAAGATACACAGACAAACACAAAAACAAACACAAGGTGTTAAACAAAACCTAAGAGAAGTCAACTATTAATTGTGGGAGCTGCATTATGTTTAAACCTCGTTCTGTTAAAGTGTATCAG
This sequence comes from Sceloporus occidentalis, assembly GCA_023333645.1. NCBI lineage: Eukaryota > Metazoa > Chordata > Lepidosauria > Squamata > Phrynosomatidae > Sceloporus > Sceloporus occidentalis. The sequence goes on along the minus strand of JALMGF010000022.1, from coordinate 13,251,356 downwards.
GGAAGGGAACTACGTATCCACCCGCTTTCCGGTGATGAGATTTGTTGCAGCTGATGCGGCTTCTTTTAAGTTACATACGTGATATACAGCCACTCACCTTGCGTCCAGGAGGTCCTATTGTCGTCTGCAGAATGGCAAACAAATGACAATTAATACATTTTGGGTATATGGAAAATCACATTAAAATAAAAGAGCCATTACCACAGCATTAGCAGCTCTTATTTTGAATTAGCTGCGCCTACAATGGTTCACTATGACATTTTAGACTTCATCTTAAGTTACATCACAACAGACTCAGACTTATTTCACATTGTGTTCTCGTTATTATATTTTTTGTCAGAAACTAACACAGCCCCATGTTGCCATTGATTTAATCAGCCTTACTGTGCTCTGTTATTATGGACGTGTGAGCGTCCTTCATTTTCTTTTTGTCCTGAATACCCTGCTGTTTTACACAGAACCCATTTAGAGACAGACACACGTGTCGCACACACAGCATATATATATATAAAATATATATATATGAGGAAACTTCATGTTTCATGTCAAGACTTGTAATTCTGTCAAATATTTTTAGTAATAGCAGACAGGAGCTTGTTTGCAATTTATTTCTTCCCTGGATATGTCTGGAGGAGCGCAGAAACCTAGTGAAGGTTTAATAACCAAGAAATGACCCTGGGAAATATGAACTAACAAGTTGCACCTTCCTTGTGGTGTAATATACAATGGGGCAAAAAAGTATTTAGTCAGCCACCAATTGTGCAAGTTCTCCCACTTACAAAGATGAGAGAGGCCTGTAATTTTCACCATAGGTACACTTCAACTATGAGGGACAGAATGGGGGGAAAGAATACAGGAAATCACATTGTAGGATTTCTAATGAATTAATTGGTAAATTCCTCGGTAAAATAAGTATTTGGTCACCTATAAACAAGCAATATATCTGGCTCTCACAGACCTGTAACATCTTCTTTAAGAGTCTCCTCTGTCCTCCACTCGTTACCTGTATCAATGGCACCTGTTTGAACTTGTTATCAGTATAAAAGACACCTGTCCACAACCTCAAACGGTCACACTCCAAACCCCACTATGGCCAAGACCAAAAAGCTGTCGAAGGACACCAGAAACAAAATTGTAGACCTGCAGACTAAATCTGCAATAGGCAAGCAGCTCGGTGTGAAGAAATCAACAGTGGGAGCAATTATTCGAAAACGGAAGACATACAGGACCACTGATAATCTCCCTCGATCTGGGGCTCCACGCAAGATCTCACCCCATGGTGTCAAAATGATCACAAGAACGGTGAGCAAAAATCCCAGAACCACACAGGGGGACCTAGTGAATGACCTACAGAGAGCTGGGACCAAAGTAACAAAGGCTACCATCAGTAACACACTACGCCGCCAGGGACTCAAATCATGCAGTGCCAGACGTGTCCCCCTGCTTAAGCCAGTACATGTCCCGGCCCGTCTGAAGTTTGCTAGAGAGCATTTGGATGATCCAGAAGAGGATTGGGCGAATGTCATATGGTCAGATGACACCAAGGTAGAACTTTTTGGTAGAAACTCAACTCGTCGTGTTTGGAGGAGAAAGAATGCTGAGTTGCATCCAAAGAACACCATACCTACGGTGAAGCATGGGGGGCTGTTTTTCTGCAAAGGGACCAGGACGACTGATCCGTGTAAAGGAAAGAATGAATGGGGCCATGTATCGTGAGATTTTGAGTGAAAACCTCCTTCCATCACCAAGGGCAATGGGATCATTGTCAGCATGACAATGATCCCAAACACACCGCCCGGGCAACGAAGGAGTGGCTTCGTAAGAAGCATTTCAAGGCCCTGGAGTGGCCTAGCCAGTCTCCAGATCTCAACCCCATAGAAAACCTTTGGAGGGAGTTGAAAGTCCGTGTTGCCCAGCGACAGCCCCAAAACATCACTGCTCTAGAGGAGATCTGCATGGAGGAATGGTCCAAAATACCAGCAACAGTGTGTGAAAACCTTGTGAAGACTTACAGAAAACGTTTGACCTCTGTCATTGCCAACAAAGGGTATATAACAAAGTATTGATATGAACTTTTGTTATTGACCAAATACTTATTTTCCACCATAATTTGCAAATAAATTCTTTAAAAATCAGACAATGTGATTTATGGACTTTGTTGTCTCATTCTGTCTCTCATAGTTGAAGTGTACCTATGGTGAAAATTACAGGCGCCTCTCATCTTTTTAAGTTGGAGAACTTGCACAATTGGTGGCTGACTAAATACTTTTTTGTCTCACTGTATATATATATACTGTACTTACCAGAAGTGAAGAACACCTGGTACAGACTCACAGCTGCTTTTGAAAAGAAGCCATTCTTTTCTCACCGCCCAATAAAAAAAGGTTATATTGGACATTCTTTCCAGCACCATACATACGAGTATAACATGTCACTGTCTGCATTATTCTTTCCCGCTTTTGTCAGTTGACCAGTGTCGTATTTCATAATGGTCTAGTTATGATGGTACTAGCTGTCATAGCTAATTTAACTGATGTACAAATGTTACAATTAGCTGATTCATCTAACATGCCTCCAAGGACAAAATTAAATCCAAGGTACCTCTAAGTAGTTTTTAAAAAAAATATATATATATAAAAGCTTTTTAGTCATATATCAGGCAAAACATGAGAGACGATACGTAAGGCTTAAAAATTAGGATGGTCAAGTGGCACTAGAAGCCCAAACCTTATTTGTCTTGCGAAGAAATCCTTTACAAGCCCAGCTTTTGTATTGTGATAAATGTAATTTAACTAGAGGTACAGCCTAGTATATTCTCTGCATATATATATCTATATGTATATATATATATTCCCTTTCTGAAGTAGTGGATTAGGGAGGCGGATGGGGCTATCAACATATAAGGGCAAAACTAGCCACATTATTATTATTTATTGTTTTATATAGCGCTATCAAATTCCGGTAGACAGGGCACAACAAGTAGTATGTAACATAACAAATTGACTTACAGAGACATCAGGTGAGGAGGGCCCTGCTCAAACAAGCTTACAATCTATAGCCACATTCAGGAGTGCGATGGATGGGCTCAGTGGCATATTTTATCCCTGTGCGACTAGGCCCAGTCCTAGAGTGGCAGGTCTCTGCCGCATAACAGGGAGCCTGAGCCCCCTATCAGGGGGGGGCTGGCAGCCTAAGGCCTGGGGGGCAAGTCAAGTGTAGTGGTTCCGCCCCCTCGCACTCACCTATCACCCCTCACGCTGCTCCCATCACTATGTGGCCATCAGACTGCTGGAAAACTTATCTAAACGGCCGCTGGGTGCTGATGCCACCGGCCGGAGCTACTTTAATCCTTTTTTTTATTTATTTAATATGCCGGATCGGCTTGCCATATTAAAAATAAATAAATAAAGTATTAAAGTAGCTCCGGCCGGCAGCATCAGCACCCAGTGGCCGTTTAGATTCGATTTCCAACAATCTGATGGCCACATAGTGATGGGAGCAGCGTGAGGGGTGAAAGGTGAGTGCGAGGGGGCGGAGCTTTCACCCCTCACGCTGCTCCCATCACTTGGCGGCCTTCGCATACGGCCGCTGGGTGCTGATGCCGCCGGCTGGCGCTGCTTTAATACTATTTTTTTTTCCATTTAATAGCCGATCAGGCTTGCCATATTAAATTTAAAAACAAAAGTATTAAAGTAGCGGCGGCCGGCAGCATCAGCACCCAGCGGCCGTTTAGATTAGATTTCGGGCGGCCTGGGGGGCAATTGCCCCCTATTGGGCTGCCCTATACTTCCTTTAAAAATGGGGCATCAGGATATGATGTCCTATTCTGATGCCCAGTAGTAAGGACAGTGGCGCCTAGGGGATGGCAGGCTGTGGTGCTCTGGGTTAGGCCAAAGGCTGCGCCAAAGGTACGTATGCCACTGGATGGGGCTAGCCATGGATAAGGGCAGCATGTAATGGGTTAGAAGTTGGTTAGAAGTGGGTGAAAAGTTCAGCAATAAACAATAAATGAATTTTACTCTAATTATATGTTCCTAATAGTTTTTTTCACTAATCATAACCACCTCATTTTGAAAGTAATCTCTAGAACCTGACTAATTGAACTAATCTAGAAGCAATGCCGTAGCTTCCAGTGCAGCCTACAGCAGAAACACCTGATTGGGAAAGGATGAACATCATTACGCAGAACAAGAAATCAGAATTGTTATGATACGTTCCTTCATGTCGATCCTCGTTATCCGAAGAGAACACTTGTAGCATGCGGAAAAGGTTATTTTTATATCATAATTTATGAAACTGTATTAATAGTGCAGCTATCTGTTTATGACAGAGGTAGCGATTATGGAGTAGAGCTGGTCTGGAAAAGCTAGACAAATAACTCACTATTTATAAATATATAAAGCTAGCACAGCAAAAATAAGAGACACACAGCAGTTATCCAGCAAAGTGATTTCAGATACTGGAACAGATCAAACTGTTTATGAATCGGAAACCCGTTGTTCTACTGCCAGAAATTGAGAATTAATCACATGCTGTTTCTGAACCGGCCAATAGCAGGCACTTTAGATTCTATTTTTCTAGATGTGACCACATGGACAGTGCTGAACTTGAACCAATATAGAAGCTAACATCTGTTTTCAATTTTAGAAAGTATTTTCCGAAAGTGAAAACTAAATGTTAAGTTACTGAATTATTAGCCAGAATCGGTGCACATTTATTTTTACTATAGTTGAGAATTGACCCTTGGGTTTCTAGTGGCCTGGCTGAACGATGTCTCTAGTGCCCCTTTTTCCAGGTACTTGCTTCCTATCATGGAAGGGAACCTAGTGGCATCTCCCCCTGCCAATTTAGCGCTACTTGGGTTGCATGTAAGGTGGGGCTAACACCCTCTAATCCCAAAATCACGCATATGTGATAGCAGATACTCACATTGGCTTCAGGAAGCTGGAAAGCACAGGATACACACTACATGAAGAACAGACACAAATGGTGTTAACAGCTATTGTGAACATCAGATACGGTCAACAAACACAAGTACTTAACATCAAATGACTTAATACACAGAAGTTATGTTAGCATGCAGGTTGATTTACAAAAGCCAGAGCACGGTATTTAAGGATAAAATGGATTAATGATTAACACTAAGGAAATTCTTTGAACATGAACACAAAAAAGGTACCCTCAGGCTAAATAGGGGTCAAAAGAGTAAGACTAATAGACCTCAAAACTGAACAATTTTCATCAGTATTCAAAGTGCACAGTAGAGGATTAATCCCAACACAATTTTAGTTTCAAACATTGTCATATTTACTAATGGTTTAAAGGACACAAGGGACTATTAGCAGTAGGTCACATTGCAACACAACTGCTAGTAAGTGTCAGACGGCTCACCTGGAAGAAGGCATTGTAACCATGAAAAATGGTGTATTGAAACATTACGTGCTTTTTTTTTGCGGACAGGGATCATTTGATTTCCGTCAGTAGGCATTTGGAGTATTAAAGTTATCTTCCTTACATTAGTAAGTCATCTGTAACAGTGTTAAAGTGCACCTCTTGATGTGCAGTCATTTGTAGTCGATAACTGTTGTTTAGTGGCTAAATAATGTTTCCTAGTTAATATGCCTTTCCGTATATGTGTATAAAAGCCGTAGTAGCATACATCATCCGTAATGTCACTTTTATCAATTTTTCATCAACACACAATTAATTAGGAAAATGCCACAGAAGAACTTTTAGCCTCATAACCGTAAATTTGTCAGACACATTATCTTTTGTAGTAGCGCACCTCTGGCATTCAACGCAACAAGCCACTGCTCGCTCTAATCTTTATTCTGTCTGTGTTCTTCCTTTACCCCATACAACTTCCACCTGAAGATTGTGCGATTGCTCTGAATAACTATCACGTCTTGATTAATGGATTTGTCTGGCTGTCTCTGCCCAAACAATCATCTGGCAGTCAAAGTGCTTATTATTGGTTTTCTATGGATTCTTAAGTATTTTCTTTTTTTTCTTAAATGCAAGTGACACTTTCCTCTACCGTACAATTAGTGTCCCCTGCCATCGCTTATAACAAACAACTATTTGCATTCTGTATTAGCCATCAGTCATTTTACTTTTTGTTACGAAGGATAGCTGACAATAAAGAAGACAGAAAGTAACACCCTCAAAATAGTCAGTTATTAGCAATCCATGTTTCCTTTCTCTTGCATTGCCCCTAATTGTGCTTTTTAAGATTATCCACTCTTGCAGATAAGTGGTAGGAACGTGAAGCATTCCTTCTCACTGAGTTCACTACACATTTCGAAACGTAAACTCTGAAGACTTTTTCCTGCAAGATGGGTCATTTTGGCCTGAAATAGCTAAAGGTGCTGTTTCACTTAGACACCCTTTAAAACATTAGCATACCTGTCATTTTATTCTTCCACCTAAAGGTTTAATCATAAAACCAATGTAAAAAAAAACTTTTAGGAAGCTTTCTACATTTATACATAATACGGTAACTGTCTATGGCAACATTTTCATTTCAGAGAATGTACTTCAACAGTACTTATAATGAAGTTTCCCATGATGTATTTTAGATTTAAGAATGCATTATACTGGGCTTTCTCACAACAGAAGCTCCCCAGGGTAGGATACATAACAAAGTCACCGCTCACCTGAGAACTCAGCATTTAGTTAATAAACCCCCATGAAATCCAAAACTGTGTTTTCCATCTCCATTCAAGACTCAGACTCACCTCTGGAGGCAGATCGATGGGCATCCCAGAAACTACCTTCTCACCCTAGAAATAATAAATAAAGTAGTTATAACCTTCTTCGTTTTTGGGTTTGTAGCAAATGCATTATCAGAAAGGCAGCGTGCAGCAGTAAGTAAATAAGGTTCCGAACATTGAGACATTCATACAAGAGTACAATGATAACTTGGTACAGCAGCAGGCACAGCATCCTCCTGCCATAGAAGTCCTGTGTGAGCAGGTAGGAGATACAGTGCAAATAAGCTTTTATACATGAGGTTAAAACAGACTGTCACAGTGCAGACAGCATGGATTTGGGGGTATTATGTCCTCTGGTCCCTGTATAAACGTGCAGAGTGCAATCTTCATTCATTCCATTGTGTGGAAATGATTTGTGCCCACACACCGAGAACAAAATATCCATTCTTCTCCTGCATTCTTGGAACCCTTCTTAACCTTAAGGATCAGGACACCCCCACCCCCATCTGGCTGAACAAACCCCTCTTCCACCTCCCGTCTCTTGATTTTTTTTCCATATTTCTGGCTGGGGATACTGATGGAAAGAGTGATGTATCCACGCTATGAATGGAGTTTCTTCTGCGGATTCAGACTTTCTGTCCAAGTTAAATAATAATGACTTTCATTTATATAGATTACAGGCAGGAATATTTGGGATAGACTCTGTGTAAGCAAATGTCTACGCAGCAGCATAGCCAAGATGTTATATAAGTACAGAAGGAAGAGAATATAACGCCACATAAACTACTATATGCGTGTATATTTTACACATAACATTTTGCTCAACAGACAATATAAGGCAGGGGTGTCCAAGTTTTTTCTGCAGTGGGCCACTTCATCAGAATTGTATACGTGCGCGGGCCGCACTCATTTTTCACTGTGAGAATATATGGCCTTTAATAAAATATGCAGATTAAAATAAAGTAAATGACACAAAACCTTTACTTTTCCTCTCACTGATTTCTGGGCCTAGAAAGTGTTGTGACTACAAATTCAGGATAATTAAAATGAAATAGTTCTATTTATTATAGGGATGCACCAAAATGAAAATTCTGGACTAAAACATTCACGGTTCACTTAGCCAAAACGGAAAATGACCCCCCACCTAAAATTTATTATTATTAAAAATAATAATAAAAACTCAAATTTTTTATAAAAGTAGGTAACACACTACAATTGGACAAAAAAAATTTGCAATATGACTTGGCATGATAGGAGTGTGATTGCTAACAGCAATCACACTCCTATCATACCCAGGCAACCAGTAAATGCTGGTACCTAGGCATGATGGGACTGTGCTTGCTGTGATTGCTGTTAGCAATCACACTCCTATCATACCAAGTGAGCCAGTACATGCTGGTACAGGGTGGCTGTAAGTGATGTGCAGACCCCATACTGCTGGCAGCATCAATACACAAGGGGGGCAGCTAGCTAGGTTTCAGCATGTACTGGCTGACTTGGCATGATAAGAGTGTGATTGCTAACAGCAATCACAGTCCCATCATGCCTAGGTTCAAGCACTTACACATCCAAACAGTAAATGCTGGAACCTAGGCATGATGGGACTGTGATTGCTGTTAGCAATCACACTCCTATTATGCCAAGTCAGCCAGTACATGCTGGTACAGGGTGGCTGTAAGTGATGTGCAGACCCCATACTTCTGGCAGCATCAATACACAAGGGGGGCAGCTAGCCAGGTTTCAGCATGTGCTGGCTGACTTGGCATGATAGGAGTGTGATTGCTAACAGCAATCACAGTCCCATCATGCCTAGGTTCCAGCACTTACACATCCATGCTATCACACACACAATCATATACTCATTCATTCACAGATTCATTCCCTCAATCACGCATACTCATTCAAACACCCTCCCCCATCCCCTTACCTGCACTGCAGCTCCTCGATGCCACTCACAGACTTCAGCAGGGGCCGCGGCCTCCCTCTGCGTTCTCTGGTAGTGAACAGAGGAAGCAGGACTGGAGCAGAGTCATGTGATGTCACGTGAACTCTGCTGGGTTCCGCTTCCTCTGTGCAGTACAAAAGACCCTCCCACAGGTAAGTAGCAGGGCTCTTGTTATAGCAGGGCTCGAGGTGCGGCCCGCGTAAGATCGGTTGCCCGCGGGCCGCATGTTGGACGCCCCTGATATGAGGTGTTATTATCGAGCCTCATGCATGTGAAATAAAGCACAGAAACATAGAAACATTCAATGACAAATAAAAATAATTCATCCAATCTAGTCTGTCTGTTTTTTTTTAAATAAAAATATAAACCTTAATTAGTCCTTGGTCTAGTTTTAGATTCAGAAAAGCAATATATCGGTCTCGTGCGTGTTTAAACGTTCTCTATTATCCTCTACAGGTTCTGCTTGGAGTCTGTTCTGCTTATCTACCCTTTCCGTAGACAAAACTGTATATTTGCTAAAATATGCTAAGTGTGTATATATGCTAAATAAAGATGCTTAAATCTCTTGCCATTGCATCAGTAATGCTGTACAGCATTTGCTGGCAAGTGATTAATCAATAGAGATATACTCATTGTAGCGAGATGTTTGCCACTTATTCTTGCTCCCTCCACCCCTGGGACTTTGAGGGTTATGTATAAAAAGTGATCCTGGGGCAATGTTTGAAAAATTGTCTTATCAACGCGTGTGACGTAGCCCCCAAGGATAAAAGTGGCCCCAAATCTGCATGGCAGCCTCTGTAGAATGCCACTGTTAATTTATAACAATTTCAGAGAGATCCTTTATGGAATGTAAATGATGTGGGGCTGTTCAGCTAGTTTTATTATGAAGTCAACCTGTGCAACTGAAATCAGATTATCACGTTTAGCACTGGAACAATCTTTGTGTACCCTACATTTAGCCGAACAATCTGTACAAATATTGAATTGCTTCCATTTGAACAGTGGAGAGACAAATTATCATCTGGCTACAAAATGTTTGGTTCGTTCAAGCGTTCGGTCTGTGCCTCGGATAACTACATTTACAAGCAAAACTAAATACTAAAAAAGAAATGATACATTATGATTCCATGGTGCCAGAGGGCACCATGCCACATGTGGCCCTTAAGGGTTTTGGCTAAAAGGCTCATGCTTCTGCCATATCACACCAACTGTTTGGCTCTCCAAACCAAACTTTGGAATTGTATGCAACCATCATCTTTGCAAGCCTGGGCAAAGTTTTCATACAACCATGTACTAACATTATATTCACAGGAACACTGTATCATTTCTGCTATCCATCGGTTTAGTTGAGGCATTGTCAATTTTAATCACTATTTTTTTAGTGTATGTACCTAGAACTAGAACCTGCACACTTCTGAGGTGTTAATACTGATATACTTTATGTACCTCGGTGTAGCCAGGTATCTTTTACTGCTCCCTCCACCTCTTGCCCTCCAATTAATTTTGCCGGCTGTCTGGCTCCAATGTATTCCATGCAATGGAGATACAGTAGGAGTCTTGCTAAGTAAGCATAAAGTTACAACTGAATTAGGCAGAGACAAGAGAGTTTCCTTCCAAACCCTTTACCACTAATGGCTTTTGAGGTTTGTGTTATGCTCTCTGTACAGTTTGTGAATTAATTTAGCTTAGTTCCCTCCTCCTTCTCTCTCTCTCTCTCTCTCTCTCTCGTTGTGTACCTTTCTCTCTTGCATTTTGATCATCTGAAAAAACTTCACAAATCTTAAGCTTTCAACACGTGGCCATTCTTTAAAGTAATGCTTGAGCTCGGATGAGAGAGAATAAAAAAAACCCCACAGACTTATAAAACATGCCATACATTAAATCAAGCACGATGAGACACTTGATTAGAAAAATGCATTTGTAAAAAGTTTTACTAGGTTTTACTAAAAATATACTTGTGGGTCTGGTCCTCATGATGAAATACGTAGGTTGTGTGTCCAAGGACAACCAGGCTGCCTTCATTTGTATGTTTGTATCCAGGGTAAGTTGTACGAAGGAGTACAGAATGTCCAAATGAAATAAGTGGTGACTTTACTCCCCACCGCCTAACATTTCAAACGTCAAAAGAGGGACACTTTTGTTATAGGGGTTGTGGTTGGAGATGTGGGTCTGCCGAGAGTTTTTATGTGAATTTGGGAACTATCAATAGCTATTTATGTGAATGAATGAGATACTTTAAATTAAGTAAACAAAAAAAAAACGAAGGGTGCGTTTTCGTTGTTCAGCCTGAATACCAACGTGATGGCGGCAAAACGTAGACGAAGACACACAACACGACGTGTTCGTCTTCGTCTACTAATCTCCCTGGTCCCTTCCCCATCTAGCCTACCTTATCTTTGCAGCATCACAGAGGTTAACGGAAGCAGAAATCTGTAGGTTCGTCGCCAAGAGTTAAAGAGCTGTGCAAACAACTCTATTGGTGGCCTGCAGGGGCCCCCTCTGGCATCAACGCCTGCGATGCTGTGTAGATAATGGGAGCGGAAATCCGTAGGTTCGCCATCAAGAGTTAAACTTGGAGCGGGGAGACAGGCCATGTTCCCCGTCAGGAGTTAAAGGGCCGTGCGAGTGAGCCTATTGGTCGCTTGCAGGGGCCTCCTCTGGCATCAACCAATTGGTTGATGCCAGAAGAGGCCCCTGCAGGCGACCAATAGGCTCACTCGCACGGCCGTTTAACTCCTGACGGCGCAACTTGCCTGGGAGAGACCACTGGTCTCCATGCTCCAAGAGTTAAAGGTCCGTACAAGCGACTTTACAAAAAACAGCAAAAAACATGAAGGATGTACACAAATATTCGCCGAACCGAACACAGGAATGGGCCAATATTCGCAGAATACAAAGATCTTTCCCCCCACGAAGACGAACACAAAGATTTCGCCAGCGCCCAAGTCTAGTTGAAAGGGCGCGCTGTCCATGCTAAAGAGGGACCCACTAGAGGTATAGTACTCAGTGGACTGCACTCTTCACCTGAATGGATTATTGCAATGTTATATTTTGAAAAAAGCTACAGATTAAAGAAACTCATATTTTGGAATCCATCCCTATAAATACAAACTGAGGAATGAAACCTTCCACTAAATAAATAAGCCAAAGCAGTATATTCAATTATAAACTAATTACGGAATGCAATATATTGTCTGATTGATTTTAAAGAAGGTTATAAAGACATATCATTATACTAATTCTGAGAGGATACTTATGTGGAAGTGTCACAAATCATACAATGCAGCATCACTTCTGAATTGGATAAACAGCAAACCATGGGCACAGGTTTTAGCCTTACAAGTGGGGTGGAGCAGGTCTCCTCAGGAGACAATGGACCACAGGTACGCATCTGGATTTCACTTGTGAACTTCATGGTGACAATTTGCACAACAATATATATATAGGTAAAAGAAGCTAAACAGAGATGGAGTCCAGGTACAGAGAAATCTGTAAATACCAAAGGTTAATCTCTGCCAATTATGACAGTGCCAATGCTCTGGGACTTCATCATTCACCAAGCAACTCTTGGCTACTGTGATTGGCAGCAAATCCTGATCCCTTGATTTCAACGGGGACTAAGCTCAGGAGCTAGGTGTCTGCAGGATTTCCATGAGTTCTCTAAAATGCTTAATGCATTTCTAAAGGACATTTTAGGGTGTAGGGGCATGATGGTCAATGATGATCATCCGTCCGGTTGCCATTCATTAGGGGGTGCCACCAGGCTGGCATTGGGTGTATACCTAGGGCCAGACTGGGAACCCAGGAAAATTCCCGGTGGGCTGGGGGCTGGTCGAGTAGGTTTGTGGGTGTCTTTACATTTCAAAGTGGGGGGTGCCACATTCAGGATTAATTTGTATAGTGTAAAGTGGGGCATCATGTAAAGTATGACTTCATCACACTGCCATAGAAATGTTGTTCAGTTTAACTGTGAATTTATTTACATAATACATCACTATTTACAGAGAAAAGTACATGTTCGCAAAGAGTGCAATCCCTTAGCCTCGTCAGACTGGGGATACCTTTACCACAGGATCAGAAACCGTACACAAGACCGTAAGTGTATAAATTAATAATATAGGTATATATTGCATTACAAACACCAACATAAAAATATAAGCCCATGTGTGATTTCTACCCAGGCATGTCAGAATGTAGAATGTAGGATTTGAAGGGTTTCCCTAACTGGAAGACTTTTCAGTCAACTTTATATTTCATAGCTTTACACTTCTATGTTTTCCCTTCCAACTTTAACTGCACATTAAAACTACACCCTTACCAAGTACCAACATTGTGGAAATTGTCATGCCCTGTGGCACTTTGCCCTCCTCAAACAGATTTTACAGACACAGGCGTGTTGTAGATATTCAAATGAAAAGGCGTGGAAGGCCTCAGGGGTAGAACGCTATGGAATGTATCCATGAAAGCACTTGTAGATAGGGTACAGAAATGGCACGTAGTCTGTTATCTTGAGACAGGGAGCACATCTGAGGATTTAAGTGCAGACAGCGCTCCTCACATACTGTATACATCACCGTAAATAAGACTCGTGTTTTAAGTGAGCATACCAGCTTTGGACAGCTGGAAGATATAAATTGTAGATATAAACAGAAGCAGCTGGATGTAAAATGCTAGCTTATATTTATACAATCGCTTAACGAGTGTGTATTATCTATATATAGTGTAAATTATGGTATATATCTATGTATCATCCCATATGTTATGGAAAAAAGAGATGAGAGAGAGAGAGAGCATTATAAATGTAATCTATTTTACTAGTGTGCTGTTTTCTGCAGTGAAGCTTTTAGCAGGGTACATAAACTTTAGGATCTCCAAATTATTATATGCCTTTTTATAGGTATCACATAGTACTGTGTACAGCCCTGTGATCTATGCCATAGTTACAATATCTAATATCAGATGGATGGATGGATCGATAGATAATTGTATCTATAATGTTTGCCCTATGACTTCTAATTGGATAATACATAGACGCACAGACAACAAATTATATTTCCTATGTCTAGCACTTATAGTACTACATTTTGAGAGAAAAAAGCCAAACATTTATATCTTAAATTTCTTTTTTGATAAGCATTGTTTCAGATCTTTCCAAAGTAATTATATATAAAAAGAAGATCAGGTCAAGGAATAAAAATATACAGTTTACACATGACAGAAAAGCAATTTTCCTTTGAAATGAGATGAGTAATTACAATGAACCGCATTTCCTAAAATACATTTAGAAACAGAAGAATATATGCATTAAGAATTGTTTTATGCTCCATTGCAGGAAGCATCTTAATGGTCCACTTACCTTCTTGCTCAAAGCATCCTCCAGACAGAAGCAGCGCGTGTAGCCTGGTCTGGATTGTCTGGATAGCTCGATGAGGTTGCTGCTTTGTGGGCTGTCAGCCATCTCTGCTTGTCGTCTTGTTTTAGGAGCCTCAGGGACGCACTTTGTAGGGAATATAAGAGACACGGATAGACACATTACTGTGAGGAATATTTATATTACTTTAAAAAGCTACCCTAGAAAATGTTGAATGTTAAGGGTTTATCCAACACATATCCAACAACATATATTCAGTACTATAGAGTCATTTGGCCAGCATCAGATAACAGAAATGGTAGATGTGCCACCAAACTACCATGGTGGCACTTGTATCAAGGCTTATTCTATTTATTTTCTTGCTGATTAAGTGTATAGCAATAGAGAGAGTGATACAAAACATTTAAAACAAAAAAAAAATCTACCTCCAAAAATGTGGGTATGTTTTCCCTCTAAAAACATTTCAGGGACTATTTTTGTTAGACATAAATATGTTATCCCAATACTGAAGCATATACAGTATATTCATAAAAAAAAGTGAAGGCAGGATCTAACTTACACCTGAGGGTAGGATCTCACAGCACCCTTCCTGCATAGCCATCAGTGGATCACAGTACACCAAAAATTTTTGAATATCAATCTGGAGGTAAAGAACAGGCAAGTGGTTATTTTTCAAGCAGTTGTAAAAGTGCCCTCCACACAATTTACAAAATGTCATTTTGTTTTTAGGACTTACGTGGACTGGGGCACCATTCACTGTATCCAAACCGATGAAGGTGTGCCCATCGGTGGCCAGAAGTCCTCTTGGCTCAATAGGTTTGAAGGCCATGAAACTGCAGTCAATGTGAATAGACGCCACTGTCTCTTGCACACTAAGTACAATCTTGTGCCATCCATTGTCAAAAACACGAGACACACCTTGCCCAGTAAAGGTACAGCCCACATACTCTTTGTCTTTCCCTCTGGCCTGGAATTCTAAACTTTGGTCCTTACCATTGATGCCTAGGGAGATCTGTGGAGGAGGTAAATGTAGATGTGCGTTTAAGGTTACCTGATATAAAATAGAGTGCAAGGGTTTTTCAAATAGGAAGTGGAAACACATTTCATGGGGGGAAAGGATGAGTATAATCTTTTAAGAAAAGACACATTGACATAATCTGAACAAAACCTGACAGACACATACAAGTATTTCTTAATTTCCTTAAGTACCAAATAAATTAAATCAGAATTCAATACCATAACATATCATACAGAAATATAATAGAATGTGGTCGATTGTCCTCACCTGTGGGTAGCCAAGCTGGTCACTGATGTGGAAAAGGTACCAATCTTCGTCTGTTGTCTGTTTCTTCAACAGCAAGGTCACCACAAGTGTGAACTCATTGGGAAAACCAAGTGGGAACACCTGTCTAAGGGTGCACGTTAGATGTGTCAATACGCAGTTTATTTGTTTTCCTTCTTCCCATCCTGCTTAATCCTCAACACAGTCATTTAACTATTTCTTAAACCATACTTCTGGATGCCCACCCAGTTTTGAAGATAATTTTACTTTAATGCTGTGAGACATTTACAGACACACCATTGCTATTTGTATCTACTTGATTTATGGCGCTTCTACATTGGTCAGATATTTATAGCGTAATTAAATAAGGAGAGTGAGACATCCAAAAACAATAGCCATAAAACTACAGAGAAAACTAATTTTATTGGAATGAGTATAGATGGCTGATGTTTAAATAACTGTTCATAGAATAACAATTTACTCTTGGAATCTCTATCTTAAGCCAAGGCAGCATTTGGCACCAAGTCGGCCTCCTGCTTTTGGTGTATTTGATTATTCATTGAAGGTTTCTCTGGTCATGAAAGGCTCCAATGTGTGTTAGTCTTGCTCTTGATTATGCTCAATACAAAATCTCTTTGAACAATACCCCAGGCCCCCACTAGAGAAAGTAAATAAAAATCAAATGAGAACATGCGCTAGTTCCCAGCCATATCTCTCCCCTGTGCCCTGAAACAAATAAAGAACCAAAAATGGGTCTATATTACCAGAATCAAACTGAATATCTATATACTTTTCCCGAAAGACACATGTACAGCAAGTTTCTTTGGGAAATTATCAGAATGTGTACTGTTTTTTTGCCAAAATTGCTCTAATTCATAAAATATTGCAGTTGTGAATGTATGTCTACAGCAGGCATCCTAAATCGGGGGCGGGGGGGCTGGGGGTGCGGCCAGTTGCACATATTTTCCAAGTGGGGCAAGCCCTGGGCTACTGTACTATAGACTGATCGCCTATTGGGATGAAGATCCATATGTCCCCCTTTCCTCCCTAGACAGTCCCCTTTTCAATGAATTTTTGCTGGGTATGAGTGTATGTGTTTATAAATTTAATTATGTTTACACAAAATAGTTTAAAAACATAATCATAATCTAAAATGGGAAAAGATTATGGAGCTAAAGATGGAAAAAAATTTTTTTTGCTGGAGGTGAAATTCGGCCCAGACCCAACACCTGAATCCACTGAGTCCAGGGAGCAGGGTCCTGACACGCCCCACTCCCCACCAATTTCCCTCTTAAATGGGGGTGTCCCACGATGTCAGCAGGTCATCCTGGCCACTTCCCATAAGGGTAGGCTCTGGGTAGATGGAGCCTAAAAGTTCCCAGGTAGGCTTAGAAGCTCATGTTCAGGCTTCTTTTCAAGGGCCCTATACCATATCCTAGGTTGCCTTCTGGTCAGTACCTGCATGCACCTAGTGTAACTGTTGAATTTGTATCATAATAATACTTTAGATGCACATTTTCAATAACTAAATTACATATTTTATTACAAGTACATTTAAATGATATTGTTTTTTCAACACAGCTGCAACCAATATAAATAAACATATAAACCACTGGAAATAACACCTATCTTGATTACTTTGGTATTAATGATGTCATATGTCATATTAAATATCCTTCATAATGATGTAATAGCGTGACCATGTAAACAGCCTCGCTGGAAAATAGAAGGTTATTTTACTAATCTGCTCTGTTCCCCTTCCCTGCTTTCCAACTCCCAGCCATACAGTCTCGTCTGGGAGAAATGCCAAAAAGGGGGGGGAAAAAGCAGAAGCTTGCAGCACTCCATTGCGTAATGAGTTGGAGAGGTGCCCAGGCTGATAATGTGCCCAAGGCTCACTTTCCAGGATTATGAAGGTTTTTACGAGACTGTCAAATTGCTTCCCTCGGGGTATGCTCCTTTATAACATCAATCACAAAATGGTGGCATATCACTTATCACGGCTGGTAGGAGTGGGGTGTCATTAAAAATCATCACAAATTCCTTAAGCGGGATGGAACATTATCTGCCTCATCTACTAAATGCTCTGTAACATTTGTATATTGCAAATAACCCTTTTGATGCCAACGTTCTTTCAGGTATTGAAAACATGAAAGACTTTCTCTACTCACGCTGTTGGTTCTACTAGCCGGGCGTCTCCAAGTCGCATGATCAGAGGACCTTTGGGATTCCTAATCTTTTTCACTGAGCTTAATTTCTGTATGGAGAATCTGCGGATCAGATTGAATCCTGTAGAAAAGAGAGACATAGATACTGTAATTAGTATGACCTCCAATTCCTTACTTAACAATGGCTTATGTATCCAGTATTAATATCGAAGAATAAACACGTAACAGCATGAACTTGTCTTCCAAACGATTTTAGCAACTGCTGATTTATTTTCTTTTTAATCTGGAGTTATTAGTTTCACCAACAAAGCCTCCCAAATGCTAGAAAAAAACAGCATGCTTCCACACCATGTACTTGTATCTCTCTACAGGGCATTTCTGTCAAGACAGCTCTGCAGTTCAATTGGTAACATTGGTCCTATTTGTCAGTGCTGCAAAATTGTTCTTTCTCAGAAATGCTGGTTTAGTTCATTTAAAACATTCCTCTTTTTATCTTTATTTATTCATCTACTTTTGTGGTGACATAACAATATTTAAATAAGATATATGGCTACCTAGCCACAGGGAAACAAAGCAGCTACCAGGGCCACAATTAATTTACACAAAGGACACTAGCACCGCCTAGGGCTCCCACTTGTGCTAAGCCATTTCCTAAACATTCTTTGAGAGGCTGTGTCTGGGGTGGGGTCAGGGTTTGGTCATGGCACAACTTTACCAGGGATAGCTTAATTCTTGGTTAAATAGAGAGAAAGGAGAGACAAAATATAGAGGAGAGGCAAGAAACGGAACTAAAGAAAAGAGGGTGGAAATATGGAGAGAGAGAGAGAGGATGGTAGAGAGAAAAAAGAGAGAAGAGAGGGGAAGAAAAGGCAGAAAAGATGGACGAAAGAAAGGAGAGACAAAAGTGAAAAAACAAAAAGACAGGAGAGAAAATGGAAGAGAAAGACAGATGAGAAAGACTAGATAGGGGGAAAAGAGGAGAGAGAATAAAGAAAGAGAGAGAGACAAAAGAAACTAAAGAAAGGATAGACGGGGAATAAAGAAGATAGAAAAGATAAGAGAAAAATGAGAAAAAAATAAGAAACAAGTGAAGAGAGAAAAAAAAGAAATGAAAAGAGAGAGAAAAAGGTCTAGAGATGACAGAGAGAAGAGAAAATAAACAGATTAGGTGATATAAATAAGAAAAAAAGGGGAAAGGAGAAACGCAAAATGTTAGGAAAGAACAGCAAAATTAACCAGCAGAAAATGTACATATTACATCTTAAAAAAAAGCAATTTTTGCTCATAGGTTTCATATACGTTAGTTTTCAAAATTTGTTTCAACAGGATGTGCACATACACATACTGCTAAGTGTGGAAACTATCCTTTTTCACTTGTTTAAAGGCTGCCAGGTCCCCCCACCACAGATTCCCATGGCCACTAGACCAGCATTTTCCAGAAAACAAAGAGGCAAATCCTCGATTTAGATTTTTTTTAAAATATGGGATTGTCCAGGCGGACCCTGAACAGGCTGCAATTTTGGAACGCCTTTTCTTAACTCTCTTTTATATGATGTGTTGGGATAGATAATGTCTTTTATACCCTCACTTTTGTATAAAAAAAAATGAAGGAACAAGACTAAGCCTCAGACACAGGACTCGCGTTCCAGTTTTCCTTCCTAATGTCATAGTAAATTGCATGTTATTGGTGACCTCTGTTTGCTTGGTTATGTTTTTCTAACCATAGCTCTTTGTATAGATTTCTTAATGATCAAATACAGTGCCCTTCACTAATATTGACCTTGGTAAATATGAGCAAAGAAGGCTGTGAAAAATTGTTTTTATTGTTTAATCCTTTGATCCTTTCTTGAAAAAAAAAACTACTCTGCTCTCATGGATATCAAACAATTGCAAACACAACACAGTTTTACCCCAAAAAAACTGGTTAAATATATGTGTGGTACAATTATTGGTACCCATATGAAATCATATGAGAAAAATACATTTGAAATATACTCCCATTGATTTTTTTACATTTTTAGTACAAAAAATTATTTAGTTCCTGACTAGGAACAGGAAATTGTTCAACAATGACTTCCTTATTCACAGGGGTATAAATATTATGTAACACAAATTCGTTTAGTCATTCATCACAATGGGTAAGACCATGGAAAATAGCTGTGATGTGCTGGAAAAAGCAGAAAATGCAAATGTTCACCATCAGGCCAGTAATTAAGAAGTTCCAATCAACTGGAAATTTTATGAATCGACCTGGAAGAAGACATGTGCCTATATTGTCTCAACACAGTGTGAAGAGAATTGTTTGAGTGGCCAAGAAATCTCGAAGGATCACAGCTGGAGAATTGCAGAAGTTACTTGCATCTTGGGTCAGAAAGTCTGCAAAATTACAATCTGACGCCTCCTACCTCACCAAAAAAATCCCTTTACTCTAAAACAAACTCAACCGTCTTCAGTTTGCCAGATACTACTGGAACGTCAAATGTGACAAGGTTCCATGGTTTTTTTGGAACACAAAGAGGTACTCGTATGGAAATGTACCTCATGACCACCATTAAATATGGTGGTGGCTCATTTTTGTTGGGGCTGCTTTTTTGCCAGAGGACCTGGAAATTTTTTTAGGCTACATGGCATCATGGACTTCATCAAATATCAACAGATATTAAATGAACACCTGAGTGCCTCTGCCAGGAAGCTTAAAATGGGCTGTGGTAGTATCTTCCAGCAGGATAATGATCCAAAACATACATGAAAATTAACACAAAAATGGTTTACTGACCACAAAATCAAGGTCCTACCATGGCCACCCCAGTTCCCTGACTTGAACTCCATATAAAACCTGTGGGGTGTACTGAAAAAGTCCATCAGCGTCGACCTTGAAATTTGAAGGATCTGGAGAGATTGTGTATGGATCACTTGCCATGCATTCTCCAGCTTCATCAGGCATTATAGGAGAAGAATCTGAGCTGCTATATTGGCAAATGCATTTAGCACAAAGCATTGACTAAAACTGTGCCAGTAATTGTGACACACACACATATATATATATATGCGTGTGCAGTGGCGGATCTACCGGGGTCGCAGGGGTCGCGACTGCTGAAGTCTGTGAGCAGCATCGAAGGGAGATGCAGTGCAGGTAAGGGGGTGGGGAGGGTGTTTGAATGAGTGTGTGTGATTGAGGGAATGAATCTGTGAATTCATGATTATATGAATAAATGAGTGTGTGTGTGTGTGTGTGTGTGTGATAGCATGGATGTGTAAGTGCTGGAACCTAGGCATGATGGGACTGTGATTGCTGTTAGCAATCACACTCCTATCATGCCAAGTCAGCCAGTACATGCTGAAACCTGGCCAGCTGCCCCCCTTGTGTAGTGATGCTGCCAGCAGTATGGGGTCTGCACTTACAGCCACCCTGTACCAGCATGTACTGGCTGACTTGGCATGATAGGAGTGTGATTGCTAACAGCAATCACAGTCCCATAATGCCTAGGTTCCAGCATTTACTGGATGGATGTGTAAGTGCTGGAACCTAGGCATGATGGGACTGTGATTGCTGTTAGCAATCACACTCCTATCATGCCAAGTCAGCCAGTACATGCTGAAACCTGGCTAGCTGCCCCCCCTTGTGTATTGATGCTGCCAGCAGTATGGGGTCTGCACATCACTTACAGCCATCCTGTACCAGCGTGTATTGGCTGACTTGGCATGATAGGAGTGTGATTGCTAATAGCAATCAGAGTCCCATCATGCCTAGGTTCCAGCATTTACTGGATGGATGTGTAAGTGCTGGAACCTAGGCATGATGGGACTGTGACTACTGTTAGCAATCACACTCCTATCATGCCAAGTCAGCCAGTACATGCTGAAACCTAGCTAGCTGCCCCCCTTGTGTAGTGATACTGCCAGCAGTATGGGGTCTGCACATCACTTACAGCCACCCTGTACCAGCATGTACTGGCTGACTTGGCATGATAGGAGTGTGATTGCTAACAGCAATCACAGCGAGCACAGTCCCATCATGCCTAGGTACCAGCATTTACTGGTTGCCTGGGTATGATAGGAGTGTGATTGCTGTTAGCAATCACACTCCTATCATGCCAAGTCATATTGCTAATTTTGTCCAATTGTGGGGGTGGGGGTCATTTTCGGTTTTGGCTAAGTGAACCCTGAATGTTTTGGTCCAGAATTTTCATTTTAGTTCATCCCTAGAATAAATCTAGGGAATCCTGAATTTGTAGTCGCAAAACTTTCAAGGCCCAGAAATCAGTGAGAGGAAGAGTAAAGGTTTTGTGTCATTTTACTTTATTTT
The DNA here is from genome assembly GCA_023333645.1 of Sceloporus occidentalis. Classification (NCBI taxonomy): domain Eukaryota; kingdom Metazoa; phylum Chordata; class Lepidosauria; order Squamata; family Phrynosomatidae; genus Sceloporus; species Sceloporus occidentalis. Next base: position 13,229,571 of record JALMGF010000022.1, on the reverse strand, counting down.
AATCTGCATATTTTATTAAAGGCCATATTTTTTGTCACAGTGAAAAATGAGTGCGGCCCGCGCACGGATACAATTCTGATGAAGTGGCCCACTGCAGAAAAAACTTGGACACCCCTGGATTATGCCCTTTGTACATGCGCCCCTTTTTCTTTGATTTTTTTACAGATATGATTCAATATGTAAATTGAATTTGTTGAATTAGTTGAAAAAAAATTGTTGGGTAAAAATCATGTTTTTTGGGGGGGGGTGAGGGGGTGGGGGGGCCCTTAACAGATTCTCGCACCCGGGCCCTGAGGCGTCTAGTTACGCCCCTGTGTGTGTGTATATATATACCGGTGTTGTGTTTACAATTGTTTGGTATCCATGAAAGCAGAATATTCTGTGTATATAAGAAAAGATCAAAAGGTTAAACAATAAAGACAATTTTTCTTTGCTCATATCTTCCATGGGTGCCAAGGGTATTAGTGGAGGGCACTGTGTTTGTTTATTTCAAACATTTTAACCACTAATTCACCACCAGACAGTATGATTAACTTACTATTCAAATAACCTACATTGTCGTGGTTGTAAAATCATTAGTTAACGAATACCTTTCTATACTCCTAGGGGGTACATCGCACAAGACCTGGAGGTATGTGTTATGGTATAAGTGCAGCACGGTATCTGGATCGTGTCACCTTATATTCCTGAATGTATATTTTATAAGAGATATGTCTGCACCCAAGTAGCAGATTTTGTATTGTTGTCTGACATCTTATTACCCTTTCCTTGGTATCAAAAACAGTGCCTAGTGACATAAACTATCAGAGATAATGATCTATGACCGGTGTAAAAATACAGTTGTGAGCTAGCCTGCAGGCAGCAAATAACGTTGTTGGCTAACGGAGAAAACTCGCTTTACATTGAGATATAGATCACAATGTGCCACCTTCCAGACACCAACAAATAAGATGTTCAAACTCCCAGAGAGTATTTGTTAAAAAAAAATAAGGACAGGGAAGAAAATAAAACTCTAATGTAGCAGCTCTAGGTGGAATCAAAATGGGCAAATAATTCACTGATGTGGTAAAGGGTGATAGAGAAAATGACACAGAAAGAAACAGATTTGTTCTACAAAGACCAATCATGCTGGTGAATACATTAAGTAGAATAATGATTATCAAATTGGCAAACATACCTGTGTTGGTTGTGTTTCCATCATTTGGTAAAGTGGGACATCTGCTTCCTGTCAATCAAATTTAAATTATGAGTGAAAATGGTTATCTACAGTTAAAACACTAAACTTATGGAACTCACTGCCTACAGAGGTTGTGCTATCAAAATCAACTGATGCCTTTAAATATGAGCTATATGATTTTTGTTAGCAAAGAAAAATATACAGAGGTATAAATGTTTATAATCATATGATTAGTTATAGCTTGTTGAACCTGTAAGAAATCAAATTGCCAGTGTGGAGTCAAGAAGGATTTCCCCCCATTCTGAGACACAATAGGAAATCACTTCAATTTACCTTTTTCTGCCTCATGTCTTATTTTACTATACTAAAGTGCTCAGGGCTAGCGAAAGACAGTATTAATCAATAATCAATCAAGCTAGGAACACTAAAGATTTGCCGCTGTGTGTGCTTTTTCTACTGGTACACTTTATCATCACAAACTATGTAGACACCCCTCCTAATTATTGCATTTAGGTGTTTTGGCCACACTTATTGCTAACAGGGGTATAAAATCAAGCACATAGACATGTCCTCTGCATAGACAAATATTGACACTGCTAGATCTGCCTGTGTCCACTGTAAGTGCCATTACTGTGAAGGAGAAGTGTCTAGGAGTTTCAATAGCTTAGGCACAAAGCAGTAGATCAAGCACACCTACAGAGCAGGGCCACCAAGTTCTGAGGCACTAGTGAGTAAAAATCGTCTGCCCTCTGTAGCATCACTCACTACAGAGGTCCAAACTGCCTCTGGAGGCAACACAAGCACTGTGCATTGGAGCTTCATTATATGGGCTTCCATGGCTAAGCAGCTGCACACAAGCTGAAGATCATTATGCACAATGCCAGGCATCAGCTGGAGTGGTGTAATGCACACTGCCACTGGACTCCGGAGCAGTGGAGGCACGTTGTCTAGAGTAATAAATTACGCTTCATTACCTGACGGATGAATCTGGGTTTAGATGATGCCAAGAGAAAGCTACCACAGTGCTTACTGTAAAATTTGGTGGAGGAGGGATAATGGTCTGGGGCTGTTTTTCAGAGTTTGAGCTAGACCCCTTAGTTTCAGTGAAGGGTAATGTTAAAAATACAGCATACAAAGACATTTTAGACAATTTGGAATGTGATGTCCATTTGGTTATATAGTGCATATCTCAGCTGAAAACTATGCTTGAATGCAGGTGGTTGAATCTACTTCTTGACCAGTTATTGAAACCAATAGGTTGTGTCCATTAGCAAATCATTGCAATAGACACTAAAGCAAGCACTTTGGAAATAAATATATTTACTAACAAAATATTGTCATGTTTTTTTCTTTGTATACTTGACCATGGGTGTAGGAACAGGGGGGAAGGATACCCCCCCAGGAAATCATGAGGGGTACCGATAATGAAGAAATCCCCTCCCAGGGGATCAGCAGCTGCAGCCTGCTCCACCACCAATCTAAAGGCTGTACGGCACCCAAGCGGATGAGAGAGAGGGTCAGCTAGCAGTCGCTCATGGAAGAGTTTTTAGCAGGACAATGGGGGTGGGAGCATGAAGCGTCTGTCTTGGTGCCTGCGCTTCATGCTGAGCGTCGGAATATCACATCATATTCCCGCGCTCAGCAGTGAAGCCACGCGCACCGCGGCAGAGCAGTGAGACGGAGGCCTCGCGCTCCCACCACAGGACTTCAGCAAGGTAAATGAACTAAAAAGGGGGTAAGGGAGTATATAGTGAGATGGGGTAGATAGTGAGAAAGGGGGGTAGTAAGAATATTGAAATAAAGAGTGAGAGTGACAGAGAATTCATTGGTTGATGAATTGTCTGAATGAATAAGATAATTAATTAATGTGTGGATGAATTGCTTGAATGATTTGTGAGAATGCATTAATAGATGTGTATAAAGGCAAAGATGGCAGTGTGTTTGAGCCTTGGGGACCAAGATGGCACAGACAGGGTCTTTAGGGGACAAGGATGTCACAGAGTGGGCTGTTTGGGGACAAAGATGGCTCACGCTGGGCTGTTTGGGGACAAAGTTGGCTCATGCTGGGCTGTTTGGGGGCAAAGTTGGCTCACTCTGGACTGTAATCAGTTTGTGTAATCTGGGTGCTGGTCATGGGGACGCCAGGGCTGGCCTGAACTACAGGTATAGGAGAGGAAGGAAAAGAGAGGTGTGGCTTAGTGAATGAGGCACAAATGATTATGGGTAGAGGATCTCTCAAAGTCACGGTAGCGTCAGAAGGAGGGAACACTGCACTGACTCTCACAGTCTTCCCCTAATCTGCAGTCAGTGTGGCACATATATTTTTGGTGTGGTAGCGGAGGGAGTGATTGGATGCTAGGGAGCGTGGAACGGGGCCCAAGGAAATGCTTTCCTGGGGTCCAATTTTTCAATATTAACATTTTTTTTTTTTACAAAGTTTAGCTGTTTTTTCCCCCTATATTTAATGCATTAAACGTACATTAGTATTACCAGTGTTTCAAGTTATATATTATTGTACTTGTTTGCAAAAAAAAGATGAGGAGATGGGTAGTGGATAGTGAGGGAAGAAGTATCTGATGGGGAGAAAGAAGGGGGTATCTGATGGGGAATGCTATCTCCCCAGATTTTTAGGGGTTCCTACGCCCATGTACTTGACATGGTTCTTGCATACAACTCTATAGAAAGTCATACATTTCATTTTAAAATTCAAAAAGCCAATGTTTTTAATTGATACAGAGCAATTCTGATTACAAGATTTCCATTGGTTGCTATAGTGATTGCTACACATACAGCACTTTGCCCCTGAATTGTTCTTCACAGATACAAGCATAGGGGATTATATATAATAAAAGCAATTTTGGTGCAAAGAGATAAAAGTGAAGAAATCACCATAGCAACCAATGGAATGTTCCTGCTGATCGGGTTATTTTTACTGTTTTACAGTAAACCCAGCATTTCATACAAAACCCAGCTTACTTTAAGTAATTCCAATAATTAAATTAAAATGAGTTATGTGTACACTGTGCAGTACCGGAGTGTTGTACATGTTAATAAAAGTGTTTTGTGCACTTTTCTACAAATAATTCATAAAGATATTATATGAACATGTAAAATTAAAAATACAGTTTTATTTTTACCTCCGGATACATTAACCAGGTTTTATTAGGCGGTAAAGATTGTAAAGTTATTTATCTAAAAATAAATGTCCTTTTAACATTAACACAGCTTATCTTCAAATAATTGATGGCATTGGGACCCACTGACGCTACTCTGATATCTGTGAAACTATTCTTACAAATAAGTTAATTATGTGAGAAAGTGGGATAGAAATTGCTAACCTTACAGTTTGTTCCCAGTTATGTTGGAATTAATCCCAATAATGATACAGTATATTCTATATTTAATTACAGTGTTGCATCATATAATATAGTTAGTGAACAAATTATTACATTTGATGGCACCATTTGAGTGACGTATTAAAAAAAATATTCTGGTGCAACGTTTGAAAAGTGGTCTTCTTACCATTGCAACCAATGGAACAGTCATGCAGATTGGGGTACTCCATTGGAGGGTCCGTTGGCAGGACAGCTGTTCAAACTTTGCACCAGAATGACGTTTATATACTTAGTACTCTGTGCTTTCAAGCAATTCTCACTCAAGTGCCAGCGTAACCAGTTCTGGGCCTGTGTGAGGCTTTACGGAGACGGCAATCCACCATATGCAAGGGGTCTATTTTCTAACAACACATTTCAGCTGACCCTAGGCTTGGCTTTTGCTCAGTACATTTTCTTCTTGACTAATTGCACAAAAAGTTCTACTAAAACCATATGAATTCACTTTTAACTGAACTCAGAGTTAACCCCTTGAGAACCAGGGCTTTTCTTATGCTTTATTTTCTTGTTTTTGCTGTTCTTCAACAGTTATTTCCCTCTTTCTCATTCAGCACACCCACACAAATTATATACTTTTTTTGTGCCATGTAAAACCATCCTGTAAAAACCATTATGTACATTTTTCTTTTGAAAAAAAAATGAATTTAAAAAAGCACATTTATTCCTAGTTCTACAGCTAAATCCACAGTTGACATAAATGTGAAAAAATATCAAACACGTATTCATTAACTTGTCCTAACAGTCCTTAAAATGAAAGCCACCCTAGATTCCTACATAATTTTTATTTATTTTAGGTTCTCTTATTTTGTTTTGTTTGTTGTTTATTTTTTATTTTTTAACCACCTACCTAACTCTAAACCTAACAATAACACTATCTAACTAAGACCCCACTAACAAACTGAAACACTTACATATAAAAACTTAACCTTTTAAAAACAAATATGTTTTTTAAACAAACAAAAAAATCCCTGGGTCTTTGGATCTATGAAATACCGGTTTCTTACTGTTTTTTTGTCTCTAGCTCATGATCACAGTGAAAATGAAAGACAGAGATAAAGGCCACTTACAATCATTCTCAAGGGAACAATATATTTTATTATTAATTTATTATTAGTTTTATTATTATTATTAATTGTACTTGATTTTTAGTTTATGGAGCAAAATATGTGAAAAAGGGACACGTATGACATGAACAGTGGCGTCGCTACAGGGGGGCAAGGCCCCCTAGGTTAATCCTTGCCCCCCCTGTTGCGACTTTAAATCCCGTCTTTTTTATTTATTTATTATTTTATTTTTAATGCAGAGGAGAGAGAGGGGCGCCTAGCAACAAGGCAGCCAGGGCAACCGATCTTACGCGGGCCGCACCTCGAGCACTGCTACTTACCTGTGGGAGGGTCTTCTGTACTGCATAGAGCAGGGGTTCTCAAACTGCGGCCATCCAGCTGCTGCAGGACTACATCTCCCATACTCCTCAGCCAGCCCCTTAGCTGAAGGAGCATTATGGGAGATGTAGTCCTGCAGCAGCTGGAGGGCCGCAGTTTGAGAACCCCTGGCATAGAGGAAGCTGAACCTAGCAGAGTTCACATGACATCACATGACTCTGCTCCAGTCCTGCTTCCTCTGTGCAGTACCAGAGAACGCAGAGGGAGGCCGCGCCCTCTGCTGAAGTCTGTGAGCGGCATCGAGGAGCTGCAGTGCAGGTAAGGGGGTGGGGAGGGTGTTTTAATGAGTATGCGTGATTGAGGGAATTAATCTGTGAATGAATGAGTATATGAATGAATGAGTGTGTGTGTGATAGCATGGATGTGTAAGTGCTGGAACCTAGGCATGATGGGACTTTGATTGCTGTTAGCAATCACACTCCTATCATGCCAAGTCAGCCGGTACATGCTGAAACCTAGTTAGCTGCCCCCCTTGTGTATTGATGCTGCCAGCAGTATGGGGTCTACACATCACTTACAGCCACCATGTACCAGCATGTACTGGCTGACTTGGCATGATGGGAGTGTGATTGCTAACAGCAATCACAGCAAGCACAGTCCCATCATGCCTAGGTACCAGCATTTACTGGTTGCCTGGGTATGATAGGAGTGTGATTGCTGTGTGGGCAGTGTGGACGCCAGGGCTGGCTTTGGGGTGTGCAACCTATGATCTATGCCTTAGTTAGGGGGTTTTAAATATACCTTTTAATGACGTGTTTTTATGTGAATTCCAATTGATCTATACCTGCAAAGCTGGGTTTTTGCGTTATTCTGTAGATCCATATCTATATATTTCCATACATTATTTATGTATACCTGCAAATACAGTGTTTGTATGTCTTATTCAGTTGATTAATACCTGCAATGCTGTTTCCATGTATTTATTTGATCTATACCTGCAATGTTACGTTTCATATATTATTATTGTATACCTGCAAATACAGGATTTGTATGTCTGATTCTGTTTATTTGATATATACCTTCAGTGCTGAGATCACAAGTGAATTTCAATTGATCTATACATGCAAAGCTTGGTTTGTGTGTTAATGTGTTGATCTATACCTGCTATCGGCAACTGGGGCTAATATTAATATATATGGGCAGCAGGGGCATCAATACACAAGGGGCAAAAACACTAAGGGTGGTATAAACGCCAATGCAGTGTGGAAAATCCATCCTGATGTAGACATCTGTGACGTAGATTGTGTCCTGCTGTTTGTGTGTTTTTGGTTATCAGTGTAGCAGAGCCTGTCCTCTGGTGTGTGTGTATAGGTGTTGGTGTGGCAGAGCCTGTCCTGGTGTGTGTTTGGGTGTTGGTGTGGAAGAGCCTGTCCTGGTGTGTGTGTTCAGTTGTCAGTGTGGCAGAGCCTGTCCTAGGGTGTGTGTTTGGGTGTCAGTGTGTCAGAGCCTGTCCTGGTGTGTGTGTGTGTTTGGATGTGGGTGTGGCAGAGCCTGTCCTGATGTGTATGGGTGTCTGTGTGGCAGAGCCTGTCATGGTGTGTGTGTTTGGTTGTCGGTGTGGCAGAGCCTGTCCTGGTGTGTGTGTCTGGCTGTCGGTGTGACAGAGCCTGTGTTGGTGTGTGTGTTTGGTCATCTGTTTCCTGGCACTTAACTTACAGTAGGAATTATTTAATTTATATTTATCCAGAGATAAAATGCCCTCCTGAAGTTGTAGTGACTTCAGGGGACAAAACGTTCAAGGCCTTGAAATCATTTAGTGGAAAAGTTATTTATTGTGTTATAATATTTATTTCGAGGATTAGTCGCACTCAATTGTGGCTTCAGGCTTCCCATGTTGAATGATCAAGTATTATTTTAGCCCAATAACAAAAGTATAATTCCATAGCACATTACTTTTGGAAATTATGAATGCCCCCCCAGTTTGACTGTGGTATCTTGTGTGCCCCCCCTATATATTGTTTCTAGAGTCGCCACTGGACATGAACATCTTAATAATATAACCTATAAATGGAAGTCAATGAAAATGCTTTTCTTCAAAGCTTACTAACATTATTCTGGGCAAAACAAATATTTAGGGCTTTAAAATGTTAAACTGGATAATATTTAATAGTTGACAGAGGGATAAACTTCAATCATCTGTAATTTTAGTTCCGCACAAAATGTAATACTTCTTAATTTTAATAATCCTCGTCTTCACTTTGTGTATTAGGCTTGAAGATGGAATGTGCTTGGATGCGTGGAAACACAAATACATTTCACTTCAATGATAAATATTATACTTTGAGCCAAACTTCAAATAACTTTAAACACTGGCATCTGTTCAAAATTGTATAAAGTTCTCTTGCTTAGGGAGATTAACAACGTTAACATTACCATACACGTGTACACTTGATTTTGCTCCAGAAAGCTTGGAACATCCGTGTGGATAATACTATTATGGTTAATTTATTTTCTGTGGCTTGATGGAATGGGGACAGGAGAGCTGCTGTTTTTAAAGAGTACAAAACTTTTTTTTACTTCAGCGGTATTTACTGAAAATATCCCTTCCGTTGTGCATTAGCTGCTATGTTTCTGTAATACTGGGTAAATGAAAGCCACCGCAGGTTCTAGCCTAAGTGCTCTTGGTGCATCTAATTCGAATTGACCCACCGGCCTTAAAATGTGCTAAATCCGGCTGTCCGGTTTAGCCCATGGAGAGAGATATTAAGAGTTAGTCCTGAAATTAACTACATTTATGTCTGTATGTGATGAGTTCAAAGTTGAAGCAATGACACTGCTTGGTGATTTGAGGAATCTCAAACTAGTGTAATCGCAACAATCTGACTGTATTATTCAGCTATCAATACCACACATATGGGAAGTGATGAGCTGTGAGTGTGAGATACCTTGGTTATTTATGGAAAGCCAAGAGGATCATCCAGGGAGATAAGTAATGACGTTTACTAAACAGTGAATTATAGGCGAGCTTTGGTAGGAGTAAACTGGACTGGTTAATTAAAATTGGGGCAGTTTATGAAACTGAACTTTGTTGCTAAAATACAGCATGGAACATACAGAATGGCTATACTCTACAGTAAATGAACGGATAAACTATTGTGAATGATGATAGTGTTATAGTCCAAAAGCTGTCAAAGAACCATCGTTACTTTAAAAACACATGTCGGAATTAGATTTTTAACCTTTGACGCTTTTGGTCAAGCAGATTTAAAAACTATGATATCCAGAAAAATAAGAAGCCTCAAATAAAATGAACTGGATTGCAAGTTTTGGGTTTCATAATGCATGACAGCTGCAGGCAGATTTACAGAATATTTCTTGAAGTGTGTCCAAAGTTACTGTGTTAACCCTACATCAAGAAAAGATGGTGCATTAAGGTAAAAAGAAAAACAAGACCTGTTGTTTCAGGTAGAATTCTTCCATTGCTGAATGCAAAGGCGGTGAACAAGCAGATCACGGATGTCCAGAGATGCCACATGTTGAAGATGGCTGGTGACCTTTTGTGACCCTACGTGTTCTGCAGAGGTGAGACAAAATGCAGTTGGATTAACTGGGTCTTTCTAAAAAGGTTTTTCATCTGATAATCAATAACAAATCCCACCGGTAATGAGATTTTCCAGCCAAGCATTACTTTCAAAAAGCACATTAAAAATCAACTGCCTCCTAGAAAATACAATAATTCTACAAAAAAACATTTCATTTGCCTGTATGGTATAAATGTACCACATACTAGACTGCCCAACATTTCTTAAGTCCAAAGAGACACTGTTATTTTAAAGGGTGTCCTTAGCAGTATCGCTAGAGTGCAGTGCTTTACAATGTGAGACATACAATAGATAGATCTTTTTGGACCTCTGCCCTGTGTCCTTCACTATCAAGTACACAGGATTTAAATTACTTGGGTAGGTGAGGGTAGTTGTCCCTAAGAGTACAAGATCTTGTTTATTAAGATGATTAAAAAATATTAAAATACAACTACAGATACTTTCAAGTGATATATTCTAAAATATTGTTGTTTTATGATACATTTTGCACATATAACTGGGGTGGCCAGATTGAATGACACCATTCATCTTGCACTCTGTTTAGCAAACCAACCATTTTTCTACCCAGCTAAGTAAATTGTATCAAAAACAGCCTACCTGTGCTGCAATCTCTCGAGGGTTTTAGGATTCCTCTGCGACATAATAAACATTAAGAATGTATATCATTGAACAATGTGGATAGTTATATTTCGAAAAGCTGGTTTTCCCAGCAGTTATTAAAGCAAATAAACAAGGCAGCTAATCACAATGAGGTGGTTATTATGGGGGACTTTAACTATCCCGACATAAACTGGGAAAGCGAGACCTGTGAATCTCATAAAGGAAACCGGTTTCTGACTATAAGTAAGGATAATTATCTGTCCCAAATGGTGCAGGACCCGACCAGAGGGGGCGCCCTACTGGACTTAATATTAACCAACAGACCTGACAGAGTAACTAATGTGCAGGTCAGGGGGCATCTAGGAAATAGTGATCACAATATGATACATTATAACTTGTCCTTCAATAAGGGAACTCTTAGAGGAGCCACAAGAACTATGAACTTTAGGAGGGCAAAGTTTGATCAACTAAGAGAAGCCCTTAACACTGTAAATTGGGAAAATGTCCTCAAAAACAAGAGTACAGACACTCAATGGGAGATTTTTAAGAATATCTTAAATTCTCACTGTGAAAGGTACATACCGTATGGGAATAAAAGAGTCAGGAACAAGAGAAAACCAATGTGGATAAATAAAAATGTAAAGGGGGCAATAAATGGCAAAAAAAAGGCATTTAAGCTACTAAAACAGGAAGGCAGTGAGGAAGCACTAAAAAGCTATCGGGAAAAAAATAAAATATGTAAAAATCAGATAAAAGCAGCAAAATTGGAGACAGAAAGACTCATTGCCAAAGAGAGTAAAACAAACCCCAAAATGTTCTTTAACTATATAAATAGTAAAAAGGTTAAAAATGAAAGCGTTGGCCCCTTAAAAAGTAATGAGGGAGAAGTTATAGATGGGGATCAGGAAAAAGCTAATCTATTAAATATATTCTTCTCTGCTGTATTCACAGAGGAAAATGAAATGCCAGGTAATATACAGCAGGATGAGATAAATGCCTCAGTACATGTCGCCTGTCTAACGCAGGAAGAAGTGCAGTGCCGCCTAAAAAAAATCAAAATAGACAAATCACCAGGTCCAGATGGCATTCACCCCCGTGTTCTAAGGGAGTTAAGTAATGTAATAGACAGACCCCTATTTCTAATATTCAAGGACTCTATAGTGACAGGGTCTGTTCCCCAGGACTGGCGCATAGCAAATGTTGTGCCAATATTCAAAAAGGGGACAAAAAGTGACCCGGGGAATTATAGGCCTGTTAGTTTAACTTCTGTTGTGTGTAAACTGTTTGAGGGTTTCCTAAGAGATGCTATTTTGGAGTATCTCAATGAAAATAAATGTATGACTCCATATCAGCATGGGTTTACAAGGGATCGGTCCTGTCAAACTAACCTGATCAGCTTTTATGAGGAGGTGAGCTCAAGACTGGATCGGGGTGAATCGCTGGATGTCGTATATCTTGATTTTTCCAAAGCATTTGATACGGTGCCACATAAAAGGCTCGTACATAAAATGAGAATGCTTGGGCTGGGGGAGAATGTGTGTATGTGGGTAAGTAACTGGCTCAGTGATAGGAAACAGAGGGTGGTTATTAATGGTACATACTCTGAGTGGGTGACTGTTGCTAGTGGGGTACCACAGGGGTCAGTTTTGGGTCCTATTCTTTTTAATATATTTATTAATGACCTTGTAGAGGGATTGCATAGTAAAGTATCAATCTTTGCAGACGATACTAAGCTCTGTAACGTGGTTAACACAATAGAGGACAGCGCACGATTACAAATGGATCTGCATAGGTTGGAGGCTTGGGCTGGGATGTGGCAGATGAGGTTCAACACAGATAAATGTAAGGTTATGCACATGGGGAAGAAAAATCCAGGCTGGGAATATGTATTAAACGGGAAAACACTGGGGACGACTGACATGGAAAAGGACTTAGGAGTTTTAGTTAACAGTAAATTTACCTGTAGCGACCAGTGTCAGGCAGCTGCTGCTAAGGCAAATAAAATCATGGGGTGCATCAAAAGGGGCATAGATGCCCACGACAAGGAAATAATTCTACCACTGTACAAGTCACTAGTCAGACCACACATGGAATACTGTGTACAGTACTGGGCACCAGTGTACAAGAAAGATATAGTGGAGCTGGAGAGGGTTCAAAGACGGGCAACCAGAGTAATAAGGGGAATGGGAGGATTACAGTACCCAGAAAGATTATCAGAATTGGGGTTATTTAGTTTGGAAAAAAGACGGCTTAGGGGGGACTTAATAACTATGTATAAATATATAAGGGGGCAGTACAGAGATCACTCCCAGGACCTATTTATACCCAGGACTGTATCTATAACAAGGGGACATCCTCTACGGCTGGAGGAAAGAAGGTTTCTACACCAGCACAGACGGGGGTTCTTTACAGTAAGAGCGGTGAGATTATGGAACTCTCTGCCAGAGGAAGTGGTGATGGTAAACTCAATAAAAGAGTTCAAAAGGAGCCTGGACGTGTTTCTTGAAAGCAATAATATTACAAGTTATGGATATTAGATTAATAGGGACAGAACGTTGATCCAGGGATTTATTCTGATTGCCATATTTGGAGTCGGGAAGGAATTTTCCCCCTGGTATGGGGCAATTGGCATCTGCTTCATAAGGGTTTTTTGCCTTCCGCTGGATCAACACAGTAGGGACACAATATGTATATAGGTTGAACTTGATGGACTTTGGTCTTTTTTCAACCTTATGAACTATGTTACTATGTTACTATGTTATATCAGAGCTTACATTGAGTGTGACTCAATGAGGTAATAAGGATGTCATGCTCCATCAGCAATGTCAGTTATGATCTGAAACATCTGTCTGGCATCACAACTTTATATTACTATTTAGAAGGCCATGTGAAGTAACAGGGAAGGGGCTTATGTATAAAGCTTAAAGGACACTCCTATACATCTGTACCTTCTGCCTAGTTATGTTAATCAGAAAGGGAATGGCATGTGGGCAAACATTGTATACTGATGCAAACATTTTCCACCATTGCTAGAATAAAACCACAAGATGATGGTGGAAAATGTGAAAAAACAATGATGGCTAAACTAACAGTGCTACCCCAGTGTGCTCTATAATAATCACTATACAATATAATATTTAATAAAAGAATACAATCAATGTTAGCCAACTTAATGGTATAAGGCCACTCAGCATTGTCTAGGCTTAGGTTCCTCACCTTTCACACATGCGAGTTATAATGCATGCTGACAGACACGAGATTCTCTGATTGTATTCCAGGGAAAGGCACTGATTTCCCTTAAAGGAACCAGTGGTTAAGCTGTTGTGACCCTGCTGAAAGTAAGCACTGACTCTACAGTAGTACACGTTACAGACCCTGCTGCTAGAAGACACCAAAGCCATGCATTTCAGAACATTGCGTAATGACAATTAACGTCGTTATGGCCGCATTTTTCCATCCCTTTACTTACTTCCTTGCTTTACATGCTAGGTTTGGACAAAGGACCTGCTAGGTGTCAATTATCCCTTAGCAGCTATAGGTTGGCTTAGGTGACAAAATAAACAGCCTGCTTGATTGCTTTAAACCTTGGGTGTATAATGCTGGCAGGGGGCCTCCGTGGTGTTTTCCTAACTGCTTACTTCAGTCTTTTTTGGGCTTTTGAGTGGTGTACTGTTCTTCATCTCTTTCTCTCATGTTATTTTTTTTTGTTGCTGGGTGCTTTACAACTACATACAGCTTGCAGGCCCTTGACATGACACTTTGTTATACTGGGAAAACCTGGAAGTTCTAGCGGTCCACACAAATAACATCTTACTCCTTAACAGTATTCATCTGGGCCAAATGAGTCCCAGTTGTTTGTAATAGGACCCAGTATCCCATCCCTGGAAGTATGTAATGAATGAAACACATTAAAGAATAGAAAGAAACGTGGCAAAGTTACATTGTACAGCTCTATACAATGACACCATATACGAGTAGAGATAATAATAAAAATTATTATGATCAAACAATAACATGGTTCTCTTCTCTTTCTCTACTAGTATGTCCTATTGTTTGTTAATCTTAATCTTTTAAATTGTATAATATTGTCAATTTAATGTTATTCATTTTCACAACCTTTTGCATTAGTGCTATGTAATAATAATAATAATATAAAATGTTACTGTCAGTAAAGGTTTCTATTAACACATTATATACATTGTACAGCGCTACGGAATTTATATAAAACAAATAATAATAATAATAATAATGTGTGTTACTTTTGGAAGGTCATTCCTGAAACCTTTCACAGTGTAACAGATATTTTTCTAAATGGCTTATAGACACCAATGAGTTCCAGAAAACCTGTCATGGACATCAGTGTCTGCGATCAGCCAATTAAATTAGAGTAAATAAAACAAATTTAGCCTTAAGCCATCATGTTTAGAAAAGAAACCAGAGAAATAAGTAAGAAACTGCAGTTCTTCTCATTTTTTATAATCTGTACCATAGTGTATTTGAACTGTTTTGCTCATAGATTAATATTGCCTTTAATGTATACTGCTACGCAGCGACATACAGGGTTAATTTGTTATGGCTTGGCTGGTAAAAAAAAAAAAAAGAAGAGAACATGAAGAGGTTAACAGGGCCAGGTTTCTGTGTCATTAGAAGTTGAAGCTTGTCTTGACAGCCAAACCTATCCAGACAGGCAGGTATGTACATGTTAGGTTCCCCAGCCAGCTGCATACTGTTACCTGGGCCTGAGGCATATGACCCCACTATGCATCTCGCACACACTCACTCACTCAGAGGTACTATCCTGCAGGGTATCACACATCCACGCTAATATATTCTCAAGCAAGCCATAACAAATACATCCCTGCAAGGTCATTTTCCAGCCTGCACCAGTATAAATGTGATAACGGCTATAAGGTTATTCGGAAAACACCATTTTAATAAGCATGTTGGGGGCTGTGGAAGAAGTGAGTTTTTTTTCCCCCAGATGTAATCTATTTGCATAGTATATGTACGCACAAATGAAACTTCTGCCACGTAAAATATATCTGGGGAATTTAGTGCACATAAATCCAATTTATGTGCTGCATTTAGCATGCATTTATTTAATAGACCTTTAATGCTTAACTGTGTCCACAATGCAAATGATTTATCACTGCAAGTTTTAGTGGATATGATTCAGAAGCCTATGGCACATTAAATAACATAATGTGCTTCTTTTCTGGCCATAGAGCTCTAATGATATAGAACAACATTGTTGTTGTTTTTTTTTTTTTGTAGGCAAACCTGGCGCCTTGATATAATATAACAATTATTCTGTTCGGGCTTTATTTAAGATTTTGTTCATTTTTATGTTATCTTTCAAAGCTCCTTTGTTTGCGGCTGGAACAACTTCAATTCTTACTCAGCTTTTAAACTGAGAATCATGGGATTTGTAGTTTATTAACAGCTGGAAGTCTACACATTGACTTGCCTTGCCTTAAATTTATCCAGACAGTCCAAGAGAAACTAGCAGAATACATTGAGATTTAAGGTATCATGTGTCTCATATTTCCCCCTTTCCTCTCTATTGGCCAAAATGATCCAACAAACCGTAGGAGTCTTCAGGTTTCCTAACATTCATTGAGTTGGCAGATGTGAGCTAATTCTTTTAACATACATTGTTTCCATAGGATGATATCCAGAAAGACAGCCGAGACTGGGAGGGCTCTCCAGCAAAATGATTTCCTAATATATTTAACAGATTTATGGTGGTACATTGAAACATCTTAATGCATCGTATATGGTATATTGCAATATCCGAAGCTTTGTTAGAACTGCAGAAGCTTTAACCCGGTTTTGGTAAAACAAAGTAGGTTTCTCATATGCGTAGCATTATATGTGACTATACAGTTAACATGCATTACTCAAGCAGTATGTAGACACACAGACTTACTGAAAGAACGTACAGTCACGCTAATACAGCTGGACTCTTGAAAAGGAATTTCTACCAATATAGAGCTCACACCTGGACTCACCGTTCTGTAGGGCTGACCTTCCTTAGGCGCAGGAATTTGGATCCATGTTCTAAAAAGAATCTATGAAGCTCAGTGATATTCCCCCCTCTGTGTTGAAACCACACTCTCAGCTTCGGTCTTCCTTTCCCCTCCTGTCTCCTCCTCTTTTCACAAACTTATTTTTCCTCTCCTCTTTCCATACTCTCAGCCCCCCACCCCTCTTCTTACTATCTCCCAATCTGTCTTTTCTCCTAACTCTTCTACCTCCTCCTTATGCCTCTAATCTGCCATCATTTAATATCCTCTCCTGGCTTTTATTGCAGTATTTTATTTTTCTCATAAGATCATACAAATAAATCTGCCTCTGTCCGTAACACTTTATAAAATGTGCATCTTATTCATTAGTGCCTTGTACTTCCACCGGCAGCTTTTTTTGTGAGCTACTTTCAAGCTTCTTTGGTAACAGATTTATAATTTAGAAACTTTTAACTTTACCCTTTTAAGGCATAGTTTTGGTGGAAAGTTATTTAGATGAAAAAAGTGTAAGCAAGGAAAGAAGATTAGGTTAAGACAAATTGTGAATCACAACACGTTACATGAATTTTAAAATATATCCAATTCATTTTTTTCTTTCTTTGCATATGCCAAACCAAATAGTTGAAGGTAAGAAAACATATGTGGTTATAGATACTCAAACCCCCTTTCAGGTGTCCAAACTGGAATTGTTTGGAGGGTGGCTAGCGGCAAGAAGAGGAAGGGTCAGGGGCAGAATCACCTTACTAGAAGACCAACCTTGTGGTGTTTAGCTACAAAGCGTCACGAGGTGGCCCCGTTGGAGATGAAATGAAGATCTGTGCTGCAACACATTTCATTTTGTCATTGGGAGCTGAGCTATGTGGTGCTGGGCTAATGTTAATCCCTGGTCTGTCCCTCATTCATGTGTATGTTTTGCTAACATACATGTTTTCATGTTTTGCTAACATACATGTAAAAGGCTGCTGCTTTGATTACTTAAATGCTTGCCGGTTCCACTAGAGGTCAGCTAGATGCCCTAATGCTTGATGGCCCTAGTACCAGAAGTCTCATTTTCCAATAACGAAAAAATGCATGCTTCAATTCCCTTGCAGTGAATGCATCTGCGTCCATGTAAACTCATTGTGTAAAGATCTTGTGCACCTTATAACAAAAGGAGCAGTGAAAGAAGATTGCTTTGTTAGCACATGGCATCAACTGATCAGGAACACATCATCAAGATGCGTCTGCAGCTCCTATACGCCTCATTGTTATATTCTGTGAAAATTCTTCTACCAGAAAAAAAATATATATTGGCTGCATAAAGAGAAAACCAAGAACCAAGTTTTCAGACAGATGAATCACTGTATACGTACCCCTGCTCATGTCATAGTGATCTTAAAAGGAGAGGTCAGTCAAAGTGTGAATCATCCACATAATCTACAGAGGCAAACTAGACGGAAAAGTCTCCAATACATCACATTTTGGTGCATTTTATTGCATCTCTGTTTTGTACTAATGGATATGAACACGTGTTCACACGTGACATTTGAAAATAAAAGTTTTCTTATGTGAGCTTGTGTTCCCTGTTTATGTTAGATGTTTTCTGCTGATAAAAAGAGATAAAGACACAACAAGCTATCACAAGCCTGTCCACTAGAGAAAGAAAGCTGCTTTCCTTCTCAAGCAACACTTCAGATAGTTCAGGGAGAAAAACTCATAAGACTGCAGGGCAACGAGCTACGGGTTAGGAGTAAAAGTCCACCCACAACAGTGCATGCAGAATTCATCTACCCGTCACACCAATACACAGTTATTGTATACAGATACAGCTGCCAATGGTAGGGTGGAGGGAATTGTTTTGGGATTTAGGGAGAATGAGGACATGCTGCATTTTAACAGGAAATTATTGCTCCCACAAATACTAAATTTTATTATATATCGTCAATGTTATTTATGCAGAAAGCGCATTTAAAGATTCCTGAATGAAATGTATGTATAACGGGCAAGAGCGGAAAATATGGACAATCCTAAATTAAGATCCTTTTATAGTTAGTTGTGTAGAATTCTAACTTTTAAAGGCTTGAAGTATAAGTATTACAGAAACGTGGAAGCTGTTATAGCTGCAAAGCAAGTACCATCTACATATTAATGTTTATGTATTTGCGTAAATTGATGGCGCTATATAAATAAAAGATAATAATAATAATGTGATGTCATCAAAGTCCCTGTTGGTATAACGGTCAGGTGTCCCAATACTTTTGTCCATATAGTGTATATGTGTGTCTAGACAAACAACCAGGAATTGATACAAAGAAAATTATACTGTATTATACAGTATTATATCAAACGTTATTGTTCTGTTAATGAATAACCAACGCTTACACATAGTCTCATAGAATGTAATATAAAGTTAGATGTTTTGTTAGAACTGAAGTCCTGCCTTCATCACTTCTTTTATGTGTATTATGTGATATAATAAAAGATCTTCCATTTGTGAATGTTGTCATCAATGTTATCCACTTAATAGGATGTCTATACAAGAGAAGAAAAGAAAATATATGGTGTAATAGGACCTTGACACCAACACTCATGCAATGCAGGTGATTCACACAAGTGATGAATTGGAAATGGCTCTTTAGTGAATACCAATATCCACACTGCTGAGTAAAGGGAGCAATGCCAATATTGCAGTACCAAATAACACTGCGGAGTAAATGTTGAAATATGCACCCACTGGAAGAAATAAAATATAGCCCCATACATGTCCTAAACAATGATACCCCAGGGGCTGTTAGCCTGCTTTGCAGTTTACGCAGTAGGAAGATGCAGAGGCCCCCTCTTAGAAGCATCATACATATTACTTATGAATGCACAGACATTGTGGATGCAAAATGCTTTAATGATAACAGTTCTTGCCCACATAGAATTCTTTAAATCATTGAAATGACCAGTCTTTAATGAATGCCACCTTGTTGCAATTGATGTGCTGGGAGTGAGAGGAATCAGGATTTGCTGCATAAAGAGAAACAAACGCTTTTGTTTGTGGAGCATGTTGCCTATTGTGTTAACCTCACCATATAACCTCTAGGTCCTATCTCTTATCAAAAAGAGATTTTTCAAAGCCAAAAAAATGGATTCCTTTCATCTGCTGCATTCCACAACATCCTGGGCAAATGCTCTTCATATCTTCATGATGGTTACGAAATCTACATGTGCATCCCCAGCATGCCAGAAGCCCAATTCAGAGTGCAACATCAGTGGCCAAATCAGCTCTCATCACCAGTGTGGCAACAAAATTGCTCTCTGATCTTCATGGTGGCATCCAAACTAGTCTGTCTTGTGGCACCCAAAAAATTCTACAAATCCCCCTGTAGCACCCAAAACTGCCCACAGTGATCCATGTTTTTTATCCTTACTTAAAAGTATCCCATACTTAACATTGAAGCAGGTTATTCAGTAAACAGAGAGTTGGATGGAAAGTTGGCTGTGGAGTTATGGTTTCAACTACATGTCGCCAGTCATCAGAAATCTTGGAACCCAGTACCGGCTGAATTCCTAGGCCCACAAGCCCCTCCCATCAGCTCGGCCCACATCCACGTCATTGTTCCACCCATTGTTCCACCCATCACTCCACCTTACAATCTTTCCATAAGCACACCTTATGAGAGCAGAGGTGAGCCTAGGGTTAGTGATACCTGGGTGCAGTACTTTTTCAGGGCCCTCTTTAACTAACACTTCCTCTCACTCAAACATCGTACAGTTACACACATACATCCATTCTCCTGCTCCGCTTCTCCCTCTTGCAGGCACCAAAAACCATGGTCTCACCCTTGACACTGCAATATGCTGACATACAAACTCAAGATAAAAATGTAAGCTGACACCCACACACACGCTAAGACCAAATGCTAATACACACACTCATGCTAACACTATACAGTAATAGGCTGTCAGAGTCCCAGAGGTAGGCATACACTCTAACCTTTAGGAGGTTTGCTGCTTGTGGGTGGAGCAGCCCTTCAATGTATGGCCACACTGCACTATATCTCCCAGCCCTCTTAGTGTTCAGGAGATTTTGATGTCATGATGTAGGTGGGATAGCCTCCATTTGACCTCTGCAGCTGTTTAAATAGCTCCGGAACAAACTAAACATTTCTCCAGTGGTTTCTTCTTTTTGCTTCATATGCTGGACACTCTAACATACACTTCTGCCCACAAGGAGCTAAACTGAAAACAGATCCAGGGGTAACAGTGTGGGCACGAGGGCCTGAAGTAGGACAATTGCAGTCTGAATGTCAGAAGCAAAGAGATATGCAGGACACAACAGCCACCAGCAGGGCCAGGTGTTCAGGCTCCCTGTGGCTCCCCTTCCACATAACCACCCCCAGAGTCCCTTTTTCCTCCTTAGTTCAGGTATAGATAACATAAACACCACATGGAAACACAGCATTGCAGGTATAGATCAACAAAATAAGACATACAAACCATGTACATGTTTATAGTAAATAAATAACAGATAGAAACATAGCACTGCAGGCATAGAGCAAATCAATAACTCACAAGCCTAGCCTTGCAGTTATAGATCAACTGGAAAATCAGCATTAAATGCATGGAAACCCTAAAATACAGGCATAGATTACAGGTCGTAATTTATTGGTGTGAGTGCTTCAGTGATAAAAAAAGAGAACAGAGTAATAAAAATATAAAAGATGTAATAATTAAATGCATACTTGATAAAAACATCATCAGAGAAATGTATTGGTAAAATAATAGATGATAATGCGAGTATAATTGTCCAGTGACGATAAAGGCTAATGTTGTACATCTGACGCGCTTTGGACGTCATTAACGAGTCACACTCATTTCACTTGTTGATTGCAATTGCGAAATACAAGTGGAGGTGAATACAAGGGATGGCGTTGTCAGATTCCCCAGCTCATTAATTGGAATAGCAACTTCTTGTAAATCAGGGTATAGGTTGTAAGGAATTGGTGATTTTGTCACATATTAGCAGAAGGTACTGCAGCCACTGGGGTGGTTAAACTATTTTGTAACAAGATACATATGGTGTCAGATGGTCAGAACTGGTAATGGGACAGCAGAACTAGTCTATGCCCACAACAATTGTGATCTGCCAAAGGAAATTTTTTTTTACAAGGGAAATACTGTTTTACCCCTTTTAATAGAATCAAGCGAGATACTACTATGAAATCTGCCATAAATAAAATGAAATGTAATCATCACTAAATTGAACCATACACTCAACATTTAGCATTCTTTATTTGAAGGTTTCAACATTTTGTTTTATTATTTTCCAGATATAAAAAGCACTTACAGAAAGAAGATCGGTCCAAGATACAAAAGCACAAGAAATAAAAGCAAAAACATATGCTCCTGGTTAAATGGTCATAAATCTTTAAGTGTTTAGAATGCATTTTTTTAGATTAAATGGTTATCCCATCCACAATGCCATATTTTAGTTTAAATTAAGGGGTAATGATATAAACAATGTACTATTTTTTTTACTTATGTATTATAAAGCAGTTTTATGAAAAGAAAAAAAAAGAAATGCATGCTTCACCAAAATCCTGAAAAACATGAACTAAAAAAATCTAGGATTTCATGATAAACACGAGTTGTATAATTTCACAATAACATCCAGAAATCAGACAGCAGACATTTGTCTTCTGTTCGCACCTCTCTTCTCTCTTTGTTTTTCCCCGTTTTCTAGCACTAAAAACGCAAATCTCTATCCTCAGTTCTGGGCTCCTGACTGTTTACATCCCAGTGCAAGATGTTGGCAGAAGTTGCAGGCTCTTTGGAAAGCGCAAATCCCCCCCCCCCTCCCTATGTCTGGTCCGGGCCCCCTCTTTGTCTGGATCCAGATGTGTTTGAAGCACTAGAGTATTTTCCATGCACATACAGATCTGACATCAGGGGTCTGTGTACTAAACAGCTTCTTTTAATGTTAGCATCTGTCCTTTAGACTCAACAATAAGCATTTGCATTTATGTCTTTTCACATGGATTTTGCATGTAGAGTGATTTTAATGTGTCGATTACGTCCTTCTACACCTACTTTAATTACAAAAATGTCACCTTTGGTGCACGTATACAGCATGTGGTCCATTCGCTACAGAAAACAGGATACTATTGTTGCGTTGTTTATAGACAATTATTTTCATGATTACCCCAACACTTTGCCGCAAAATTTAGATGAAAGAAAAATGAAACAACGATATTTTCTTCAGCATTTCATTGAAGATTAATAATACTGGAGGCTCATTGTAATTATATTATTTTTCATTTATAGTGTTAATTATACAAATGTTTTCCTCTCCTATTGTTTCACTTCCCCCTCTACCACAGACTAGAGTGTAAGATCACAAGTTTGTTTTTGTGTGTTATCCCACTGATTGTAACAGCGCCACAGAATCTGCTGGCGCTATATGAATAAATGTAATGTAATTTTCAGTAACTTTGCCGCAAAAATGGTTAATATCACACTAGGCCTATCACACTGTGTCTGCATTGGTAGTAAAAACTCATGTTATATGACCACAGACCATTCAGTACTTAGAAACATTCTATTTGTGGGAAAAAATGCATATTTGCTGAAAGACCAGGGAATATGAGAACACTGCGAAATTATTACTAAGTAAAAGTGTTACTTACAGGACTGTATATGTGGGAAGCCTATGGAAAATGTATACTATATACAAGTGCTTGGCCCTTGAGTTTCCACTACAAGGGCCATAGGCAGTAGCCTAAGTTGCTTTGTGGGTAATCAAGCAATGGGCCAGTCTGTGGCATTGGGGATTATCAATGACTTTTTAAAGTGGTATAATTTGGAGAAGACCAAAGGAAGAGAAATGAGGATAAAACAGATATTCAGATGAAATATGCAATATGCAATACAGCCCCTCCTTTCTCTCCACGTGGACTCCTTTCCATTTTCCTGACTCTGTTCCTGGAACCGTAGATAATTAGCACCAGATGCCCCCACTCCACATCTTTGCTACGCCTGCACTTTTCCCAGCTACCTTCACGGAGAATAGACGACACTCGCTGTAGAATTGGACAGCAGAAGCGGTGTAAAGGCCTCCGATTTATGAAACAATTGCTAAAACCAATTCTCCCGTTCCTATTCCAATTCAACACAGCTCAAAAAAGCACAGCTGTTTTCTCATCCAAGAAATGGCTGTTCAATGTTTTCATATTACAACATGCTTCAGTTTTAAAATAACTGGGTAAATATTATTACAGTTACTCCTGTAATTTACCTAACTTTATTGGCAGGCGTACAGTGCTATAATAGGTATAACGTCTGATATAGTTAACACATATTGAATATCAATTGGGAGAAAAATGTGAATCCATGAATGAGATATGTTGTAATTCATAACGTTTTCAGAGTGACAAAAATAGTAACAGACTGCAGGGTATCACCTTGGGATTTTTTTTGGCTTTGTGTGAACTAGAAATAAATCCTGACGTCCAGAAAGGAAGTCCCGTTTCTCTCTCACACAAGCAGATCTACAGATTGGCAGCGTGGACTGAGTATCCCAGAGGCTAACATCTGGAAGAACACACAATCTTCAAATACCATATGGCTGGGAGGGAGTGTGTGTGCACCCAATATCACACAGTTATCATTGAACTCGGTTTTCACTTGCACACCTACCACTCACAGTTGCTTGTGAGATATTTTGCAGAAAAGCAAGGGAATATTCTACTTCCTGGTCCTGAAAGTCTCACGTTTAAGTTTATCACAAAATATTCAACATGTTCAGGAGAGGAGCGAATTAATCAAGAGAAATGATTAAAAAAAAACCCTGACAATAGCTTGGTTAGTAACCAATATTCAGTTTTTATTTTTAATGCATATTGAAGTCAATTTTGAATGCACTCCAATGCATTTTACTGCATGTAAATTGGTGTATTCTTAACATAGTGACTTCATTGTTTTCCCTTTTAATGAAAGTGTGTGTCTGTCTTGGCATGTAAGTGTGTGAACATGTGTCATTGTCTGGGTATGCTAGTATAAGTGCCGGGGTATTTTATTGTGTGTATGGGGGGGGGGTATTTTAACATGTGAACATGTTTCAGTGTGTGTGTCTGGGTATGTTAGTGAAAGTGTGCGTCCTAGTATGTTAGTGTGTGTGAGTATGTTAGTGTGTGTCTGGTTGTGTTTGAGTGTGTGGGTATGTGTGTTAGTGTAGGTGTATGTGTGTTAGTATTGAATGTCTGTGTATGAGTGTGTCTGGTTGTCTTAGTGTGAGTGTCTAGTTATGCTAGTATGAGTGTCCAGGTGTGTGTTAGTGTGCGTGTATGTATGTGTGTTAGCGTGCGTGTCTGGATGTGTGTGTTAGTGCAATTGTCTGGATATGTGTGTCTGGGTGCTTGTTAGTGTGAGTGCCCCTCCAGAGGTCAGGCTCTTGGTTTGCTCTCATTGTAGAGGCAGCTGGGGGAGCAGAAATCTTATTTCCATCTCCATTAACTAAAGAATACATGCAACATTTTCCTGCTATAAAGACTCAAAATGTAATCAGTCGTTGGTCTTGTCTTAGATTCAGGATAGCCGTATGATTTACATGTACCTTCAAATTCACGTACTGTATGAACGTCTACCACCTATGCTAATTGGCTGTTCAACCCTCTCAGTAAAACTGAAAAGTCTTGTTCAGGTCTTTCTATCCTAAAGATTTCGAGCAAATATGTTAAAAATCCTCTTATGTATGCTTTATGGCCGCTAAAACCACAGCCTTACATTTTCCACTAAGCAATGCCTAGAATTCACCAAATGTAAACAAACATCAATAGGTATAATTTCCAGCTTCTAGTTAGCTTTGGTCTCTGGTTCCTCAATTACAGTAACAAGATAACAAGTCACATAAAAGTCACCAACCGCTCAATAATTTTGTAAGAATGTGACAGCCACAATTCCAAAGTTTGGAGACCATATTTCTGTGAATGCATCCCAGTTTTCCAGTGACATCAAATTTATATATCCAAAGAAAATAACCACGTATTTAAACTAAGAATATTTATTTCATATTATTTTTTAACTAAGTATTAAAACAAAGACTAGGTAATATTCTGTATAAACTATCTACAATGGCAGCTTTGTTTTTGTTGCATTTTATTTACAGAATACCAGTAAATGCTATACATATAGTACAATAAGGAAGGGTGCAACCTTAACAATTGATACAGGGATTAAGAAAAGAGTGGTGTGTGATGGTTATAATCATTCAACCACTGACACATTCTGTCACAGCTGCCTAGGGCTCAAACATCCTCAAGGGCCCATAACAGCTACCAATTTCCTTACAAATTGGCCTTTAACGACTTCACTGACCTCTGGGAGTGAGGGTGTGATTATAGGAAGAAAAGGGCAGGGAAGTTAAGTAACACAGAGGAGAATAGATCAAGCCCCCCCCCTTCCTAAGTGGTTTGTTCCATGTGCACTTCCTGTGTTAGACGTGTCAGTTGTACTTTGCTGAGTTTATTCAAGAACTGGGCATACATTACATACAAGACAAACTGTGATTAAGTGCAGAACACAAATATCACCAGGTTAACCAAGTACATACGGTTATATAGACTTGGGCAAAGTCTATAACAAACAGTACACTTGAAGCAGGCAGCCATGCAGAATACAAAGATAATACATAAATCACATCATATAGTAAAAAACAACAACATTTAATAGTACTAGGGACAGAGAAATAACGGCTTTATGGCAGAAATAACACCTAAAGAAAGGGAAGTGGTTGAGTGTGACACAAGTCCAGTTTAACTCCCTCCAGCTGGTGTTCCCTCAAAAACATGGAAACATTTAGGTAAAACAAGGGTGCGCTCCAGTTGTAAGGGATGGAACTTTCCCACTTGTCACACTTCATGCTCCTCCAGAGGGGGAGCAAGTAAAAGTGAGACATAGAGAGCAGTGTCTCTCAGGGTCACACGCTCACAATTTCAGCAAAGTTGGTATATCGGGCACCTATTTCCCAGGGTTCTTGTACATAACTGCGCTCTTTACTCTGTCTATTTTGGAGCCCCAGAAAACTGTCCTGTGATGGCTCGACTGAATGTAGCTGACGGGGACCATGCCTGAGCCACGTACTGCAGTACATAAAGCACGTTGTTGCACAGAACCAGAACAAGCCTCTCGATGGTAAGTTCAATTTTTAGTTTTACCTTGTTCATTCTGCCTTCCTAGCTTTTCAGAGCCATGTTGTCTCTAACCAACCAGATTCCTAGGATCTTGAAGTCTGTAGCGATGGTGAAAGGCAATG
Organism: Sceloporus occidentalis; assembly: GCA_023333645.1. Lineage (NCBI taxonomy): Eukaryota > Metazoa > Chordata > Lepidosauria > Squamata > Phrynosomatidae > Sceloporus > Sceloporus occidentalis. The sequence goes on along the minus strand of JALMGF010000022.1, from coordinate 13,203,116 downwards.
GGTTGGAAGACAGATGTCTGAAGAGTATAGTATCCCAAAATTAATATGTGCACCTGAAGCTTTACTGAAGTCTTTACACATATGGATGAGTGATCTCATCTCAGCTGCGATCTGCACAGAAGAGTGCCAGATTTGATGAAGTGAACATGTGCGAGGGCCGACCATTTTGCCTGACATTTTTTGAACCATTAAAATTAAATGCAAATTAACTATTTTATGCAAAGTTTATTGAAAACGGCATTGTAACGGGTTCACCAAGAGAGCTGTAGTAACTCCCAGAGATCACCCACATGTATCCTCCTGTAGTCCCGGGAATCACTTCCAGCACCAGCCAGCATGCGCACCTTGGAACCCTGCTATGTGTACCCAATAAGTAGACACAACTACCTTGAATTGAGTACAGCAGGAATGAACAGTTTATTGATGTAAAACATAGACTCATATAGCCACAGAACTTCATTAACATAAATTAACAAATACATGCATACAACCCAACCTTTAATCCCCAGGCAGCAATCCTATTGATGGGATTAATTAAACAATGGAGTTCCTGTCTGTGCTATCTTTGTTTGACAGCCAGGCTGGAGCCATCTCTGACTACCTTGGGGCCTTGTATGACAGGTCATTCTGTCACAGGCATTCTTTTCATTTTGTGACTTGGATGACAAATCAAAACAGGTGTTAAATCACTCTGCCTTTAATATCAAAAAACAGGAAGCTGAAATATGCCAGGAACATTGTAAAGTACATTACACAAAGTAATAAAGCTTGTCTGTCAACTTTTAAGTTAAAAAAATGTGAACAGGAACATAACACCAAGTATACAGGTTTATTAAGGGTGGAACTCCACCCCCTACCTGCTGCAATCAGTCTCTGCTGGTGTCCAGGGCTCAGTCTGGAAACCTGAACAACCGTGGAGACCAAGAACAACCATGTCCATCTCCCCGGCAACCACAGACGCCAGGGAGGCGGTCTGCTGAGTGTGGGGGCCGGTCTTCCTCCTGGTTCGTCTCCCCGGCGTCTGTGGCCGCCAGGGAGACGATCCGTGGGTTGCAGGGAACGGTCCCCTATTAGACACGTCTCCACAGCGTCTTCGATCGCCATGGAGACGTGATAACGAGTGCCGGGATCGCCCCCTCGCTTGAGCCGTCTCCCCGGTATCCTTGATTGCCGGGGAGACGGGACGCCGAGTGTGGGGGCCGGCTCTCCTGCTGACATATCTCCCCGGCTTCCTCGGGACAGGGCCGGGACCTCCACTGGCGGGCAGGCAGGCAGGCAGGCGGGCGGCCGGCCGGCCGGCCGCGCGATGCGTGACACCCTCCCCTACAATTTCTTCATCAGATGCCCTTGTGGCTGTGTGTGCCGGCGCAGGGAGAAGGAAAGCCCAAATCTAGCAACGTCCGAGATCGCAAGATTTGGGCTTTCTTTCTCCCTGCGCCTGCACACACAGCCACAAGGGCGACCATCTGATGAAGAAATTGTAGGGGAGGGTTAGATTTCAACCCTCGTCTACAGTAACTTTAAACAGGGTTTATGTTTGACTGTAGACGAGGGTTGAAATCTAACCCTCCCCTACACAATTTCTTCATCAGATGCCCTTGTGGCTGTGTGTGCCGGCGCAGGAAGAAGGAAAGCCCAAATCTCGCGATCTCGGACGTCGCAAGATTTGGGCTTTCCTTCTCCCTGCGCTGACTGATGATGCCAAGTCCCATGACGAGAGATCCCAGGAGTTCTGAGTAGAGCTCGGGGACTCACTGGGGGGCCGTATCAGTCCGGAACGCGGGCCGGACTTTGGACATGCCTGATCTAGAGTGAGGTCTTTATCTCTGTCTTGTTTCTTCTTCCTGATGCAATCTGCCAAGAACTCTATACAATGGATGAAAAGAAGAGGCGAAAGAGGGCAGCCTTGTCTTACCCCAGAACAAACTGGGAATGGGTCAGTTTTTTCCGCCATTAACAAACACCAGACTGTACAGTAAATGTATTGGTACAGTAGGTCAACTAAGAGCAGAATATCTCCACTAAGCCAAACCTTTGCAGGGCTCTACCCCAAAATGCATGGGGCAAATGATCCAAAGCTTTCTTTTGGTCAAGAATGACCAGAGAACCTTGGACCTTGCAACCCTCGGTGCAAAGGACCATGGACCTGAAAAAGGTTAGACTGTTTGCTATCCTGTGGTCAGTACTGCCATAGGTCTGGTCTTGGTGGACAATCTGTCATCTCTGTCTCTTCTTTCACTATTCTGTTTGTTTATGCCCTCTCTCAGCATAGGAGGCATCTTCACATACTGCTGAAGCAGGTCTCGACCAATGAGGTCCCACAGAGTAAAATATAGCCCAGGTCCTACCCTTCCTGAAGGATTCAGTAGCAGTCTGCACCTCCTCCAACGTAATGGGGCATTCAGGTTTGTTTAGTCTATGGGGTCAATGATGTTAGTGACCCCTGACAAAAATCTTTCTGTAGCTGATGGGTCTCTTACCTTAGGGGAGTAGAGGTACTTGTTGTAATCAAAGACTACCTTTTGGACATCTCCCTTCCCTGTTTTACTACATCCCAGCTATCTATCCCTTTTTTTAGTATTTGTGAAATTGATATAAAAAAAGGAAAACTTGGAGGCTGGAGACTTCCCATGAGTGCTGACTCTAATTTGTAGACTTAAATTCTCCTGGATGAAAATTTCGACTTTAAATGGTATTTGGACCATAACATCAATCTTCCTGACAAACTTTCCATAAAGGAAGACAATTTTTTCTGGGAACACTAGGAACATTTAATGTGATGTTTTGTTACATTGTGTGCCATATTTGTTTGTTTATACACTTTTTCAGTTTAGCATTATATAAACCAATAGTCCACAGCTCCAGTCCTTGATGCCTGCAAACAATCAATGCATTCTGGTTATCGTTGCCTGAGAACAAAACACTTGTTGGATCTTTCATTGAGATTTTTCTGTCTGCAGACCTCAAGGACAGGAGTTGTGCAACCCTGATTTAAAAAGCAATTATTTAAAAAATAAAGATTTCTTAAATATTCAATCTCCTCTCCAATGCTTGAGTACCTGTACTATGTAAATGAATTGGCCAGGGCTAATCCTAGAACAAAAGGCACCCCATTTGTTGTCCACCATTTTAGGTAGCATTATGTATATACTTATACATATTTTACCTTTACTGCTTTACCTTGCTGTTTTAGCTAACCATTATTGTGACATTTATGGCTGTTGGACACTATTAAACACTCTTACCTAGAACATTCTGAGTTCCTAGAAAAAGGGGCATAAGGGAGGAAATTATTACATTTTTTTACCTCTTAAGACCTGTCTTAGGAAGACTATGCCACTGCCTGGGATGCCTGGTACTAAGATTGGTCCTGGATGTGGCCCTGCAAAAGGTTCCTCATTGTTTCACCTTCTTAGAACTGTAAGCTATGATAGAAAATGTGTATTGGAACATTTTGATATTTTGTTATATAACCTGTTGGTTGGAGATAGCTGTACACAGTTAGTAGATTAAATGAACAGAATTTTTTCCCTAAGTCTGGAAATGCAATTTAGGCATTTGATATCTTTTTTGTTTCGCTCACCATGAAATATACTCTGAAAAAACGCTGCTTCATTGTGATAGCATCTAATTTTGCTTTATTTTCCCTAAACCATCAGCGGTAGACTTTCATTTGGATTTGGAGTGCTTCCAGGTAGGTAAATTAAATATGTTTTGAAAAAAATAACTGATTCCTATAAAGTTCTTCAATTCCCAGTACAAAACGTGATTGTGAGTTTACCTTGCTGCTCTTTGTCCCTATGAATATTCGATAAGTGTATTTTAAGGTGGTTACTAATTGATCTTTTTCGTTCTGACACATTCTAATCTCATGTGTGGTGTAGTATTACTGAGAACCAGTCAGCCGCAAACCTATTAATTAGTCAGTCCACGTCAGCGTAAGAATAGGCCCACGTGTGTGCCTTCTGTTTGATGGGGTACCAGTGTCTTCAAAGAACCAGTATCAAACACACACTAATTACAGCTGATGGAAATAAAACATAAACAGTGGCATACATACAGATACTAGAATAGATCTTATGTATGTGCACTGGAAGCCAGGTCCCATGCTTGTACAAGATTTTCATCAGTAGAATCACTAAAATGATTGAAAATAAAGATTTTTTTTAGTTAGGCAATGTTTAGTTGTAGTGACTGTGCAGCATACGTGATTTATTATTTTAATTGAGTTGGACTTTCCTATGCTGCATGCGTTTTTGCGTATGGATTTATCAATATATGTTGGGGATACCTTTTACATACAAACTTAAACATTCATAAAATGGATGTTGGATCTATAACTGTCATCTGACAGGATTCCCCTGTGGCTCCAAAGATGCAAATTATGCATATGCACAGTCACTGCAATGTTGCTCATCAATGGAACTATTTGGGGTCTACTGAGGTAGAATAGCCAATGCTGTTGTTGCCTATAAAATAAATATTAAGTCGGTTACAAAAGTTAAAGAAATTACAAATGTTACAATAAATATGAGGTAATATTCAGAATACAATAATACAGATAAAAATGTGTAAAAATGTGTATGGATGTATAGCTCTTTACTGTGTTGGGTGGCATAATCATAACACCTTTAAGATTATGTGTGATGCCACACTAACGTGGTTGAGGAATATATTGGTGTTTTTTGGGTGATGCCTTCAGACTTTGAGAAGTGCTGCTTGTGAAAACAGGATACAGCCAGCATTCTATTAAGACTTAAGATAAATGCAGGCTCTGTTTTATTTTCATGGTCTTAGTTATCATCTTGGTACACGTTTGTTAGCACAGCACAGCACTGCACATACATCTCACAGAGACTTCCTGAGTGCAAAATTTATTTTTATTTTTAATGATAATAATACAAATTCCCCACCATATATCCCGAATTCCCTACATAGAGATAGTCAGACACAAATCTATTAATTAGTAAATGCCACAATATGCCCTTTGTATGACGAGGTACCAATATCCCACATGTGCCTAGTATATGAATACCTACATGTCTTCTTAATTACTGCCCCTCTCATAATAGCTCAGGACTACATAAGTCACAACAGCATTAGCCCATATAGGAGAGGAAGATATACCAAAGCTATATATATATCTTGTACCGTCCCACTTTTTCTCTATCTCTTTGTCCTGTTGATTTTATGTTGGGCTTAATAATTAAAAAGCATATCTTGTCTTGTTTAGTGCTTTGCATTGCAGGCTTCCAGTACCCCCTCCCTTCTCTTTAATCCCTCTCTCCTCAGTCAATTTTGGAATGGCAGTCCCTCCATATTTCTCTGATGGAACCCCAGCGCTGGCTTCCAGACTCATCTTATCTAATTAAAGTGAACCATCATATGCAGAAATATGGAATCATGTTCCACCCAAACCACATGGGGCTGAAATGTGATGTCACAAACCATGGGCGTAGGAACCCCTAAAAATCTGGGGGGACAGCATTTTCCCCCATCAGATCCCCACTTTCTCCCCATCTCTCACACTATCTACCCCCTCTCCCCTTCTCACACTATCTACCCCCTCTCCCCCTCTCACACTTTCTTACTATCTACCCCCTCCCTATCGCCCCCTTCTCATTAGCTACCCTCTCCCTAACCCCCCTTCTCACCAGCTACCCTCTCCCTACCCCCCCTTCTCACTAGCTACCCTCTCCCTACCCCCCTTCTCACTAGCTACCCTCTTACTACACAAGGGGGGCAGCTAGCTAGGTTTCAGCATGAACTGGCTGACTTGGCCTGATAGGAGTGTGATTGCTAACAGAAATCACAGTCCCATCATGCCTAGGTTCCAGCACTTACACATCCATGCTATCACACACACACTCATTCATTCATATACTCATTCATTCACAGATTCATTCCCTCAATCACGCATACTGATTCAAACACCCTCCCCACCCCCTTACCTGCACTGCAGCTCCTCGATGCCGCTCACAGACTTCAGCAGGGGTCGCGGCCTCCCTCTGCGTTCTCTGGTACTGCACAGAGGAAGCAGGATGTGATGTCACGTGAACTCTGCTGGGTTCCGCTTCCTCTGTACAGTACAGAAGACCCTCCCACAGGTAAGCAGCAGGGCTCGAGGTGCGAACCACATAATATCAGTTGCCCTGGCTGCCGATCTTACACGGGCCGCACCTCGAGGTCTCGTGGGCCGCATTTGGGGCGTTTCTATTGGGGGGGTTCCTACAGCCCTGGGGGGGGATTTCTTCATTATCAGTCCCCCCCGCATGAGTTACTGGGGGGGATCTGTCTCCCCCGTCCCCCCCGGTTCGTACGCCCATGTCACAAACTGCTTAAAAGGCAAAAATCGGACTTACTAATGAGCCATTGTATACATTGGCCTACATATACCAGAACTGTCTGGTACAATAAAAATATTTGCATAATATGTGTAACAAAGGAATTTGTGCTTCAGTAGTCCTTAAGGCCAAGTTTCCACAAACAGGTGGAGTAAAGCTGGAACCATTCTAAGTAACTAAACTAGTGAGGACATGCATTGATAAAGTTCGTTCAAGATCTGTCCTATCTGTGAGATCTTATAAAGGGGAAAGTACACAGCCTGCTAAGGAGGGGTTAATTAAAGCACAAAGTCACTGGCTGTATTTATTCTTCAAAGAATTGTCATTCTCTTCTTCATTTTATCAATGACCACTCGCTTGCGTTTTGAGCCATTCTTCCTGTCAGTATGAAAAAAAATCATGATTCTCTTAACTATTGTTCACTGGCAAACTCTTTCGAGGTCTTGCTTTTTCAGTACGGTGCCAAAGAGCCTGTTAGCGCCGTATTTATAATTAAGAAATAATTGATAGAAGTTGTCACATTTAAGATAATGTAGGGCTTTTAAGGTAGGAACGAGATAACCTTCAGTGCTGACAGTTAAATCATTACATGATTAGCTTTTATATGTAACGGTTCTCAACCCTGCTGACTGCAAGTTTTAAAAGTATTTAAGAATTTAGCAGCGCATACAAAATTAGTTTGACTAAAACTTTGTCTGTACAGCTGAATCTTCTCTTAATCTGCCTCTAGCTCTCTCTTTCTTTCTTAGTAGTGTGTAATACGTTCTAAATGAATGATTATGTCAATTTGTTTTGTTGCTTTTCAGAAAAAAATGGAAAACGTCCAATTTTTCGGAGCACTGCAGAGTGTTTCTCCGAACTAACTCCCTCACCAGATCTGACATGTAAGCCTTGCTAGCATGACAAAGGTTTATATGCCAGAAACAGATAGGCACACGTGTTTTATGGAGGACCTTTTCAAAACCAACTGGATCACTAGAGGACACCATCATTTGTTTTCACTTAACACAATCCATGATTGTTTCCTTTGGTTAAAAATGTATTAATTAACCATGTGTTTATAATATATATTCTCTTTATAAAGACCCGGAACCAAAATAGTAATGAACATAATATAAAGCTAAGCATTTTGAAAATAATGATGCCATGATGTAAAAAACTTTAAAAAAATGCCTTGTAAGAAATCATTGTTATACTTTTGTTCTGTTCAACACACTTTAGGCCTGAATGCAACTTGTGCTAGGAACATATATTCTCAAACACGTAATGTAGCTATCAGAGGGTCTTCTGTGGAATGCCGGTGTACCCTATGACTGCTCCAATAGCAATCCTTAAATTCACATATTGCCCATATATAGTACGAACTTATACCCTAACTGAACGTAAAGGGGTATAAATACTCATGGTTACAAGGGCAGGGTCTCTTTCTCTCTTTCTAAAAGAAATCAGCGATGAAATAGAACATTTTGTCACTATCTCAAAAAATGAAATAAATCAGTAAAGCATTAAAAAAAAAAAACACTAACGCACAAGCACACAGACACACACTAACATACCCACACACAAACTAGCATATGCAGAAACTCAGATGCTCACACTAACACGCTCATCCAGACACTAGCAACTCAACACGAACATACCCAGACACACTAACATACTCAAATACACAGATACTCATGCTAACACATATCCACCCAGTCACTGGCAACATCACCAGACACATTAAGACACACACTGACACTAACACAACTGAACACACACCCTAACATACCCACACACTAGCATACTCAGACACACAGTCACACACACTAACATACCTACACACACATAAGCAGACACACACTAATACCAAGACACACTCACATTAGCAGACACGCACTAATATACCAAGGCAGAGACACACACTAACATACCCAGACACACACAGTGTCCCACCCACACTAAGATACCCAGACACACCCACATGTAAGCAGATACAGACCAACATACCCAGACACACACAGTCACCATAACAACATGTACACAGTTAAACACAACTCACTTACCATTGTGAAGCATGTGCAAAGCAATGTGACCCCCACTCAACCCCACCTCCTTGGAATTAGGCAATAATAGTGCTGCCATCTTTCTCAGTGGTTCAATTGTCCTTCCCAACCTGTTCATGCTTGAAAAGTGGCAATATAAGCAGCTTTTCTGTGTTTTACAAAACTCTTTTCTCCTTTTAGCGTCTCTTCTGCAGTCTCTTTTTTCTTTGATTTCCCGTTCTGTGCCTTTGATTCTTGTATGATTTTTCAAGCCCGTCTCCCCTTTTTGTCTTGCTGTCCTCTTTTGTCTGCCTTATTCTTGTACAGGAATCAAAGAGAGAAAAAAAGAGAGATCAAAGGAAAAAGAGACTGCAAGAAGAAGGCAGCAAACAAGTTCAGCGAGACAAAAAAAGATGATAGAAAACGGGGAAAGGGACTTGAAAAACGCAGAAAAAAACATTAGGCATAAAAAGAGATGCAAAAAAAAGAGTTATAGCAAAGGACACAGCACAAGAAAATCATATCAAGGCATAGATCCCAGCACCCCAAAAGAAAATATTTCTTAATTAAAACTTAACTTAAAATAATGTTATGTTATGATTTCTGTGGGTTGAACAAAGCAAAACATAGCAAGGAAACTACAGATCTATCTCTCAGTTTGATGTTCTATGAGGTTATTACTAAGTATAGATAGATCTATAGTTTTAACCTCTTCCTTGCCACTTAAGCATTTTGCATTGTTCTACCAACAGAACTAAATAAATACCAACAGAACTAAATAAATTTTAATTTATCAACCATTTCCCTTAACTACCCCCCCTGCTACATATGTGAGAATATATGTGTGTGTGACCGTGGATGTGTATGCGAAAGTGCTATGTACATATTATTGAGTTGTTATATAATTCAAATTTTATGTCTAAAGCAGATAGACTTGGTTGCATATTTCACAGAGGATGCTAGAAAAGAAAAAGTAGAATTTTGTTCATTTTTTAAGTGTTTTGCAAATATTTATGTGTGCGTATATACGTGCAGTGTGCACAGCGACCGCTCCTAAAGTGGACTCCAAAGCTATCCAATCTGATGTGGACTCTTATCTTCGGCTCTTTTGGAGACCTAGCAACGCCCCTGACTAGCATTCCTGGTAAAAAAAAATAAAATATTAAAAATGGGATTAATAGATATTGAGAGTGTCCTTCTGTGAACAGGGCTAATTCATGAATGTGGAAATCTTGGATCTGTAAAGAAACTGTAGATACCAATTGGAAAACTTCATATAAACATGTAGCCCCCACTCTTCTCTGGAATGTACTGTCCCATATGCATCATGTTTTGCGACACAGAGTTAAGAAACTCCAGATGTTGAATCTGCAGTGTAATAAACAGAAAGAAAAGCACTGAAAAGTGGTAGCGCCACAAAAGCCAAAACAAGAAGCTGGGTGTGTGATTCGCAACAAAAGACATAGAAAATAGTGTCGTAGTGAGTGTGGGACAGACACAAACACAGACTACAAGCAAATAATTCTCTATGAGAAAGAAACATTTTTCCATTTGTGTGGGTTGTTTGTTTCTTTTTTTTTTTTTACCACCAAGTGGATCATAATGATCGAACCACTCTTGATTGGCTCTGCAACAGATCCTTAACTAACTGACCCAAAAGCAGCTTTGACTTCATAGGAGCACAGTATTGACTGTAATTTGGTCCCACAAGCTTGCAGGGACTGAAGATACAAACATTAACCCTAAAATGCAGCAATTGCGTCGTATAGATGAGGGTGTAACATTGAATGGGTTAACACTGCATGATCACTCTCATGGAAAGATCAGGTGGTATGGTAGGGCCGAAGAAACCAAGGGCTTTGTCCCTGAAGCTGTTCATGGTTTACCGGCGATTGCCAAGTTAAGTCTCAATGATGACTCGTAGAAGCGATCAGAGACTCGGGTGGGATGTTTCTTACTGTTGCTAGTCTGCCCAGACTTCCAATCAGTGCACCCACCATTGCGGCAACATGGGAGCATTTTCTAAACAAAGACGTACCACGTACCTCGGATCCTCTAGCAGCATTTTCTGATGATGTACCTGGTATACTTATTTAAGGTAAAAGTCTGTATTTTGTTTTATGAGGGATAGGGGTTTACAGTGTGAGCGTGGGATCATACGGGATGCATGATCTCAGGGATCAGATCTTTTTTGGGTGTTAACAGAAGGTCTTTCTCTTTAACAGACATATGTATTCGCAGGTCTTCTGCCAGGAAGGTAAGGGAAGGCTGCCCAGGCTACAGACATATTTCTGTGTCAAAAGGAGGCAGAGCAAGCATAAATATTAATTTCCTGTTTCCTGAAGTTATATTTCATTTTTGACTTTTACTGTTACAAAGCCAGCTATTATAAATAAGGTGCAAACTGGGAAGCAATGAAATAACCTCTCAGTAACTTAACGGAGACATGCTGTATAATGTAATCGGGAGAAATAATCACGCCGATCCTGAGGACTGGGAATTACAATGGCTGCGCCCGTGGTATACATATCAGGTGGGATTGTAATTCATTTGTATTGCTTACTTCGAGGCCGGTATCGACAAATCCCCATCGTACAGCTGACAGGCTTTGCTCCATACATATCCGATCTTCCACTTCAACAGCAGATCGGGTGCTGTTTTGTACTGTGTAGCCACTAGCTTTATGTGCCTGGCCACAAGCTACATGAGCACAAAAACGTAATATGTGGCCTGTCATATCTAGCCATCATCGTTAGTGCCAGGACCACCTCATTATCCCCGGCCATGCTTACTTTAATCTGTAAATTCCATTACATGGATTTAATTAGTGTTTTCTGTGCATGAGCACAGGGGGTCTCGTTAGATCCCTCCAGAACCCTTGCTAAGGCAATCACTGAAGCTGATGGTTGCTAATTTTTCTGCAGTACATGGATGCAGGCAACAGGAAACATGTTCAATCAAACACATTTTGTACAAGTCAAGAAGAAAGAAGCCAGGTGGACATTGGCCACTTGGCTGTAAACAAACGGGAATAGTCACTTACCTCTGCTGTCATTCACATTGCAGATCCAATAATTTGTGCCACCTCAGATTGGATACATGACGTTCGTGCAGCAGTCCTTTAAATGCCAGGGACATTTTTCTTCCCCTAATCAGGCCCTTAAAGAGGAAAATGCATGTGGGGGCATTCTGCGGGGCAAATGATGGCTGGAGAGCCCCTTTAATTCCTTTTTTGTTGCGTGAGAGGATAGACCACACTTTTTCTGTGACATAGAATTAGCAGTAATTTACTACTCTCCATGTAGCACTAAAAGTGGCTAATTGGAGGAATTGTGAATGCATGTAAGAGGTGATGGAGTCTGTAAGAACTGGACAAGCAATTGAGATTAGGTCTGACTGCTGACTTTTACTGGACCACACTTAACCAGTGAACACTGACAGCAGATTAACCAACTAATTTACCCATAGGTACATACATAGTAAACAACCGACCCATTTAGTCTGTCCTTTGAATCACTTTTTTACTTATTAATTCTTCAGGATAGCTTAATGCACTTCAGAAGCTTTCTTGAATTCCTTTACTGGTGTACTCAGATTGCCGATGGAGGCAATATTACCAACCCTGTGATATCTTGTAGCCAGTTAATTAACTTTGATAATGATACTTGGCTGATGTCCAGAAGAACTGAAGGAGGTTTAATTTTACATCATTGCAATATTACAGTTCAGATTTTGTGCCACGCAGTAGGCAAAATAAATCAATTAGCAATAAATTAGGCATTTTTATATATGTCATAAAGTCCGACATAAAGTCTCACAACAAATAGCTCTTGCCGTAGATGTTTATGTATGTTCCGATTCTTTTATCCAGTTAACCTTGAAGGTTATTTGTTACATAGCTCAATGCGTTCCTAACACTTAGTCCAATTTTGAGGCATGGATACCTGTGAGGGACACACTTGTTATGGTCACTGTTAATATTCTCTATAAATGCCTCATTTAGTCAACAGTCATCTAGAAATTAATTTGTTATGAAGTGGTGTTTTCCCACTAAAAAGGCTAAGTCAAGTATCAGTACTGTTTTTAAAGTAGCTTATGATACAGGTGGTGTCAGTCATCATAGAGAACCTAACATAATTTATTATTTCTTGTTCAAATTAAAAACATGGCAAAATATTAATTTCAGTGCTTTTACCACCTTGCCACTTGGTGGCGATATCTGACCATCAAATAAACAGATACCTCAAGAACCGTATAACAGAAACACCAGAGCGTATTTAAAGGGTTCCAACCCATTCACCTTATAATATGTCGTCTCTAGTCGCACGTGTAATAAACGCTATGCAGTGACACGTCTCAGCTTGGTGCTGCCCTAGGCCTGACTGCCTCGCTACTTAACCCCACAGCCGCCGTCCTCTATGCTGAGACCCGGCAAACAGCATTTTAAAGATACATGGCACAGCATAAAATAATTATGGGACATGTGCTCCATAATGTGTATGGGCCAGTTACAATCATGGTTGTGTACTGTTGAGCCAAATTGCCCAGTTATGCATTGCGGCTGTTGTCCCTGGAGCAGTCATGATTAAAACATGATAATGTGGCCACCTGCCATTTTTAACAGATTATATATAATTTTCACAAGATGCTGACCAAAAAATATTAAATGATAACTTGTGTGTGGAGCATAAACAATGGCAGAGGGGTGTCATTACTTAGTAGCACTTTACACATCCAATGCACATTTTCCACAGTGTTCATCCTATACACAGTTGATGATGTCTCACTACTGATATATTTTTGGCATGAAACCCAGACAAGTAATTATTCACAATTGGTAAAAATCCAGTTCAAAGGGAACTGATACATTTGTAGGAAGCAATTCAATTTAATTTATGCAGTAAATTTGACTGAAATCCCAGAAATGTATCAAATCTCTGATGGGTAACCATAGCAAGGAACAGGACAAAATTAAGGTTTTAAACACAATAAAATATGTTTTAAAATGTAACTCCTTTGATGTTTGTACAGATCAAACAATTAGTATAAACGTAAACTATTTTACACGTGCGCTACATAAACCTCACAAATCTCTATAATTACTTTAATTTATAATTTAAAAATCTTTGCATAATTAGAGGATTTAAATATAAGACTGTTTTACATTTTGGTTTTAATAAATCTAAATCAAGATGGATACATTTTTTTTACAGCTTATTTAACATAATTTAACTTAATTTGTCAATTACCTTGATCTCTTTGGATGTGGAGAAGTTTGCTTGTTCTAAGATAATCTTGTTAGACTCAGATCATTTTAAACATGGAATCAGCACAACATGAGATATACTCACTAAATATGAAGATGAGTGTGAGCACATAGTGGTTGGTTTTTGGGTTTCTCATTTGGGAGTGGAGTTGCCTACTAGTGAGTATACACATAGTGTCTGATCTCTGTTTTCATGAAAAGTCTGGATTTTAAATGGTTCATTGGCGCTGCATGCCTCTCAATCGGCCCCCTTCTTATTGCTATGGGGGGCAAATGTGGATAGGCGACTATATTACTGGACAGGGATGATATGTTTATGGAGTACATGTAAGGAGGTGTCTGACAACTTTAAAAGTGCAGGGGCTGTTACTGCATTCAGCACTGGACGAGGACAATGCTCCTCTTTGGAACTTTCAGGCTTGTCTGGTTTTTAAAGGCAAATCTCCATTACATTGTCTGGCCTAGCCAGAGCATCAACACTTGCTGCATAGTGCAAGGTAGATATGGATGGCTGTATTCTCATAGATTATCATCACTGTGCATGTTTGATTCCTTCACTGGGTTTGCTTTAAATATTCAACAAGCTGCCTTTCAAAGACTAAGGAATCGAATAGTGAGACAGGAGTGATAGAGGAATTCTCTTAGCATACTTCAGATGTGATGCCATAAATGACAAGGTTCCATCCTCCCCAGGGTTGTTTAATTCTTGATGTTTTTCATTTTCTATATCTGCTTTATATGCATCTGAGCATTATTGATGGAAAGGGGTGAACAGCAGGTGGGATTTCATACATTAACATATGTCGATCCTTTAGCCCTGAGTAACAGAGACAATATTATTACTATTGATCCAATCCCCCTTCATAAATAATAATATATATTTCTGGAAATGTATTAATATAATCATTACATACATTATACATATACTGACTTCATTGTCACACCATACACGCCTATCCAGCTCATTCCAGTTTATCTGAATAAGGTAATGAAAGACTTTGGGCAACCAGTTGTACCAATATATATGGGCAAAGGTGTCTGGATTAGGATTAAAGACAGCACTTTAACCATGACTGGATTATGGTCCTTTCTCTTTCGGACTGTCTCTTTTGTTGAATTCTTATGTATGCTGAAGTTTGACTTATTCATTTAGGTTTGACTGGTCAGTCAAGTTATTGAGGTAACCCGCATAAACTAATTTATAACCACTCACCAGCTTTTGACTAAATCAACTCACCAGCAACATATACATTCACAAATGGCTGAGTTTTTGTCAGGTAAAGTCAAACGTTATGAAATTGGGTGCTGTCAAGTCTTTCTACCAGTCTGCATCTGAGTCTGTCAAGCAAATCTGCCTGTCAAGCCGGCCTGTCAAGTCATCAGTTGAGCCGCTTGCCAAATCTGTTAATCTTACTTAATGAATAGATTTCTGGGTAAACTTCGGAGAAGTCAATGTGATTTTGTGGAGTTGGAGACCCTTTTTCAAATTGATTACCAACTGAACAAATCGCTGCAAGGTGGTAGTCAAGCCAGGTCGGCTGAAACTGTGGTCAAGTTAACATCCTGAGCCCTTACCCAAATCCATGTAAATTTAACTCAGCTGCTTTTTTATGGATACTTTAAGGATTTGGATCTGTAGCTGCTTAGCAAGGGGTTATCCAGGATCCCTTAAGGATACTTATTTCAGTTTATTATTTTGTTTATTGTTCCAATAATCTTAACAATATTAAGATATAATTCTAAGCAACCATACTGTGTTTTGGAACATATTACTTCTTCAATGTTGACATATACAGTAATTATTGTTCTTACTCCTCTAAAACCTGCTAAGGGGACAAATAAAGTTGTTTTTTTTGTTCTTTGCAATAATGTCCTCTCTAATGTACTGTCAAATGCAAGGGTTTCGCCTCACACCATATCACACGCTTGCATACTTTTCCCTAATGTCCTTTGTCAGCAAAGTCACCTGCTAATGTTAGATCTGTGTTAATGATATTGATAAAAACTCCTAGTTATTAATTCCGCACCTTGCACAGTTTGCATCCCAATCTACAACTAAACAAGAAGTGAAAAAAAATGAAAGTAGAGGCTTCATCTTCAAGAGGAAGAGATTTACATTGTAATTCAAACATTCTAATCCGCTCAGCACTTGGTAAAATCAGCAGTGAAGTGAACACAAAGACTTCCTCCCTCCCTAACTGAACCCACACAGATAAAAGCACTCACCATTTCTTTACCGTACTCTATGATGCTGCTGTACTTTGTCTTTAGGCGTTTAAAAAGGTAAAATGGATCTGACAAAATGGAAGCACAGATGTTGAGTTACTGTGAGTCATACACAGCATAATAGGAGCAAAGCTCTTAGCAACACCCACTCCTGTTTCCCTGTCTTTTCAGACAATACAGCTCATAACATTCTAGCGATGGCCAAGTGAGACACCACCAATAACTAGAAAAGTTTGACGTCAGGTACATGCAGAACTATAGGCAGGTCCACCATCAGACCATGCTTAATGTGCCCCCATGTCCCATGCACTTTCCCACCACCACACCTTCTGAGAACAAGGGCAAGACTAGGATTAGTGGCATCTGGGTGCAGTATTTCTTCAAGGCTCCCCTATAACTAACATGGATACTGTACATGCTAACATGCAAACTCACTATAACACCCAGTCACTCTACCACTGTACGACATTCTTTCTCCTGCTCCTCCTCTCCCCCTCCTTGGCACAAGTAACCCTATGCTCACCCATGACACTCCAGCATCATATACTGACACACAAACTCATAATAACCTTATATGCTGACACAGGAACCCTAACACACATACATTAACATACTTATACACACTAACATACTTATACACACTAACATAGTTACACACATACTAACATACACACACATACATACACACTAACATACTTATTTACACTATACACACAATGTACCTTTGTTGGCTTTGGAGAAGTAGGGCATTGCCATCTCTTCTGCTCTCTCAAGGTCCTCACACACTATGTTTGAGCACCAAGAAATGACATCATATTCCGGTGCTCAGGCTTAGTGTGTTGGTCCTGAGGAAGCATCGCCCGCAATGCCAGCCTTGAGGTATGTCGGGGAAGGGGTATTGGTGAAGCTGATGCTAGGGGCCTGCGGGGGCTTCCTTCACACCAGTTTCTTAACTACCCCAGGGTCACCTAAAGCATGTTACGTGACTCTGCTGGGCGCTTCTCTGAGGTGCACCAGTAATGGACGTACCTCCCGGATATTAACCCTGCCTACAGAAGCTGCCTATGCCAAGGTTCTAAAGCCACCAAGCAATTATGGCTTAAATGATGACTCTCAATGGAAGATCAACATGGAGACAACTGTTTTTCGTCTGTTTTTTGTGTTCTCTGAAGGAGGACCTTCAGACCTTTGTCACAATCCGTTTCTTCTCATTACTGCGCTGCAATTCTAATCATCACAAACACACCACAACACAGAGTTATGGCTTCTCATTAAGTTATGCGAGCTGCAGCATTGTGAATAAATATATCAGGGGATTGCTATCCGTATAAGCCTGTGGTCCTTAACTCACTCTTGAATCCCTCCCTTATCCCCCACCCTTCATTCTCTGCCTTGGGGGAAGGGGTGAAAGTTAATGACAGCTCTTTTATCAGTTTTAATTTCATGGTTGCTATAATCAGCACTGCGTGGTGCAGCTGTGTGTGGCTCCTGGCAGGGGATGGAGTCATTAACAACAAACTGAGAACATACAGTTGAGAAGAGTAGGGATGGATGCAAATTGCCAGGTGGAAAAAATGATGGGGCCCACTGTAGACATAGAACTTTATAGGTAAAATACACCTAGTGAGTACTAGAGACAGGTGAGTTAACCGAGTTGTGTGATCCATTTACAAGGTGTTGCAGGGACGTATTTTAACTTATACACGTTACTATTTTATTATGACATATTGAAGAAATATATGTAGGATTTTATATTTATCAGGGACCTGTTGGTCCCTCCCTAATTTCAATAACCCCCATGTCCACCATATCCTTTGACTTCCACCTCAGTCAGGTTCAAGGACCACCTATTGTCAAGCACTTGAGCCCTGGGCAGCAGCGATTGATCCCCTCATTTGATGTCAGAAGGGGGATGGAGAAAGCTTAATTGTAATGTTTTTATTGGAATCATGGAATTTGCAAATCTAGAAAGTTGAACAGATTATAGTTTACTACTGTTAAGCATACAGTATGTGTAATGTTAAAAATATACTTTACTGTGAATACCTTTTATGTCACCAGTTTAAGGTAACACTCCATCTATATTATTATTATTTTTATTATTATTATTATTATCATCCTTAAGCTCCAACAAATTATGCACAGCTGTACAATTTAAATGGGGTGGTTAAAACATACATAACACATTTAAACATACAGACACAGCAGGAGTTGGGACTATATGATACAGCTCCCACACCTAGGACTATCATAGCATGAAATATATCATGAAATAGTAATAATAAAAACATTCTCCTTGACAGCATATCTGTCATTATTATCATAGAGGTAACTAGATACTTATATTTGAATTTGATTTCACTGTTGCTATGGTTTTAGAACATCACTAACCTATAGCCCAAGACGTTTGAGCAGCTGTGTCGTAAAATAAAATAATCACGTTTTGTTGCCTTTACTTATGTATGTTAAAAAATGCATGTGACAGAGGTGCCAACGTATGTGCCTATAGGAATAATAAAATTATGTTGTGTGAGTGTTTATAATGAACTGTAGATAAAATAGTCGGGTCCATGCATTACCAGTCCTGTGTTGACCGAGAGTGTGTCTACATATGGGCATACTGATGACCCCTTTTCTGTAAGGGTCTTGTTACTAGTTGCATCTATACATTGCACAATACGTACTACAGCATATATATATATATATATATATATATTTTTTCTTTTTTCTATGAGCTCGTTGGGAGTTTCATACACATATCCATTTAAGAGGGGTATTTATTTATTGTAATTTCTATATTTATACTATTTGTATTTTGTTTGTTTCACTGTTTATTTTTTGTTGGTGTGCAGACACTTTTTTGTTTGGTTGGATTGTCTTTTGGGGACTTTGTTCTTGTGTTTATTTGCGGTACCACTTCACCAAAGGTGGCGTTAGATTTTGATTCTAATATTGCGCTTTACCTAGTGTTGCTTTGGAGCTATACATATCTTAATTAATGAACACTATAAAAGGAATGGTGATTAATCTATGTATAAAAAACTGAATTTAAGGATGTAACGTATGTGAGTTTCCATAGTAAAGACAAAATAACACACTTTGTATTCAATGCTTTGGAGTAGTGATTGCCGTAGCTTGCTCATACTATAACTAAAAGAACCATAAGGTTTTGATGGATAGTGGGCTATAGAAATTGCTGTAATGGTTTAGTATGATTCTTACTGTATGTAAGGAAATTGTTTTGTTTGTCTTTCCTCTTGCCATCTGTAAAACCATTCATGTGGTCACAGTGGAAGGAGATGAAATGGAAATGTATGGTTTGTTGGAAGGGCAACACATTTGCCCTTGTCATGCAATCATGGTGTTTGACATTACCAATAATGTTATGATGGCTACAATGTGGTCGGAAACTGTATCAGCAAACTGCTAGAAATTAAGATGGAGTCACAGGTTAAAACAAATGGATCTTGGCGAATAATAACCTCTTGTCACTCTGTGGCCCTCTGTTCTCTTACATGATGAATGGCCTGCTCACTGAATGACACACACACACAATGTACCTGGACTGTGAGCCCCAGTTGATATTTGCAGAAATAAACCCAATTATGCTTACAGAATGGGATACAGATAAATACTGGGGCTCTCTAGAAAGACTATAAAACTATATACCGACAATGGAGTAGAATGTAGAGCCCCTAGAGATCTCTCGTTCTTGTGCTTAAATATATACATACCTAACGGTTGTTGTGTGGGACACTCTGGGAATGCAGCTCTCTCTGCCAACTGAGACAGCCCTTAATTTGATTTGAGTCGACATATACACATAAACACTCAGACATCGAGGTTGTTCAATTATTTTTATATTCAACGTAACCTTGCCTGCCCCAACCAATTTTGATTTCCTTCTCTGTCTAACACATCTACAGAACGTTTCCCAGGTTTCCACCCATTCCACAATGCATTCTTGGTATGATTAATATGGCTGTCCAAATTAAGCTGGTTGTTCATAGAGTGAAAAAAATTGCATTTTTTGGGGGTTGTGAGGATAACTGATGATTTTTACGCCTGATGAGATTCTATTTAATGATCAATGCAGGAAGGAGAACTTTTCCTGGAGAGAGAGACGTGTTATAAGTTGATCTAATTATAGAAAACAAAGCTTAACCCACGGTAATGCAATTACATGATCTTTCAAAAGGGAAAGACAGGAATATATTAATCACCACTTAAATTTATCAGTCTTATTGGAAAAGCCAACCTGATTAGCGAGTATTAATATGGCAGCCACACATTCTAACTACACAGTTCTACAGTGCATGTAATTAATACCCAAGGGACCCGCGCATCTCAAGGGAATAGATGTTCATCTGTCTGCTGAACAGAATCCACTAAAATTAACTCATTCATACCTCATTCTATTCTGGGAAACACATTTTTTTCCTCCATCAAAGCAATTCAAAGAACACAAAGGAAATAAATGCCATTCTTAAAAGGGTAAGCGACAAGTGCACTGACATACTACATACGTGAAAGTTTGCTTGTAGATGGGCCTTTGATTGTCAGTTAAAGTTCCTTGTCTTATTCTTTGATTATAATTATTGGTCTTGATGATGGTATATCTGGCAGATACTATATGCGTTATAAAGATATACAGATTAGTGTGTTGGGACATGTAGGACAATTCAGTATAATTTAGGTGTGTGGAAACTAAACTTGGGTTTTGCATTATTGTAAAAGTTTGTCAAACAAATTGCAGCATGTGAGCCTTGCTGCATCCTTTGGAGTAACTATTTTTTATAAAAAAAAACAATATAGCTGCTCTTGGCTTCCGTATTGCATTTATACAAAAATGACTACTATACACATTAGAAATGCTGCCGGTATTACTAATAGCAAGAATACATATAACGTATTTATACAGTATATATATATATATATATATATATATATATATATATATATATATATATATATATATATAGGTCATTTATCCTTCACAAGTCTTATTACAAAAATTATTTGAGGCCATGTTCATATGCTGAAGCTTTAGGTGCTGATTACAAAATGGACACAATTCTTTGTGATGTGGTACATACTGAATATAATTGAGGAGGCATGTTTTATATTGCTGAAATTGATATGTAGATATACAGCATTGTTAGTGTACCATTTGATCAGAAATTGTGATATGTGATGATCAAGCCTGGAATGCATTAATAACAACTCAATTCTCGACACTTCTTTTGACAGGCACTTCAAAAGCATTGCTTTCTTGTACAAGAGCGAAGCAACATTTCATGATTTCTCAAGCTGCATAATTGGAAGTAGTCTATTGTGTTTTTGCTTTATTTAAGACCTAACCGTGATGATGCGCCGTGACCTATTTTCAAATGAATGACCATCTGTGATCTGTATTTGGTCGATTTTCTGCATCCTTTGAATTCAGACCCATTTTTAGACACTGATTTGATGGATGTGATGTCTTATTATTCCAACTGATCATCTTACCATACTAACACATGTTAATCACTCTCTATGTATCGTCTCTCCATGCCATGTGTATATAGAAAGGTGACAACTGGTAGATAATCCACAGATGACTAAGTTCATTGCATAGTTTTCATCTACCCTTTTTTTCTCAGTAGGGTTATTTGATGCTGTGATTTATTGCATCATGCCAGCGATTTCCAATTATTTTCAATCTGCACATGTCCCCTTCCCTTTCTTCTTATTTGTAACAATAACTGATGTGTCTTCCAATGACTGAGGCTTTCTTCCAGACATTTAAACATCTTCAGCACCATTTTCACTATAATACAATAACTGGGTCTCCATTCAGATCTCACAGCCCTTCCTGCCACTCTTTGTTATTTTCCAGATGTTCTAAAGTATTCTGTGAGCTGGGATCATGTAACCACACAGTCTTAAGGTTTGAAATACCACATAAGGCTGAATTATTTTTAGAATTGTAGTCCTTTTTATTAAAAGGTCTGTAAACAAACATAAATAAAACAAACAAAAAGAAAAGCCTTGCTCTCTGAGCACTTACTGACAAACAAAAACTAACTATCGTTGGACGGCTTACCCGCTACCAACAAAAAAACATTTAGCACAGACCTTTTTCGTTTAGGAACCGTTCAGCAGATTTGTTTAGGAGAAAATGCAGTCTCACTCACTGCTTGTATGTTTCTCACCTGACTAACTTACAGGGCTCCTTTTTGTAGCAGCCCCCTGCTGCTCATTGGTAACAGGTGAGTAACTATCTGAACCAGAGCTCCTGGACTGGCTGCATCACCTGCTGCAAGTAAACTGTGGAGTGGAGCACTGGCCCTCCCTTCTCTCCAAATGCTCCACCCCAGGGACCCAAACATAACTACAACATTACCATTACTTTGCTGGTAACAAAACATTCTCCCTGGGGTTATCGAATACATTGCACTGCAGTATTTGGTGGGAAATGTACATGTTATCCACCACAATGCCCTGTTCCCTGTCACAATTCCCAGAGTGTTAGCATATTGCTATGTGCACATGCGCTGGCAGTGGGGTTAGGAAGCAACCTCTTTCCATTTATCCAAAAACACATCTTATATATCATATAATAAATAGTCTGGTAAATCTTCACAAAACCAAATCAGAAAGCAAATCTTAGGAGGAAAAGGTACCTTTACAGAGATGAAACCCATAAGTTAATATGTCATTCAAAAGCTAGAAGCCATTGCATGGCTGTTGGTATTTAACAAGCAGTATGTTAAAAGGCTATTACGTTTCATTGGAAAACATAATCTAAGGCATAAATATTGGGGACTCCCTCACACTATATTTGTCATATATTGCTAAGCCCGCCAGTATGTCAAAGTAGCCAAAGTTTGGCGAGTCCTATGTATTTTTTTCTGGCTATATTGCTTACCAAGGAGCTGAAACAATGGGACTGCACAGCATTTTACCCAAAGGAGACTCTCAAGCAATTTAAAGCCCTCACTGGACACTAGCAATGAGGCACCTGTGTGGCAGGAGGGGCTGCTCCACCCTATGGTTCAGTCAAAACTTGCAAATAGGCACAGGACAAAAAATATAAAACAATAGGGGAGCACACAACCTAAAGAGCATCAACATCATTCAGATTGCTGAGTTGCTACTAGAATAATGATCAATAAGTACACAAAACAAAGCAAGAATTAAGCGGCATGAAGTATATGCCCAGTGATATTTTAAATTTTTTAGCACAACTGGGTGTCTAGGAAAAGGAAATTGTTCAAACATGACATCCTGTTTCACAGGGGTATACATATTAGATAACACATAGGCCAAATTCCTTTAGCCATTCATTACAATGGGTAAGACCAAGGAATACAGCCATAATGTGCAGCAAAAGATTGTTAAGCTTCACAAAATGGTAAGTGGCTACACAATCAGGGCAATAGTAAAGAAGTTCCAGTCAACTGAAAATGTTATGAATCAATCTGGATGGGAAGAACGGTCTATATTGTCTCAATGGACTATGAAAAGGATGGTTCAAGTGGTCAAAAAAATCTCCAAGGATCACAGCTGGAGAAATGCAGAAGTTAGTTGCGTCTTGGGGTCAGAAAGTCTCTAAAACTACAATTCAACTTAACCTACATCACAAGTTGTTTGGAAACTCAACTGTCTTCAGTTTGCCAGACACTATTGGAACTTCAAATGGGATCAAGGACTGTGGTCAGGTGAAACCAAAATAAGTTTTTTGGGAATAAACACCAGAAGCCATATGAAAATCTACCATGTCCATCTCAGTCCCCTGACTTCAACTCAATAGAAAACTTATGGGTTAAACTGAAGAGGAGCGTCCACTAGCATCAACCTCAAAATGTGAAGGATCTGGAGAGATTCTGTATGCAGGAATGGTCTCAGATCCCTTGACATGTATTCTCCAACCTCATCAGGCATAATATGAGAAGACTCAGAGCTGTTATCTTGGCAAAAAGAAGGTAGCACAAATTATTATTGACTAAAAAGGTGCCACTAATTGTGCCACACATATACAGAATTTAATATTTTTTTTTCTTTTGGATAAACCTGTGTTGTGATTGTTTAATAATCATGAGAGCAGAGTATTTCTGTGTATTGTTTGAAGGTCAAAAGGTTAAACAATAAAGACAATTTGATGCAGCCCCTTTTATTCTCATCCTCACGGTGATTCCCAAAACTCTCTCATCCTTTTCAGCTCCTTACTTACATCTCACATTCTCTCTGCCCCATGATACCTCATTCCTACCCTTCTCACATCCTGTATATAGAAACTGCACTTACAGAAATAAAACAAATGTCAGATCCAATCTCAGTAATCTCCAGATACCACAACAAGTACTGACCCGGAACTAATTCAAACAGATGGGAGCCTCTATTAATGCTCTCCTCTCATGCGTTGGTACTCTCCTGTATATGTGCTGCAGCCAGAGGGATACTCAGCCAGTAACTGCTACCAGCTGCTGACTGCGCAGGGCGTGACTCTAACACGCTACCTTTAATTTCTCCTCCAATTTAACTCTTTTAATTCTGTAGAAGCAACATTTAGACCCTATACAGTACAGGAAGGGACAGCTGAGCTGGACTCTGTTAAAGTGGAAGTTCCAGTATCTTGGGTATCAGGTTTCCCCATTTAGCCAGGGACACATGGACAATAAATGCTACGTGGTGCATTTACTGCATGATGTAGAAAATACATTACTTAAAAATGTAATTATATATATATATATATATATATATATATATATAAGTCATCTGGTACCTGCATTTTTAACAATTATATCACATGATCAATGGAAATTATCTGCCTTTTTAAATGTATTTCTTGTAAGAGTAGAGAAATTGGTGAGTATTCTGACCACAGAAAGGAAACCTGTGTGGAGGGCAACAGTATAGGTATACACAGAGAAGGTTCTTTGGGAAAAAGGGAAGATATAGGGCTTTAGTAAGACAGGTCAAATCCAGCACACTGATATCTAACCATATGCAGATGGCCCCTGGGGAGTGATGCAGATGTAGACTGTTCGAAACAGAAAAAAAAAGATGCACATATATGTCGTGATATTATAAAATCATTATCTGTGTAGCAGAGACTGTGGGAGTTCTGTGCAGACCTGCAATGGTTACCTTTGACCGTTTGTTCTATTTATTTTCTTTATGTGTGGTGTTAACGTGCAAGCACCCTGTCGGATTTTACCCCGGAATACGGAATCAACCTGGTTGGCATCCATCCACCAAGGCTGGAGCCAGATTTATTAGTTTGTATAAAAATAATTGTATGTCCCTCAGTAATGTCACTAAGAGAAATCACTTAAGACCCCAGGGGAATTGTTATTCACATGGTACATTGAGAGCAGTACAAAACAAAGTTTAAGACATTAAAAAGAGAGAAAAAAAAAAAAAACTAACTATTATAACTAGAAACAAAAAGAAAACGTTCACTGCCTGAACCTATGTAAAAGTATTAAAATAAATGTAAAAAATGTGTAATCTGTAAGGGAGCGTTTTCACCTTCTGCAACATTTTTAAATCAGATCAAACTGTACAGATGGGGTGTTGCTGGGCATAATTTGGATTTTTTGTTTTATAGCAGTGGCAAATATCCTGTAGAAGAATTGCTAGACATTATCTCCCTAAATTAACAATGTATTATGCAGGATTGAAACATATAGACATTTGGGTAAATTATATGATAAAAGGTATAATAATAAATAATAAGAGGCATCTTGGTCTTCTTTAGTAACACTTTTTAGATGACTATATGTATCAGAATTCTCCAGCACTCGTTCCCTAGTGCTATGTGTACTTTGGTTGCAAAAGGGAATGTGAGAATTTTTTTCCATTTATGAAACTCAGTCAAATAGCAGGGCACATTTGATCAAGCACCATAGTTTGGAGAACTAAGATCTTCATAGACTACAGTAGGATTCTGAGACTAAAATACCTGCCAACACGACATCTCTATTTTTAAACACTCGACACTGAGCCAATGAACCTTTACATCATAAGAGGCAAACAATTGAGATATATGTGGATAGAGAAATCCTGGTGCAAACACCATATCAACCAATGGAATGTCCCTGCAGACCACTTTTACCATTTTGCATCCAAGCTGTTTTTGCATAACCACTACAGTTAACAAAAAGATCCCAAGCAGCTGTAGATAAATGGGACCAATATGGGTAATGATAATGTAGACCACAAGGCTACAGTTACAAAAAAATATGTTGCTGGTAATTCAGTTGTAATTACTGAAATTGACTGGCAGGGGGTACAGGGAGAAGAATGGGACTTGGTAGGATTGAGAAAATCTCGGAAGGAAGGAACACATGTTGTTAATCATCAAACGTAATCTTCAAAGGAAATCAAGAGTGTCTGTCATAGATTATCTCAATGTACCACACTATAAATGCTTAAGTAACAAAATTATCCCAACTTAAAGTTAATAAAAGACTCTTCATAATTTAAAGGGAACTGAATTTAACTGTTGAATTGAACTATAGCTACATATGTGGACTAGGGCCTACAACAAGCCACAGAGGGTTGGAATGTCTGTCGGTATGCTTCCCACCACCTCTTCTATTCTTTTTATATGTTATCAGAGGACTCTGCTGTGATGAATAATATGTGTTTCTCACTGTCCTTCACTGGGGTTTTTAATTTACCAGCTCACTACCAGCGAGTCTCCAGTATATTAAGCAATAAATTGCATGTCCATTCTAGTAGTAAGGAGCTTACATTTTTCATCTAGAGCTAAAATAAAGACTGCATTTTCTACAGCTATTTCTCCATGCCGTGAAGGGTAACAGGTCTCCATTGAACGTCGCGCTGAATCCAACATGACAAAATGCTGGTGCACTTTGCATTGGCGTGGTTAAAGTACATCCCATTAGGTCACTGAAATCCACAGCCTTATCAGAATATAAATATTTGACAATTAGCAAGATAGGTTATGATTTGCATCACCAAGCAGGGTGTGATCATTTAAAGGTGTTTGCTGCTCTTGAGAGACACTTTCTTTGGGTTCCGGTATTATACAATTTTGTTAATGCATAAAAAAAACAACTTACCTTGGTTCATGAGTCAAAAGATTTTTTTTATTTTTTTCTTCTTTTTAAACAAATTCTAGGCATTTTTAAAACCCAGTACTGCCTGACCCCTTTCCCCACTGCCCCTTGGACGAAAACACTCAGTGAGCAATGGAAGGAGGCCACAAGAGTTCATTCTTGCTGATCATATTTAGTAGTCTGTGAAGGCAAAGGTAAGGTTCTTCCTCCCTACCTCAAAACGGCAGGGGCAAGAGAGAGGGGGGAGGCAATAAAACTGGAAGATAGTGGTCACTTGACAAGCAATGTCCAAGAAAAGGGACAAAGGAAAGTGTGTGAGAGGTACATGTGTGTGTGTGTGTTTAGTGAGAACTAGCAGCTCGCTTGAACTAGTCTCCTCTGATAAAGGGAAAGTGAAGTTTGAATCTGGATACACATCCACAAAATTTGAGAAATGCATCTCTTGTGAGACACTAAATTCCTAAGTTGAATCCATTTGGACATCTCATAGAGGTACCTGGCTGTCCTTAAACGCCAGCTCTTTTTAACATGACATAAAATGGTGGCATTTCCAGTGTGTCCCAGTAAACACTTCATTAGCCACATGTAATCCTAGTGGTCTGAGATCCAGCAGACTGTGCCTGGGCCACTGGTAGACAAATCTCCCGCAGATGTACAAGAGATATGTAAAATTAAATGGGAGACTTATACTTCAGTCTGATAGTCCCCATCTGACACATCCATGGATATACGTGGAGGTTGATCCCAATCAACACAGCGCAGACCCAGCCGGTCATGAATCTGTGAGGAGCGTGCCCTGTAGCTATCCCAGACTTTCTGATGGGGGCCAGCTGGACTTGTCTTCTCCTAATGACCAACATGAAAGAAAGAGAGAGATCATTTAAGAGGTAATTTACTGGTTAGTAAATGGATCATTGTAAGGGCAAAAACAAATTGACAATGGATGATGCAAAAACCATGAACAACCAATGAACTTACCACTATGTCCATATACAGTCCCACTAATGAAGAAATCATATTCAAAATGGAAAACTAAGAACTACATACTTTTAGGAGAAGTTACAGCACCACACCCTTTGCAGTCTGTCTTTTTTTGTGCCAGTCAGGAATGCCCCCCATTGAAATGAATGGGTGCACTTTATGAACATGCATGCGGGAAGCCTCGTTAGACCCCCTGGAGGTCTTGCGCAAGCCAGTGCTGGCAGGTGGTGAGTATACAGCAGTTTGCTTGCCCATTTACAAGCAGTAGACGTTTTAAGCAGAACAAATCTCCTGCCGACCAAGGAGCAGGGGTGGGATAGGGGAAAAGGGCAAATGCACGAGTAAGGAGTGGGATTCTGCTGAATCCTTCCATGCACTTGCAAGGGAGGAAATGTTAACTTAAACACAGTACCCATACAAGTCAAAATGTATATGATGGCTGAAGTGTCCCTTTACTCTACTCCTGTGTGAGTGTTTGAAATTAAAGCAGCCATCAGTGCATAAACTGAATAAATGGATGAAACAAGAATAGATGACTGTTATTTACAAACTATTTGTCTCTCTGAATGCAAGTAGATACATATAAACTCAGTGGATTTGAGTGTGCAAATCTTCCATTCGCACTATTAGGGTAGTGGATGAATCTATCCAACAGGTTATCTGTACACTTACTCTTGTGGCTTGTACCAGATAAATCTATTCTCAATAGCTAGCAATAGTTATCAATAAAGCAATCTACAGTGGAAGAATCAATGAAAGCAATCAACAATGATCATATTCCTCAATCAACAAATTAACAGCCCTGCATCCAGAAATGAATGGAAATGCCCCCATGGGTAAGAGATAAATCTACCCTTGCAAATTAACAAGACTTGTACTGATCGTCTTATGTAATGTGATATAGCACACGAAGAGAACCATTAAAAGATGAAAATTGATGTGTTTGCGTATTATAAAATAATTTCTCCAATTTAATTAAAAGCATTATCTGTTTTTATTAGTTTTTTATTATCTACAAGAGACCATCGGTTTAATACATAGAGCCATTTGTCTCCCGGTTAAAAGACTATGTAAAGAAAAAAACGACAGGCTGTAAAACTGGCTCTTTTGACCAATGTACTTGTGAGTGAGATGCAGCTTACTGGATTTAATATCAATGATATGAACCCATAGGATTGATGCTAGGTTTCATATTTTAATATTAAAAAAAATAAAGGAATGTAGTTTCTCAGTAGTATTGGGGAGCTAAAAAAATAAGCCTATATCAAACTAATATTTTCTCATTCAAGTGACAACCGGTCTGTCTCCTTCAATAGAATGTATCTGCTCCTTCTTTCCTACTCCTGTGGGTTTATTCAATGAAGTCAGGCAGGCATGCTTACAAAACCCAGTCTATACTGGCTGGATGATAGATAAAATATTACTCACACTGGCTGACGTCCTCTCTAATCCACCTCCTGAGGATATACTCCAACGCTTGTCTCTCTAAATACGACAAACATAAAAAAGGAACAGGAATGTGAAATAAAGAGTTTGGCAAGTAAAAGGGAAAGACACAGAAAGCAGTGATACACACAAAAGTGCACAGGGTACCGATAGTGAATTAGCGTGATTGGGACTGTGGGTGGTAACAAAGGGAAACAGCAGCGTGTATAGAGCCGAAATCTGTATGCATATCGCCATATGCCGTCTCCATATAAGCGAGAGTCGTGCAGTACCAGCAGCCTTTAGTAGCTTGGTATGTGTTGCACCAAAGAGTTGCAAACACAGTGTCCAGTAATAACTGAATAAAAAGCACAGAGAGAAAGGGGGACATGTGACTCACGGTCAGGCAAGTGGAAAAAGAACTGTGGAATAGAAAGAGCAGGCAGCACAGATCTAGGAAAACAATAGCACAGGCAGCAGACTAACAGATAAGACAGCCAGGACTCAAAGATCTATGTTTGAAAGGCTACGCAGAGCAGCATGAATAGCAAGAGACCCAGGCTCACCTTCGCATTGGCATCGCGGTATCTCTCCAAGGTGTGGAACTTGCGGTTCAGTTCATGATAAAGCTCTGAGTGTCTCTTTCTTGTGTGCATCACTTTCTGCAAAATGTCAGCTGTGGATTTAGCAGCCTGCACCCATCACTCACTCTCCCTCCCATGACCTCCTTGCTATCCATGCCACCAGTAGGGGTGAAGGTCACCATCCAATATCATGCAGTTTGTGAGGGAGAATCAGCATGCAGATCAGGGGGACGTTTGGGTATGCATAATTAGAGCACAGAGCTGATGCAAAAGACAGCCCTTACGGTTTCATTTTAAGGGCAGCTACGCAGATTTGCACGCTGAGCTATAATGAGGCTTTTCTGCTAAAAAAAGGCATCAGCTCTTAAAAAAGCATCTGCTCTTCATACATGCCCAATATTAACAGAAGCAAGAGTGAATTTGCTTGGGGTACTACATGAGGTTGCTATCCAGAGTTCTCAGTGCCTGACTGGTGCTATTTTAGGGTTAGTGCACTCACCTCAAAATCCAAATCTGAGTATCTCAGTCGCTTCCGCTGAGGGAGAAACACAGGGACAGGTTGGTGTGGCTTCTATGTGCGGAGAAGGAAAGAGAGGAAGGGAAGGAGGAAGATGGATTGAGAGGAGGGAGAAAAGAGGTACAGATACACACAGAGACATGGAGAACAGGAAGTACAATTCATTGGACAAGAAGGAAAGCGATGTTGACTGAATAGTATAGGAAACGAAGAAGGTTTTCAGTATAATCTTGGCATAATCACATAGCAGGCATAAAATATAGCACAAATGGTGCCAGAAGGAGTGAGGATAGATGGTACCACATCTAACAGGTGGAAGACGTATGAAGACAGAGGTTTCCACCACATCTTACCTCTAGGGATCCAGCACTCATAGATGGACCAGGCACTGTGCGGGGCATTGTACGACTGCGCTCATTCATTTCTGTTGCTAGAATCTGTCGTACTGATGGTGGTTGCTTAAAAGGCAGGCCATACTGTTGCTGAGTGGGCACATAGGGTGGGGTGAGGTTAACATTTATGTGGTCTACTGATAGGAAATTAGGGTAACTTTCTGTGTCCCCTTGTTGGCGCCCTTTGCCCAAGTCTGCAAGCTTGACATTGAGTTTTCCATGATCACGGCCAAATGGCTTTAGGCTCAGAGTTCTTCTTGGTAGCACCATGTACTCACTCTCCAGTGAAGGCTCTTGAGAGGCATCTCCAAAGTCTAGGGGCCATAGGTTTCCTTCAGGGCACAGGTAGACAGGCCCACGTTCCACATTAACTTCCTTTTTAGGAAGAGGATCATTGAGCTCATTTACTTGATTGTGGGTAAGTTTGGGCACCTGGAGTAGAATACCACCTGGAGATGACATACTTCCAGGTAGGTGAGAGAAGCTGAGTCCTTCTCCCCCTTTGTGCCTCTTTAGGTCATCCTCATCATCTAAAGAAATGCGGGAAAGGGCTCCTGTAACACTGGATGGATGGCAAGTATTGAGTTCTTTAAATAGGACTGAAAAAAAGGAAGAGAAGAAGAACTATAAAATATTCTGTCTAATTATACCAAAAAAATGCCTTCACCTTAACAAATCCCCCTATAACCCCTACCAATCCATAATCAGTCTCATTTTAATATATCCTATTATTCAATATAAACTGCTAGTATAAATGCATTGGTCTATGGCAGATGTGCACACATTACCCGTGTGTACATTTTCTCACCTGTCTCCCCATGTGCTGTGTACCACGAGGTCTTTTCATCAGACTGGCATGCCAGGTCCACATCTTTTTCAAAATCTGTCTATAGGAACAGAAAGGACAGAAGAACAAGAAACAAAGTGTAAGAAATAGACAGAAGGATGAAAAATCAAATAAGAGACGGAAAGGGTAAAAGCAAGGGAAACATGGGACATTAGAGAGAGTTAGTGGGGGGATTCATAAACATACAGTAACAATGGCAAAAGCAGCTGAATAGAATTTGCAGAGGTCCAATAAATACATGGTTATGTATCAAAGAAGGACATTGTGCAAGAAGAGCAGTACAACATTTACAGGTATTACATGGTAGTGAAATCAATAGGAGATGAGACAATGAAATAAAAATAAAACTATTATGGCAGTGTATATGGAGAGTTTAAAAAGATCAAGACAAAGAATAATAATTTAGTACATGAATAGGGAAGGAAAACAGATGGCAGAGAAACAAATATAATACAAGTTTATTGGAGCAGGTTTGGTCTGATGGATTGAATCTTAATTTGGTTGTAGAATTAGTCTTCTGCTTGCCAGAGTCATCACACACCTAACACACACTCACCATGATCTGGAGCTGACCATTTTTACAGGAATTTGGTGAGTCCTCATTGTCATCACTGCGGCATCCACCTATCTGGCATTTTACTACCTCCTGCACCTATCCATGAAGACAAACAATGGCATTTTGCAGAAGACAATCAAATTCTGTTATCTCGTGTGCTTCTTCAATTATTGTATAACTACCTATACATTTGTTCCTCTGTCTACCCAAGGGTAACATAAAATCACAGTAAAACAGTGTTTTATCTGCAAATGTATCTAATTTCAGAGAATTTTATACATCATAGGGACATTTCAGTACAAAATATTTAGATGCATACTTATACATCTCTGTATACTTATGCCACTCACAGTAATATAAGGACTACTTGGCCCACCTGTCTGCCCATATTTTTCTGCCTGTTGTAAGACCCCAAATCTTACTTTGTCCAGGCTCTTGTTTTAAGAAAAGTCTGCCTGATCCTTAACATCTACATTTACCTGCCTCTGCAGCCATGCTATATTGGCAACAAAAACACATAGAATGTTGGTACAACAAAATAAATCAACAATATAATTAAATTTTTTGCTTCCTAATCCATTCCTATTGTGCCTTGACCGTTGCAGATTGGTGTCAGTAAAAGCAGGCAATTGTGCTATTATTACACAAAGTGTTCCTTTAGAAATATCAAATACCATATGTTTTTCTATATATGGGAGACAAATCAAATCGCCACTGTTGGCTTCCTCACTTAAATGAGAATTGACCATCAAAATCTGTTTATTCAAGAATATCTAAATAGACCAAAGTCTATAAATGTTTCCTTTTTAATTCAACATAAGACAAACTGAGACACACAGCAATAACCACATCTAGTGAGTAACTTTGCATGCATTTTACCCTCAGCCTTATAGGTAGTCAGAGTCTGTTCTACAAACTCTCATTTGGGCAAGTAGGTATGAGGTTGAGGTATGTATGGAAGGTCTGCATTTTTATACTAGTTCTTTGAATACAATTTGCAGTATGAATGATATCAAAGATAGGAGTTGATCTCATTCATGTGCTTTACATGACCCTTCTGACCATATATTATGTTTCCCACAGCACAGCTAAGACATTACATATATCCTCCTTTGTGAACCGCTTTTCAGACAGGCTGCAGGAGTACTTACCTCTCGGCGCAGGAAGCAGTGTACAGTGATAATTACACAGCCTTGCACAGAATTGAACACTGCAAAGAGTACTTGGAAGAGGATGGAGCGGCGGTCAGTCATGGCCAGAACAGCAGACATCCAAGTTAGGGCAAGAAGTGGGAGGACCACGCAGGAGCTCCAGAGAGATGCCCTGTGGTGAAGGAATGGCAACACGGTGCAAAGACGTGAAGGAGGAGTGAAATAGAGAAAAACAGGGGTAGAGAAATGAAGAAAAAATGGGTGAGAAAAAGGAAAGAAGCAAACATTGTGAGGAGAGAGAGAGAGAATGTGAAAATGAGAAAGAGAGAGGAGAGTCCAGGATGGAAAGAGGCATATAGATAAAAAGGAAAGAGAAAACGGGGGGGGGGGTAAAACAAGATTGGAGAAAAGAAAAAAATGGATAAATATAGTTAGAAAGATAAACAAGAGTAGAAAAGAAACGTCATAAAGTTATGAAAAGATGAAATAGGATGAAGAGCCAGACCAGGAATCATGGCATTTTACAATGGAAGGAAATGTAAGAGGTGTAGGTAAAGAGAGATAAAAGATAATGAAGCCCAGGTTATGATGCACCCAACTTGTTTCCTGTCACTCTGCTTCTCTGGGTCACTTCTCATGGATGTTTTAGGTGTAAAACATACTCCATGAGGATTCCACTGTAGACCTCACAGGAATGCAATGTGATGGGGAAGCTGCAATTCCCAGCCCTTGCTGACCTGACACTTGTGAGGGTGGGGAAGGGGAAGAAACTGAGCTTATGTGTGAAGGTTGCTTAAGGACTGTAACAAGACTTAATACTGTGGAAGTAACGGGCCCCGAGACTCGGTATACGGTTCTCTACTTCATTCCTGACTTTGGAGTTGTGAAAGGAGCATAGGGGCCCTAAACTGATGCATTTGAGTGTGTATTTTTAGTATATGGTGTTATGTGTATGTCCTTCTAGGAGAGGAGGGGAAACTAACACAGCATTGCTGGCAGTGGCTGCTGAGAGGCTTGAACTGGGCACCACTTCACAGGTGGAACAGATCAGCAGCAGGTCCCTGCAGGAAGTCTCACTTCTGCACCAGCAGGAGAGCATGCAGGATGGATTATACACAACACGGAAAACACGGAATAGAAAGACATATAGACACAGAATGAAACACACACATTTATATATATATGTATATAGAAAATATATATTTATATATAATAGAACACACAGAAAAAATAAAAGTATTAAAAAAGAGATTAAGAGAGGGCAGTAAACCCAAATTTAAATACAGTAAGATGGTAGTGAGAAATATATGTTAGCATGTATATACAGGGAACAAGAAGGAACAAAATCACACAGATACAGTTTGTGTGTTTACATGCAAAATGATGAAACAAAATATATATGAAAAACACATCCACACACACCATATGTAGGGTAATATAATGGGAAGAATAAGGAAGGATGCATGGTTAGAGAGAGACAGAAGCAGAAAATGAATGAGGAATACAGGAGTGGAGTGAGACAGAGAAGGGCATAAAGCAAAGAAAGAGTAAGGATGGGAGAGAGAGATAAAAGGTAGTGTGTTAGATCAGCGCTGGACTGGCAGGAAATGCAGCACCTGGTTAGCATGAGATGGACACAGGGAAAGGGGGTCCTTCATCATCACTTTTCACCCCACCACCACTGAAGGTCTACAATACCGATCATTCCTCAAACTGTCAACCTGGTGTCTCTGAAGGACAGTGACTATTTCAAGTAGAGTACAGACTATACAGATACCACACGCAGAAAAAAACCACTTACAAAGCAAACAGATACAAGGACACTACACATCACATTGAAAAACATAAACACTCTGACATTACGTAACAATGTTAGACACTTCATAGACAAATAATAATAATAGATGTCCGTTTTAAGAAAAGTCCCATTTAGAGAGATTAGCCATCAGACCATTGTTTCAGGGTTACTGGTCTTAAATTTAGATTATCTGTACATGTCAGGCAATATGAAAGAAGGTTCATGACTGGAGATGTTTGGAAAGGTACAGTTTGTTATTTGTGTAGGTAATCATAATTCTGCATATATTAAATCAAGCTCTAATTAAGAGTTTTAAAGCTGGGCTCCTTCTCACTCTCATTGTTTTTAAGGCTGGAAAACACACGTGATATTCAAATAGGCAGATAGGATAGTATTACATGGGAGCTCAATTCTGTGTGGTTTTTTTTAAAATCCTTTATTTCCAATAAATGAAATACAATTTTATTTATTGATTCCAACCTTTCTTGAAATAAAATACACAGGTAATTAATACAGTGCTGTAATATATCAAGTATGACAGAACTCCTGGCCTTGTCTTATGTTAAGGTTAACCCTATGTCTTTCCCAAGATAACTGTTAGTTAGGGTGTTTAGTAGTATAGCGACAGGCTCAAATAATGGGGAACCCATCATCACAGCATGCAATTAGAGAAAGATTCTGAATATATAGCTATCAGGGGTGGGCTGCCCCAGGGGCAATACGTGTAAATGTGTGTGAGCATGAATATGTAAGTGTGAGAGCATGAATGTGTAAGTGTGTATATTGGCATGAGTGTGTAATTTTGGTGTAATTATGTCTATGTAAGCGTGAGTCTCCATGTGTGCTAGCGTTTTTTTGTGTGAGAGTGAGAGAGTAAATGTGTGCCAGCTCGCATGTGAGTAAAATATGGGGGGGAGTGGATTGTTAAGGGTTCGATAAGGCTATTTCACTTTAACTGCCCTTTGGGCCAGAAGATG
Source organism: Sceloporus occidentalis (assembly GCA_023333645.1). Classification (NCBI taxonomy): domain Eukaryota; kingdom Metazoa; phylum Chordata; class Lepidosauria; order Squamata; family Phrynosomatidae; genus Sceloporus; species Sceloporus occidentalis. Next base: position 13,166,956 of record JALMGF010000022.1, on the reverse strand, counting down.
CCAGTTGTCCTCAGATAGTTATCCATGCATGGCCAATGTCTGATTATGCAAACCATTTTCGTTAGTTTCAACAACAAAAATTGTTATGAATTCTAAACTGACTGTATTTATATTACATCATTTTGCCATACTCTCCAGGTTTGACCCAGTGGATGAACTGATGCTTTCCTCTGATCTCTTAGTCACCCTCCTCCTTCTCGGGGGCATGGGAATGATGTTTTGCCATATTTACTCCCAACCCAATTACCTTCTCATACCAGACATGTAAAGTTATCTCTCACTAGCCCTACCCATAAAGTAAAAATTTATTTTTATCAAAGAAATTTTTCAAGGCACTTTAAACACAAAAATGTGCTGTCATCACAGACATACATGAACACACTGACATCTTACATAGACAGAAACACACTGACACACAAAAGAACGTTTTCATTCTGACATTGCAAATGCGCTGTGACATGTTCACATTACAACACACAGAAACATGCTGCTCTTAAACACACACTGAAAAACAGTACATACAGTGGTATTTTTAAAATCTACATCTACTTATAATACTAATATGTATACATATGATAATTGTACACAGAAATGACTTCGCATAAGCAGGATCAGTGACAGGGAACAGAAACAACAGCAGTGGCAAAAGGTGACATGATGTTATATCGAACAGGCAAAATCTATCAAGACTCTGACAAAGATACTCTTGACACTACTACAGACAAAACAACACACCCGCAGAATCACAAATAAAAAAATCACTGACACAACACCACAGGCAGACCCCCTGCAATCACACACAGACACCTTGACTATGCGCAGACACAAACCTTGACATTAGATACAGCAGACACAGCACATTATGTCAGTGTTGCATGTACAGACAAAAACATATTATTCAAACATACGAGAAAGACGCGGATATCCAACATGACACATGACTACACATACGCCTCGACCTAACACACATATAGGAAGACGCTGGTGTTGTAATGCACAGTTACCACGTCATACCGTTAGTGATCCACATAAAAATACATGCCCTTATTATTCACAGCGTTAAGGCACTCACCCTGCTCTCTGCTTTTTGGATTTGTCCGATATCCCATCCCGAGACATTAATTTATTGAAGACAATAATCCCAATCAACATGTTCACCTGTGTATAAAAAGCAAGGAACACACTGAAGGCTGCTGTGCCGACCTTACAATAGCAGAGAAGAACCATCTGGCTTAAATGATATTGCGCCTATTATCAATTTTTCTGGAGCGTTTTCTGAAGATATTTGTCTTCCCTGGATTTGAGAGACTCCCCAAAGTTTACCAGCTCCATATATTTTGGGAGTATTGCTCCCTTGTTTCTTTATTGGTGGTTTTTATATTATATATATACTATCTAAAATTGCATTACCTAAAGATATGTACTTATTGATCTTTCAGTAACTGCAGTTTCATTAATAAGAAATGTTATCTTTTTTCTTTACAAATATTCAATCTCGGTTGAAACTAGATACGTTGAATTATTTTTTTAAATGAATCTTTAAATATTAACTAAATATTAGAAAACAACAGATGGTTCTAAATGTCCAACTATTTGATTGTCCTATTCACTTTTACATTTCTTTATTGTTTATGTGAACCATCTTTTCTTTATATAAGTTTGCCTTGTTTTTTTAAGTCTGTACTCTATGAACTGTATTAAACAGTACCATATACAATAATAACAACAATAATAATTCTTTGAACACCTGACTGTACAATATATCATATATCACATAATAATGACATGCTTATATACTAAACACACACACACACAAAGCTTTTTTGTAAGAAGATATTAAAATTTAATTTAAGTGGCCTTCATAAATTAAACGCAGTAATAATATTCCACTTTAGACAAACATGCCGGTAAAATACAGTAATATATACCTGACTGTGCTAAAAGGTATTCAATGTTTGTATAACATTAGTTTAATATACTTTAAAACAGTTTATAAGGTACTGAATAAAGACTGAAAACAGTAATAATAGCTCAGACAATTCTGGCTCCCTTCAGGTGAACCAGTCGCTGACAACTAAATGATTAATATTGACACTGTGTTGCGCTGTCACTTAAAGTACCGTAGCTACAGTTTTTTCAAGCGGAATCTACCTCTAGACAGAATTTACACAAAAGTTCAGGGATCTGCGTTCCTAATGAACAAGTTAAAATAGCAGTGTCACCAACGTGTATCTGGCGCTAGCAAAATGTTCAAAGGATTAAACAAGATTGAATTATGACAAATGGCCGCGTGTTTGTCCACCTCTGCACAAACAATTTCACACCAAATGCTGATGAAAGTAATTAATGGCTTCACAATGTAGATTACCCTGCCTGGCACGAAGACAGTCTGTTCTAAGTGTCCTAGTTATAGGAAAAATAAAATGTCCTTCTGTTACCTCACAAATAATATTTAATCCTTTAGCAGCTGAGCATAGGACTGTGTGTGCTTGGCACTATGTGTACCTGCCTCTGGAAGCTTTTAGAAAATGAATGTTGACTTGATGAGGGATTGGGGGGCTTATGGAAAACATATTTTTTGCTACCATTAAAAATGGGAAACTCTGAATTGACTACCCATTCATGTTACAATAATAGTTAACTGTGTTAACCTGTTAAAACCTGCATGTTGTATATACAGAGCTGGCCCTGGATAGATTTGTGAAGTAAGAGAAGCGTTTCTGCCCCTCTCTTTCTCTGTGAATCTATTTGACCTCCCGTGAATTTCTGAAAAATGGCGGAGCCATGGGGAAAGCCTCGCCTCCAACTGCGGAAAAGGGTGTGCCTGGAAGCTCGGCCCATTTGTAGAAATGCATCAGGAGAGGAGGCGGGATCAGGAAGACGGGAACATAGCACACAGCCAGAGGGAAAGCTGTGGTTGAGGTAAGGAGGTGGGTGAGGAAGCATAGCTGTGTAAGTATGTGTGTTGGAATGGATGTGTAAGTGTTTATCAGCATGTATGTGTATGTGTAAGTGTGTATGAACATCTTTGTGTAAATGGTGCATGAGCATGGATGTGTAAATGTGTGTCAGCATGGTTGTGTATGTGTAAGTATGTGTGAGCATGAATGTGTAAGAGTAAATGTGTGAGCATGAATGCATGTGTGTAAGTGTGTGTGAACATGTATGTGTGAGCATGGATGAGTATGTGTATGTCTGAGAATGGATGTGTATGTGTGAGCATGGATGTGTGTGTGTTTGGGTGTCAGTGTGGCAGAGCCTGTCTTGGTGTGTGTGTTTGGGTGTCGGTGTGGCAGAGCCTGCCCTGGTGTGTGTGTGTGTTTGGGTGTTGGTGTGACAGAGCCTGTCCTGGTGTGTGTGTTTGGATGCCGATGTGGCAGAGCCTGTCCTGGTGTGTGTCTGTGTGTTGGTGTGGCAGAGCCTGTCCTGTGTGTTTGGTCATCTGTTTCCTGGTACTTTACTTACTGTAGGAATAAATAGAATTTTTACTTATCCAGAGATAAAACACCCTCCTGAATCTGTAGCCACTTCAGAGGACAAAACTTTCTAGGCTCAGAAATCAGTGAGAGGAAAACTAAAGGTGTTATAAACTCAATCTATTATTGAATCTAGATTATTTCAATCTGCATATTTTATAAAAAAAAGGAGTAGTGGCACTAAACTGTGGCTTTGGGTGTCCCGTGTATGATGACTTTCTTTAGTGTACTGATGTACTCCCAATCCCATCACATTACATCAATATGTGTTAGGAAAAGATGGGCATTGATGGTGGGCTGACTCGGTGGCGCAATGGGCCACTTGACTAGACTTGCCCCCCAGGCCGTAGGCTGCCCGCCCTCCCCTGAGCGTGGGGGAGAGCATTTCATTCTTGGATCCGACAAGCCCTGTGTATATTAGTGTAGATTTTTCCATACATAACAATGAGTTGTAGGTCAGGTGAAGAATTGCAACTTTCTGCATTTAATCCCTCCATAATAATGCTGTTTATATCTTGCCCTGCATAATCTTTTTTACAAGAGAAGCTTGCTATGTTTAGCCTTTTGCAAACCATATCATAAAATGTTTTTGCCAACAACAACTCACTTTAAATGTATAAACAGCAATAAAATGATCATAAGACATACCAGAACAATGACGGCAGCAGGTCCAACAAAGGCATAGAGCAGACCTCCCTCCAAAGAGAGCCAGCAGCTAGGGTATGGAGAGCATACATACGAGAAAGGTGACAGAAGGCAGAGCAAAACAGAAAGTATCATCAGCGAAAATAGTATTTACTCTTTATTTATCAACCAGAGACCGTTAAAATGCACATCTAATGAGAGAAATTGGGATGAAAGAAGCAGGGAAGGTGGGAAATTGGTGGTTTTACTGTAAATCACTACACTTAGAAATGTGCAGCTGCAACAAAATACATTACCCCATTATTATTGTACAAATAGGTGCTTGATGGAAATCTAGCTGAGGAAGGAAATGATTGACTTACTAATGAGGCGTTCCATATCCTTTAGTTCGGGTGAAACCGACAGATACAGCAACAACCAGAGCTGGCAACCCTGGAGAGACAAAGACATATTAAGAAACAGTGAGGTAATTACACAGTGAATCAGCCAGGGTGACTGCAGTTTTTTTTATTAGCCACTATAATTATTTTCAACATGGCTTTTGTCCATATCAACGACATCTCATGCCATATGATATTCCCTACATACGATGGGGCCTAACAAACACCCTCAAATGGTGTATGAGAACCATTGAAGGCAAGGTGGACAACAGTGATATTGAGCATAATGGACAGCAGGCTATTAAGGAGTAGGGGCCAGAAGAGAAGCACACATTGAGAAGGATAGAAAAGCTATAAGCCAAAGGACAGTTTGATATGTTCATACATGGCTTCCTGTCATGGTGTTTGTATCTCGACAGCTTTGTCAAATGCCCTGGGCAAAAAATGACAAGAAGAATGACTTTTAATGTGATTCGGCACTGTTATGGAACAAAAAAAAGTGTCTTCCCTGATGCCAGGGCATTGGCAGTCACAAGAGTTTCTACTCAACGCAGCTGCAGTGGTACGCAGATGATGAATTTCGCAGCAACAAAACAGACTAAAATAATCATGTCACTTGTCGGGCAATAATTGGTACTTTTTATGTTACAGAGAACAAAGCAAGCCTAGAAATCCTGGGTTTGTCACAGTGTGCTACTACCGGAGATAACGATACCAGCGTGTGTATTATTAACACTGACATTAACAGCACAAAATCCATACATTTCTGTACACAGTTACACAATATGCACACTACTGCAAAATAAATTCAGATCAAGTTTTTCCACACTTCCAGAGGGCATATACTATGTATCACGTTATGATCCTATGCTGTCCTGTGCGCTTTCACACTACTGTGGAAATCATTACGTGTTCCACAAACACAACTACATTCAAAAAATAAAAAGAATCATCTTCTTTTTTTCGAATTGTGTTCCAAAACAATATATATATAGTAACAAATGTATAACTTGCTGAGATCACAGTATACATTTGGATTTTTTGTAATGTTTTTCATATTGCTTTTTTATCCTGAGTACAATTCTGGGTTCTGGGGCTCATTTACTCAAGTGGGAGTTTGTGGGAGACGTGAACTTTGAACGTGGTGACTTCACTATGCATGATGAACGACCAATTCCATTGCACGTTTCCTGTGAGGAGGATTGAACTGGCCCTGTTTAACGTATAGTGAATCGGAAATCTCACAAATTTTCATTATGTATTGAAAAGGACCAACTAAGCTTTTATTGCATGGGAAGCTCACTGGGGTTGGACCATAGTAAAGTCAGGAAGCTGTCCTGCAAACTCGCAGTCTAATGGACTTACCACTCTGAGACCACCTTTGAGGAAGACATCCACGTACGTAAAAGGGACTTTTAAGAGTTGATGGAATCAGAAGTTAGTTTGTATTCTCTCTGAAGTATGGGAGTTACTTAGGACCCTTCTTAAAAGAGTAAGCACCCTATTAACATTATATATTTTGAATCAATCAACAAGCTTGTGGAATACAATGAGATTGATGGACTTTCGTCTTTTCACCTGATTGGCAATGCAGAAAGCGCACCAACATTCAGATATCTACAAAGAGGGCAGTCGCTTACCCCACCCTAGGCACAAGAAGCGTTTACGGACCAGTCGTGTCCTCATTTGCCCAATGACAGCCAGATACGACTGCCAGGCTTCTGTCAGCACCCAGCAGAAGGAGGAAAGGAAGAAAAAGTGCAGGAAGGCAGCGATCAGAGCACAGACAGCCTGAAGAAAGACAGATAGGAGCACGTGTCATGTCCAGCATTGAAAAGGTCAGCATTTAGTACCAGCAGATGCAGAGTCTTCCATCTAACAGTCTTTAAAATACAGCCTAAATAATGATGCCTGTTAACGCACTTTCCATCGGTCATCAAGTATTTTGTTAAGGAAAGGCTATTTCTAACTAACAACTATACAATGTATATAAGGTGAACTAATAAAATCAAATATAGCATCAATGCTATTGGAGCTGATATATATATATACTGGTATATATATATATATATTTTTTTTTTTATTTTTTTTTGCATTACTGCAATGCAGATCAGAGGTAATAACAAGCCATCATTTACACATATGAGAAATAAAGGAAATATCATGCTGTATTTACAGTTCAGCCAGCAGCTTGACTCTCTCTTAAGTGTTCCCTATTATAATCAATAATGCAGGGATCTAACATAACAATAGAGAACTGAGAAATCCCTCTCAAAAGAACACTTTGATGACTTCTCTTAGAAAGGCACGCATGGTTTTTTTTATTATTATTATTATATACTATAGAATATGTAGCGTATAGGCAGTTAGATAAGCATTAATGTGGAATGAATCTTAAGCAATACTGACCCAAAAAGGAGTTTCCACTCAAACCCAGAGTAATGGAGGTAAAGTGCAATTGACTGCGTTTTAGTTTTAAGTTATACATTAGACCATTGACAAATGTAATTTATTCTATATTATTTTGTCAATGGCAAGCAGATAGTTATCTCCAACCGTTGGGGTTTTTTGTGAGCACGTCAATAGTAGAGTTATGAGCGAGTCATGGAAAACAGAGAGAGCGTGTGTGTCCGCAGAGATTTATCTAATGGGTCATGATCTCAAAACCACCCATTAGCTCGCTTCCAAGTCTTGCCTTCTCACACTTTTTATCAGTTACTAAATATTTCCCAAGTTTTGGTTATTTCAGGTTTCCTGTGACCTGAAAGTTGCAAGGGAGCCCCTTACTAAAAGCATTGAAGAGCCTTTTCAAAGCAAAGTACTAAATGTGAAATGTGGATCCCAGCGGATGCCCGGTTGCTCTCAGTGTAACGTTCTGCAAGAAAATCACTCTTAATAAGTATGATCCTTTTATCCTTTGCTGATCTGAACAACTTTAGTTTCTGCAATGATTCCTTAGTATCTATACAGAGCTGTTACGTGTCCGGAAAATCGGCATCCCTCTCTTTATATGGATTCTCCTTTCTAACCTTTAGTAATACTGACATATATCTGACAGCATATTGCCAGGCGTGCACCTTAATATAGACATTGATTAAAGAACACTGATAAAAAGGAGTGAAGGCAGAAATAGCACACAGTGATATGTCAGAACAGCAGCGTATATATATATATGTGTGGGTGTGTGTGCCTGGGAAAGTACAGTGCAGAAGATTCACAGATTATATTCACAGAGCATATCACAGAGAAATAAAAATCATAATGTTCAGGTTATTATAGCAGGTTTAGGTTATTACATTATTATGGTTCTAGTTTCTATATTTAATATACAAAATGCATAGAAATTGCAGAAAAAACAATATTTACTTACAGTTTTCAACATAGGAGATTTTGTTTCATTTTCTTAGTTTTTACTGTGCTCTTTAGCTCCATATAGCTCCTGCTATACCTCCCTAAAGGTAGCCACCTAAAACTGCTCTTATTGAACCTGTGCAATACAACATTCAGATGCTCCCTGCTCATGTACTGCCACTGATTCATTTTCAAAACTATCCAAGCACCTTCATTTTGCACTTTAAAGGATAATACAATTGAATTCTGACCTACTATATATGCTGCTACCATTCTTCGGCCAAATTGAGGCAGCTGAGTTAAGGATTTGATAATTAAAATTTATACATGCTAGTAGTAAAATGGTAGCGCATAATTATATTTCATATTACTCAATTTAGCCGCTCATCATAATGACTTATTCAACTGTGTATATCATATGCTTTTGAGATGCTCAGCACAGGCTAATACTCCAGTATCACTTACCTTGCTGAGTGCTTGTGACTGTCCTACCAGGATCAGTACATTGGAGGCCAGTATGGACAGGCAAAAGTTGAGAAGAATGATGGAACGCTCAGAACGGATAAATCTAAAACACACAGAAAACAAATAGCTAACCAGCTTGAAATGGTGTCGTGGATATCTGTCTCTTTAAACTGCTTTATCTATTTCATGATGGTGTTTTTGTCAGCCAAGTTGTTTGGTTTGGTTTTGCCAAGATGAACAACTTCTATCTGTGCTATTGGCTGTCAACGTGACAGTTAATGCTCATCTACTATGGATTCAGGGATTGAAGTGCATTATGAGGTGGGCAGATGTCTTCTTAATAACTGAATTGGCTCGTTTGATGTTGTTCTTTCATGACACATATCAAGAGACATAGTCTTTGCAACTTTATCAAAACATTGTGGACAATGTTCTTAAAGTTGTAGAAGCCTTCTATGAACTAGAAAACGGTAACACGCTACTCCACAACGCTTACCTCCAAAATGCAGCATAAACAGCAAGGAGAATGAGCAAGGCCATGCAGGATACAGCACAGCCAATCATCAGAGGGACCGACGGAGCTCCCGAGACATCCATCACCTGCTAACACATCAAAGTGTGAGCATTCAAAGAACAGACTAAGATCAAAGAGGGCCAGGCCAATGTGTATGTCATACAGTGTCCGCTCTCTTCTAAAGTTCCCACGGCAATGCATCATCTGACTATGAGCGGCCCAGCAATTGAGTTAAGAAGTCACAGGTCACTGTGGGCCACAAAGCAAAGCACCATAACAGTAAAGGAAATTAAGCTTCATGTGCCGGCACTACTGACTTAATTCTAATTAATTAAATCATTAATTATCTTAAGGCAAGGATTCAAATTACAATGTGTCAACGCACTGATAACTGCACAGTGCCACTGATTAGTGCACCGCAAGGCAAAACACAGGACTAAAGAGGAAAGTAAAAAGTCCAGTGTGAAGATATTCCTCAGGTGTCATCTTGACTACCTGGCAGGAACCAAGGGCGCTATTGTAGTTGTACAAGATATGTATGATGAGATGACATGAAAAAAACTGGTGTCAGCTATAGTAACACAAGTCGACCTTGCAGATGATCTTACAAACCTTGAGTTTGATTCACTGAGTCATCTCATAGTTTGCAATTCTAGGGAGTCTAGACTGGGACCGCTGAAGAAAGCTAAATAGATGGGGTGCATAATATACTTAACGCAACTTAGATGGATACCTTTTATATGTACATTCCAAAAAAAAACAAAAAAACAAGCCTAGAGATCTTTAGAAAAGTCTAGACAAATTTAGAGAACTGTGGAGAGGTAAAATAAATACCAAGAACATGAACACAGAAGTTATCATTAAGTGGGTTTTTAGGATTGATAGACTTTTGGCATGAGGCCCTGACAAGTAAATATTCTCAAATGGTAAAAACCCACTTTGAAAGGAAAAGAGCCGTGACTCCTGCTAAGAAATGTTAAATTGATACATTTGTAGCAAGCAGCTCAATTTAATAACTTTCGTGTGGTTCATTTAATTGAGAAGTGACACTTTGGTGGCAAAAGGCCAAAACATTTATCAAAACTCTTTTATTTAACCATATAAAAGACAAAAGAACATTTCTGGTATAAATGCTGTACAGTTTAAAATGTAGCAACTTAAACGATGGCAGATATGAAACAACTAAAATAAAATTTAAATTAAAACCATAATACTGCATAATTCCATATGTATATTATACTGTATACCTGTATTTAGCTAGCTAACTACAGGCATACCCCACTATATGGACCTTCACTTCATGGACACTCACAAGTATGGACATAGTTACAGTGCAGCCAATTTGACAGCAGATAAGAACCATCTGTCCAACTAGTTTGCGCAGTCTATACAGTAAGACTGAGACCTTAATCAGTCCTTGCACTTGTCCCGTCAAAGGATTAGGATTTGTTGAGGTTAGTCCAATGGGCAAAATTATATGAACTTTCCTAAGTCTTGCCTACCATAGAGTCACTAAACATAGAGTGATATAGGTCAATAAGTGTGTTAAAATGTTGCCTCACTGCGTAAAAGCCCACAGCATGGATAACAAAAGGCATATCCTATTAAATTAATTATGTCATTCGACAGAATCCATAGGGTTTCTTTTTGATGATATTGAAGCAACTAAGTCTGACGTGTGGGACACAATCGTACAAACCAACACACCCATCCGCTGAACTCACAGAAGTCCCAAGTTTGATTGTCTTTTATACTGGCAGCACTGCAGGGTATCCCAGCTACAATGTAATGTTTCAGCCCTGTGGAGTTTTTTTTCTTACATTTTTTGCTTGACTGTGGGGATGGAGCTGCCGTGTTTTAGCTCACGGGGAGATGTCTGACTTGTAAGAATTTTGTTTACCGTGAGGTGCCATTCGGAAAGGGTTCTGCTCACTGAAAAATATCTGACTGCCAACTGTCTGATCGCTCCGTGATGTTGTAAAAACACTGGACTCACAAGCCATTAAAATCAAGTCGTGCCTAAAGACATCACAAACAGCTACTTCATATGCACAGATAATTGCACATATATCCCACACAAATCTAGTTCACAGTCAGATCCACAAAACTGCTAGATAACCTACTTCATGTCTATTAGCAATTTACAGCACAAAGTGTTAAGTCCTTGATGTAACTCTGCCCCCAATTTGTCACACGCTGCAATGCCTCCGTCTCTCCATTGCCTGCTTTCCTACCTTATCTGGAGGGCTACAAATCACATACATATGTTAACCACTTTGATGTGGTCTAAGAGGTCACACGAGTGATCTGAACCCAGCCCCAACTGCTCTGCCTCACAAATCTACGTCATCAGGTGCCAGTAACTTGGCTGCATATCTGTTTATCATGTAGCACGACAATCAGTAAGTATCTGCTTTAAGGCACAGCTTATGGGAAGATGGATACCAAAGTGTTAACATTAAGATGGGGGAACTTTGTCTAGCAATGTAACAAACATGGGGCTCTCCGTGGAGGACTAGTGGCCCTTTCCCTTTTGCTATCGTGCTGTCCCCAGGGACCTGACCGAAGATGGTCCGAGTCATAAAGTGTTTCTATTTCCCATGTCCTTTGGCAGAATAATGCAAAGGAATAAGTAAGTTCCTTGCAGTACTTACGTCCACACATGCTTGAATGGCCAAAGTTAATTATTGAGATCGTTTATTGATTCAGGTTCTATCTGCAGTTTGGCTGAAAAGAGATCTAGATAATGTAGCGATATCCCAGAAACTTTACAAACTGCATTTGTATGTTATGACCCACAAGTGTATAATTTGTTTAGTCACCATGCGAAAGAGCAAAGACCATATCCTTGTCTGTAGCTAGAGACCAAGATCTAACTGCCCTTCATGCAGATACATAGCCATACTGTACAAAAGGTGGCATTTAATCTAAATATTTCACTTACCAATACCTATAGAATAATGATTGAGATACTTCTCATTAACACACACATTGCACAGTCACCCCACTGTTTAACACATATTCATATTCCTTGCCCATCAGATTCCTTCCACATTACATCCATAATACGTCTAAAAGAGCCATGCTGCCCATGAATACTTTTTCCGTACTTACAAGCTCCTTGGGCAGCTGTGCCAACACGGCAAAGGTGGAAAGTTGGTCGCAAAGGCATTTGGTGTGAGATGAGTGAGTTGGTAAAGTTTGGCAGCTCTCTGTGTCCCAGTTCCCAGTAGATGCATCACTAAGGGTCACAAGCAGAAACGTGGTGTCAGCTATCAGAAAAGGAACCTCATGGAGACGATCGGACAAAGTGTACAAACTATTCACAAGGAAGACTCTACATATCCACAGTTGGCACAGCCAGTCTGAAGCTGTGTGCTTGTATGTTGAATGTGTGTGCGTGTGTGTGGGAGAAACCCTGGGAGAGGAGTGAAGCAGAAAGAGATAGAGTGTGGGGGAGACGGATAAAGACAGAATGAGGGGGAGAATTAATAGTGTGCATGATAACGAAGAAAATGGGTGTGAAAAGATAAAGCTGGTGGTTAGAGTGAGAGAGATAAACAGTGTGAGGGAGAATGCATTGTTTATACAGCTAATGGTGGCATAGATTAGTATTTGCGAGAGGGAATTAAGGGTGCGGGAGGAATAAAAAGTGAATAGCTGGAAAGAGCAGTGAAAGAGAGAATATGCAGTAAGTGTTAGCGGGGTGTGTGTGTGTGCAGCGGGGGGAGGATATAGCTAAGCCACAGGCAATGTTCACAGCAGATTAACCATGAAAAAAGAGTAGGAGCAGGGTGGATAATTACATGGAGGAGAAAGCAGGGAACACTGAACATATGATCACAAGCCTGAAGAGCTTTAATCTGAGAAAAGTATACATGCTCTGTATCTTTTATGGTCACTCTTAACGCACAACATCTCTTCCTCTCATTCTCCTTACAAAATACTCCTGCCATCAGTGTTTGCACAGCGTTTTGTTTTAGGCCAAGGTCTTCTGCTATTGCACAAGCTGTTAAATATGCATCTCCAATGCTTTTGTGGTGATGTATACTATAAATATACCTATATATGATGTCATAGTCACTCTACTCATATATATATATATATATATATATATATGTGACTATGACATCATCTTTCAAATGTGTGACATCAATACTGGTCATCAGTTGTAAGACTCCATTGCTACCCCGAAAATACCGAAAACTGGTGGATTTTTAGAAACACACAATTAAGATTTGTATCTATGTGTAAAATAAAAATTGTTTGTTTTTAATGATATTAAGTGATGCATGCTGTTGAAAGATTAAGGCAACAACAAAAACAATATATGTAATTGTAGCTTAATCCTGCAGTACACCAGATCCTACAGTTTCTCACATTGTCATGCAGCCCCTGTCACTGTGATAGCTGCACAAGAAGAGAAGAAAAAGCTGGCTGTACATCACTACAGCCTATACCAGCGACATCTAAGTCATTGGGGTCCATTCTCTAAAAAAATCACACAGAAATCTATTGTAGGTGTATGAAAGATGGAGATCATCATCAAAATAAAATGATAAAATACGAAGTTCCTTCATGTAAACATTACCCATATTTTAATCATGCAGCTGTCACATCAGGATCCTTTTTTGTGAGCGTTAGCTTATACACGCAAAAGCAAGTTGTTCAAGTTTAATGAATAAATACTTTAATAAGATAATTATGATAATTCAATGTTGTGATCTATATTTTTGAAAACAAGAACCATTTAATAAAGAAAGCATCATTATCCATGGATAACATAAACACTTAATAAAAAAATAAGGAGATTCTGTATATAAATATGCATATGCATAAATATGCACATTTAATTGCATAGATACCTACAAGCACAGCCAGTAAAAAACATACCATTTCATACCATTTATATATAAATATATATATACAGTATATAATATATATATATATATATATATATATATATATATATATATACACACACATGCACATGCCCACTTTATTCGCACTTAGGAACTGTAGCACTCACCCACACATTCACATACTTATAGAAACCCATCGGGCTGCATATGTAAGTACTCCCACGCAAAATCTCAGCCACGGAAGTACATGTGGCAATGCTAATCAGAGTGCTTTGGATATTGTTCCCTGTTTGCATACATTTTGACGTTCTTGTAAGTGCTGTATCCTTGGAATCAAGATCTCTGTGTCATAGGTTTTATATTGTTAATTTCACTGTATCCTGTACGGACGGCTGTTTAATATACGGCAACAATGAAGTATCCGCTTCACCCTTAGCCTCACATACATGTGTTATAAAAGCAAACTAAATTGATTGTAAAATGTCGAAAACCTGCACTTTATTATACTGGTTTTATGAAAGATAGGTGGAATTTTTATTTTTATGCATAATATGGAAGTTAACATATACCTAACATAAAGCTGATAATTAGATTTCTTATAAGACCACATTACATGGCACAACCTTACAGGTTTCAGCACCCGAGAAGATGGACAGCTCCCGGAATTCTTTAAACTAAGCATTCAAAGAGCCTAAAATCTGCTTAGGTCAATCTACAGGCAACACTGAAACAATAATGCCTATTATTACGCCAACACTGATTTTATTTTAATTAGCTTATGTATCACATTAGTTGAAATCAAACAGTGTGTTTTTTTAGTCACATTAAAACTAGCAAGTCTGCTATATTCATTTTCGTTAATGAGAAAATGGTACTGGAATGATGTTTTATTTCCAAGGCTGTAAATTGGATTTTTTTCCTTATGAATGTGAAGGAAGCCGTGCTCTTATCCTATGATGAAATCAGCTGCAGGGATGTGGCCTTTGACATAGCTTTATAACTACCTGGCGCTGTGTTTGTGATAGAGAAAATAATCCCGCTTTATAACAAGAGGGCTCTGGCTTCGCTTAGCAGTGAGAACATTGATAACCGGCGTGGTATGCAAAAAAACGCGTTGGCTGGAAGGCATTGACTTATTTTATTTCTGTTTTGAAATGACAAGCAAGTTATGTGGCAAATCAAAATGCATTCAACTCTACAATGAGGAGGAAACGTGAAGACTACTGACCTTTTGGAGTAATCCCACACAGCGCACTGGGGGCCGGAGGTGCCCTGTTTGGACGAGATTTTATTAAATTATATCACTTAAGGTGTAAAGGTTGAGTAACTAACTGCTACCGAAATGTGTTGACAACGACATGGTGAAACAGAGTAGAAACAGAAAGAGAATAAGCATGCTTATTAAGGGACTGCACATTGTAATCAGAAACATTGGCGTGGCAAACTGAACAGAGTCTGGGGCACATAAAAGGTAAACTGGCTACCCAGACAGAGCAATAACAGGGCAGGGTATAAAAGGATTCATCGAGCAAGGGGCAAGTCGGCGATCTGCGGCTAAAATAACACAGTAATGCAACAGCCCCAAAACGCATAAATCAGAACACAAGCACAGCGTGCGTGCTATAAATCTTGCCTGACACACATTCATCAGCGATCTCCAAAAAAACTTAAATGGAGTACATGAGGGATCAGCCAGAGGGTAAATACTGGATTGTTTTTTCTGTGAAACTATAAACAAAAACACTAAAATGAAATAAAAAAATTCAAAATCAGAAAAAGGGAACAACTGCCCCCAGCCCTGCCCTTTTTTGCCACTACAAGAAAAACAAACCACATAGGGTCAGTGAGAAACATGGAACGTACATTGATGATATGGGACAGCTCCACCACTACAAGCTGCTCTGAAGGTTTTGTTAGAGGCCGGACGGTGACGGTCAAAACCTTCGAACTGACAGCCAGTGAGTTCCCGGGAGGAGGCAGAATAAGCCCAAGTGTGCGGTAAAGAACTGCACCGATGACAAAATACCCGGATTCGTCTGTCTCTGCCAAGGTAAAACCAAATATATAGTGTTAAACGTGCACACAGTTACGAGGTTAGATCCGCTAATGATCCAGCACCGTATCGACGAAGAAAGCAAAGCACTATGAATGTGTCTGATGAAAGCTCAGACTACACTGAACATTTAGCCCTGTGATTTGAAAGGACCAACCGACTGATCCGGGTGAATATAGGGCATTTATCTAAATCATGCTTCATTCACTCAAGTTAAACTTATCGTTAGGCTCTTTTACAAATCAATTGGATATATGTCACGTTACTTTTCTTGTGTTCACTTGCTGTCTCCAGTTATTACCTGAACCAAGTGTAGAGGTTCTTTGTTTTAGATAGGCCAGATGTCCTGCAACATGCTATTAATTTTGTTTTATTTAAGATAGAATTGTTGTTTTAACTTGGAGTATATCTTCCTTATACTCTGCAAGATTATTATCTAATTCAGTCTTATATAGTGTGTCCAATGCCATAGACAGACTTGATTTTTTTCCGTTCTCAGTACTTTTAAGGCAGGATGTCCCGTAAGTATATTCCTGCTAAGGCACATTTTCTATAGAGTTGACCAATGAAATTGAAATAACATACATAGGCATACAGGCTCTTATGTTCAACTGAATGAGACAGATATAGAATGTCCTCAAGTGTGTGTCAAGAAATGCACCACATGAGCTCATCTGTATAACTCAGAACCCGACAGACCGTTTCATGCACACACGTGTTCAAACTAATATGGGATATCCTTCACCCTACTCCTCCCCACTAGATCATGGTAAGCCACTGGGACGCACACAAGCTACAGATCGCGTGTCCTCACCTGAAGGCGGAAGACTCAGAACCTCCTTTGGGATGAAGAGTTTATCTTCAGAGTTTCTAGCCCAGTCGTTCATACCCCGCCGGCCCTTCATGGGGAAGTTAATGTCACTGGAGACAGCAGAGACAGGTTCCCTCTGGATGCTGATTACTGCAGGACACACAGCACACCACCAATGACAGCTAGCCAAACCACCCAACAGAATGAGTCTTGGCTCATTTGCGTGCGATCCGCAAGACACAGAAGCTCAAGTGAGCGTTATAAAAAGCAGAATTGCTAATTAACCAATGGACCAATCACCAATAAAGAGAGTTTTATCAATTGCTATGGATTGCATCATTTTTATCGCTTTGCACCAGTACGGTTTTTATACATACCTCAGTGTGCAATGCACAAAAATCTCTAGCAAACCAATTCTTTATTTATGCAAACATGACTCATTTCTCCTTCTGTAATATGCTGTCTTATAGCACACAGCATTAATTTATATCAGCAGTCTACAAATGCCCGCCAGTTTATCTCACTTTGCATCAGTCACAAATAATGCAGGACCAGGTAGAAAAGCTTCATCATTGCATAGGCTATGACAGCAGATAAAAAAATACTTGTCCTACCTAATGTAAAACCTCATGTATTATTTAGACCTTCTTCTTTATATTCATGATAGGCTGGTGTATAATAGCTACGTGACCTGGATTTCGTGATAGCTTGGTGGGCTCTTTCACACATCCATCTTTCTTTCATTTCCCATGAGCGTGGGACCTTCCAATTGTGTGGGAGCAACTCAACCTCTTCTCAGCATGAATGTACCATTGATGTATTTAAAATCTGTCTATTTTTATCTCAAAACAGTCAATAATGTTGCATATTTTCCTGTTGGTTGCTATTACAGTCATTCACACTTCTGTATACATGCCAGAGCCTTGGTTCTACATAGGGAAATACTACTGTGGTAATAATGGTCTCTTGGAAAAGGACTAGACAAACTGTACCATTATGTTTATACAGCCTGGTTTCTGAACAAGAGTAGCACCTGAATATCAAAATAGTGATTTCTTCAATCTTATCTTAAAAATTGGGTACTAACCACAATAGAACATGTAGGTGTTTAGGATACTAGCAGTAAGATGAAAAGTTTCACTCCGGCTGTGATACCAATGCATTATGAAGGTCTAATATAGTGCTTCTGCACTATATGTTGTAATAAGGTGCAGGATCACAGTCTACATCAATATACAGCCACCAATTCAAACTCAGGAACTAAATCCTCAAACAACAAGAAACTAAGAATCAAACATTTACTAAATCAAAATTTAACGTTTATTGATATGCCCCAAGAGAATAAAAACACAGATCTCCATCCACGCTTGCTCCATTGTATCAACCCAGAACACCCTTAGTGAGATCTGACCTAAAAAATGGAAAAGAGACTCATCATCATAGAGAGTCATCACATTTATCGGAGGGGAGACTAAAAAAGTAACATTTAGATCTGCTGCAAACAAAAAGCCAGACGCGTTTCACTAACCAACCTTTAGCGCCAGCAAATATCGCTGCTTTTTAAAATGAATCAAATTCTAATTTTAGGATATTTTTGAGGCATACCAATAAAAGTTACATTTTAGGTTAGTTTTCATTTCTTGATGGTTACTATATGTCTATATGTCTTTTCATGTATTTATTTATTTTATTATTATCATGCATTAGATACTTTATGGTCTAGTATTTTTAGACACTTTTTAAATTTGACTGCTGTTGGTAAGGATAGTTACTTTCTATACTCAGTTACTTGCCTTAAACATCTGACACACTGGGTCTTATGTTTAAAAAGCATTCTGGCACAAAGTTGTCTAATCACCAATGCAACCATTGGAATGGCCAGCTTCAAAATTCCACTGGTTGCTATGGTGATAAGACCTCTCGTCAAGCTCTACAAGAATCTCTTTTTATATTTAACGCTCATTAGGCCAAGTAACAAAAGCAGTACCCAGATTATCAGTGACAATGATGGAGCTTTGAAATGGTTTCAGTGCATCTCCAACCAGATGTATGTAATCCTCAAGAACTTTCATCAGGAGAATGGAGCCTGGAGCCACCTAGAAGGCAGATAATCATCTGGTTACATGAATCACACATGTCCTGGTTCTCCCAGGAGAGATCAGTTTCTGAAGGCCAGGGATGGCGGAAGAAAAGAAAAGAAACACCTACAATTCCTCATCTCAACATCTTTTTTTAAACAAAATGGCACAGCTTTTTGAAGTCTACCTCTGGATAAAGCTTGTGTCAGTCTAGCCTTTGGGGCACCTGCCAGATTTTAACTGTGCGTAAAAGGGACATTTATGGAGTTTTGTTATATAAAGTTGAAACTATGACAAAAAATCATGTGAAACTCAGTATGTGACAGATCAGAAGCACTTTACTCATCTAGTTTGTATATCTTTTTCTACTCTACATCAATCTGTCCTCTCAAACAGGTTGAGCGTCAGCAGCTGTGGAACTACAACTCCTACGAGGCATTTCTAAAGAAATTGAGTCATTGTTTAAAAAAACAGCTAGAGAGCTACCAGTAGGCTACCTCTGATCTACCCGAAAAGCTTAATTTATATGCATTTCTTATCACATGAAAAAATGTTCTTTTCTTGTCCTTAATTACAGCAAGTTAAACAAAATGTTGAGCTCTTTTCTATAAAATACTAAGCAAATTTGTGACAATGCATATTCGCTTGCTGTATGCAAAAACTCAAGTAGTTCCCTGCCTTGCACTAAGAGGATTAGTCTCTCCTTTCTTTAATTGCATCAACAATATTCTTTCATTCTACTTTATCCCCCGCTTGTAACACACACACACACACACGCTTATCCCACCCCCGCCACAGGCAGACGTCACCGTGTCAAAGCTTCCTGCCACCACGTCACTGCTCCCCACCTGCTGCGCGTCCTCCCACTTCTCTTTGTTCGTCGCATCTAGTATGTGGCTGACAGCATGGAAAAACTTCTGTAGAAGAAAAAGAAATACTGTGTGACGGAGGGAGAAATACTCTGTGACGGAGGGAGAGGAGAAAAAGGAAGCTAGAGGAAGGAGAAGTAGACATGAAACAGACAGCTAAGGGTAACAATAAAAAAGCAAATGTAGATGGGGCAAGTTTTCGAACATTTAACTGTTTTTTTCCATATGTCCAATGGAGACATATTGCTCCAAACAATATATATATACATATACTGTATATATTGCAAGTAAGGGGGCAAAGTATATTTGATAAGTAAAATTGATGTGACTGTTTTCAATTAAGGATCAGAATTTATTTTTATATTATTCCTATATCTATCTATCTATCTATCTATCTATCTATCTATCTATATAGAAAATGCAGAGCCAGATATGATAAAACATATTTCAATATATTGACAACCCAATACATCAGCGTATTGTGACACGTGAATGTAAAAACAAAATGGTACCGAGCTCCCAAAGACAAATAAAAATAATATATAGAGCATTTGCCATATTTTTCTTTATATTTTGGTAACTGCCTCAATAAATAAATATAGCAAGTGATACATCGAACAAAAAAATATCAAAGCCAGTTAAGCGTTTGAGATTAAAAATTATAGATGTAACGCATAGCAAAAAAAGGTAACAAGGAAAGCGAAATATATAAATCACAGCAAGCAGAACAAATAGTGGATTAAAATGTATTATATATATATATATGTGTGTGTGTGTGGTAGTAATACTGGAATACTGGTAGTGTTGTTGAATTATCACATTAATGGCATTATTCTACATAATATATGTAGAATATATACATATTCTTCTACATATACATTTCACCAACAGTCTTTGGTTTCTGAAGGATTATGGGATTTGCAGTTTATGGAGAGCTTCAGGTTGGGTAGCAGTCACATAGTATTTCACGATAAAGTGTAAATAGCAGAGAAGTCACAACAAGCGAGGGATACCAGATAAAAAATGACTGAACTAATTTTGCATTGGAAACAATGTAAACGGCAAGGAAGTCGGGTCAGGGCAATTTAAGGGGGAGCCAGAATAATAAGTACAATGTAGTAAAAATGAATGATCACAGATGAGAGGAAAAAACTGCAGAGAAAACGAGTAGGAAAAAATGGTTTGCGCGGGATTAAGAAAAAAAAAACAACAGAGCGAATAATGAGAGAGAGCAGCCTGAAAAGCTCTGTGTGCCGGCCTTAATACCATATTATACACAACATGAGTTCTGTTAACAAGCAAAAGAGCCTTTTATGTCTGTGCTACAACTCACTGTGACAGCAGTTACAGGCTCTGTCTGCATGTCCTACATGGACCTACAAGCCAGTTTGTGCATGGAAGCTTGGACTATGAAACAGGCCAGATACAAGGATGTGGAGCAAACAGAAAGGAGGGAATCCTATATATTGATGGAAATCTATTACACGGCTGGACAATAAGATTGTTTTGTATGTTTGGTATAAAAAAATTTAAAAAACTCATCATTTACACAAGAAAATACATAAAAAGGACAAAGAAATCTTTTGTTTGTCAAGTATGACTGAATTGTTGCCCTTGAGGCTTAACAGATATGTCCTTACCTGAATGTCCTCAAAGGACGGGATGTAAGTGGCTCTCTTGTATGTATCAGTAACATTACGCAAGATCTCCACACAGAAAAGAAGGTCTCCACTGTAGTAGTTCTTGGTTGACACCAACTCCAACATGCTCCGGACCACCTGAGACATACCCTGTCCAGCCAATAAGCGTTGACCCTTCGCCAAATGTTCTCGGAGCTGGGGGAATGGGGAAGGAGAGAGCTCTGACCACTGCAAGGAAGAAATGGGTGTATAGAATATACAGCCCCCCAAGCATACCATGATTCACATACAGTTTAACGTTTAAGTTGTCACCATCTGCAGGTCTGTTTTCTAATGCAGCATTTTTTAGAAATGTAAATTCTGAGTCCTACAGTCACTTCTGGCAAATTATATTCAATATTATATATGACCATGACTGATTCATAATCTAAAAATATTGTGCTCCATACCAGTGTCAGATCCTACCACTAATTATGAAATATTGTACACTTCAGGACAATACAAAGCATACATGAAGAACAGTAGGTGATCATACAGCTACTTTTTAATAATTTGTTATATCATGATGGTGCTCTTGAATTTGGTATGAACTTGTGACAATCAGTAGCATAGCCAGATACAGGTTTATGTCTAAAGAGGTTTCACAATCATAATATGATGAAGCTCTTCAAAGTTTACCTGATAGATTTAGTCCAAGTATAGCAGGGATTCCCCATGTTACCACCTGCTGTAACTCAAGGCTTAGTGAACATTATTCATTATATTATATTTGTCCTTAGGGCCACTAGAAGTATGCCACTCATCCAAGATTATCTACATGAGACCACAAAAATCTTAACGAGCTACACAAGTCCAGGACGGGCAACACAATCCCTTCTTAGCTTGGGGCCCTGGACCAACAGAGTAACAAGAGAGACCCCCTAAGGTTTTGCAAATCCCCCACCTAATGTCCAACACTTGACAAATAACATAAGCCACAGATAGAGCTGGTAATAGATGAGTTTGTCTGATGACTAATCTTTCCAGTGATTATTCGCATTGTGCACTATAAATCAGTTTCACTGATTAAATAGAGAGGTGATCAAACACAAGTAGAACGCTGCAAAAATATTTTAACAAAAAGCTTCACGTAGTTACTTATTTTATGACCTTACTGAAATCCCAAAATGTATTTATTACTAAAAAAAACATAATTTCGCTTTGCTCTGAAGTTAAGAGATTTATTGTTTATAGTGTTACTTTAAATTGCATATTTTATTACCCTCAATAAAACTTTGCAAAGGTATTTTAAGCATTTTCTTTGTGCTATTGTTTGGGATCGATTTTCTTAAGATAGTAAACTGAATTGCATTTCTGGATTTTGCTTTTGCACAATTTCAGTTGTTGTTTTAAATTGTTGTTTTATTGTGGCTGAAGTGGCTTCGGCCACATGAAACCAACCTCTATGTCACCAAGTATTATATTTTTGTTCTTCAAAGACCTCAGGGAGCCTACCAATGGGAATTTCACTATGTTTTACTTGACGAACAAATGTATATTTGTTATGTATGTGTTAACTGCCCAACATAAATTGTGGAGCTCTGCTAAATTAATTGGTGGTTAATAAGAAAAAGATAATGATAATAATAAAGATAATACTTTTAATCCCTTATAAATAGCTACCAGTACATCTAAAGAAGGGAAACACTTGTTTGGGGCTTTTTTTGGCAACTTGCAGAAAATTGTGTATTCTTCTATGAAACTGATAAAAACCTACTGGAAATTATTCATGCTTAATATATTATTGAGTAACTAAATTAATCTGCTTGAACTGTGGTATCCAGATTTCTATCGCAGGAGACTGTATGCCATTGAAGAACAGAGTCTGGGGAATCGCGTTGTCAACTCACAATCAGCCCGTGTAATGCTCTGCTGCCACTTTGCGCATACCCAGTCCCTGATATAGATATTTCGCACTCATAGCTGCCAGCATTCCAAATAACGGAGACACTGTGGTTGGGTCAGTCGCAATCAATGATTTATCTCCATATCATGTCACCTCCTTCCTGCCAGGTAAGGTTGCTATGGAGGTTGTACCAGACAGGTTGATGTTGCCTTGAGTTTGGAGATGGCCTTTTACTGTTTCGTGACAGTGGCCTTTTGCACAAAGCGAGGCACATACAGAAATGGTTTGTAGGAAATCTGTACAGAGCTCTACAATAATGCCCATGATTTTAAAATGAGATGTTACATGAGGTGTCGATATACTTTTACCTTCAAGTTTTTTAAATGCATTACACATACTTAACTTAATCACTTTGAATTAATTTCGCTCTGAAATCTAATCTGAAATTCATTCTGATTCTCACTTTATAAAACGGTTTTTCCCTAATAGCTCAGGAACCAATTAGGTAATTCTAAAGATTGCCTCTTGCTAGTAATTCTACAACTTTTCAGACACCTTGACAAAGTGGGCGAAATCTTTGTCTTCATGACAATGTCCATTCTTGGTCTCTGTCTTTGTCAATGCTTCATGTGTCTACCTTTTGGAAGCTTTCATGTCACCAGCTCTGCTATAAATTGGAAGGTACTACCCCATCCTGTTAGACCCACCTTTAGCCTCATGTATACAAACTAAATAAACCGTGTCTCATACTATCCATGAAGCAATCCATCACAACTTCCCCTCGCATACATGGTTAATTATCACAATGGCTACATGTGAGTTGACGAATAAAGCGAGGCATGGTCTACAACTGCTCCCCTCCCCTCTTCCATGTGTGCTGGGGGTACTAAATAAACCTCAGGAGACGTGTAAAGCCCACCAAGATTGACTCACACTCCATCCCCTGCTCAATGGGATGGGGGTTAAAATATCCATAATTCTACAGCATGGGAGGCATTGACCCCCACTGCAGTTAAAAGTACAGAAAAGAATATTGGGACATTTATGCCCCTCCTTTCCCTTTCCCACCGGAGAATATGGGGTTAACTTTACAAAACAAACACTGACTTGAATGGGGTCCATGAACTTCAATAGTGCTCCTTCAAGTTAATGGAGTATGTAATGCATCCTTCAAGCACTTTGGACTGCTTGTGCGTAGGAATATATAGACACACCCAAACAACCAGTGGCCATTTTCAAATTCGCAGCCACTGGGCATTGAACAGGTTATTATTTTGTTCTGTTTATTTTTTAATCTCTAGAGAATTTAAATTTTTTTTGTATGGTCTCCCTTCCTTCTCAAAGATGAAGACTCCAGGGCAGCATTGGACTAGATGGCCCCTTTAGAGGTAAGTGATTTTGTTTTCTACCACAGATTACATTTTCACTGTCCTCACTTCTGGCACCCAAAGGGTGTTAGAATCGCACCTCATACCCCCTACCTGAAGTAGGGTGGTGGGCAGATTTATTTTAACACTACCCATTCCTTCCTGCTGGACATGGATGGAGGGAGAGGTATGGAGCGGGTCTCTCACAAGGTTCATTTACAATTTTAACCCCTCTCACTGGACATGGGGTGGGAGCTGTAGGACACAGATGGCCATTTTATGAATATTTTCAGCCTCCTCCAATCTAACTGGATAAAGTATGAGGTGATGGAAGGCAAGGGATGTGATTTGTGCCTTCATGAGCTATTTTACTACAAATGAACCCATCATCCTGCTAAGCAAATTACAGTTGGGGCCTACCCACCCCAGGTTTATTTTATTACCCCCGCCGTATCATGGAATAGATGGCGGAAGCGGTACAATCGTCAACTACTCCATGGTTAGTACGGGTCCCGGTCTTATTTTAAAATGTACTAAGTTGGTTTTTTAATGCAGTGTGGAGGGGGGTTTAAAGGCAAATTTTTACTCCACTCACATACCCTCATCTAAACTACATTTTAAAGTCCCACGCACCTGTATATTGATGAATAAGGCCATACATTAAGTCTTAGGTCAGGAATATCCAGCCAGTGGCCCCAGACTGGTGCTTACTGAGTGGTCTGATGTGAAGGCAAGTACTCTCAGTAATGTCTGGTCAATCGAGGTAACCCTTAATTTGAATAGGCACAAAAGGCCCAGTTTTATCAATTTATATGTTACTTCCAGCAGAGGGGGGTATTTTAGCATTAGTGGTGCCTTCAAGAACACCAGCCTTCAGATAAATGTGTTTATTTCTAGATTCTATAAACGTACTGTATTTACTTTATATACATTGTGCATTGTACACCGCTGCAGAATATGATGCCGCTATATAACACAATAACTAATAATTTCTAAAAAAATGTCCAAATGCAACCAAAGTCTTAGCTTGTAGTATTCAAGTTGCTTACAGCTCTGCCGTTATCCACATCCAGTTCCGAATGGACTCAGTGGTTTGTTTCAAATGGCTAGCAGGGTGCCCTCATTTTTGTTTTTCCTCGCTAGGTCTTGTCCTCATGTGGGTCAAATCCAGCTACCCAAACTACTAAAATACTCTGACCTCACAATACTCTCTTGCAAAAATAAAAAAAATTACATTTGAAGGAAAAGTACCAACAGGTCACATACATTATAGAAATAACATTAGCCACATCCAACAAAGGTATGTAATCTGTGTTTATTACACTGTTTGGTATCCTGCTGTCCCTCCTATTGACTTGTCCTACATTATGCTGATCTGGCAATTTCCACTTTTAACTATTTCCCTTATATAGAGATAATTTGCTCCTGGGACGCATTCACGGGGACATGCCAGCAACATTGACCTTTCCCTGGCTTGGAGGCGGCAGCGATGCATAGAGACGGGCGAGATACAAACGCCTGCGGCTGTTCCCGCTAATGAGAAGCTAATTGGTGGTGTGCGCAGGAATGAAAAGCCATGTAGCTTAATCCTGTCTACAGTTCTCCCACGTCTGGCATGCATGCCAAGCTTGTCACTGTAGCTAATAAGTATTTAACGATAATAGGGGTCCCATCGCAAAAAGCTCCGTTCTAAAAAAAAAACCAAAACGGGAGGGGGAGCATGGGACTTGAGAAGTGAGAATGGCATGTTGTTTTGTACCATCATTATGAAGCAAAGGGTTTAGCTACTGCTCAAGTAATGTGTGACAGGTCTGCTAGTGATCTCTAATGAATTGTACAAATGATACTGAGGGAAGAGAATAGAATATGGGAAAAGACAACAGAATTCCTAACCGAGGGGATCTGAGACAGGACAGAGGTAGGTTGATACTCAACAAAGAGGTTAAAAGGTAAAAGAAGGTATTATCATTATTATTATTATTAAAATTCATTTATAGAACAACAGTACTGTAGATGCGATAATACTTTTAAGATAGAGGAGAATACACATTTAACAATAACATAAAATACAAAAATGTACAATGACATGTAAGACACATAAAAGGAGAAAAGGGAGAAGAATGCTCTGCTATTACCATAATTCAGGGTCAGGATACAGGAGCAAAAAGAAAAGACACCCACACAGTACCCCAGGGCTGGCCCTAGGGTTTCTGCCCCACATGATTTAATATGTCTGTCGTGCCCCCTCCGCGTTTTCTCACTGGCTAGTAGCCTAGAGATGCGCATGGACCTGTTTCAGGTTTTTCATTCACAAAAGAAAAAAGGGGCACCTGATCTGCTAACCAGCTTAGCACGCTGACTTGCCACAGAGATTTAATGGCATCTTAGGTATAAGTTGGGCAAAACGGGCGCTGCAATAGTTGACGCATGTTGGAGTTTTCTAGTTAATTATGGGAGAAAGTAAGAAGGAGACTCAGACAAAAAGAGTGATGGACAGGAAACAAAGGGAGTAAAACGAAGTAAAAGAAGGCAGGTATATTACTATCACACGTCTGACAGTATATTCAATGTTAATCTACTTTTGTCAGTTGCTTATAATTTAGGGGAATACACTCAGAATCAAAAAGAAATCTGGCAGCTTTCTGGCATTTTGGATCAGAATTTCCACTCCCTTGTTTCATTAAGTTTCATCAAATGGTTTCTGAGATGCAAACTCATAAAAAATCTTTTTTACTAAAATTATGATTTTTTTTCCAGGTGGGCTTTGACAAAGGGGGATATTATAACAGCTCACTTGAACCTATATCATCACAGACAAGTACAACATTTAAGGGCAAACTCAACTGCAGCTAATAAATACAGAAATACAGATATAAATGAGACCAAAGACAATTCATTATCTTGTTCTTCGACATTCCTTATGGCAAAGAGCTACTAATGTCCTCCCCCTAAACTGTTTTACCAGCAGCACTCAAGCACAATCTACATGTCCACTAACATCAAATTATTGGTGGTAAAACTTTCTGGGAGTAAAATGGGAGTTGGGATGTCATCTCCTGGAATTTGTTGTGGATTATAACGGGTCATCCCTGCATATTTCTCTGCAAGACATGCTGCATAATGCAAAGTGCAGTCACTGCGGCAATGGTGAAGAGCTCTCAATGATTTAAATATGCTTTACATGGGGTCATCCAATATATTCTTTTAACAGAAGCTTTCTGGGGTTAACCCAGTGGGATTTGCCAACCCCCTTTTTAGTAAATAAATCGCAATAGACACGTGGACATGGACCAAAAACAACGTCCCCTTTTCACCTGCACATTCTCTAATGTTCCCTTTCTACATATATAATTTCTACAACTGCCTGAATTAGTTGGCAACAGAGACATGATGTGCTACATGAACACGTAGCAGAGGCATATCCAAGTAAATTCGTACAGCCTTCATACATCCTAAACTCAGGAGTACTAGGAAGCCATACAATTTTTGGGTGTTTTTTTAGATATGAAGGACAGGCTCTGCTCCCCTTTTAGCGCACAGCCCACAGGAAATGAATGATCTGATATACAGTGGAGTGATATTACAGTGCATTATAATATACTAGCTTGTGTGAAAAGGCAACCACTTCAAACTTAAATCATAGCAGCTGATAATGGTTCAAAGTTGGAGGGGGGGGGGGAGCAGAGGAAAGCGATACTTTGTATTAATGAGGTATCTGCAATAATACTTTACTGTTATCAGTTCTCTCCATTTAATGCCCTATTACCCAATATTCCATATTTGTTATCAACTGATGGAGTGCTTCTATCCAATGGAAATTTTATTGTGCTTATTCAAAAGGATAACAGGGTCCCGCTGTGTCTAAATCATTCCCGAGTAACTTTTCCTGTAGACTATTTTATTTACTATATTTTCTTTAATGTCTTCAAACATTTAGTAAATAAGGAATTAAGGAAAAGATGTGGCCTGGTGGCTTTTCATATGCACTGTGCATTAAAAACCTAGTTAACGTATTTCTATGTGGGTAATTTTATTAAAAAGAAAACAGAAACCTTATTTGGTGCAGTGATATATCCCGGCCGATAGTGGATTCTGCTGATATGGAGACTTCAGGCTGTCAACAGACAGGCCTGATCTCCTGTGCAGTGGCATGGAGATGTCCCTGCATCTGCAAAACATGCATGATGTATCAGTATATGAGGCGCATCTTGCTTCACCTTCTATGGATGCACCGGTACATCAACACGGTAGCAGACGGGTTGAAGATACATTTTCTCAGAATTTTCAGGTTTTTTGGTGGACTAAAAAAAGGCTCTCCTGCAATATTTCACTGTAATATGCCACATCCATTCTTAGTTTAAAAAAATTCTGCAGATGTGTTCCTTCAGTCTGATGCCCCAATCACTCAAGGGATGGTGGGATTCCAGGTACATAGCACTTGAAGTTTTGGCCACAGAACCTTTTTTTCCCCCACATTGTAGCTGGGGCATGCCCATGCGTTCTGGCAAGCTAAAGACTTGGCAGCCTCTCTGTAGCTTCCCTCAAACTCATGTTTGAGTTTTGAGTGACACTTTACACTGCTTGAGTGGTGTAGGCAGTTGCCACTTCTTGATTATTGATCCAACTGTGTTCACTAGGATATCCTAGGATTAGCCAAAGGTAAAATAATTGGGTGCCATTTAGAGCTGTTTATTTTATCTGTGTATACTGGGAGCTTCAAAAGTAATTTGTCATATTTTTCGTCAGGCAATACATTCAAAGGCCGGGACCTTCATTCAGCATAATCCCTAACAAAAAAACGTATAAACTCCAGCAACTAAAATGCCAGTAGGGTTTAACAACCAGACATTCCCATCATTTGTGCAAGTATGATCCAAAAGTTGAGCCACACCTTGGTGGAGGTCTACACCAAAAGCTATTTTGTATGCTCTCTCCTTAATTGTAGATGAATCGTAGAAGTGAGCACTTCTGGGTCAGTATGAACATTTTTCCACTGTAAGAGAAAGTTGGAAAAGATCTCCCTACAAAAGAAGTAGAAGTGAGGTACAATGCCAATAAGAGCTCGTCCATGGTGCATATGCTCCTAGCTGTGATAGAGAGCTATGTACAAAGGGTTTTGAATTTTGTTAGCTCTCGATGTTTGGATGGTATAGCTGCCCCAGAGTTGACAAACTCACATAACAGGTATATAGTAGGGCTGCAGCTAACGATTATTTTCATAATCGATTTTTCATTTATTTAAAATTATTTAATAAACAAACAGGATGTTAAAAACAAACAGCAGAATAAAAAAACTTTGATAAAAATGCATTTCTTGTTTTTATTAGCCAACCTGCCCCCCCCCGTTATGCACATTTGAGCCCAAGCTTGCCACACTGCCTCACAAATGCCTTATATACCCTATATGCCTTATACCCCCTGATATTCCACTGTGCCCCCTGATATGGCTTATACCCCCAGATATGTCACTCTGTCGTGTTGATAACATTTATCTTCCACTGCCAGTAAATATGGTGGGAGGTTACCAGGTCTGAATATTCTTACATAGATTTGATAGTAACAGGATAACATTATCTATGTATAATTAGTAAATATCGCTGGACAACCAAATCCCTTAATAGTTTAACTTCTCCATGTGCCATTGAAAATGAAAGGAAGCTTTCAGAGACCTTAATTCCACAAGGAGATGGGCAAATTAATTGTTTGTGTTTATATTAAAGTTAGACAAAGCCCTGTTACTTTCTAGTTCCTGTAAAATGTCGGATGGCAAAACTCTCGAGTGTGATACTACCAACATTAAACCATCCTTGTTGTCCCAAAGTTTTTAAATGCATCTTGCCACTCACAAAACCATGGATGTTTGGGTTGTTTCAGACAGCCTCCAACAGGGGCTCTGATGTCACTGATATTTTTATACAATGAAAATACAATTTTTCTCCATGAAATCAATAAACTTGTCACCAAAGCTCATCTGAGAAGCTAGGCTGGTAGCTCCCGTGAAAGTCCAATACACTCTATAAAAGACCTTCTTTGCATCTGTGAAGAGGACAACATGCTGCCTCTGGCAAATGGATCTTATTTACAACTCTTGGGGGTTTAAAACCCTTGTGTCCCACCCAGCCTCAAATCCCATCTGACCAGGGTGGATCACTTTCTGTAGATGCAAGGCCAACACCTTACCAAAAAAAAATCAGTTCTACATTGAGAAAAGGCAACATAGGTATGGTCGATTCAAGGGTTTGGGGATGGAATGTCTGTCATCTCCTTTTCTTGTATACTGACAAACCTATCCACCCTCTGTTTTAGCTTCTATGCAAATCAATTTATCTGGTGGTGTTCTCCTGTGCAGAAATTCTGAAATGTGTGAGTCATTCGCTGTCTACATTGAGCTTTCTGCATAATTTAGTATACACAAAGTGATCTTGAAATCATTTTTCTGGTACCTGCTCTCACATCCTATTTTAATTAATGGACATTTTCTACACAGAAAAGCCCCATGCATTTTGTCAGACGGATGTAAAATCAAGTCATCTGCCATCTCTAATTCAGAATTAAAATTTCATAACACATTAAAAACATATCCACAATGAAAAGAGACAGCAAGACACTTTCACATACATATGATAAAATAGTGACTTAAAGGAATAAATATTCCAAACATGCTACATGAACCATAGGTAGTGGTTCTCCTGCACAGAAAGCAATGTAAAATATTCTGCATAGTGGTGTCTTGGTGTCAAAAAGAAATATATGAATTAAGACAGGCTGTGTGCTGAAGAATATTCTGATATCTTATAAATAAAGGATGGCAAAATAAAAGAGTTAACCAAAGAAGAGAATTTGTAATTACTGCAAGGTGAAGATATCTGTACTCATGAGAGATGCAGCGGGCAAAACTCGGAGCACTCCAGTATGCAACACCCTGGGGACTAAGCAGACATCGGCGACTAGCTGAGCCTACGGGGAAACAGAATAGAACAGAATATGAACCAAAAGTGTGGTATTTGAGAATTAAAACACATATAGAGACATCAGACATTGATAGAATAAAGGAAAGACAGTAGGGATATTATAGCAAGCAAGAACAGGCAAGTGGTTGGGAATATTGCATGGGTTAGTCACACTGACCTGTGGCATTCGGAGGACACTTGTTGTACACAATTTCTCCAGCGGCTGTTTTCTTCCAGGTCATAGACAAGACATACTCATCTTTACACATCTCATGTAGGGCTGTGAAAAAAACAGGAACGTGAACATGAAATAACCCAAGTAATCCAAATAATCCAACCAAAGGACCTGGACAGGTTGCGTCTACACAATTCTCAGTTCTCCTGAGACTGGAACATGATATCTCACAGCCCCCAGGCATGTTATACACCTAGTGTTCTGCTGAAAGTGTTACAGCCTGGCCTTCTGCGTCTTACCTCAGAACACAAGGTTTAATGTGTATAAACAGCTAGCTGTGACCTTCCTGTGGAACAAGAACACTCATTGCTATTCCCTCATAAAACTCAAAAGCCTGTCAGCCAAAGCTCACAGAGACAGAGCAGGCACACTGAGAGGATGAAAGTAGAATAAGAGAGAAACAGAGAAACGTGAGGTGAAAAAAAAACGGTGTTGGGAGGTGAAAACCGATAGGACGGGAAGTGACCGAGGTGCAGAGAGATGAGGCTGTGATAAAGGTGACGTTAGGACAGGGTTCCCATCAAGACAGCAGGGTCTGTGTAGCAAGACCAAGAAACATGCACTTACAGTAGTTGTAAACTGTCAGGGGGTTTAATAACTGATACTAAATGTTACATACAACAGCTCAGGTATAAACTCAACGGGAGTAGGCAAAAAAGTTGCCGAGAATACTTAACTGCATAAGAAGAATTATATTTTCCATGGTAATCACATGTTGTGGAATCTTGCCCGGATACACAGACCAGAGTCGGTGGCGTATTTAAGAGTGAATGATGAAATACAAGGGTGAACACGATGGGCCTTTTAGGACAATCTACGGGGTGTTCTGGGCCTGTGACCTGGGATTTCTATAATGTTTGGTTTAGGGTGTGGGATTTCATGCCTGAGCATTAAAGAGATCACATAGAATATATTAAGGAAAGATGATACTGAAACATAATTACATAGTGTGCATACTTTTACTAGATACACATTATGCAAAGTGAATGTGCTGTCTGCATCTTAAAAAATATTGCCACATGACTGGTGCTTGTTTAAGAGGGGCATGAAAGTGGACATTGCGAGACTTGGTTATAAAGAGCATCTCTGCTTAACACATACAGCAGATGCAGTGATTGGGTACCTGGACATTTCTTTTCATTGCACGTCCTGACCTCGTCCCCGGAGCCCTCGCAGGGGTATCCTTGAACGCCTGTTCCCTGACACATCCGGTAGCGACGCTGCCAGCCACTGTCACATGTCTTGGAGCACAAGCTCCAATGATTCCACGGGCCCCATTTTCCATCCGCTAGAGAGTGTGAGTGGGCAGGAGGGGAGCAGAGAAAAGTATAAAGATGAGGGGGCAAAGGGGGATTAAAGTAAAAATAAGGGGTGAAAAAGTAGAGAAAAGTATAAAGAGGCTGTGAGACAGAGCGTAAATAAGGCATAGGTAGGTGTGGGAATAGCAGGAGGAAAATAAATAGAAATATTGTACAGAAACAAATAAAAGAATGTTAATGAGAACAGCGGAAACAGAGATCAAATGTGTAAATAGGGTTGATGGAGAGTACAGAGGTGATTGGATACGTGTAGCAGAGGAAACCATGAAATAGTACACTGACAACAAAAAAGGGGTACGAGCTGAAGTAAAACTCATAAGAATGCAAGTCATTTCTTGCGTTTCTGACAAGATAATAAAAAACTCCAGACAAATGTAATGGCACCAACAGAACAGACAAGGACCAAGCACAATTAATAGTATAATAGGGAATGAATGAGCAGAATACATATATATAGGAAAACATAGAATTCAGTGGGATGGCAGAAATAAAGAAAAGAATGGAGCAGGCTTGAAAGATATTTCCCAAAAAATTATATATGGAAAAAATGTACCTTGTCTGGAAAGATATTTGTCTAACTATCCCCACTTGTAGATCTGCACTTTGTCGTATAATAATAAGTATCTTAGTAGCTTAGAAGTATGGAGGCATAAAGGTCTACAGTTAGAGGCAGGGCAAGGTGGTTCTAAGGTAGGAGGTTAGAAACTACTCATCCCATGGTAGCTCACACCACCCATAAAGTTATAAACAGAGTCACCTGAATATTATTTAATTAACTTATTATCGTCATTGCGATCAGGAATGCAAGTAGGCAATTTAATATAGACAAAATTCCATTCTTACTCCCGAGGGTATGAATAGCATAATGCACAAAGGCAAATGGGAATCCTAGTACTCTACATTGTGTCACGAAGGTCTCTCAGAAGAATGCACAATACAGCTAGGAAACTCTTCGTGGCTGTGCAGTGACCATGAAGAACAGAATAGAGGTCATGGCATTTTAATGGACTTCCTGGAACAATTAATTCAAAGTAATCACTTTCTGTGTTGGTAATAATTGGCTCAAAATTCTAGTAGAGTAATACTGGGAAAAGAACAGTGTCCTCTCTAAATGTGAGAAAATGTGCGTATTAATCTGCTTTCCTCTGTCCTGTCTTTAGCTGACATACCAATACTCCCTTGGTCAGTTACCTGGACAATTGGGATTAGTGCACTCCCTTGTCTCCATTTGCTGCCCTTTGCAGTCTCCAGAGGCCTGGCTGCATTTTCTCATCCTCTGCTGAGTGCCGTTAGAACACGTCACCGAGCATTTCCCCCAGGAACCCCATTCCAGCCACTGCCCCTCCACTGATCAGAGAGAAAGAGATATAATTGAGTAAATTAATTTGCCTCTGTCATGTAGCTTGGGATAGCCACGTTAGTCCAGTAGTGTAGATGTAAAAAATGAGTATTGCAATATAAAATAATAGCTTTTTTATTGGACTAACATTCCATTTTAAAAGTAAGCTTTTGATAGTATCAACCTCCCCTTGTCAAAATCAATACTAACCATAAAAGATATAAGAAAGACATGGGCAGCACTACATGGGTTAAGGAGAATGATAAAGACTGATAAGGTGAAGGTCACAGTAGTTTAAGGTCATGGTAAATCAGGCCAAGAATTTGGAGGGATGGGGGTAGTTAGAGTGATAATGGCAATGTTAAAAAAAGCAAACTTACTCATATATCTTTAGACAAACAAACATAGGGATGCCATTTAAATTAGGTGAGTGCACAAACTATACTAAAATAAAGGAAATGTCATATGACGTTCTGGTAATGTGATAGGACTCCTATATCCATTTTTTAATCCAGCGTCCTTGGTGTTGAAATGGTTAATTGTCTTTAGTTCAAATATTTTTTCTGTCTTTTGTTGTCTTGATGTTCCCCTTTAGGACTTTCATTTTGAGGTCCTCAATTGAGTGGTCCCTCTGGGTGAAGCGGTGGCCAACTGGGGCGCAGTTACTATTTTTATTATCTCTGTTAAAGGTGTTTCTGCGTAGACACTGCCTGCCTCTGACATAAAGACTAGCTGAGCATCTTTCCTTCTAAAACAGGATCTGCCAAGTCACCAATATGATAAATAATATTTACTGTGCAATTGCATCCTATCAGTGGAAACTTGCAAAAACAATGTACGGTGACAAATCTTCTAGCCTCAAAAGGGACATCCTCTGACAAGGACAAGAGGAGGATAAAAGCTCTCAACTGAATGTGATGAATTAATAAAGGGCAAGCAAGTATCCAGTGATGGATGGGGTCATGGTTCCGGAATGGTGTCTCTTAACCCTGATGACTACTGCATAAGGAATTCACTACCCCATACTTCTCCGCTGATCACAGACCTTTGGTACAAATAATGGAGTACAGTGTCTGGAGATCATGAAGCATTCAATGGGCATTAGGCAGCTGTGATAGAAACTGAATAACTGCAAAGAAACACAGAGTGTGATGGGACATAAAACACAATTATCCATCCCAGGTACAACGTCACAATCTGTTTCAGTCTTTCTGGCCTTTCTTTATCATGGGAACTGTTTTCTACCTACTGAGTTAATTGTAAACCAGTGTGAACATATAACACATATCCAAGTTAGCAAAGTAGTTTATTGTATTTAAGCAATAAAAGGTAACAAACCCGCAATGGCCAAGCTGCAGTGCCATGGACACAGATAACATGAAACCAGAGTTAGATTTATCCTTCAAAATATAATCTGGTTTTCAGTATCTAACTTTTTTTACTGCTTTCAATCTGTATACAGTAACATAGAGATTAGATTAGGGATCAAACAAGATCAAAGGTTGCCGTTGGGAAGTGTAATAGGAAAATAATGTATTAACTGATACCCTATTATATTGTTTCAGTCTCAGGGTGACACTGAAGGAGTTAATCCTGCTAGACTGCAATGGTGCCCCAGATACATGTTGGAGAGTTTTCCGCTGCACATAAAGTCCAACAAGATAAATGTGTTTAAGTACTAAAGGAGACAATATACAGATTAAGGTCAAACATTATTGTGGGCAGGTTTGGAAAGTCATATGAGAGCCCATAAAGAGAAATGGATTGAGGGTGAATTTCCACATAAATCAAAGACATCCACATTATACCATGGGAGACATTCTAGTTATGATAGTGAGAGATGAGCCAAGTTACTGAGCTCGTTACAAGGCACTGGGGCATACAGATGAGTGAAAAGGAAATATCAGAGTGTGTGCAACAGTGAATGGGGCATTGTGTGTTTAGACCAACATATAAATCAGTAAATGTATTCCAGTAAATAAATCTCCCTTAGAGTGTGTTAATCATAAAATGCACTATACAATATATACTTGTTTGTTGCTTTTGTATTGTTAAATGCATACTCCCCTGCACTCTACTCCTGTTAGGCTATGCCACCTTCCACAGCAGCCTAAATTCCTCTACCCACCCCACACATTATACACTGAAACCTTCAAATCATTTCCATGCAAGATCACTAGCGCCATTGTTGATCACGCTAAACGGAGTGAAGATCCAATCAGACTCCAGTATCCCCAGCATGAACAACCATTCCCACAGTCTTTATGTCTAGCAATAGCACAAGCTGGCAACAATATAGCTTTGCCACCCGCTCCCAAAAAAGCTCTGAGAACTCCATGACGTTTAGGTGGTACTTTTTCTGCCTTATTCACAATGGGCGTATCTGACCTGGATGGATGTGCATGTGTGATCATGGATGTGTATGGGTAACTGTGTCAGCATGGATATTGTTAAATGTTGTTGTGTGACCATAGTTGTTGTGTAAGTGTGTGTGAGCATGGATGTGTATGTGTGTTTATATGTGAACATTAATATGTATGTGTGAGCTTGGGTGTGTATGTGTGTGTATAAGCATGTATGTGTAAATTGTGTGTGAGCGTAAATGTGTAAGTGTGTAAACATGCATGTGTAAGTGTGTGCTCATGGATCGGTAAGTGCTTATGTGTGCTCATGGATGTATATGTGTGTGAGAATGGATGTGTTTGTGCAAGTATGTGTGAGCATGAATGTGTATGTATAAGTGTGTGTGAGTATGAAAGTCTATGTGTGTGTGAGAGGGAGTATATGTTAGCATGAGGGTGTTGAGTGTAAATGTGTGTTAGTGAGTATGTGCGTATGCATGTATGTTGACGTGAGTGTGTTAGTCTGAGAACATGTGTAAAAATGTATGCCAAATACAGTATCCACCCTGGGTGCCACATACTCTAGGTACGCCCCTGACATAACCACTCATAATTTGTAAATCGCATGCCCCCCAATAGTCCCGATTTGGGTGGGACAGTCCCAATTTTGTGTCTCTGCCCCGCCTATCCCAACCTTTGTCCCGCTAGGTAGGGTGAGGCGAGAGCCGTTCTCACCTCAGGTGCTGTGCGCCCCCCGATAAGCAGCTGCAGACTGCACAACTAGTTGGGAGATCAAATTCTCCCTCTAGTCGGCCCAACAATAGGGAGCGCGAGGTCTGTCACTTCACACCTCGCTTTACTGTTCCCTCATCACTACGCGCCGGCAAATAATGCCGAGTGCGGGGATATGACATCATCCCTGCGCTCTGCAGCAATAGCCTGCGCGTAGTGATGAGGGTGCAGTAAAGCGAGGTCTGAAGTGACAGGCCTCGTGCTCCCACCACAGAATGGAGGATGAAGGATGGTGGAAGAGTAAGAGATGGGGTGTAATGGCAGTATATATGAATGTATGTGTTTGTAAGCTTGTGTGTGTGTGTGTGTATGGACAGGTGTGTGTAAGAGCAGTATAGGTATTTGTAAGCTGTGTGTAAGGACAGCGTATGTGTATATGTGTGTGTAAGCACAATGCACGTGTATATGTGTGTGTAAAGGCAGTTCTGCGTAAGGGCAGTATATGTTTATATGTGTGTGTAAGGAAAGTGTATGTGTATATGTGTGTTTATGAGCAGGTGTGTGTAAGGGCAGTGTATGTGTATATGTGTGTGTGTAAGGGCACTGTACGTGTATATGTTTGTTTATGGGCGGGTGTGTGTAAAGGCAGTGAGTATGGAGAGGCGTGTGTAAGGGCAGTGTATGTGTATATGTGTGTGTAAGGGCAGCGTATGTGTGTGTGTGTGTATGGACAGGTGTGTAAGGACAGTGTATGTGTATATGGGTGTTTACGGGCAGGTGTGTAAAGGCAGTGTGTATGGAGAGGCGTGTGTAAGGGCAGTGTATGTGTTTATGTGTATTTATGAGCAGGTGTGTGTAAGGGCACCGTATGTGTGTGTATGGACAGGTGTGTAAGGGCAGCGTATGTGTGTGTATGGACAGGTGTGTAAGGGCAGCGTATGTGTGTGTATGGACAGGTGTATAAGGGCAGTGTATGTGTGTTTATGGGCACGTGTGTGTAAAGGCAGTGTGTGTAAGGGTCCTGGGAGGGAGGCTAACATTAGCCTTTTTTAATAATAATTTTTTAAAAAAATCTCTCCTGTTGTTGACTACTCTTCCAATGACACTCAGTCAGCATAATGGTGGACACCTGGCTGGCTGAGAGTTATAGGAATTGTAGTTCACAGCTAGCATCTGCAGCTTTACTGTTGACTGCACTAACCATGGTGCTCAGCTATGGAACTGTAGTTTACAGCAGATGATATGACAGGTGTTAGTTGTGAATTTAAACTCCCACGATGCCTAGTCATGTGGACACCTGGCTGGCTGAGCATCATGGGAATTGTAATTCACAGCTAACACCTACTGTTAACTGCACTTCCCATGATGCTCACCCAGCATCATGGAAGTAGTATGTCTGGCTGAGCCTCATGGGAATTCGATGTGTTCTTTATTTTTAATATGCATGACTGTGCTGACAAAAATGTAGCGTGTTTTAAGTGCAATTGTATTGATGAGTTCCGCAAGAGTGATCAAAAAAAGTGTCCCTCTTTCACATTTTGAAATGTTGGGACGTATGAAAACGCATAGTAAACATTTACAAAATGTTACAATGCTGGTTTAAGTCAATGCTGGGAAATTTTAATGTGAGTGGCATACATGTACTTGCTATGAAAGTAGCGCATCTACTGGCTGGGTATTGTGAGAGAACTTCTAAGCTCGTAGTAAAGATGGAAATGTTTTGCACAGAGCATTACTTGACTGCACATTACTGCCACATAATCACATCCTTAATTGAAGAAAGGATGTTTATGTCAGACGGTATCTCACAAGCATAATACATCAAACTGGCAGCTTGGGTGTTAAATTGTTACATTGTGATAGAACATTTGCATCAAGGCGAACTGCCTGAACGGGTGAGAAAAATGTGTGGTGTTTGTATGAAGCGAATAAAGGATTCCCCGAAGCATAGAGTTATGTATCTATTGTAATGGCCATAATTATTCTCCATTTATTCACTAATTATACATCAATAAAACTGTCAAAGCTACCACTGCAAAGCAAAATTCATATATACACTACATAAACACACTTTTATATATACATATATTATTAAAATCGCTTGTGTTGTTTGGGGAGATAGCAAGACAACACTACCTTTTATGTAAATAGAGACAAAAACAGACATATTTGCTTGACTTTGCATTAGGGATGTGAAAATATGATGTTGACCAAACAAAGAAATAGACATAGGTTAACTTGACTTTGCATGAAAGATATGAAAATGTGGTGTTGACCAAGCTTCATGATATAAGCTCTTTAACCTCAGATCACAGTGGGAGTCTATGGAGGGCTCTAGTGTTTATACTTGTGTGGGGAGAGCACACAACCTGAATCAAAGCCCTACAGGACATGTCTTCAGTTCCTCCTCACATACGCACATGGTTGAAACGCTGATCACCTGTGTTTATGTGAGGACCAAATTTAGAACATAAGATAAATTGAGGCTATTGTGAGGATGCTTGTTGTCTGAATTTTAACTAATTTCCAAAACCCATGGCATGCAAGATTAGATCTCTGTTGCTCCTTCTGACCTGGCACTTCCTACAGCCTCTTCGGAAGCACCATAATTATGTTTTTTTACACCATATTTTATCCTGGAAAAACATTTGCTTATAATTTCAATAAAACAGCCCTCATAAATATCAGCCATACAGTCACCATCAAAATTGAAATATGTGGAGTGGGCATAAATCTTCCCTGATCACTGCCACAGGGCATGAAATTTAAAAAGAGAAGCAAAAAAAAAAAAAGAATATTACCGAGCCGGCACTGCCTTTTGAATTCCGTGTTCTTTCACGTGAATTTACCTTCATTGGAATCCCTGTTTATGAACCGGTAAAAGGAAATTAGGGATTCTGATTACCTGGGCAGCTTATGGTGTTATTGCAGGTCCTTGTTTCCCTCAGTGGGCCGCTACACAGTGTCCCATAGGGCGATGATACACAGGAGCGGGTGCGAACTTGGACCCCCTGTCCACATGTCATGGAGCAAACACCCCATTGCGACCAGCCTTCTGCTGCTGGATCTCCTATTAACAGCAAAATAACAGAAAAGAGTTACAAAATATCAGAGGCAATAACAACCTATTAGACATATGCATACATGGTCATTAGGTATAACAACTAAAACATATATATATATATATATATATATATATATATATTATTTGCAAGAATTGCAAAATAAGTTACACCTGTCTGTATTTCCTACTCCAAACTATTTGTCTTGTTTTGCACCGCTAAACCAATTTGAGTCAACTGGGTTTTTTGGGTGGGGGAAGATAAGGCTGAGAGACAATTGTTTGGTTATATTGTTTTTCTTTATTGCGGCTAAATATCTCATATATAACTGTCTATCATAGTTAGTCACATAGCAACCTGTCTCCCCCCCCCCCCTTTGTTTACTGATTAGCATCCCCTAGAAATGCTAAAGAATATGTTTAAGCCAAGACTCTGACTCATTCCCTCGCCCAAATAGACTGAGACCAATCACAGCAAAACTCAGATGAGAGACCGAAAAAGATCATGTAAAAAAAAACAAACCAAGAGATTGCCAAAGGCTGAAAGCAAAAGCATAACTCCCTACTTTCTGTGGGTGGAATACATTCATTCTTCCAGAATAGAAATGCATGCAGCCACACACAAACAAACACACTCACACAATGCTCTGACATAAGGGCATTATTAGCAACCGCATAAATATTCATATAAGCAGGCTCTCCTTTCCCACTCAGATGCTTCCTGTCATAAGCAGCCTTGGACTTCATCAATCTCCAGCCGAATGCGGGAAGTGGACTCATAAATCAGAGGGGCCGGAACCAACTTCTCGCTGGAATCACAACCAGGAAAATGCTGAATAAATAAGTCTGAACCATAGAATAAATAGATTGTTTTCCCTCCTCCGACTCTTTCGAGTAACCGTCCAGGAAAAAAAAATTAAAAAAACACATAAAATCTGCAAACGGTATACCGTATTATGCATGAAGCAGTGGGGTGGTCAGGGTGTTTGGATGGGGAGAACGTTCAATTTATTTTATACCTCCTCCCAATATCTCATTCATGCCCTTATCCCCAAGACGAGAGGGTAGAAAGGTAGTTCCCCACTCCTGTAATCTGGGGAATATCAATGAAGCTGAAAACAAAGCAGCAAACAAATCAAAGTATTGTCAAAGGAGACATGTAGCCACCTCTGGGGTATAGGAACTGGCAGCTCATTTTTTAGCGAGCAAAATGAGAAAGCAGAACAAGTTGCCCAAAGTGTCACTTTTAGAATAATTAATCAGCGCACTTTCATCCTCCAACCACTGCCAGTCGGCAGCACTGATGCTGAAGAATTCTTTTTGCAAAGATTTTTCAATTAATCTTACCATTATTTTTATTACACTCATTAAAGAATAATGTGCCAATATGTTCCTTCAGCGTAGTTCAATAGCGCTAAAATAAGAAGTAGGTTAATGTAAAAAAAAACATGGGCGATGGTGCAACAGATCCTGACTCCAAGGAGCTAACAATCTAAAGAAAATGGATTACAATCATTATTACTGCTTCTGTTTATCTGTAATTCTGCCAGTGTTCTCCACAGGGCAGCACTCTAGGATCATTTTGTCGATCACG
Source organism: Sceloporus occidentalis (assembly GCA_023333645.1). Lineage (NCBI taxonomy): Eukaryota > Metazoa > Chordata > Lepidosauria > Squamata > Phrynosomatidae > Sceloporus > Sceloporus occidentalis. The sequence goes on along the minus strand of JALMGF010000022.1, from coordinate 13,124,988 downwards.
CTGTTCCTTTAAGTATATTACAAAGCAGGACAGCTGCTAATTATGCAGATCCAAAAAAAATGTAATGGATGTATCCAACCACCAGGGAATAGCAACACAGAATAATAATCCAATATATAAATAGCAGGGTCCTGGAACAAATCATACAGTGTTCCTTCCAAATATTTAAATGTCTTAATGCCTTATGTGCTTCGCCTTTTAAATATTTGATCGCGTACATCCTTATGGCAAACTGTGGATGTTGTTTCGAGATTCTTTAATTTACCAGAGTCGGCCCATTACTGTGTGCCTTCTCAAGAAAAAAAAAACGGACTTGGCTGCGAATCTGGTAGCCAGTCTCCAGTTCACTAGAGACGGATGGACGTTAAGCATGCCGAAGTTATTTCTTCCCGTTTACCCTGTATTGCCAGCCTTAAAACAAAACCCGGGAACACTCTAAACTGTGAAATTGTTGTATCGCACTTCGTGTCCATTATAATGTGTGTTGTCGAGCTAATAGAAATCTTTGCCGAACAATGGAAAATGTACAGCTCTAAAATAAAAGTGGAAATAATATAATAAAAATAGATTTGTGTGCAGCCATTGGAAGAAAGACAGGAGCAGGAGCAGAAGCAGCCCAGGGCAATTCAGTTACAAGGGCTGCCTCCAATACATAAATGTACGTTTAGAAACTAAAAACCTGCCACTGATACGTGCAATTAAGCTTTAATATTGTTCATACACATTGGAATTAGTTATATGCGGTTATAGATTTTTTCTTGCTTGACGGAAGAGAGTGGGACCCCATCTAATTAATTATTAATCTAACTCTAGTTATATATCTGAATTCTCTCTTTTTTCCCATGATGTCTATTTAAATAGCTGTTACCTCTCAACACAATATCAAAACTCATCACCTGCCGAAAATTACAAGCTTTACCCTAGGGTTGAATAAGACAAAATTGTGTACCCTTTATCCAGCAACAAATGTGTTGTAACCATACAAGATACTAACCTGTCTGTGCCATGTACACAGCGGGTTCATCTGCAGACCTTGGTCGTTGGGTTTTGACCTTCTGGTTCTCTTCCAGGTCATCCTCACCTTTAAATCAACACAGAAAAAAAAAAAAGAGTAAATACGACCGATCAAGGGGCAGACAGATCTGAGATGTTTTATTTTAATTAACCATTTTTAGTTAATTTGTAAAAAGTAATTCTGCAACAAAGAGGTAAAACTGTATTCAATCGAATGCTATAGAGATTGTACGACAGCTTTTTTTTTTAAATTCCCAAGACAATGGGCCTAACTAAGTTCCTTAAAGCTGTCAAAAATGAGACAGGTGTACACAACAGCCTAAATATATATTTACTGTATAAATCCAGGTCTCCAACAAGCTGTAAGCACACGCTTAAACAAGCTGCAAACCAGAGCTATTTTACCTTCTGGGTATTCTGCTCACACAATCAAATATTCATGATGGGCTTCCCGATGGGAGGCTGAAAATCAAACCACATTGCAGAATATTTGTGAGTTGCAGAGACTCCCCAGTGAGAGGGTGTTCATGGCTGGCTTAGAGAGCATCTCAATTCACACAAGTTCCACCGCTAAGAGCACAGAGGAGAGGACAATTTAACACACAGCTAAAGTTCTGCAAGTGAATAATGCTGTCTCTCAGCATGTGAGAGGTTAAGTATAAATGTTTTTTTCAACCAACTCATTCCTTATCCATAGAGTTCCTACTCACTGGATGCTCCTTGTCATAGATGGATATAGAGTGAAGAATACTTGTGTTTCTGGTCTGCATGTAGAATGTGCAATGCTTATGTGAATACGTGTGTGTCCGTCCTAGCTCTCAACAAATGTCAGGACATAAAGGATCTGCAGGTCACATTTTCACCAGGTATGCATTCCAATGTGTGTTGGGAATATTTATATAGTTATGAAAATTGAAGTGGACATTAAAGAGCTGCTGCCCTTGTTCATTACTAGTTTGTACGAAACCGTGAGGAAGAATCCCTATTTGTTTTAATTACCCTCTTAATGTGTGGCTCAGTGGGAGGACTGAACTGGAAGGGGCCATGACCTTTGGACATCACCAGAAACCCACACCTCCCAGTGCTTATCTTTTTTAAATGAATGGACTCAATGGGGTCTATTGACTAAGTAAACATTGCATTACATTAACAAAATATTGGAGAGGCAAAGACCCCATATTGTGCCCCTCCCCCCCCCTTTTTCCATTCACTCCCTTTTAAGATTAAAGAAATTGTGTTAGGGGAATAAAGCTGCCATACAATGAAGGTAATACATCTTTGTATTGTAAAATGGCCACTGGCCCCAGTGTTGCCTTGCTTACCCCATTCAAGTCTACAGACATCATACAAGTCTATGGGGTACATTCAAGTCAAAAGATGGTTGCCACAACATGCCCACTGATGTTGCAGCAACTTGTAGAGATTTGTGATAATCATGTGATCACGCTTACCCTGTGCTTATTAAAGGGAAGAGTTATCAATTCCTGAGAGCCCTACCAGACCAGAATAGGCCCAGACTTGGCCAAACCGCGGGACAGTCTAATAATGCTCACCCTCCCAGGGCTACAGCCAACTGTCCAGACCCCAGGAGAGCCCAGACTGCATTTACCTCTGAAATGTTAAAGCATGTTATTCTACATGCAATGAAAGAACATTTCGATTGTTGTGGCAAGGGTTCAGTCTGGCCTTTAGAACCTCACTCTATTTAACATTTTATGTATCAAGTTCGATTATAATATGACAAAAAAAAGGCCTTCTGTCTTTATAATTTCTGTAACATTTATTGTATAGCACTGCAGAAAATGCCTGCCCTTCTATTATTACAGTATTTAGGAAATGTTTTACTTTAATCCGGCCCAGTATAATTCAATAGGGCTAAAAAGTTGAAACACGGAGAAATATTAAATGAAATATAATATAAGGTAATGAGAACTTAAGCTAAATTTACGTGTCTGGTTTTCTATTGTATTACTCACATCACATTACATGGCTTCTCAAGAGTTTAAATTAACTGTAAAATAAAATCTTGTTATAAACATCTTATGCAAGCCAACAGAATGTGCAATATTTCTAAACACATTTGAATATCAATGGCACAAGGAGGACATTTGAGTACTATGAAGCAACTGTAATACGAGAATATATTTGGTGATCATTTTAGAGAATTCTCCACTGTACGACTATCTTTGCTAAGAAACCAGAATCAACAATCAGTGTTAATCACAAGTTGCATATACTATGCAAAGAAATATGCTCGTACCACTAATTATATACTATATCACATTCTTACCAATAAAAGAATACTTAGGAGAATTTAGGTATTATGGATATTCTTCAAACCTTATATTTGAGGTGAGACAAATTGATATGTTTCAACTGATTAACCATGCGTCATGAAGGGTCTGTTATTACATTTTTAGTTTCAACATTTAGGGGTGACAAATATTACAGGGAATATTCTATGTGGGAAGTTTTCCAGCAGACCTTACATTTAGCGTCAGTTGATTGGGTTTTACTAGAAGTTAGCTTGGGAAGTTCCTAGGTATGGTTTCATCTCGTCACCTGGTGTGTCGCCATATTACCCTTAGTTTGGTGATGTCCTCTCCCCCAATAGGCGGTTCTTGGAGAGGATGTCACCACATGTTCCCAGAAGTCGCCAGAAGCAGAAGTGGACAGCAGAGAAGTTAGGGAAACATTTAGAGAGCGTGTGAGAGAGTGTAAGAGAGTGACTGCGAGTGAATGTGGGCACCGGGCAACAAATTTCGTTCACAAATTTAAAAGGTCCCTGAATTTTCAGCTGAACCCAATGGGCAGGGAATGGAATTTGTTGCCCATTAAGCTGCTTATATTTGTTTTCTGAACTTTGTTGCAGCTTGTATGGGATGTAAGTTTTGTTCTTAAATGAATCTAATCAAGAAACAGTCTGTCTGTAGGTGCAATGCTCAGGTTAATTCAACCAAATGCTGTGCTCAAAGGTTATGTCTCAAATAGCAAGTGTATGCAGGAGCCCATATAACTATGTTTAAGAAACCAAAAAGTGTCATTACTTTATTTTTGTATGCGTCTTAGTGTTAGATATGTCCATATTGGCATATGTGAATTTTTTTTTGTCTACTGTGCTCCTATACTGTGGAGGGCTCTTGGCACATAAACATAAAGAACACTGGCTAAATCTGTTTCTGGGAGCGCTATATAAAACAATTTAAGCTCATAAAAGGCTTTACTGGGACCATTACATTGCAACAGCTTTTTGAATTGCAGCAGCAGGGTCTTCCACACTAATGTGTAAATGATTGTTGGTGCTTGTAGAGTACTTACAAATAAATGCATGTTTATGATGTGAAATATGTTGATTGTACATATGATATGCCTATATATAAACGGTGAAGATGTTTGTGTTCTGCATTGTGCCGCACATGCCCTGTATGTGAAATGTTTGTCTAGTCTAGTTTGAATAAGCTAAAACCACTGACAAATGTATAAAAAAATTAAAATACACATATAAATCAAACACACAATAAACAATGTATGCAATTGACAGGAGCTGATTAGATGAGGGTCCCAAGACATAAAGAGCTTTAACAAAGTACAGGAGGTGAAATGTCAAAGAGGTCGAAGTCTAAAGCTAGAGGGTCAGACACTTACATGTAATGTATGTTTTACTTTACTGAGAGGGTGACATAAAAGTGGAACAGTTGCCTAGACAAAATGGTACAGGTTAACACAGTAAAGAAAGTTTAACCGTGCATGGCAAACGTATCGGCCATCTTTAATAAAAGACTTTTTGGGCAAACTTGGTGGGCTGATATGCTGGTGAATTCTTTGTTCAGTTGCAGAAAAGGAATACATCTTCATACTATGTCATGAACTAGGCAAGAAAAAATAACCAGTATGTATACAAACACGCATAATCAGACATCATGACAGCTCTCCAAATTTCACCCAGATTGTCCACATGACTGCAAGTAACAATCCTACAGATGTGGTAGTGTAAAAAAAAAAAAAAAAAACCCACAAGATTTTGGATGAAAGTAACACAGTTGTAAGTTTGTATATTAAATATCCCAAATGGACACATGGTATGTATGATTTAACAGAATTTGGGGGAAAAAAGAGCCATTTTTGTATGTGTGTACGATGCCAGTAAATTGAAAGAAATGAATGAACAAATAAATAAACAAATAAATGATCTATGTATATAATAAACGCTCAGTTCCACACTTATGGTGGGGGGTATGCAAAAAATTACCGCAGTTGTGCAATGCCAGCTATTATTCATAAAAAAATAATACAGAATTAATAGTGTAAGATAATGATATAACCCCAACCAATAATTCCCTTCACAAATTCCTAATTTCAGAATGTCTTATATTTATGTAAAAATGGAATCCAATCGCATAAATGTGTTAAAAAATATGTGCGTGTCTTGTCTTGGTCAGCAGCCAAGCTTTAGGCTAATTCAAGCCATTAATCTAACCCGCTGTGTCTGGCACAGGCTGGCCTTGCAAACACCGAGATATTAACTGTCAGTGGTATATACGCAGAAATCTCAAACGCAGCTGCAAATAAAAAACTTTTTGTCTCACGAAATACACCTTCTGTATTCGAACTTCACCTATTGTTATAGTCAGAGTGGGTGGACGCATTTTATATAGAAGTTAGAAGCTAAACATTTAATGGTCAACTTGATTTTTTTTAGACTCCGGCAAGGGATGAATTTTTTAAACTCCAGCAAATGATGTATCCGTATAGACCAGTAAAAAAATAGAACAAAAGAGTTGGATGTGTTCCGCAGTCTTGAAATACATCAGTTTAGGTACAATGCCAAATGTTATGTTGCTGTTGCTAGATTTGATGTTGTTAATCTGGCAGTGATATCACACACCATGCAATTGCAAATGCTCTCCAAGCCACCCGATTTGCTCTTTCCACAAATTGTGACTCTTTTGAACTTTTAACACTTCTCTGGAATTTCCAGATCTCCCACTTACGCTCAACCTCCTCATAGATTGTTAACTCATAACAATCTAATCTTCTGATTATTTTAAAATACATTAGATTAAGATTAAATAATAGTTATTTTGGAAAAAAAATATCCGCCAAAGTTTATCAGTGTTGTAATGAAAGATGACTTACTATGTTTAATAAATGAATGCCATTTATGTAATAATTTTCTCATTTTATTCAATAAGTTGCTGGTTGAAATGAATACATGAGTCTAGGAGTATGTATAAATCTCCTGGAAGACGTTTGTCTCAGTACATGTAATTATTATTACAATGAGCAGGAGACTCAAGGACATTCCATTCATGAGTTCATGAGTTTTTCTAGGGGATGATACTAATACATGCAAATGAAGGCTAATGCAACCGAGAACAGGCAGTTCATAATCAATATATATATATATATACACACATATATATATATATATATATATACATATATATAATGTATATATATATATATATATATATATTGGGCAACAGCATATAATCAGAAAACAGACCATATTTTAGACACACAAAAACCAAAGGGGACAAGGGCCATGCTCAAACATGCAGCCACACACATCTATTCCAGTGGTTTAATTAAATTATGATTAGACATACCTATAAACCAACAAGTGACAGAAGGAGAAGGAATACAAATGGTGACACAGCGGTTGGTGGGAGGAAGGGGCGTTAATTGGTTCATAGAGTCTCCTGAAGAAGTTGGTCTTAAATTATTTTTGAAGGACTGAGGACTAGGGGAAGTCTGATAAGATGGGTTAGGGTATTCCATAGGAGCAGCCCTTGAGAAGAAGAATGTTGGTAGGGGAACAACTATGAAGAGCTCTCTGGATAAGAGTCAGGATTTGAAATTATATACTGAAGAGATTGACAGAAAGGAGAGATGATGAGTAAGCCAAATAAGCCTAGCACCAACATGATGGACTAAAATGGGGCAAGAAAGTTTTCAGGGAAACAGTCATTAGTCAATATAGTCAGTGCATTAGTCAATATAGGAGATGACAAGTACATAAACCGAATCTTGCCTGTAATTGAGATCTAGACTGTCCTTATGTCCTTATTAACCACATGGCACTTTACAATCTAAAAGTGGGAACTGGCTACAGGATGTGCTTAAAGCTTTTCTTATTCTCAGCTTACTTACAATGGATTTACAGGCATATTTGCCCCATTGTAAGTATGTCTTGTCGGCACGGGTGTAAATGAATGGCATTATTTAAATCATCTAAGTCCCACATAGAGGGTTTCCAAATGATATGTTGAAAGAAAAGCTGAAAATGGAAAAAAGGGGAGAAAGTTGTAGTCACCTGCCTGCAATGAGAGAGACTGCACCACTTTGATTATATTGCTCTTGGGTGGTCTTGTCACATCCTGGCATCTTCCCAAAGTCTCAATGAGATGCAAGTTTTCATGTAGTCCCCCTCCCTTGCAATACTTACTTCCCCCCGTTGCTTTGGTAACCAGAATCCCAGCTTCCCAGAGATCCAGAAGGAATAGAAATGATTCTGTGCCCTGAAAACACACTGCATAGCAGCACATACACAGAATACAACACAGGATTCAAACTCTCCGCTAAGATGAACTCTGCGTTCCAACCTACAATAACCATAATAAACACAATGGATTCACATACCGTGACTACTGAGACACACCTGCACAGTTCAATGCACAGTAATTTGAAATCATATACATACACTGCATTTTAATACATATGAGATTTCACACTCCAACACACACACACACAGGCTACCACCTAAGTATGCATGCAAAAACATGCATTCATATACAGGCACTGGCTCCCTAAATACAAATGCATATGCAAGATCACACAGACAAATGAAAACTAAGAGAATTTTCTGCTTGTATAAGTGCGTGTGGGCAGACATTATCAGCTAACTGATTCCTGCAGACGTTATCACTCAAAATAAAAGAGCAGCTGTTTTAGAGGCCATCGTCGGTCCTTCACTGTAAATATTCTTCATGTTGTCCTACGGCTGGAAAGCTGTGTACAGACTAGAGCTGAATGTCCATAATAAGAATTTCCCCTGACAAGGTAATACACACAGAAACACACAGGGGACCTGTTCTACTGGTCTTGCCACAATTTGATAGACTATGACTTCACTAAACAACTCTTCCTCTGTGCAGGCCAAGTTAATGCAGCAATGCATCAGAGCACAGGCGGGTGAACAACAGAATCGATGTCAGCATCATCAATGCTGATTTTCTAAATCAAATGCTAGCAAGTCACGTGATCCAGTATATCACCTACAGCTGTATGTGCACCTTTCATTCACTGATGTCATAGGTTAAAGGATACTGAAGAGCACACATTACACAAGGCCAGCCAGGTTTAAGGAAGGACATTGGTCTTCTTTAAACTTTGCCAGGTTGTTGTTAAACTGAGCTTGGTTGCCAGCTTGGTGTTACCCAGTTTAAAATCACCACGGAGTGATGCTTAACCATGAGATAAATGTGCCATTATAGGTAGCGCAAATATGTAAGCAGCTACCATAGGACCCATCAAAGAATAGAAAGAGCACCACTATGTAAGTGAGACATACGATTCATCATAATACTTTATTTCCATAATAATATGTTAAAGGGAAAGCTAAGTAAATTATTTAATATTAGTTCAATCCTAGAAAATGGTATTTCCTCATTCTCCCTGTGTCCTTCAGAGAAATTATCAGATTAGGGTGACATTGGCATGATGGTACACAACTAGGGTTAATCCTGAGTCTATAAATCAACAAATAATGTACAAGCGCACTCACAGACACATGCACAGATAAACGGATGTGCTGCTTGACTGATGTTTGGAGGCAGCTGCAGGGAAAGTGAACGTGCAGATTTTTTGATAGCTTCTAAGAACCACTTCTACCACTTTAAAATGTATATTATGCATATATAAATGTATTATATTCTGTAGTTTGCATACAACTAAATCTTTCACTTGTCTTGGATGTAATGGGGGGGCACTAAATCAGTTGATTTAGGGCTCTATAAAACCTAAAACCTGTCTGCCTTACCCTGATTCCCTAGAGGAAACTTTGAAAGTGACTAATATTGACATTGACGCTGTGTGCCCTGCTATTCACCTGCTATTAACAGCCCTTCTGGCATTAACCTGCTGAACTATGCAGTACCGTCCTGCAGTATGGCGTAATCGCATCTAAATTCTGACCGCACTCACCTGAGGGCAATAACAGCACTTTCTATAAGACAACATGTGTCTTTACTATACAGCCTAATATCCAACTATTTATCAACATCTATCATCTGGCTATGCAGAGGTTACACAGAGCTGAGATCAAGCTTCAGAACTGTACTATCTGTGATGTTGCAAGGCAGAGGAGAGGTGGCATCAGATTCAGGATATTGCATGTACAGTAAAAATACTGTATTTTTTAATATTACAAAATGGTGTCACAAAATTGGAAGCATACGATTATCTAAAATGTATTGATATGCTGTAGGATTAACGTTACCCTTCAGTAGAACTAAGGGGCCCAGTCCAAACTCTTAAAAAATAGCCCCAGACTAGAGCCCTTAATCCCGCTACCGCTGAATTTCTGACCATTACCGCCCCCAAAGTGTGTGTTGCACTTCCGCCCGCTCCCGCAACATGTGTGTTCCACTCAAGCCCACTCCCGCAACATGCGTGTCCAATCCTGCCCGCTGTCGCAACATGTGTCCAATGCAGCCCGCTCCCGCAAACTTCTATTCTAATAAATTAATTTACGTGTAATTGGGATTTACAAAAATCTGCCCGAAATGGGCCTGCTCCAAAACGGGCTGGGTGTCTAACATCAACCTGTCCTCAGCACTGCATGCATGAGTCACTCACTCCCGCTTCTTCTTCTTTATGAAAACGAGGCTGAATATAAAAGTGAGGCTAGGACCGGCTCTGAAATTGAATGTGAAGAAGCAAAAAAAAACGAGGCAGCCTTTCGTGAGTGCGTGGGATTACCCGCAGGAATATTGTGTGGCCGCCCGCTCCCGTCAACAACACACAGAATACCGCCCGCAACCGCAAGTTTTTTCACAGTCCCGATGCAGTCCTCTACCCTAGACCATTATCACTTCTTCCCCATACTTTACAGTAGGCCCTATGCATTCCAGTAGGTAGTGTTCTCCTGGCAACCGCCAAACCCATATTTGTCCATCAGACTTCCAGATAATTTCAGATTTCCACCGCTACAGAGCACAATGACAATGTCTTTTACACCACTCCAGATGAAGATTGGCATTGCACATAGTGATTTTGGGCTTGTATGCAACTGCTGGGCAATGGAAATAAATGTCATGAAGCTCCTGATGCACAGCGCACAAGAAAATTAAAAAATGCAAATTATTTACGGCTGCAGCATCCATTTTTTTTTCTTTTGCTGGTGGGCTTTCTGGCTAGGATGAGAAGACTCAGGTTTGTGCTCCGGATTTCTTTACCAATACATGTGCTGGCAAGATCAGTTGAAACCCTGGTATTTACCCCTGTGTGAGCGTGATTTTTTATTACACGCCTATGTGCTTGATTTTATACACGTGTTAGAAAACATGGAGGAGATGGAGGAGAGATAGGGGTGCCAAGCGGTCGCTCAGGAATGCGTTTTCAGCAACCGCTTGGCGTCCCTCACTCTCCTTTACGAGGCCTCTAGTTCAGTGGCGGTGCTGGCATTTCAAGCTGAGCACCGGAATATGACAATATATACCGGCGCAAAGCAATGACACAGAGGCCTTGTGCTCCCACCGCTGGACTTATGCAGGGTAACTACAAAGGGGGGAGAGATAGTGAGAGGGTGGGAGAGGGGGTAGATAGTGAGTTAATGTGTGGATGCATTGTGTGAATGACTGAGAGTTTGAATTAATGTGTGTATGAATTGTGTGAATGAGAGAATAAATGAAATCATGTGTGGATGAATTGATTGAATGATTTGTGAGAATGCATTAATGAATATGTATAAATGATTTGTGTGAAGTATGAACAAATGATTGTGTGAATGAATTATGTGAATGAAAGTGAATTAGTGAGTGACTGTAAAAGTGTTTGTGTGTATCATAGATGTATAATTCATTTGTGGAAAGGCAAAGATGGCACAAGCAGGGTGTTTGAGCCTTGGGGACCAAGATGGCACAGGTAGGATGTTAATGGGGCAAAGATGCCACAGGCAGTGTGTTTATGGGACAAAGATGACACAGGGCGGGTTCTTTGGGGACAAAGTTTGCTCAGGCTGGGCTATTTGGGGATAAAGATGACAAATCCTATGTGTGTGTGTAATTTGGGTGGTGGTCAGGTTCTAAGTGGGCAGTGTGGACACCAGGGCTGGCCTTTAGGGGGTGTGACACCTGTGATCTATGCCTGTAATTTAGGGGATTATATCTATACCTTTAATGTTGAGTTTTTATGTAAATTCCAATTGATCTATACGGTACATGCAAAGCTGGGTTTGTGTATTATTCTGTTTACCTATATCTGCTATGCTATGTTTCCATACATTATTTATGTATACCTACAAATACAGGGTTTGTATGTCTTATTCAGTTGATCAATACCTGCAGTGCTGTTTCTGTGTGTTGTTTATTTGATCTATACCATCAGTGCTGAGTATATATGTGATGTCCAGTTGATCTATACCCGCAATGCTGGGTTTGTGTGTTCTGTTGATCTATACCTGCTATACTATGTTTCCATACATTATTATTGTATACCTGCAAATAGAGGATTTGTATGTCCGATTCTGTTTATTTGATCTATACCTTCAGTGCTGAGTTCACATATGATTTTCAATTGATCTATACATGCAAAGTTGGGTTTGTGTGTTCTGTTGATCTATACCTGCTATACTATGTTTCCATACATTATTTATGTATACCTGCGAATATACGGTTTGTATGTCTTATTCAGTTGATCTATGCTGTACATGCAAGTGCTGTCATGTGTTGCTTATTTGATCTATACCTGAACTACATGGAGTAAGTAAAAGAGAGGTTTGGCTTAGTGAATGAGGGGATAAAGGGACTCGGGATGATTACGGGGGAGAAGACCTCTCCAAGTCACGGTAGTGACTCACAGTCTTCCCCTAATTTGCAGTCAGCAGGGGCTAATATTAAAGAATAACAAAATAACTGCCAGTTCAGCTGTTATTTTGAAATCATATTTCAGTCACCGTCTTTACTTCAGAGACATAAGTACATATTATGTAGTTAAAAATGCATGTCTAACGCATATATATATATATATATATATATATATATACACATATATAAATATATAGTGTATATGTGGCATTTTATAATTGCCCCCCGCCTACTTCGGTCCCTGTCCTGGTTATGGAACTAGAATTCTAGTGCTTCCCAGCTTGTCATATGCATTCTACTTTTATAGTGTTGGCTAAAGGAGATGCAGCACCACAACAGCAGAATAGCGACCTGTTGGTTACTCTTGCTTTAGACCAATGAAAACCAAATATCTGTCACATACAGGGATTTGTCTTTCTGCAATAAATTCAGATGTGTGAGTTATTAGTTAATTTTGTCTCTCTGGTTCCTGCTGGTCCTGCAGAAGAGAGTGTTACATGACTGCCTGACACGTCATTGTCATGATACGCCAATAAACATTATCCCCTCTGCTACTTAATGGCTCTTGTAATAACGTTTAATGTCCCAAAGTTCTGGGCTCAAACTGAATGTCATATGTAATTAGCAGAGTCCCTGAGATTGGCCCAGGGAGAGATCTTTCCTCACTGCTCCAATTGGAGCTGGCAGGTCAAACCCAAGCACCCTAAGCCTTGCAGCATTTCAATAAACTTCTAAGGCTCTGAAAGCAGGCAAAACAGCAGCTACTACTTCCTGCTCCAGGTTATTGTAAAATCACTTTTTTCATCCATATTAATTGCTAATACACAGCCATAAACAATGTACATGAGAAGTTCCTTTATTGATTGAGCTAGATTTTAACAGGCCTGCATACAGTTCGCTTCAGAATAATTGCTAAGCCAATATCAAAATGTAATGAGAATGTTTGGCCATTTTAGCACCCAATGCCCACATCCAGTGAGGAGTTTCAGTGGGTAGTTGTACTTGGATTGACCCATTGCAGTACATCCAGCTATTTCTACAAACAGCCATCCCAAGGGGGTTTTCTTCTCGCCTGGGTGTCTGGTCTGGGTAATCTGATTATGCATGTCTATATATAAGTGTATGTGACCATGGATGATGATGTATAAGTGTGTGTGTAAGATTGAGTGTGTGTTAGCATGAGTGGTGTGAGAGGGAGTGTCTGTTTTAGAATGAGAATGTGTACGTTACTGAGTATGAGTAAGTGTCTGTGTTAGCATGTGTAAATTTGTGTGTGTTTATGTGTGCTATAGTGTATGTTGGAGGAGGGGGGCAAGGGGCAATGATGGCACAGACAAGTTGTTTGGGGCACTGACAAGCCTTAGCAAATATGGCAAATGTGGGCACTGGTAACCTGCTTGGGGCAAAGGTAGCATTCATAAGACGTTTGTGGGCAAAGGAGGTACTCAAAAACTGGGACACAGGTGGAACTGTGGGACATGTTGCTTGGTGAAGTTGTTGGGCCCGGGACAATTTTTGCACTGGGGCCCTGCGGTTTCTAGTTACACCTTACCCCATCTGATGTAACTGTTGACACTGGCATGTTTATAGAAGTGGGTCAAATTCTATTAACCTAAAAAGAACAATGGGAGGCAATGGTTTGTGGCGAATTTCCCTTTACTGACCCACACACACACTCTTTGTGTATGGAGAGACTCTTTGTTGAAAGAATTTATGTGAACAGAAAATGCTCTTAATTTAAGTAAAATAATATTGATTTGATGGAGAGAAGGTCACGCACACTAAGTTTGCAGGCAAAATTCATAAATGATAAATTGTCTGTTACTGTTGAAATAATATCCATTTTAGAAAGATTCCCAAATGAGATCCATTGCTATGAATAGATATGACACTAACGCGACAACTATCTTTGTCATGAGGACCCACAGAGAATGGGAAAAATGAGGCATTTGGAGAGGGGGGGACTGGAAGGAGAGAGAGCAATGAAAAGGGAGGGAAGGAGAGAAAACAAGAAATAAACTGGAGGGTAAACATGGGTTGAAGAAAAGGGTTTGGGGAGAGGGAAGGAGTTAGAGGAATTAATAGATGTTAAGAAAATTTGGAGAGAGGACAAAAGGGATGAAGGGGCGGCTTAGGGGAAACAGCTGTGGGGAAACGTGGCAATAATATTTGTTTATTAGGGCCATTGCCTGTAGAGTAAAAAAAACACAGTGCAAGTAATGGCATTTGGTGCAAGAACATGTAAATAAATACATTCTCAAATAGTCTCACCAAAAAGATAAAAGGGTCTACTTGCCAAGGCAGCATTTATTATTACTTAGATATTTCTGACTACAGTGGAGAAGCTGGGCTTAGCCTGTTCGCTTGCCTCGATTGCTTTACAAAGTAGTCAAAATAGAATATTGTATATTTTCTTAAACATTATTTTCTTTCCTGCTTGACCATAATCTCCTTTTTTTGGCACACACACTCAAGCTACATATTCTAATAGTATTTATGATAAAATAGAAAAAGTGGACACAAATTGAAAAAAACAAAATTTTTTTTTAATAATGATACTTTCTTCCAAAGGATAGGCGTGACTGTGGGAAAAATAATATTCATGTTCGGTAACATCCCATAAGTACAGTGATTCCCACTTTTTATTATTATTGACACCATTGAAAGAAAATGACCGAGCAACGGTTCAGGCATTCAAACACTGTTAAGTGGAACTGACAACCCTACCACGCGCAGATACATGGGGGGCAACGAGGCAATTGCCCCCTGACAAAGGGATCGGCATTAGGGCAGGCCACCCAGATAGGCCTGGGGGCATTAGGACAATTGTCCAAGTTCCTATAGGATCCATCACAAACGTTACTTACATGACAGACAACTTGTATGAGACCCGAGGCTAGGTCAACATCACATGACCACATATTACTGGCAAGGATGTAGCAGTGCTATAACCGCGATGCATGTGGGTGGCAGAGAAGACAACCAGACTTTTATGATAAGTTTGTGTTAAATATTACGTTTTCTTATTCAATTTATTTTGAGGCGGTACTGGAGTCTGGGGCTGCTTGAACATTTCAAAAGGAGAGGGTTGATGACTGGGTGCATACGCATTTGGCCATTTTGTAAGGTGCAGATACAGGAGTCTCACAGTGTCAGCTTTCCCACCAAACAGCGTGTGAGTGCCACCTTTTCACTCAAAGAGCTTGTCTGTGCCATCTTGTCCCGAAAAAGCTTGTCAATGCCCCCAAACAGCTTGTCAGTGCCATCTTTTGTCCACAAACAGCTTGCTTGTGCCATATTTGTTCCCAATCAGCTTGTATGTGCCATGTTTGTCCCCAGTGTGTCAGTGTCCCCAAACAGCTTGCATGGGCCACCTTTGTTCCAAACAACTGGTCAATGTCCACAAACAGCTTGTCTGTGCCATCTTTGTCTCCAAGCAGCTTGTCTGTGCCATCTAAAAAATTATGTTTGCCCTTTTCTGATGTAACAAAATGAATAAGTGTTCCACTCCTGAAATTAAATTAATGGAAGGTACCACTAGTAACCGTCTTTGGATCAGAAGAACACTTCCCTCAGAGGGGGATACAAATGTTTAGCCTTCTCTAACTCTAAAACAAATCAGGCTCTGGATCCACCCATGCACCCTACTGGCAGGAGGAGAGTCTGATTGCCCATGTATGCAGAAGAAACCTCTGGATGTAATACTGCAGCCTTGTGGACGTTTATAGACTGTAATAGAAAGTCATATGTTTGTAAAGAGTTAAGGAAGAAAACTTGCACAAAGCCATAAATACAAACCCCTGTATCCCACAATCAACGAACTGCCTTCTGTGACATCCTACAAAACAATTGTGTATTAAGAACTTTCAAAAACCAGGCCAGGTCACATATTACAATAGCAAATCAAAATTAATATTACATTTATTTTATATGTGAGTCTTCATACTACCTTGTATTATAAAGTTTAAATACAGATCAGACTGTGAACCCGGACATGGTACAAATGGCTGTGTTTGCCATAAAGCTGGTTGCATAGCATCATAAAAATCGGTTAACTGGTGCATTCTCCAAATGGTGTACTTTATGGCATTTTTAGACATTTCTGCTTTATGGAGTTTGATAAATAAGCCCCTCAGGATCTTTTAGTGTTTCTGCCTTGAGCGTCAGTTCCTGCTTTCTGCTGCAGCACATCATATTATTCTGAGATAGTAAAAAAAAAGTGGCATGAAGCCTTTCTCAATCTCGTATCCCCCTGCAAGGCTCAGGGCTCGGCAGGTAGCTAATAAAATTTTATTAATAAAGTCAGTCGAGGAGATGTGTCAGCTGGGAGGGGAAAGGAGCCTGTTGCTTTCATAAAGCCTGAAGTTATTGCTGCAGCTGCTGTACTTGCTCTGTCTTGCGTTTTATCATCTCCTGGCGTCTTTGGGAGAATTACTTTGTCTCAGGGCTAGCTAAAGACAGGTTCAGATACCTGTTACCCTCGACTTCCTGATTGTTCCTTGGGTAGTGATTCGTGTGAATGAGTTATTTATGGTCAGGTGTCCTTCATGAGAACTAGTATTTTAAACAGCCTTCAATGAATTCTTGCACAGTATGTCACCTCTATTTAGTGTTTTTACTTAAAACTAATAAACCTGGAATTATAATAATATATTGCCTCTGTTGCATTAGGAAGCAAATTAATATAGAATTTGTGGTATTTCACATCCCTCCCCAGAGCAGAAGACTAATCAAGGATCAGGTATGGAGTTCACTCATGACAAGCAGATGATGGTGTCAGCTGACAGAATGACATTGGATCAGCCAGGATGTACGGAATATGAAAGAGAAGAAACAAAACTGATCAGGAGAAACAATATGATACTTGAGAATGCAGGACACAGAGGCAAAAATGATTGATAAGGGGGTGGGGGGAGAAAGAAAAAAGATTGAAAGGCAGAAATTGAGGTTGAGAAGGGAGACAAGGCTCAAATTAAATAAAAGTAACAAATACTTGAGCTGATCTACTGTGCACAGTGGAAATGGATTTCAGATTTATTCTCTGAAATTTCCTGTGAAGACATTAAGCTCCTCAGTTGAACGCTCAAGTGCATTAAAAAAAGAACGCTGAGAAAAACAGCCGAAATCGGCACTGAGCCCCAAGCTGCTCGACACGCCACCAATTATGGCAACACCATGCCAAGCAAACAATGTTTCCCTTCACAATTAATCTGTTGGCGGCTCATGGCCGAGTACCACTCCAGAGCAAAACAAATCAGACACTTAAATCAAACTAAACACTTCCTTGAATAATGACCCCCTTTTGTGCTTCCAGTTACACCTATAGCACAAATTAACATAATTATGTCCCACAAGAGACTGTGTCACACCTACTGGACTCCTTATGGAATGTTTACATAAAGCTATGCTCCTATTTATTTAAATAGTACAGTCCAAACCAACAAATTACTTAGAATTAAGCCACTGCTGTTTCAAAGCCGCTTGACCGGTGGCTGCTCATTGTGTTCTTCCATTATCGTATAATAAGAGTACCACAGCCCATCCTGGGAGATTTAAAGACTGACTTGTTTTGGGGCTTTCTATCAGGATTTGAACCTGGGACCTACAGCTTCAGAGCCTATGTTTTTGCTGCTGTGGCCTTAACCACATCTTCGGTGGCTATTGCTTCCACACCTGTTTCAACTGAACTATTAGGCTTGGCTATTGAAACCTCCGGCTTATTCATGTATATGCCCTTAGATGGTTTATCAGTGTTATTGCTGGTCGTGTTTATTCTGACTATTCTGCTCTCTGGTAGCCTGATCTCAGCTTCAGCCCAAGACCTACAGCTATGTCACAACACACACAATGTTTCAGGAAGTAGCTAGAGATGTGATGTATATTTTTGGCTGAGATGTCTTCTCCAGTCTGTTGCCAGCGTCCCCTTGTGGATGCGCACACATGCTTTGTAGCCAGAGCAAATGGCAAATGCACAGGGCTTGCACTTCATCTGCAGCAGAATGGACTGGACCCACCGCTGGAGGAGCAGGGCTAATTGGGGAGATCATGTGTCTCCCTCTTACATACAGACTTCTGTTTCACTGCTCCCGGCAATTGAGGCTGAGCACTGAAATATGATGTCATATCCCGGTGCTCAACAGTGAAGCTGCACGCTGATAGAGAGTGAGTAAAGGGAAACATAGTTAGAAAATTTAAAGATAAATAAATATATAGGAGAGATATAATGAGTAGAGAGATAGGGGAGAGATAGAGAGAAGGGGGGGAAAGGGGAGATTTGGAGAAAGGAAGGTATGGTGAGTAGTGGAGGTAATGAGAAAGAAGAGAGATGGGAAGAAAGTGGATAGATAACGAGAAAGATGAGAGATGTGGAAAAGTAGTTGAGATAACAAGAAAGGGGGGACATAATGAATAAGTGGTAAGATAGGAAGAAAAGGGGAGAGATAATGAGGAGGGCAAATAGGGATCAAGGGGAGGTAATAGGGTAACTCTTGTAGATGTAATTTGGGCAAGTCATGTGTCTGTGTGTAATCCTGTTGCTGGGGCAAATCCTGTGTGTGCAATCTGGGTGCTGGGGCAAGTCCTATGAATGTAATCTGGGTGCTGGGCAAGTACAGTTTTATAAACCATGAGTGAGTGGCTGTGCCAAAATTGTCTTGAAACAATGTCAGGTTTATATTTGCACGTATTCAGAGCGCACAGGAAAAAAAATGCACAACATAAGAATTCTGTGCATACCAACTACTAAAAACCTTGTTTACTCCACAACACAAAAATACTTACTTCTACCACCTAGTTATAGTAAAGGTGTGTGGTGTCTCTAAGGAGGCTTGGGTAATCCCTGGAATATGCTTTAGCAATCCAAAAACACAATTTGGTATAAAGGTATTCTATAACCATTCCAGACTAACATTAGGAAATTAGCAATATACAATCTCTGACATTGAGTTCCATTTGGAGCGCAGTACTGATTACATATTACGTTTAATCGTCCTAAAACAGTCACAGTGTACCTATACAATTAACATTGTAAAAATCATTTTGTGGGAGTTTCCAGATGTCAAAAGGAATTCTATGCTCCCACTTGAATTTACACTTTTAGTGAAAAAAAAGCCTTTCTTTGTCTGGAGAAGACTGCCCATTTCGGAGGAGAATGCTGAGCACAAGCAGTTCGCAACACTATTAATAAAGGTAAAACCTTTCATCAAACTGTACCTAATATTTGGTATATAATAGTGATGGTGCTTCATGTATTTATAACTTATCATATCCCTCATGGTATTACCAATGTACAGCTACCAAACATCCCTTGTCTATCTGCCTGGGAATGAACACATTGCCGTTTTTCCGGTCTAACTCATTTGTGTCTTGCTTACTATTGTGGAAAGCACACTGTCCTGCCATAGAACATACTCATATTACATAAAGACCAAAGCACATTTTTGACATTATAAATATGAAAATGTCATGCGCTATTATTTCTATTTTAACCTCCCATTTCATAGAGCAGGGGTATAGATGGGGTCACAAGTTAGCCTCTGTGCTAAAATAGAAGGCACATATGTGGGGTGTAGGTGAGCTCTATACCCCCTGGGTTATTTAACCTATTCACGTGCAAATGTGGGTTATCAGTAGTGAGTATGTCTTTCTGCCAACTATGAAATTCATCCCTACCAAGGCATTCACTCACATCTCCCTCTGTACTAAGGGAAAGTACCTTCAGACCCAAACCCTCTTGTCCCTCCTTTCTCGAATGTTGGTGGGTATCTTTAAAAGTCACAATGGTGTGTGTATATAAACAGCAGACATTTTGTAAATTGTGTAATTAAACTATATTACAGGCATACCCCACTTTAAGGACATTCACTTTATCGACACGCGTGTAAGGACATAGTTGCAGCATAACCATTCCCCATGTTTACATATGCGGACATCATGACGCCAGCACGGCAGTTCGTATTTTTAGCGTTCTGTGTTTTGCCATGGAAATGACCCGGCAAATGCAGTGCAGTACATGCATTGATAAGTGAAAAAAAGGTAGTGCTTCATTTTAAGTACATTTTCATTTTAAATACATGCTCTGGACACCATTTTGTACGTTGATTTGGGATGTGCCTGTAATCACTTTCTTAAAGCCTTACTCAGTTACCTATGCTTGTTTACTGTATACCCTTTGTCTGTTGTGTCCTTCTACATTATACTATGTCTGTGGTCAAGTGGGGCGCCTGTGATGTGGTCAGAGGTAACCTGACAAACATCTACATTTCCCAAGTTCCCTTCTTGGACAGACAAAGTGCCATACACAGCTACTGCCTTAATTGTAAAAGGGTTTTTGTCTTTCTCAAGCAATCTATTGATGCAAAAACTTCAATAATTCACCATTTTGTAATTACAAAATTATTCCGAACACATTTTTGGGATGAAAATGTGGTAAAATGAATGACATCCGATTTGGAAACACTCCATACCGACAGATTTGATTAGCAGTGATTACATTTCTTAACCATTATAATACTGATTCAAGCAAAGCACACTGGATACAGAAAACAAGTATTCTTCTTTTACTAATAATGTCAAATGTCAAAAGTGGACTACATACCATATGGGATGGGTCGAGGATATTCCTCATTGCTGGTTCCAGGAAGAAGCTGGGTAACACAACAATCGCTGTGCCCTGCTGGGACAATGGAATTGGAGGCTGTGTCATTGCGTCCACGTGCCACCGTCTCTGGGCAAGTGCAGCCTGTCTGTGTCAGTCCACAGCGCACCCCCCAGTCTCTGGCCCTCAGACATTCCTCAAACCACCGACACAATACACCACATGCAAACTGGCTGGAGTTGTCATGGTTGACCAAAAGCACCTCAACGAAACGGAAGCTCAGCACGGAGTCAGGGAGAAGCTGGATCGACAAGGGCTGCTCGGATAAGCACAGACGGAGGAAGTTCTTGTCAAAGTGTGAGAAGGTAAATGGTGAACCTGGAATGCACAGTTCCCGAGCCTCCTCTGCCCCTTCCTCAGGTCTGCTGCAGGTATGGTTGGGCAAATAATGATCCAGAGGTTGCACCATGGGGGAGAGATGTGAGCACACTTGCTCCTCGTAGGTGAATTTTAGGTATAAAGTGTACTTGGTGGGGTCAGGGTTCTCCAGGGTCCAGGAACACCCGGGTGAGAAGACAGGAAAAAGGTCCTTAAGAGAGAACGCTCCGTAGAGAACACCAGATGCCAAGGCCGAGCATGTGCTCGGTGAGGGGTGAGAACCCCAGGAGCACAAGACAAGAGACGATATCACAGACAGTAAGAGGGGACAGGCAGTGTTCATCCTATGACATAGGCCCTGGGGACAAAAAGACAGACAAAATTAGTGCACTGAGCTATATTGAAATCATTCTATTTGTGCAGAGCTGTATTTGGGCAGGTAATAGTCACCTGCATTCAAGCAGAGAATTGTTGCTGTTAAACCAGTAAGAAAAATAGTAAGAACAAAAAATATATGATATCAGTTTTCATTATGAAGACATAATCCTGATACACCTTTCCCCTCATGAGCAGTCCCAAGAACAATGATACTCCATAAAATGTACATGTACATGTATCATTAATTCCTCTTAGTACTAATGAACGGGTAATAGTTAAAGAAATTGCAAATTGTCTTAAACTTCAGTATTTCACAGTCATATCTCAATCCCCATTTGTCAGGCAAAAGATTTTCTTTTGATCCCTGCTGAACTCTTATGTTACAGGAAGGATTGTATTAATGATTTGATCATAATCGTAATGCAAACAAGAATAATGTTATAATTAACTGATTGAACAGATAATATACACCAAGACAATTCATTTTTTCTATCACAAGAACAAAGAGAAAAATGTTTTGGGTTTTTTTGTACAGGAAAGGCATCCGTCTTCACTGCTGCTCTGTACTGAGGTATATTCCATGACGTCAAATTAAATGGAGAATCAATACAGCTACCAAGCCATGATTTTCTCAGAAAGTCACGCATTATAATCCACCACTGATTACATTAAATGGAAATAATTTGATTATAAGTATGCTGCATGCAGACAAAAGTGGTAGCGCATGTGCTAACAAAGAATAAAAAATCTAGGGGGGTTTAGATAGGAATGAGCTGATGAGATTTATGATTTCTTACTATAATCATAGAAGAACATTGCAAAAAAGAATCAGTATTCCATATATGCTGGCAAATAATCACAGTGAAAAATAAATTGCAAGTATCACATAAGCCTTTGAGTCTATTTGCGGAGGCCTCATTTAGCCTAAGACAGGGCTTGACAAATTTGTTGTGAATCTAGGCGCCAGCTAAAAAAGTTAGGAGCCAGGATTTTTTTTTAAACCAACAGTTGGTCAGGAGTGATCTGATCATCATCAGCCCACTTACTAAACTCACAGCATTTGACCTAGAAGCACCCTGGACTTTCAGGTCAGTGCTGTTTGATTTTTTTTATTATTTTTTTTTTTTTTAAACTCTTTCAATGCTGATGTTCCATTGGAGCACAGCATTGACTGATATTTAGTCCCCACAAGCTTGTGGGGACAAATGTTAACCCCTGCAATGCCACGAATGTGTCATGCACAATTGTGGCATTGAAGGGGTTAACGCTGCACTGTTGCTCTCATGGAGCGATCAGGCAGCAGGGGGGTGTTGGGGCTGCTCTCCACACTCATGTGGAGACCGAAGAACCCTCTCCCCTGTCCCTGAAGCTGCCTCTGGCAGCTGGGACGCAATTGCTGGTCTATAGGCCAGCCATTGCGGGGGGGGGGGGAGTCTTTGATGACTGCTGTATGCTTCCATGCCTACAGGAGTCATCAAAGGGCTTGTGGGGGCTCGTTTTTGCTGTTGCTGGCCTGCCTGGCCAGGCAGACCACCAGCAGCAGAGCCCCTTACAAAACGGGAATTAACCCCTAAACGCCCCCGCGTGGCAATTTTTTGTGGCTGTAACAGGCTGACAAACACCTAGGCGCCAGGACGAAATTCTCTGTCGCCATGGCGACCTGGCGCCTGGGATTTGTCGAGCCCTGGCCTAAGAGCAGCACCAAGCTGCACATTTTCATTTTGGGATATTAATGAAAAGGGCTTAATGGCCAGGTTCTCTTACAAGTTCAGTCCTCAGCAGGTCCCACCCAAGTAGGGTTTCTGGCAAGTTGTACTTCTGAGCTTGACCTTCACTCGAAAACAGGGCCTAAACTGCTGGGTTTTAATGGGGATTAGGTAATTAGGCAAATATTCAAATGACAATTAACAGTAAAATGGAGGTAATATGAAATATGTCCTTCAGGGTGTTCAGACAGAAAGCCATCATAATACACCGTGATGCTGACATGGGAAGACTGCTATTGGTCCGTCATCTTCAGAACTTGACAAGATCTATTATAGCTAGCAGACAACTAATTAAAATACAGAGTATAGACAGTGACTTATTCTATGAAGCAACATAATTCCACATGATCAATTTATTCCTACTTGAAAATAAAGATGTTCTTTCAACTTTATAGCAAGTAACAAAGGCTAACAAGATTCATAATTGTATGTCATTTTGGTACTTGTGCTAATTAAAAAGCTTAGCACACTTACATATTAATTAGCACAAGAAAGGAGTTGGCCCACAAGAACACACTCAAGGCAGTAATCTGTATGGAGCACATTACTGCGACGTACATAATAGTTCTCAATTAGTATGTTTATTGGCAATTCCACCCTTGGGTCCAACACTGGATGTCACCTCACTGAGCATTTAAGTGCTGCTTTATATATCACTGTTGGTGATCTTTAAACAATTACAAACACTAAAGAGCACTTTCTTATATCGCTATTGAAGTTTGCTCCAGATACAGGGCATGACTTTATCTTGGCGTGTAACCCCTGTCTGTCTCAAGAGAGTTAGTCTAATTTTTTCCCCTCTGCGTATTTGTTTAGGCAGGCAAACATACTATTTTACCCTATAGAAACTGAGATCTGTGTGTAAGATTGGAAGGGCCCATCATTATCAACTTCCCATCCTGAGGCTCTGGCCCTTTTCCTCACCCATCCTTACAAGACATGAACCAATCTAGAACATTTTTAATGGAGAAGAATAATCATGCAGATCCAATTCAAGCCTGTTTTAACTTTAAACTTGAAAAGTTTCTGCTTCCAAAGCAGTCTCAGTAGTTCACAAGGCCTTCCTGCTAGAGCAGTTCTGAGCCCAAACTCATCTGGCTCACGTTCCGCTTCTTTCTCTCCAGGGAACCCAGGTGACAATAAGAACAGACATTAACTTATTTGTGTTCTGGAGCATGACAAATCAATTCCACACAAACCGTTGTCACTAGCACAGGTGAGAAAATGAATACTCCAAACCCTCCACAGATAATTTATCACCTGGGCGAATCTTTCATTACAAATGCCCTTTCCCTGCATCTCTTCCCCCTGTTTTTTTCCCTTGTTCTCCTCTCTCCTCCCTTGTCAGACTGGAGTAACAGCTGTCAGCTCTGGCATGGATCTGTTTTTTTCTTTGATCCTTTTCTACTTGAGCATCTTCTCTGCCCGTCTTGGGGACTTCTAGGAAAAATTACATGCGGTATTATAAATAAAACACAAAACAAAAAGAACAGCCGTGGTCCCTGCTGGAATACTGCCTGCTTTATAACTTAGAAGAGTGAATTAAACAGGGAAGCGTGGCGCTTCATGAGAAAAAAGATTATCTGGTGCGAGGGGAATGGTAAGAAAACATTTTATTCATGCAACGTGTGAAACAACCTGTCTGCTTCCAATCCTGTCTACAACCATATGACTCCTTCGTGCTGGAGGGACAAAGACTCTTTGAGACTTATCACGCCAAGCTCATATAAATGTGATATACAGCTTGACAGCAGATAAGAGCCACTTGCCTAGCCCAATGCAATTCCTATACCCACTATCTATAAACCCTGAAAATTAATTTCACGCTAGCCCTTTATTTCGAAGCACAGTACTATGTCTATCTTGAACAATTTTAGTTTACATTGTTGCTTCAGCCTATAAACTGCCTACTGGGAAGTCAATGTATTCACAATTAATTCGGTAAAGTGGGACAGTCCCAAGGAGTATACTATTTGTGATATTCAGACTACATTTGTATCATATATATTATTGTATATTGAAATATTCTCCTGCTCTTGCACTACATTGCTTTTCATAATGAACATGAATATTTATTCATTTTCATCAGTAAGGAGAACATTACAGTGAAGTGTTGATTTAATCTAAAGCAAGGACTATTTACTTTTAAAGATCTCATTTTTTCTTAATACAAGCATTACTTACACAGAATTTAGCAGCCCATCTAGTCTGCCTATAGTGTTGTGCACTCCTGGTTTATCTTTTGCCTTGGTTTTCTGGATTAGACTCATCCCTGGCTGATTTAGATCCCGATTGATTCTTTTGGCATTTGCTTCTGGTTAGTCCCTTGGCCTTGGAGTTTTGGACTGATATCTGGTTTGACTTGGTTTGTTCCTGACCTCTGATCCTGCCTGCTCTGACATTCCTGCATCTGAGCTCCATAAGTTCTACCAAAGATTTCTATTACACCTGAGTCACTAATGGAACGTGCAGGGATGACTAAATAGCTATGGTCATCCCACAAAGGACCTTTCTCACAAATTTGGTACAGGAGATACAAAGTAATCAGGCCCCATTACAACACAAACTATGGAAACTGCGGATAGCACCCACTGTGTTCTCAGCTGAACCAACTCCAATGCTATATAAGTCCGGGGGACGCCACATCTACTGAACCACTGTTTTTTTTTGCCTGATAAGTTTAATTAACAGCGATCGACAACTTTGAGAACTTTCATGGCCCCTTGCTATATACTATTTTCTCTGAACCCAAGGACTTACATCTTGTATGTACTGTTATTTCGCTACTCTTGAACACGAGCTTCAAGCACTAAAATTATATTGAGGGGAATCGACAATGATTCATCAGACCCTCTACACAAGTTCTACTCAAGACCAAGGAATTCGTTTTCAATGAAGTGGTTAGATTTTAGGTTATTTCATTTGTATGGTCTCACACTACACACAATAATTGTATGGACATGCATAAATAGGGATCTTACATAAAAAATCATTTATATTCTGGGCTAAAATGCTATACATGTGAGCTTGAGGTCTTAAAATGTTGCAGAACTACAATAAACCAATTGATCTTTCTGTGCAAAGGTTGGGAGTATTAGTGGATTACAGACCTAAAGAGATACGAGACCAGCATATTTAACCCCAAAAGGACCAATGATAATTTATGCCATCATAATAGTCTGACTGTTAAGGACCATATTCCCTAATAACTGAACTTGCCAAGAACTTGATGCTAATTTATCTATGGAGACTTCCAGGGGCGTAACTAGACGCCTCAGGGCCCGGGTGCGAGAATCTGTTAAGGGCCCCCCCACCCCCTCACCCCCCAAAAAAAAACATGATTTTTACCCAACAATTTTTTTTCAACTAATTCAACAAATTCAATTTACATATTGAATCATATCTGTAAAAAAATCAAAGAAAAAGGGGCGCATGTACAAAGGGCATAATCCAGGGGTGTCCAAGTTTTTTCTGCAGTGGGCCACTTCATCAGAATTGTATACGTGCGCGGGCCGCACTCATTTTTCACTGTGACAAAAAATATGGCCTTTAATAAAATATGCAGATTAAAATAAAGTAAAATGACACAAAACCTTTACTCTTCCTCTCACTGATTTCTGGGCCTTGAAAGTTTTGCGACTACAAATTCAGGATTCCCTAGATTTATTCTAGGGATGAACTAAAATGAAAATTCTGGACCAAAACATTCAGGGTTCACTTAGCCAAAACCGAAAATGACCCCCACCTTTAAAAATAATAATAAAAACTCACATGTTTAATAAAAGTAGGTAACACACAATTGGACAAAATTAGCAATATGACTTGGCATGATAGGAGTGTGATTGCTGTTAGCCTAGGCAACCAGTAAATGCTGGTACCTAGGCATGATGGGACTGTGCTCGCTGTGATTGCTGTTAGCAATCACACTCCTATCATGCCAAGTCAGCCAGTACATGCTGGTACAGGGTGGCTGTAAGTGATGTGCAGACCCCATACTGCTGGCAGCATCACTACACAAGGGGGGCAGCTAGCTAGGTTTCAGCATGTACTGGCTGACTTGGCATGATAGAAGTGTGATTGCTAACAGTAGTCACAGTCCCATCATGCCTAGGTTCCAGCACTTACACATCCATCCAGTAAATGCTGGAACCTAGGCATGATGGGACTCTGATTGCTGTTAGGAATCACACTCCTATCATGCCAAGTCAGCCAATACACGCTGGTACAGGATGGCTGTAAGTGATGTGCAGACCCCATACTGCTGGCAGCATCAATACACAAGGGGGGCAGCTAGCCAGGTTTCAGCATGTACTGGCTGACTTGGCATGATAGGAGTGTGATTGCTAACAGCAATCACAGTCCCATCATGCCTAGGTTCCAGCACTTACACATCCATCCAGTAAATGCTGGAACCTAGGCATTATGGGACTGTGATTGCTGTTAGCAATCACACTCCTATCATGCCAAGTCAGCCAGTACATGCTGGTACAGGGTGGCTGTAAGTGCTGACCCCATACTGCTGGCAGCATCACTACACAAGGGGGGCAGCTGGCCAGGTTTCAGCATGTACTGGCTGACTTGGCATGATAGGAGTGTGATTGCTAACAGCAATCACAGTCCCATCATGCCTAGGTTCCAGCACTTACACATCCATGCTATCACACACACACACACACACACACACACACACTCATTTATTCATATAATCATTAATTCACAGATTCATTCCCTCAATCACACACACTCATTCAAACACCCTCCCCACCCCCTTACCTGCACTGCAGCTCCCTCGATGCCGCTCACAGACTTCAGCAGGGGGCGCGGCCTCCCTCTGCCTTCTCTGCTAAAGCACAGAGGAAGTAGGATGTCACGTGAACTCCGCTTCCTCTGTGCTGTCCAGAAGACCCTCCCACAAGTAAGTAGCAGGGCTTGAGGTGCGGCTTGTGTAAGATCGGTTGCCCTGGCTGCCGATCTTACGCGGGCCGCACCTCGAGGTCTCGCGGGCCGCATGTTGGACGCCCCTGCCTTATTTAAAAAAAAAAAAAAAACTTAAAAAAGATTTCGGGCGGCCCCTTGGCTTGGGCCCCCCTGCCGCCGGGGCCCGGTTGCAGTCGCGACCCCTGCGACCCCGGTAGATCCGCCACTGGAGACTTCCCTCCCCTGCCTGCTTAGACCATAATCAACATGAAAGCCAGTGGAAACAGAGCAACTTTGTAATGCTAGCTTACTATTTTTACAATGCACAACTTGCAGGGCTGACCATAGGGTTTTACGTTCCCTGGGTGGAAATGTCCCCAGCATCCCCTCGTATTTCAGACATGGACATGGAGTCCTAGCAGCGCTCCCTAGCAGCTCCGGGCCCTAGACAGCTGCGTGCTTTGCCTACATAGTAAGGCCCTGCTTTCCATTAATAATCTTTTCGCATTAAAGGGACATCTCATAGATGTTACTAACACATTACAGGCAGTGAATAAAATGGATCACACTGGTTTAACTGGTTTACAACAGCCTATGCAAGCGCTTAACACGTGATTAAGTGTTTAAGCGCTTAGAATATGTTGAGAGAATTAAGGGGGCCGGAAGCAGATGAAAATTATATTATGATATGACTGGCAAAGACATATACCATATCACTTGGCAGAGAAACTGCCAGAATCCTACCTACAGTCGCTGATGGGAGCCCTCCCTACCTCAGTGCGTTTACTGAACAAATATTTGATATGACAATTTATAGCTCAAAAGCGTTTGATGCATTACTCTGGAAATCCTAAATGAAAAAAAGTTACATTAAATCAGCATCATTTTTCTGCTGCGGCTGCTGTGTTCTTTCGTATCAACATTCAGGTGAATGGAATAACCACCGAAAATCATTTCCAGCGTGTGTCAGGCTATGGACAGAGAACCTGCAGCCCTCAGGCCATGGTCCAATTTCTACTCCCATAATGCCCACTCCACGGGTTGTCACCTACAGGTGTGGCTCTAGGTTTTAAGGGGTCTTCAGTGAAAAAGTCTTAGAGGACCCAACGTAAGTACAACTTATAAAAATGGATCATTATACATAATGTTTATTCATAAATAAGATAATCTACAATTAAGGGGGTAGTAGAAGTATTATCAAACACTCATCTACAGATACCAGAAGGCTTGTTTTTCCCTCAGAAATCTCATGGTGCTGCCACAACCACAAGGGATTCTGGATAGGCGCATGCAAATAAGGCTAACAATTATCACCTTTTGCCTCTATATCCACTTTATACATGGATCTGGCTTGTCTGGTGTCTGTAGATGAGTGTTTAGTAATGCTTCTAGTACCCCCTTAATTTAAGTGGAATGGTTTTCCATCACCTTTACCCACCATAACTTATGTAACGGTATTTCTTGGCTACCACAAGCCTCAAGTATTAAGCCAGTATCACAACCTCATGCTGACGAGTCCAGTAAAGGACGAAACAGCTGTCCATGAATGGTGATCTGGCTATTGCACCTTTTCCCGGGTTTTGTCTAAAGGCTGTCCTGTACAGCGGGCAATTACTTTCAAGGGATCCATGTATAAAGTTGATATAGAGGCAAAATGTGATAATTGTTGACCTTATTTGCATATGCCTACCCAGAATCTCTTGTGGTAATCTGCTTTTATGATAACACTACACCTGTAGTACACCCCCAGTGTCCAGACACGCATTATTTTAAAAAGTAATGGCAGTGTACACGTACTATGTGTGTCCTTTACATTCAAGTCAATTAACCATCATTCAAGATAGATCATTAAACATTGTATACATGGTACAGGAAAGTAATCAGCAAAATGATCTTTCTGGGAGTAGTCAGATGCATTATTTAGCAGGTGGTAAGCAGAATAATAACGGATTACATTTGCAAAGAACTATTCTGGGGCACAGTTATACATGTGGTTTCTGCAGAAAACAATGGGCTGTTCTTGGTGATTGTCCTACATTTAGCAATTTGCTCAAAAACTCATCTCTATCAATGCCCTTTGTTTAAAAAAAATCTGTACATACAGGATCTGAGAGATATCAATTATGATCATTTAGAAATGTCCTCATATTTAATGAGAGTTTTTTATGATTAATGATTTTGGAAGCTATTGTGAAAATACAATACAATGTAATAGATTAAGCATCAATTTAAGCATTGCCTCAATTTTGTTATATTTCCTTTATCTATCTATCTGTCTGGCTATCTGTATATACTACCCTCGTTCACCCACTGAGTGAACCGTATATTGCAAGCTACCTGTTAGAAATATCTGCTTAATAAATGGTGTTATGAAAAAGTAAAAGCTACCTAAAGTCATCTAAAAATGTGAGGTGGCTGCAAATTGAAGCTGTCTAATTGTGACTTTTAAAGAAGATGATTTACATGAAGACTACGGGTGACGGGAAGCAGAGCGCACTTTGAAAGCTAACTACATTTAACTAATGCGTTTTGGGTGTAATCTCTTTTAGCAGTCCACAATACTTTCAAACCACCATTGACCTATTTATATCCTGCAGAGCAATCACACAGTTCGTGACTAGGCACTAACAATCTCTGGGTTTATTCACATTATAACATTAGCCCAAGTTGATTGTGAGCTGTACAGAAACTATTTAAAAAAAAAAAAAAAAAAAGGTTAAATAATGAAAATGACATGCTTTTAACCACTTTCTTCCTTGGGGGGGGGGGCAGTATTATTCCTGCCTTACCCCCATCCCTTTAGGGCATACAAAATAAAAAATAAAAATAGAGGCATTAAGCTAACTAATACCTCCAAATCACTCCACCATCCTGTATAATGTGGGGTAGTGGTTAAAATCAAAGATTAACTGTAAGAAATCCATGTTTATTTATTTTATATACAGTGAAAGAAAATATTATTTGATCCCCTGCTGATTTTGTACATTTGCCCACTGACAAAGACATGATCAGTCGTATCATTTTAATGGTAGGTTTATTTGAACAGTGAGAGACAGAATAACAACAAAAAAAATTAGAATAACACATTTCAAATAAGTTATAAATTGATTTGCATCCTCTATCAATCAGCAAGATGCATTAACTCCCTATATGCCACTCTGCCTCCAGAAATGCCTTATACCCCTATATGCCAGGGGCATATTATGGGACATAGTTGCATATAGGTGGTTAAAAGGCACATCATGGGACAGAGTGGCAGATAAGGGGGTATAAGGCATTTCTGGAGGCCGAGTGGCATATAGGTGGTTAAAAGGCATTTCCACAGGCAGAGTGGCATATTGGGGGTTAAAAGGCATTTCTGGAAGCAGAGTGGCATAAAGGGGCTTAAAAGGCATATCATGGGGCACTCTGCCTGCAGAAAAGCCTTATGCCCCCCATATAACACTCCCCCCCCCCCGACTTACCACTGCTTCTGACTCCTTGGTGTCTTGTGGGGGCAGCGGATGGAGGCCGGCGTTCATTAAGTTAAAGGGGCCGGCGTGCACGCACCATGCCGCCCCAATGGCCGTGCCTTAGCACTTCATCCCACTTCATTAGGCGCCGGCGGCCTGAGGAGGCTCAGCTGCCTCACGACGGACGCTTCCAATCCCCCTTGCAGCTGCTCAGCGGCTGTTTTGAATCTTGGTCTGTCTGATGGCCGCCCGGCCCACTGGGAAATTTTCCGGTATCCCGGTGGGCCAGTCTGGCCCTGAGCCAGGGCATTGAAAATGGGTAGTGGATGGGTATTCCAGCATGACAATGACCCAAAACACACGGCGAAGACCTTAATCCTATAGAAAACCTATAGAGGGAGCTGAAGGTTTGAGTTGCCAAACGTCAGCCTTGAAACCTTAATGACTTGCAGAGGATCAGCAAAGAGTAATGGGACAAAATCCCTCCCGAGATGTGTGCAAACCTGGTGGCCAACTACAAGAAACGTCTGACCTCTGTGATTGCTAACAAGGGTTTTGTCACTAAGTACTAGTGTTTTGCAAAGGAAAGGGGTCAAATACTTCAAGATAGTGTTCCTAATCTCAGCTTGTTACCTGTATAAAAGACACCTGGGAGCCAGACATCTTGCTGATTGATAGGGGATCAAATACTTATTTCACTGAGTAAAATGCAAATCAATTTATAAGTTATTTGAAATGCGTTATTCTTGGTTTTTTTTTGTTATTCTGTCTCTCACTGTTCAAATAAACCTATTATTAAATTTATAGACTGATCCTTTACTGGAATTTTTTCCTTCACTGAATATATTCACATTAGGTATAAGTTAAACATGAGTAACCTGTTTTAATCACGTCACAGAACTACTAGAGGCTCTCTCTGGAATTATTATATGATATAGTAGGTACCTATGATCTATAGATATATCCGTATAGAGATTGCAACAGATATTGTAAAAGGGTATAAAGACTCATAGTTAGAGGACATGGGCACCTCTACCAACATATTGATCTTCTAATCTCTCCTCCATCATTTCAAAAAGAAGAGCCTACAGCACCCATTTCTATCATCTGTCATTGATTGGTGCTGTAAGGATGTATGTTTTGTAAATAAGCCTATTTAACAAGTCATGGAAGCCCCCGTCTTGTATGCTATGGGATGGAGGGAGTAGCCACAAGGTGAATATAAAATAAAAACCTAAATTAAAAAAATCCCTAACTAACTAAGGTACTTTGAGATGAAGGGGCGTGAGGTCAAAAAATGTTTCTGTCACGTCGCCAGGACCCATATTAGGCAGCGGTGCCAAGGTCCCAAGCGGTCGTGTACTTCCCTGAGCTCAGCAGGCTGTGCAGTTCCATCCATTTTTGCAGTGCTTGTGTTTAGCTGTAATTTTCTCTTTCAGTGTACCCACACAAGTTACGTATTTTTTTTCAGAACAAGAATGGCTTTCTTTAAATACATTTTTTTAAATTTTATTATCTAACTTCCTATTAAAAATAATAAAATAAGCATTTTTTCCTCACTTTTATTTGAAAAATATTTTACTCATCTACAAAAGCTAATGGAAAAACCTGCTACATGGATTCTACTATTTGTTGAGTTAAGAGATACCCTGTGTTTTTTCCATGTTAAAGGGCAATAACTACAAGTAGCATTTTGCTATTTCAAAACTGGTAATCCTATCCCAATGTCCTATGTGGGACATCTTTGAAGCAGGCCAATTCAATTTACCCCTTCAGATCATATATTTTTGAAAACTAGAAACTCCAAGGTATTTTAAATGCTGGTATTTTAACACTTTCCGTGCACTTATTCTACCATCCTTTGTCAAACTTTGTGGTAGTAATTTATTTTGTGTTTTGTTTTCACACAAATTGTACTTCACGTAAAAATGTACAGCTCTTGGTATATGTCAGAGCCAAACAACATCCAAATATGTGTTCAGCAATATCTCCTGAGTACAGTGATACCACCCATGGGTTTATCTGGTTGTTTGGGGGCTAAAAGGCCACATTTGGGAGTTGTGTATTTTCCAGTTTAGAATTTTACTATCAGGCCATCTTGCCCCCATGTCCTCTTTGAACATCTTTGAATTTACTCCATCAAGCCATACTTTTTGAAAACTAAACACCCCAGGGTATTTCAAATGGTGGTATTTTAACTCTTTCTATGCACTACTTCTACCACTAGCCTTTGTAAATTTTGTGTGTGCTTTTTTCCACAAACGTTGTACTTTAGGTATGATTTTGCAGCCCTGGGTATATGTCACTGACAAACAACACACACCGATACGTGTTCAGCAATATCCCCTGAGTACAGTGATACCACCCATACATAAGTTTGTATGGTTGTTTAGGGCTAAAAGGCCACATTTGAGAGGTGCACATTTTTTTCTTTTCATTTTGACATCTGGTCACTCTGCGCTTATGTCCTATTTGGGACATATTTGAACCCTGGCAAAATCAGTTTACCCCTATTTTACTAATCACATTGTGATAAGGAAGCTGAACTCTAATGATTGGCATGGTTGCATGCAGTACTTATATTAAACCTGCATGGGGAGCCCAAAGTTGTCAGAAGAGTGTGGATGTGTGTTCTCTTGGAAATTTATTTTTTAATGGGTGCCCCGATCTTGGGAGATGAGCTTTCTCTTCTGTGGGGATGGGTCAAGCTACATGAGGGGCAGTGCTAGATATATAAGGAGGCAGGGTTAATTGTGTGTGGGGCTATCCCCAGATACTCCTAAATGGGCTTTAAGTAGGAGGTGGGGTCAGGGCCGGACTGGGACTGAAAAGCAGCCCTGGAAAAATTTGGAGACCAGCCCCATATAGCTTATCTCACGGTGAAGCTCTTATACCCACACGCACCCCTTATACATACCCGCGTCACACTATTCGCCATTCTTTTTATCTCATTATTTGTCACTCTGCATCCAGAAATGCCTTATACCCCCACTCTGGCATATAGGGGGTTAAAAGGCATATCATGGGACAGAGTGGCATATAGGGGGGTATAAGGCATTTCTGGAGGCAGAGTGGAATAAAGGGGGTTAAAAGGCATATCATGGGGCACTCTGCCTCCAGAAAAGCCTTATACCCCCCTATATGCCTCAACCCTCCTATATGCCACTCTGTCCCATGATATGCCTTCTAACCCCCTATATGCCACTCTGCCATATAGGAGGTTAAAAGGCATATCATGGGACATTTTTGTTTACTTTATATGGCAAGCCGATCCAGCTTGCCATATTAAATAAAAAATAATATATGCCACTCTGTCCCATGATATGCCTTCTAACCCCCTATATGCCACTCTGCCATATAGGGGGTTAAAAGGCATATCATGGGACAGAGTGGCATATAGGGGGTATAAGGCATTTCTGGAGGCAGAGTGGCATGAAGGGGGTTAAAAGGCATATCATGGGGCACTCTGCCTCCAGAAAAGCCTTATGCCCCCTATATGCCACTCTGCCTCCCCGATATGCTTTATACCCTCCTATATGCTCCTCTGCCCCATGATATACCTTTTAACCCCCTTTATGCCACTCTGCATCCAGAAATGCCTTATACCCCTATATGCCACTCTGGCATATAGGGGGTTAAAAGGCGTATCATGGGACAGAGTGGCATATAGGGGGGTATAAGGCATTTCTGGAGGCAGAGTGGCATATAGGGGGACACACTTACATACACACACATGCCGATTTTTTTTGTTTTTAACAAATACAAAAAACATTATACAGTACAAAAAATACATTATTTTACTCACCTTCTACTTCTCTTGACTTCCTGGTAGCTGCACACTGTTCTCCTCTATGCTGACAGGATGCCACTGACCTGACATCCGGTGCTGCAGCAGTCTGAGTGCGAGGGGGCGGAGCTTCCACCTCACGCTGCTCCCATCACTATGCAGCCATCAGACTGCTGGGAATGTAATCTAAACGGCCGGTGCGTGCTGATGCCGCCGGCCGGAGCTACTTTAACACTTTTTTTTTTATTTATATGGTAAGCTGGATCGGCGTGTCATATAAAGTAAAAAAAAAGTATTGAAGCAGAGGCGGCCGGCGGCATCAGCACGCACCGGCCGTTCAGATTACATTCCCAGCAGTCTGATGGCCGCATAGTGATGGGAGCAGAGTGAGGGGTGAAAGGTCAGTGCGAGGGGGCGGAGCTTTCACCCCTCACACTGCTCCCATCACTAGACGGCCATCGCACACGGCTGCTGGGTGCTGATGCCGGCCGGCCGCGTCAGCACCCAGTGGCCGCTTTGATTAGATTTCGGGCAGCCTGGGGGGCAATTGCCCCCCTGCCCAGCCCGCCCCTGGCACCGAGGGAGGCGTTCAATGCCATTTGCAGCCGCTCAGCGGCTGTCTTCATGGTTAGTCTGCCGGCCGCCCAGCCCACGGACCTTCCGGCCCACCGGGAAATTTCCCGGTATCCCGGTGGGCCAGTCCGGCCCTGGGTGGGGTGGACCGAGAATGGGTATGACCAAACACCTCTTCCTTACCTGGAGAAAAAGGAAAGAGGGGGTTTACCTGGAGACTCCTGGTCCACCCAAGAGAGTTTCCAGGTGTGGCCGTAAGTAAAAAGAGCATGGTGTGAAGTGTGGAGCAGTTGCCATAAAAAACAATTCAATGTTCTTGCGTATTGCTCCAGTTTAGAGCTTTCCAACAGGAACCCACTTATGGATCATAACACTTACAATGGTTACTATGATCATCACTATTGGATTTCATGTAAACCCTATGGAAATATGACAAAAAATAGCCAATGACAATTATTGTACAAAATTGTCTGAAACTGAGTAAAATAAATCAAAATGTGTGTTATGCATCTGAGAACATGTTAATTCATTCATTTTGAGCTACATGTGTGTTCTCATGCACACCCATCTCTTGCAGTACTGTTTGATTTTCACTGACTTGTACACCACATGGTAGTTACTAACATTAATTTTACATGGCATATATGCTCAGAGCAGATATGACCAAGTGGCTTTATTAGTCTATGCCCATAAATATAGTAAATAATCTCTATGTGGGCACAAAATAGAATGCCATTTTATACAAAAGCAGCAATACAAAAATACGGTAATAGAAAGAAATGGGGCTTAGATAAACCCCACAATTGAAAGTGCTTTACATTTTCATTTTACAGCACATCTTTGAAAGTCTCAAAGTCACACTTTAAACGGCAGACTTTTGCAAAGATCTTTAGTCTCTACCTCCTTTAAGCTTTAGGAGGGCAAATTCTTCAATTATCTTTTATTAAGAGCCCATGACTTCTGTTCTTCTTAAAGAATTGTGGGAACACAGAGCTTTTGCACCCACCCTGTCAAAGCACATGGACTTTAAAATGAACCAGAAGAGGCACGTGCTTGGGGTCTGGAGATTGGCCTTGCCACCAGTGGGTCCACATTGAGTTCTGCAGGATACCTTTATATAAGCTACAAAGTAGAACCCACAGAGCATGCGAACATCCTATAAAGATTTATAATAAAATGTTGCATGCATTCAGGTAACTTCCAATACCTTAAAAAATAATTTTAAAAAATACCCTCCTAGATTATATGCCAGTTACAATCGACAAATATAAATGTGTTTGCTATTATAAGTATGATTGATATTATTTGCCTTTTTGGGGAGGCAAATGGTGAAAACAGGGAGTATTAGTGGCTAATGTTTCCAGAACGTATTCTGAACACCACCTAAGGCAGGAATACTTTTAAAAATACTAATCAGGCTACAGAGAGAGAGACAGATAGATACGAATATTCTGGTACATTAAGCTAAATGAGGAATGCAAGAAATATTTGCTACAAATAAATCTTTATACATGCAGGATTAGTGCTCACATTATTGATGTCATTATAATAACATGCATGCATCATTGATTATTCAAACAGATTTTAACAAGGAAAAGAGAGACAGGTAAAGAAATACAGTAAATTAAAATGAACGATGGAGCGTATGATAAAAGAAACTCAAAGAAAAATATAATAAGAATAAGCTAATTTTGTACTATTTTAATACCATAAGAGTCGTTGATGTCTGTACTTCAGAATATTTGGTTGTGTTTCTTTTACATTTGAGTATTCTGCAGTGTTAGAAAGATGTATTTTTGTGGCGTGAAGTATATCAGTATATAAACTAATAATTAAAAACAACTCTAAAAGAAAAAGCAGAGAATAGCCAAGTAAATGTTTGCCATATGAAAATGTGTCTTTGTTAATTAGTTACTGTGTGTGTATGATCATCCTTACTCATGTGAAATTACATACCGTATTGGCCCGAATATAGGCCGCACTTTTTTAAAGACTTAAAGTGGGTGTGAGGCCTATATTCGGGGTCTAGCGCCCGACGCCCGGGACATGCAGTTCCGGGCGCCGGGCAGGCAGCAGGGTTAGGATACAGATCCCCCGCAGCGGTGCAGGGGACCCGTATCCTACTCTCTGATACGCTCAGACAGCCTCCCCTGCCAGCACTTCCCACGGGGGGAGTGCCGGCACGGGAGATTGTCTAAGCACATCGCGCAGACGTTCACCGGCAGCGGCGATGAGCGTGAACGACCTCCGCTGCCGGCACGTCTGCTCGATGTGCTTTAACAATTTTAAAGCACATCTTGCAGACATGCCGGCAGCGGAGGTTGTTTATGCTCTCATCGCCGCTGCCAGTGAACAGCTGCGCAAACAATCTTCCTTGCGGGTACTTACCACGGCGGAAGTGCCGGCACCGGAAGTTGAATACGCGTTATGCGTAGATGTCCCCCGCCGGCCCTGCAAGACCCCATGGAGTCTGCACCGGTAAGTCTGGTAGGGGGGACATCTTGGGGACAGAGTGGCAGCATATCTCGGGGGGGGGTTGAGTGGCAGCATATCTCGGGGGGGGTAGAGTGGCAGCATATCTCGGAGGGGGGATAGAGTGGCAGCATATCTTGGGGGGTAGAGTGGCAGCATATCTCGGGGGGGTAGAGTGGCAGCATATCTCGGAGGGGGGATAGAGTGGCAGCATATCTCGGGGGGGTACATCTTTGGGACAGAGTGGCAGCATATCTCGGGGGGGGGCAGAAACTTTTTTCTTTAAAAAAAGCACCTAACTTTTAGGGTGCGCCCTATATTCGGGTGCAGCCTATATCCGAGTCAATACGGTATATCTGAAAAAATATCTGCTATAAATCTGTAAGTTTTTTTTAAAGCATCTATAGATACAGTTACTAAGTTATATAAAATAGACCAATGTTTTCTTTGTAGAGAGAAAGACCTGTTATATAATGAATCATGTTCGCTAAAGACCCTTCTCCTAGGCAAAAATTACAACTCAAAGTGTTAGTAAATATGAAAAAAAAGAAACGTTCACATCGCAAGGGATTCCTTCACAGAAAGTGATTCCTTTAATTGGAATAAAGCAAGCCTTCTTCACAGATGTTGTTTGCTGATAATATTTCAAGAGCATATATCCAAGGATCCCTGTTGGGTATATAAATTGAAGGTAACAACATGAGAAGTATCCCAGGCTGCAGATGTGAGATTGTGTTTATTGCCTGATAAAGTCCTGGGGGTTTTCTGCATGGGATTTAGGGGACTGAGAATGAGTTTTTTATGATGCTGTTAATAGTAAATTGTGTGACCTCTACTGGGTTAGTCTCAGATGATTCTTCTTCAATTTTAACATCTGCAGATTCTGGAAGTCATGGACTAAGCGACTTCAATAACCCAGCTTTATAGCCATTGGTAGTGAGACAAAGATTTACATTACTCAATAAATAATGGTAATGGAGGATAACTAAAAAGCAGCTAGAATGGAAATAAAAGCCAAACATGAAACACACTATATACATACTATATGGACAAAAGTGTTCGGACACCAGACCATTATATCAACAGGGACTTTAATCACATCACATTCGAAATAGATAGACATTAATATGAAGCCCCCCCCCCTTTTGCAGCTATAACAGCTTCCACTTTTCTGGGAAGGCTTTTTTGAGGTCAGGCACTGATGTTTTACGAGAAAGCCTGGCTCACAATCTCTGTTCCAATTAATCCCAAAGGTGTTCGATGAGGTTAAATTCAGGCTCTGTGCAGGCCTGTCAAGTTCTTCCACAGCAAACCCAGCCAAACATGTTGTTATAGACAAAAGTATTGGGACACACCTCTTAATTAGTGAAATCAGGGGTTTGGGCATAAAAAATCTTAATGCCTTTGCCTACCAAGACATTTTGGACAATGTTATGCTTCCAACTTTGTGGGAAATGTTTTGGGAAGACCTTTTTCTATTTCAGCTTGACTGTGCCCCAGTGCACAAAGCAAGGTCCATAAAGACATGGTTGGATGAGTTTGGTGTGGAAGAACTTGCCTGACCCACACAGAGCCCTGTAAGCATCTTTATTTATCAATAATCTAATTTAGAAGTTTAACCGAGTGTTCAAAGAAAGATACACTATATAGAATTCACCACCACCACTACACACACAAACCCAACTAGTCCTCCTACAGGTTTTATGTACTATGTAGTGGGGTAGTAAAAGGAAGACTGCTAAAGATAAGCAAGTCAGTGAGACAAGGCAGATTGTTATCACTAACAAGCTTGGCTCACTCACCAACCACAGAAACCTAAGGAAAATATGGATTCTTGTGAAGAAAATAATAATCAACATTAACAGGGTTTGGCTTGCATGCCTCCACTCTAGACAAACTCAGTTTGCCTAGCTATGATTATCTTTAACCAGTATAACTGACTACCCCACCAAAGGTGTGGAGGGATAGTGTTGTATCGCACCATGGCAGATTGCTCAGCTTGCCTTATCCAAAGCCGCACCCTGAACAGTACAGTACACAGTATACAGTACGATACAGTAACATGTATAACCAATAGTAGTTTTAGACTTTGTTATGTCAAATAGATAAATATGCCTCAAATAGTACTGCTGGAGAACTTGGAGGACCACATATTATTGAATCTCTAATAATTCATAATTGTTGATCTCCATACAAGTAACCCTTTTTTTCTGTGGAAGTGTTTGTCTTCAACATTATCTGAGTGTTTTTGTTTTCTTCTAAAAGTCAGCATTGGGCATATGAAAAGACAAAGATGAATAACTGATAATAAATGTATTAATGCTGTAGTAGAAATATGCAATTTCCACGATGTGTCCTGCTAATAGAATGCTCAATATTCTCTGCTGATAACATCTGCTGCTCCTTCTAACAATAAATCCATTACTCATGTGTAATAAGTTTGCAAATCGTTCCCATCGCTCCTATCAGTATGCGTACAAAATGTATGTGCTAACCCAATGGCCCACAACCACCCGTTTGGAAAAAAGAAAAACCTACAGTGACCTCATTTGATTGTTCGCCAAATCGACCAGCTTTTAATTAAACCTCCCGCTTTTGTCTGTCGAGGCCGATAGAGTGGAGGATAGACACCAACACTGGTGTGGGAATAAATGTAAGGGGGAACTGTCTCCAGGTTTAATGGATGCAAAGTGTTGTTTCACGCCTGTCTCTCCGTGTCTCATTTGCTAAAGGTATTTCGATTTCTAGGTAGACAACTGAAGTGTTTTTAAACGGCTGACACTCTCGGGCGTTAACATGTTGGTTTCTGCAAGCTGGTTCTGAATACACGTGTCAGCTTCAGAGCTCCACGCTCCAGCTGCTCTAAGGCTGGTTAAGAAGTCTTCTCTCACAACCTTTCAGTCACAGCTGAGTAAATTGTGAATTGATCTGTTGCAGCTATGTTCCTGCAGCTCACAACATCATCACATCTCACGCTCAGCACAAAGGGATGTCGGAAGACAAGAAGAAAATAAAATTGCCAGCTTTTGTGAAAGAAAACAAGGAAAATAAAAAACCAAAATGTTATTTTTTTTAAAAATAGTAATCACAAGTCCCCTGTATCTAATTTATGACTTTGTATATCATGGCATGTATAAAGACATCTGAATTGGCTTAAACGTGAACACAAAAGGTAATAACTGACTACTAATCTAACACTGCAATATTTTTTCCAATGCAATAACAATACAATATGTATACGAGTACTCGATTGCTAAAAAGACATTAAAAAAATATTTTTGCAGTTTCTGAAAAAATATATTTTGCATGAAAAAAATAATGATTGGTCCTTTTTTGGTTTTGTAGTTGTTCACAGCCATTCATATATACCATTAATGTTTCCCATTGCATCTTTTTTGTCACTGGGTTATTTTTTACCCAGTGAAAAAAAAAAATTGACAAGGAGTCTTAATAAGACTTCAAATAGTTGATGCCTTTGTTTGCCTAATTTAATTGAAAGCTTTCCTGTAGAGTCAATTGACACGCTGCAATTTCATGCCCACTCACCCCAATCAATTATGTTAGTGAAAGGGAGAAGAGAACAAGTGAGTAATCAATTTTAAAAGGGAAAGTACATGTGCCACATATTTGGGGTTATTTTGTGGTGGTTCTGTAAAAGTGAAGGAAATCCAATTGTAGAAGTACCGATGGTTGGGGGGTGGCTCTTTTTGATATATTGAGTTTTAGTTAAGCTAAGGATGCAGCAGAAAGACTGCAGCTTGGACATTACAAATCCAGTGGTAAGGACCAGACAGATTGCCCTTTAAGGGCTCATCTGAAGAAGACCGTTATGCACAGGTGTCCTTTAATACGTTAAACCACATCTGCATTAACTAAATGTGACTACTTAAAATATGAGAGAAGTACAGGGAATGTATAGACAAAGAATGCTTTCTAGATACCGTATTTGCTCGATTATAAGACGACCCTGATTATAAGACGACCCCCCAAAATCTGAATATTAACTTAGGAAAAAAGAAAAAGCCTGAATATAAGACGACCCTAAAGGAAAAAAGTTTTACCAGTAAATGTTAATTCATGTAAACTATTTTTTTTAATAAAAGCTATGATTGAGAAAAATATTTTTTTTGTTTTTATTTCTTGTATTTTCCAGCCTGTCCCCCAGTTACGCACATCTGCCCCCAGGCTTGCCACACCAATATGGCACTGTGGCCCATGATATGCCTTTTAACCCTCTATATGCCACTGTGCCCCATGGTATGCCTTTTGACCCCCTATATGCCACTCTGCCTCCAGAAATGCCTTATACCCCTATATCCCATTCTGGCATTTAGGGGGTTAAAATGCATATTATGGGGCAGAGTGGCATATAGGGAGGTATAAGGCATTTCAGGAGGCAGAGTGGCATTAAGGGAGTTAAAAGGCATTGTATAGAGCACTCTGCCTCCAGAAATGCCTTATACCCCTATATGCCACTCTGGCATTTAGGGGGTTAAAAGGCATATTATGGGGCAGAGTGGCATATAGGGAGGTATAAGGCATTTCAGGAGGCAGAGTGCTCTATTAAATGCCCCCTTAACGCCACTCCAGAAATGCCCTATGCCCCCATTTAACTAACACACACACACACACTCTCTCCCCCCCCTCCCCTCCCCTCTCCTCTCTCCTCTCTCCCCTCTCAGCCCTCTCTTACCGGTGCTTCCAGCCGGGGCAGCGGGTTGACGTCGCCTTCTGCTGCAGCCGGAAGGAGGTGGAGTTGGCAGCGGGGGTTTGTATGCGTCCGTCGCGTATACTTTCCCCGGCTGTCAGAGATCAGAGATCTCTGACAGTCGGGGAAGGTCTACGCGACGGACGCAGACAACCCCCGCTGCTAGCCACACCTCCTTCCGGCTGCAGCGGACGTTGTCTACGCGGATCGCGTAGACGTCAACCCGCTGCCCCGGCAATACAGCAGGAAGCACCGGTAAGTGTGTATGATGGGGGGGGGGGGTGAGACAGGAGGATCCAGGTCCCCTGCAGCGGTGCGGGGGATCTGGATCTTAGTCTCCTAATCAGACTCTATTTGAGGTCTGATTAGAAGACGACCCCGATTAGAAGACGAGGGGTATTTTTCAGAGCATTTGCTCTGAAAAAAACCTCGTCTTATAATCGAGCAAATACGGTATATGTGTTTTTTTCACAGATGCACACATACAAAGATACAAAATATCCTTAATAAGGATAAGTGTGAATAATAGGCAGTTTATGGAAAAGTAAAGCTTGGAGAACGGACTAATTGCTTGTCATCTGCTGTCATATTGTCTGTTTTAGGTCAACATCACAGATCACAAGTGTGGCTTGTGCTGAAATATCAGACACCAAAGTTAACTGCATTTTTTATGATGAAATTGATAATCTTAACCGTTCTCACAGTGACATGCAATTAATATAATAAATCAGGAAAAGGGAAAGGGGGGGTGAGATTAAAAAAAACCCAAAACATTCTTAAATGATGCGCTTGACAACAGAAGAAAACGTGAATCAGAAAAAGCTGCAAACCAGGAGTGGACTGGGGATGAAATTGGCTCAGGCTCTTT
This sequence comes from Sceloporus occidentalis, assembly GCA_023333645.1. Taxonomy (NCBI): domain Eukaryota; kingdom Metazoa; phylum Chordata; class Lepidosauria; order Squamata; family Phrynosomatidae; genus Sceloporus; species Sceloporus occidentalis. The sequence continues at coordinate 13,080,992 of JALMGF010000022.1, read as the reverse complement.
ATGGCTAGCGGATGACAAATTGAATGTGTCCAGCTCCTGGACAGACACAAGATCCTTCTAAACTCTTATATCAGCCACCTAGATTGGCTGCATGTTTCTGACAGGTAGCTGCAGACTTAAAGATATGATAGGCTGCACTAGTGGCGACTTTAAGAGGGATTTGTTATTGGGGGAACCGGCCCATCATTGGCAATAATGGCAATTCCGGGCTTGCTGTAAACCAACTTGAGTAAAAGGTAAACAGGACAGAAACTCACGCTTACAAACAGATTATACAGATACAGTAGCTTGTGATAATCAAGCATAGCAATGACACTGAATAGCAGAAGAAATTTTACAAATACAGGTAATCACACTTAGGTACCAGTTTAGGAAAATGAGCTAGATTTAGTGGCAGACATTGGAACACAAATGTAAAACAGACATTCAGAGACCTGTTACTTTCTGTTTCCCTAGTAGGGTTGACTTTCAGCAGTGGCATGCCAGCTGGACATGAGTGTCTTTTCTCCATACTGTCAAATTGTTTAGGTAGAGCGGCTTAGAAAGACTCTGACATCTATTGATTGACATCTATGTGATTCAATCATATCCAGCAAACAGGTATCTTGGATGTATAACTTTCTCTGCAACATAGCAGTGGTGATCATCAGCATGCATAAGACTTTAGGACACAAGGGATATCTGTGAGCTAACACAGGACCTATGCAGTACTCACTGACCAAAAAAAGACCCAAATCATGTTTATAACGTTTTTATTTTTGTAAATTATGAGTTTATGAGGGCCCTCTTCTCCTTTTATAACATAATGTGTTAACATGTGTTATGATGTCATTTTGAATTATCGCTTATTTAAACAGCGCTATGTAATTTGCTGCATTTTATAAATAATGTAATAAAAACAGACCTGCAAGTACGGCTCTGCCATTGTATCTACAATTGTACACATTTGAATGTATACATTTAGAGGTTTCACTGTATCTAAATATTTATGCCACCAATTCATTGTATTATGTGTGTGCCAATGGCAAAACACTTTATTAAACAACCAAAAGCAATGCACACCTAAAATTCACCTTTTTACATAAATGTATATGTACAATGAATGGGCATGTACTATCCGGCATTAATATTTTTAGCCAGAGCGTAATGGCTGCTTAAGATGTGTGCCGTCATTGACATACATTGACAATTAAAAGATAAAGTCTCTGGGTAAATAATAAGTGAGACTTTTAATGTGAGAGCAATTATTTGCCTTTGATTGTATCACTTCTTTTGCAAGCTTCTTGAAACTTTAATGTGCATTAAAGAAAGCTCCTGGTTGTCTACCTATGTGTGAGAACAGTATTACTGTATTACAGGATTATTGCCATACCTTCCAAAAATGTTTTTTATTCTTCCCTTCAGTCTGGCTTAGACAGCAAAGTATTTGAATATATTGATCTATTAAATATTCATTATATATATAAAAAAAAATTCAAAATGTAATCTTCTATTTTATGTCTATGAAACTATGCCATAAGCTGCAAGCGTTTTGAAGCTCCCAGTACTCCAAGTGGTCCAACCTGGTAAAGACCTCACTGAGGTTTGCAAGATTTTATTTTCATCTGGACATGATCATGTCTTCTGGATCCAATGTATCAGAGAGTAGACTCACACATTGTCATAAAAGAAAATGGATAGACTTAATATTTCTTCACTGGTGAAGGTGAACTTTCCCTTCTGCATCAGCTGTGGTCTAACAGAGGTCCGTGTAAGTCAAAAGGAGCTTTACATGCCCAGTTATTGTTAACATCACTACTACCTAGCACAGGCTGATTGATATCTTAAACTGGTTTTATTTGAGTCTATTTTAGACAAATCTCCATAAGAGAACTTAATCTACTTATTAGCATTTTTAGACAAGCCACTGTTCCACATATGTGGTATTAACATATATGATGAAGGCTAGAAAGTATATGGTTACCAGGAACACCCATATATGATAGCTCTTCATAAATAACAGTAACACACTTTGAGGCCACATATTTTTGCAGAGAATTGTTTAGAACACATGCAGCCTAACATATCTTGAAGTGGCAGAAAAGATGTGCTGGAGAAGAAAGTATCTTGTTTCAAGTTCAGACTAGCTTAAAGAGAAACCCTAGTGTCCCAGGGAGCCCACTAAGCAACCAATGCTTATAAAGGTACATTGTAAGTACTGGCATATGCATTTTTTGAATTAGCGGCAGCATCCTACCCACGTTGTTTGTATGAAATCAATGGGAGTGATTTTCATGTATGCGCACGGGGTCTCAACAGAAATGTGTATGGTTCCACGCATTTCCTGCAGAGATGACACATTTAAGTAAATTTAATTTGAGTTATTCAATACATTGAAGTGCATATGATTGTTGGAGTATCCCTTTAAGGAACCTTAATATTGGACCAGATAATCTTCTGAAAAAGCAGAGGTGGGTTACACCTCCACATACAGATTACGGATCACCAATGGTTTCGAATGAACTGCCATCGGCTTGTGCTGCTCCCACTGTTTTGCTATATAGCTTTATTAACCTGGAAGTCCTATAGGTCCTATTATATCACATATTGCTTTACAGCATCAAATTCCACTAGTGTATGGTTATCATGAACCAAGATCGCAAGATAGTAGGAAAAATACCTTTCTATCTACAGTGACAAGTAACAACATGCCACTTCATTTGATTTAATATTTCTTTGATTCAATCGCTGACTGGTCCAGAAATGATTAAATGTGTTCTCAGAATCAAGTCAGCGGAATGGTGTACAGTAATTTAATAAGGGTAATGTGGTGAGTTATGGGTGATAAAGTACAGGATAATGCACTGACAAAACTCGTTTTTGGCCGTTTCAAGCCACATTTTTGTCCTATAAATAAGGTCCTGAATCTTTCCTCTGATCTGTTGCAGGTGCCTGGGAACATCCTAAGGAGAGAACCGGTGGTTCGATGCACTTGCTCATTTGGAACCAATTACGCGTTGCAGTTGTATTACTTTTTAATGAGATTTATTGCACCGTATGGAGATTACTGGCCCACATGTAAATCATTTAATGGGATGGCAGTATGTGTGCATATCTCCCGGGACTGAGAGAGACCATGTCTTTGCAGGAAGAAAATCCTGATAAGACGCCTGCACAGACTCTGTCTGTGATATGCTTTATTTATTCAAGTCTTCTAGCAACAGAACTAGGATGCAATAATAACTGGACAAAATCCCATTCATTTTAATAGGATTCTATTACTTAAGTAACAAAAAAATGACACAACTTTTGCAGTTGGAAGCTGTTGCTAAACAAATCCATTTCATTTCACTGGAAGTCAACTGTGCAATTTCTGCTTCCATGTAATATGCAGTAAGCACTGATCACACTTTGCAAAAACCCTCATCTAAAGCCAATAGCATATTAATTGATTTGATTAACTAGAAAGGAATATATAGTAATGAACAGCAGTCTGTAGATCTGATATAGCAGGAACAAGCCTCAGTAGGCCACCAGGCACGGCTTTCTACTGTCACATTGTGGTTTATTGATTAAACAGGGAATCAGTCAGCTGAGGCATTAATTAGTAATCTACCATCCTGAAAATGCTGAACAGCTCTCATAAACCTCAGCCCGCCTAAATGTCACCGTAAAACAATTACAGGGTTGCAAATTACCTGCCCCTGGAGTAATGGGCAAGGCTTTCACTTCACCCAATTTTACCGAGCTCTGTAAGTTGTTTGGTAAAGATCATCACTGCTTGAGTTCATTTGAGTGAAACTTGTCAGATATGATGCAAACCAAATATACATAAATCAAGTTTACTGTAAATTTACTGTAAACAAGTTGCCCTGATTTGCTAACATTGTCACGCAGCTCTGCAGCTGTATCCTTTGGGAATCTGGAAATTAGTAGTTCAGCTGTGCCCAGCAACTCTGCATTTATTAGGATGACCAGCTCTTCCCTTTAATATGCATTATGCACCAAATTAGGCAGCAATGACTGTATACATTTTCCAAGTTTAAGCATACATTTTTTACCTAATTGTTAGGGGACCCTATAGAATATATGTAGCTTCCTTGCTGAGCTGACCCTGGACTCCACTAACTGAGTTGTAGATATAATTAGTGTTATGTGCAATGTGGTGGAAGTAGCCATCATATTCTTTATGGAGTATGTGCAGAGAGCATACGTTACATCCTTTTCCCCATGAATCAGCCTTAAAAAAGGGTTTATAGGCCTAATCATAGAAACGTTTGATATGGCCCAATTAGTCTGTCTTTTCTGCTGTAAAAACCTCAAACCTGAACCCTCACTGGTTGATAGCATGGAAGTATAGTATATATGAATGCCATGACTTTTTATCCTGTGGTTTGTTAAATATGACATCTGGTTGCTATATCTTACCTTCTGCTCCTTCAGCGGCCAGAATCAACAACATACTCCAAGAGTACTCTGTCCCACCATAGAAAAATGCAAAACAACAACAATAATAATAAAGCACTTACCTAACACAAAATATGCAGCCCTATTGCTCCAGCTCCCATCCTCCTCCATGGGCCAACTATTCTTGCCACTGACTGGCTGCTTGAAACAGCCAATTAGTGACAAGAAAATGATCCCATTGAAAACAAAGGGAGCACTTTCCACATATCCAGCATACAGCATTACGAGCCAGTTCTCATGTAATGGGGCTAACGGGAAGTGAGTATATCACATTCAGGAGGATGTTCAGCCGAGCATATCACATACACAGCATTTAGATGTGGTGGGGAAAGGGACCGCATACTGTAGCTGTCATATGCATTACAATATTTCATGGCAGTTCCAGTTAAATTGATAATTTGATAACCCAATAATTCTAGCTTCTTCAAGTGAAATCTCTTTTTTTTGTCTAAAAATTTTTTTACTTGCAATAGTTTTGTTGCCTTCTGATTAAATGTTCATTTGACTTACGAAGAACATGAAGTGGATAAATAAACAAAACTATAGAGGATTTATAAGAAAGCTTTGACTTTGGTGCGTTCTTCTCTTTGGAGTGGGTCAGATTGAGTGCTTAGCGTGTGACCTGTTAACCCTAGCACAAATAAGTTACAATATTACTTATGAAAGTGACATCACAATCATCTGAAAATATAGAAGACCAACACTCTCTGGGGTCACCCGCAGTTTCCTGCAATTTTATTTTTCATTAATTTTTCCCACTCTTGACCTAACACTTATAAATTACATATCACGAGACTGGAAATTGCACCTCATTCCTTGCAGCAGTTCCAAGGTCTGAGAAGGGTCTGCATAGTGACACTTTTAGTTACAGATTAGCTTCTGTGTAGATCTTTTATATGACCGAAAATAATTTGTAGATCTTTCCTGGAGTAAGAATTGCCAAGCACAGCAAATCTTTCCCATCTGTTTGTCCTTGTCAGCAAAGATATGACCAGCTCCCAAACAACTGCCAACTTGTTTCATCTCTATGCTAATTGTACCCAAATTTCCTCCCCCCACCCAATCACTGACCTGTCAGCCACTCCACAGCCCATACAGAAAACTGTCTTTCATCCGTCTCCTCTAAACGAAAAAATGCTGAAAACCAACAAATTCTTATCCAAGCATTAGCTGCAATATGTTGCAGGAAAACAGCTGCAGTTTTTAAGTCAATGTCACATTGTTTGCTTCAACCTGATAATCTTATGTATACAAATTTTAACCCTTAAACAAACATATATCACTCATATGTATATATATATACATATATATATATATATATATATATGTACATACATTTACATACACAAACATATCCTTTTATCAATATTGTCACATCCATTGACCATTTTTATTGGATGATGTGGTTATAGGACCACATGTCAAGCTTTACACCACTTTCTATATGTAATCCCTAGATTGGTAAAGGATGCTAGAAATTGCTGCTCACAATGATCTATTGAAATTAACCCTTTTCTTTACAATGCATTTTAGTGCCATAAGTCCTAGACTTGTGCATTCGGATTCATATGAATTACAAAGTGACAGAATTCTTTACGAAAAGGCCAGGCCCCCCATGAAGAGGACAAAAACTAAGCAAAAGTTCAGCATTTTTACAATGACTTTCTTACCATATGTCACCTAGGTGAATCCATCCCATCTAGTATGGGTCTAACGTATTTTCCTTTAATATGACATGAAAGGTTACGGGGAAAAAGTCCAGATGACTAGTTTACCATTGCCATGAATGTTCAAGGCTAGTTCACTGGGTGCTATTAACACTTCTCCTCCTGATGTATAATCTTAAAAACATATCTTTAGGGCTAGGAAAACTAGCAAAAAGAAGTTTAAATGGGAACAGTTGTTATATATATATATGAAAATGTTCAAATCTATTTTGCTGTTTATTACTTTTGAAATTTTTTATACAAACTGGTAAATAACTGCTGGCTCCAAATAAAAATGTGTTTTGTAATTGTTCCCTTTGCACATTCTGTCCTTGATGTAACATAACAAAATCTTCACACATAAAATAAAAGTTATTTTTCAGTAAATTTACAAATGCCTCTAGCAAATAGAGGCAATTTATTAGCATTACTAGAAAACAGCGTGTTAAATAGAACAAAATGACTGACTCAATGATTATGAAAACATTATTATTATTATTGTAAAAAGTCATACATGTTTAGAGCAGGTTTTTATTTTTGTCCCCATACTGTTTTTTTACTGAATTTCTCTCCAATTCATACAAGCCATCTGCAGGAAATATGGACACATAACAAGATGCTTTGTCATCGTATAGCTGGGAGAGAAACCTGGGTATACTGGAAATAAAATCCAGGAATATTTTTAAAAGCCGATATATGTACATTATTATTATTTATTGTTTTATATAGCGCCATCAAATTCAGTAGCGCTGTACAATGGGTTATATGTCATCTCATACTGTTTCTAGCTGCCCTGATTTGGTCATACAAAGTTGCACCTATTGTGTACCCCCAACATTTCTGATGCCCAAAGCTGGACACCTTAGTTACGTAGTTACATAGTTATATAGGCTGAAAAAAGACATGCGTCCATCAAGTTCAGCCTTTCCCATATCTGTTAATTGATGTTGATCCAAAAGAAGGTTAGTTTTGCAACTAACTAGGGGAAAAAAATCCTTCTTGACCGCAGAATGGCAGTCAGATCTCTTATTGAGTCACAAAGATGTTTCCCCATAATTTAAAAATGATATCCCTGAATATTATTTTCTTGCAAGTATTCATCTGTACAGACTCTGATAAAACTACTTTTGCAGGCAGAGAATTCCACATCCTTATTGTAATTTCTGTAAAAACCCCTTTCCTTTGCCTTAGTCTAAATCTCCTTTCTTCCAGGCTAAACGCATGACCAGGGCACGCACTTAGAGGCAGAGCACGCACTTACTTACTTTACCTCCTTGGGAGGCATTGAGACAGAACACTAGGCTATGATGTCATACATCAACTCTTTTAATCTCCCTAACTGGCCAATGATCCCGACTGTCTCAAACGTAAGAGAGTGGGGCAGTACCTGAAAATCGTGACTGTTCCGCAGAACATAGGACGGTTGGCAGTATGTCAGTTGCATTCAACGAATAAGCATAAAAAATAATAATAAATTGTTTTTTGTATGTGGCAAATTAAGAAACAATATTAAAAACAAAGTCTGGTCTTTGAATGTATATATATATTATTCAGCCAGTATTGATCTATAGCCTAGATGATAAAACAGCCATAGTGTAGACTCTTCATTGTTAATCAATTTACAGCTACATTGAATATGCCCATTGAAGAGGCAGATAGCAACAGTATAAAATGCTACTATGTATTTATTTAGCTTTTATTTGAATAAAAGCTGTTTGATTTTTTATTTAGGAATACTCTTATTTCTTCTTGATTAGTATCTATATTCTGGTTACCCCCCATTGATATTCCTCTCTAGTGAAGATCTTTAGACATTTATATTAACATTATGTCACTCTGCAGGCTCCATGTGAAGATAATATCATTTTTTAGTGTAATTTTAGATACCGAGGTCAATGCTTTTTATGGCATTTAAAGTCAAACTACCACCATTTTACTAGTACTACAATACAAATTAGTTTTCCAAAATATTGTGTTGCTGTAAAACAATTCACGTTATATAATGTTTTCATACGGCTACATATTTGTCCAGCACATTATTTTAGCTCAATCTGCTAGACTTGCTTATATCTTATAACACTGCCTTCTCGTAAACAGAATGTCTCAGTCTTAATCACCAAGCTGGACACTGATTAATTAAAACCCTTTAGAGGAAAGGAATTCATTAGCATGCTTTAACGCTAATCTTATCATGGTATAACTTCCACAGTATGATCGAAGGCAAGAAATGTATTGGCTGATAGGAAATGCATAGGTTAAAAAGATATGAGTTTTAATTAGCTGACCAATCCTGCTTCTCTTTGATTGCATTGCAGAATATTGAGCTACTCTGCCCTTGTGTTAATGTTTAGAAATGCTATATTTCTTATTATAAGTAATGTCTAATAATAGCCCGTCACCTCTGTTGATGCCTAATGGATTGATGTCTCAGGGCCAAACAACTGCAGCTGAGTTGGGCATCCCCAGAAACAAACTGCTATAGAAAATACTTTTTTAATGAAAAAAGTTCCTAGGGACCGTGAAGAATGCAGTCGATAATGTAATGCTATTAAGTTGCACAGTTACAAACTGAAAAGCATCACAGAACATCACACAGGAAAGTGCTCACATTCTGTCCCCCCAATGAATTTATACTATTATAGTATTGATTGAATTTTTCACACAGTGAGCAGTGATTATCACTGTCTTTCGTCTTCTATACTGATCTATAATGGTAGAAACAACAAAAGGGAGGTTTTATTCAATGCAAGGACTCTTTTAACCTGGTGTTTTACGTAAGCATAGGCAAGCTTCACAATCCAGAATGCATTTGGAGAAAACACTATCTATTTCTATTCTCATGACACACATAACTCCCCAGATTTTCAAATGGCTACACATGTGTTGTAGGATGAGGCTAGAGGCATGGCCAATGGAAGAAGTATGTTTATGTTTATATCATTTCTAAACCTCCTGGGGCTCTACATGGGTATGGATATTAAAGAAGGAATCTAAGTCCAGTAATTTTGCACTTTGTTCTTCACATATGCTGATTTATCAACCCTTTCTTCTCTGCTGATCATGTACTCTTTTCTCCAGGGTTCCTTGCTTAACTGTCAGTGGCCTAACACAGAATACTAGTAGGTTGTGTTGAGCACCGCCCCCCCCCCTCGTATTTATCCTGTTTTGGATGTTATTGAGCCAAAAAAGCTAAACACAAGTTCTTCAAAGTAACCCATTGGTATGTTATCAAACATACTGTATTTGCTCAGTTGTATATGTCATTATCAGCACCTAGAAGCCTTGGGGGTGTTAAGGCCTGGGGACCTAGGTGACAGCCCTGTTCAATGTTCCCTTTATCAATAATAAATTAAATCCTCTACCTACCAAACTCTTCTTTTCCTTGGATCCTCGCTTTTTTCTAGTGGCCTCCTAGTCTCTCAACCTTCTCATTGTACCCCATGCCTTGCGCAATGTCAATGCTTACAACATGTTTCTCATCAATGTTGCTTCCTCTAACCATCAGGGCTTCCAGAAAACTATTTCCCTTTTCATTATCCCTTCTTTAGTTTTATTTACATGCCTTCTTCCTTAATAACATAGCTCACCCAGCTGACCTGTATTTACTAAGCCACATTATCTCATAACAACTTATGATTAACCTTAATTTGCATGATATTAACCACAACATAACAGAAAATATATTTGTGTAGCAGAGGTTAACAGCAATTTAAATGGCAAACTATTTCTTAAAAAATGTACACATTAGTTAATTCTATATTCACACACACACATTTACATTAATAGTTTTATTAGTGCTCAAACGAGAAACAGTGTTCAGAGTTTGCAGGAGAGCTGAACGTTTCAACTACCTTATTCCACTATGGGTTATGTAGTGTCAGCCCAGTAAGTGGTAGCTACTAGACTTTTGGAAATAGATCAAAAACATTGGGAAAAAAATATTCGTTTCATTTTTTATTCTTTTTTTACGGACAAAAATTTAGTTTCCTGCCCTTTCAGTTCAGATGAAACACGGATGGCATTCTACATTCGCATATTAAATTAGGTGCCATTCACCCTCATTCACTCTATCATGCTCTTTCACACTCTTTCACTTACGCTCTGAAACACTCACTCATTCACATTTTTTTACACTTTCATTAACGCTCTCATTCTCTCCCTGAATGTCTTCCTACCTTTTCCACCATCCCCTTACCGTGCAGCTCTGCTTTTTCTCTTGCATCTTCTTGTTTTTCTGCCTTCTTTCTTCTGCCTTCATCCGCTGCCCTTGCTGCCATTATGTCTTCATCCACTTCTCTGTGGACATGGCCCCCCCGGTGAACTTACACAAGAGGGTGGAACCTCCAGGCACACCCTCTCCCCCGATTGGGAGTGGTTGGCCTGCTGGTTTCACTCTTTTGCAGAAGGACACAGAGAGGCCAGAATAATACAGGTGAACTTCCACAAAAGTGCAGAGCCTCTGGGCACACCCTCTCCCCATTCCTCCAATGGGTGGTGAGGGAGTGTCTGGAAGCTCAGAATTCTATGAGACAGATTCGCTGAGAAAGAGATGCATTTCTGCGCCTCTCTTTTTATGCAAATTGATTTCTCTGATGAAAAGAGAAGACAGATTCAACGAGAGAACTAAAGTTTATACATTAGAACTCAAGGAAATGATTACCCTGCACTCCCTTCACTTCCTCAAACCCTTAGGGTCCTGTATGAGAAAACGTATATTTGTAACGAATTACTGTGACGGAACCTACAAGTAAATATTTCCTTGCATATAAAGAAAGCACATATAAATGGTTAATGGTTCTGAATTTATCAGCATAAATAACTGCAGATTTTTATATATTGTCATTTATTTTTTTGCTGCACATGTGTAATTGTATCAGTAGAGACCCTTTCCCCCCAAGTTCCCCAAGCTGCTTAATTAAAGAAAAGTATGTTGCAAGTTTATTAGAGCAGCTGTGCCCTCCCTTCAGAGCTGGAAGCAAATTAAACGTGACTGTCATTTTTGGGTCATTGTGACCTTCTAAGAGACACCCGGTTGTCAAACAAATTGTGTGTGTGTTATTTTGTAGGTTAAATAAAACTAATTGTACACACGCAGGAGTGGTTTATTTATGTTAACAAAATATATTACCACATTATCACAAAGCCTATATTTCAGCAATTCAATCACATTCAATTAAGAAGGTGCTAAAAATCCAATGTGTCCTGGTCTGCCATCATTTCTCCAATAAGGGGAATAATATTTCTTAATTGAAACTTGGAGTCATGGAAAGAGCAGCTCTAAGTATTTTAGAACAGCCTCTCATATTTTAATAAGTACATCACAGAAACCATGTGGTCCTTGAGTAATATTATCCAGACAGAATTTTCACAATTTCTTAATCAACATAGTACCAACATATCAACTTTACAGGGGAAAGAATATAAATAATAAAAAAATGCTTATCTTAAACCTGAACAGCCAAGTCTTGTTTTTCCTTTGTACAAGGAGAAAAAGCCACAACCGACAAATTACAAAGTGGCAATAAGAGTTGTTAAAAGACTTTTGGTAAGGAACAGTGTAAGTACTGCTTTAAGGCAATTAGTGAGCTTCAGACAAATCATCTATCACCAGTCAATATCAGAATTCAATACGATAACTTATAACACGCCAGAAATTCCCAAAGCACATACTTATTTTTAATATAAAAGCACAATGTACCAAATATCCAAAATCTAATAGTAGATCTAGCTGTTCTTATCACCACTTGCATATGCATACATTTGCTAAATAAAATAATGATAATGTTCGTACAATTTTAAACCTAAAATCCAAGTGTAGTAAATAGTAAGTTAATAATTAGCAGCTAGGGCGCAATTTTACTGGGATCTCAGGTGTAGCCTCAGGGAAATGTGCAGTGAAGCTGAAGCGAGGCAGCTGATGTAAGCATCGGTGTGGCTATTATGTTATTACTGAACCATTTGTAAACAGTCACTAATCTTTACTTAATAGTCATTTCTCTGTGAAGTGGAAAGGTGTGAGCAGTGGATCTAAATGAGTGAATTATGAATTGGTTGTTAGTGGGGCTGCTCTGCAACGACAGCCGCTCCCCTCAAGCAGCTAGCACTACTAATGATTCACTTACTCCAACTGCTGGCTAATCCAGAGTAAGCCTTTTATGTTCCCATCACCTAGCCATTGAAATGTATGCATTGATGTGCCCACTCATACTGTCAGTAGTGAGGACCTAAAAAACAACTCTGACATTAAAAATGACCTCTTACTGCTTAACTGAACATAAATGTATATTAAAACAGTACACAGAACTCACAAACCAGTATTGTAACACTCTCCAACAGACACTCAATAAAAAAAATATCTCTACCATCACACCCTGTTCTCATCACACCTATCGCACATCACTCCCTTACTGCTGTCACATGTCACTCCCATCACACATAACACCTCACTCCATCAAACCTGTCACGCATTACTCCCATCACACTTACACACGCAACACATCACTCTTTCACATCTATCACATATCACGCATTTATCACATATCATACATCACTCCCATATTACCTATCGCATATCACAACTCAGTCCCTCATACCTACCACACATCACTGTCACCGTCAGCCCTGGCCTTAACCCCACTGAACACCTTTGGAATAAATTGGAAGAACCACTGAGAGCAAGGCCTTCTCGTCTAACATCAGCGCTTGACCTCTTTTTTGGCTGAATCTTATGAAGTGCCTTCCCTGAAGAGTGGAGGCTGTTATGGCCATGAAGGAGAAGCCAACTACATATTAATGCCCATTGTTTTGGAATGAGATGTCCAACAAGCACAAACAGGTATGATGGTCAGGTGTCCATCTTAACGTATAAGCAGCATGTTTCACTTACCCCCCAGTTTTGCTAAGTAATGTCCACATTTAGGATGCTGGTAGCTCAGTGAAGTCATGTCTGAGCACAGAACTAACTTAAAAATAAAACACAAAATACATAGTGGTGGTGATTCACAGCTAAGAAAAAACAATAATCCTGAAAATCAATAGTAAATCAGTTTTCACAGCACTGCCATAATCAATTAAACAGTTTAGGACACGCTTCCAGTATTCTGACAAAATTATTTAATGTGCTTGTAACCACTATGATACTACCTGCTGTACTTTTGGACATAATAGGGCCATTATGTTTCCCAGATTAATTTGTAAAGATCATTTATGTGGGTCACACAGAATTCCTTAGTGAGACTGTGAAAGAGACCTATAAAGTGGCATCACTGCCTCACTCTTACTTCTCCATTTTCATGCTGGCTCGCCAAACAACGCACTTACATGAAAACATATAAGAACATAAGAGCTCTGTAGTGCTGGTAACATTCAACCTCAACCTCCAACTTTCTCATTAGAATCAAGAGTCAATAGTCCTGAGCGTGAATCTGTAGTTAAGTGGTGACGTGGGGGCTAAAACTCAGGACAGCGGGAGATTCATTGGATCATCTCATTTCTGCCGCAGAAAAACTGCAAAATTGGCACTGCTGAGAATAAATAGAACTTCACAAATCAATAGCAAGGTCTCTGCTACTCAATTGTTCAGTGCTGTGTCACTAACCGTTTCACACCCATACAGCCCCTTAGATGAAGGAAATAGCTCTATAAAAGCAATAAGCAGTATTACAAAGGGGGGTCAACTGGAGCAGTGATATTAAAGGTTAATGGAAAAGGTTATACAGGGTCGAAATATATAAGCATTAACGGAGTGGGTTGATTGGGCATTAAAATCAATTATACAAAAGAAGAATTGCTCAGTTATAGGATGGAGAATTTCCAAATCTTTAACAATTTTGTAATTGATACAGAGAATGGGAAGATGATCACGTGAGAGCCTAAAATGTCTCTTTGCCCTACGAGCAAAGAGTTTTATTTGGTGTGTATTGGTTGTAGACATGCAGGAGCCAGGTAACAGAGGACTTTGAGACTTGGTGCACATGAACTTGACTCTGCAAACCCTACTCTCATTCTAACTATTACAACGTCTGTAATATGGTTTGTGTGCTTGTGGTACGCTGACTTTTTTATTGTTAGCGTATTTATAGAATGTATTCAACACACCATTTGAGGCCGATTATTCCTGCCTTGTCATAGCAATTATGCACAGTACAATACGTGGATATCGTGAGGGTTATTATGACACAGGATTAAGACAAGGGTTCAGCTGGTTATGATGATAATATCCCATACACTGCAAATAAATCCTCAGATGATCAGCACTGTATACCTCTGTCCCTGCTGTGCTTGCAATGGACAAAATGACGCCATGACTACTGTGCAGGTGGATTCACTATGGTTGTAACAATTCTACAATGTGAGTCAATCAACCTTTCTGCCAGAATGTGTGAATACAGAACCTTGCCTCTACTGTGTGCATTTTCAGTAGTTGAACTATATATTAACCTGGGTTAAAATAAATATGCCTGTGTACATTAGCTAGATTGTCTGTTTTTAAGTGATTTATTAAACTGCATAAATAACTCAAGGAGTCACCAAGCGATGCTACCTTCAAAAAAGGAGGTGCTGCTTTAAAATGATGAGAATTATTCCTTAACCCCTTAATGACAAAGCCTGTACATGTACGGGCTCAAAATGCATTGTTTTCAATGGGTTTAGGGACCACCCATTGTCCTTAAGGGATTAAATATCGTCATTTGTGTTGTTACAGTAAAATCTTCTTCCAATGTGTACATATTAAGTAAAACATCTATTGTTTTTTATATAAGTACGCATTTTATGGTTATAACAATCATGAGCGTAGGAACCGGGGGGGACAGATCCCCCCCAGTAACTCATGCGGGGGGGACCGATAATGAAGAAATCCCCCCCAGGGCCGTAGGAACCCCCCCCAATAGAAACGCCGCAAATGCGGCCCGCAAGACCTCGAGGTGCGGCCCGCGTAAGATCGGCAGCCAGGGCAACCGATCTTACGCAGTCCGCACCTCGAGCCCTGCTACTTACCTGTGGGAGGGTCTTCTGTACTGCACAGAGGAAGCGGAACCCAACAAAGTTCATGTGACATCACATCACATCCTGCTTCCTCTGGCAGTACCATAGAACGCAGAGGGAGGCCGCGCCCCCTGCTGAAGTCTGTGAGCGGCATCGAGGAGCTGCAGTGCAGGTAAGAGGGTGGGGAGGGTGTTTGAATGAGTATGCGTGATTGAGGGAATGAATCTGTGAATGAATGAGTATATGAATGGATGAGTGTGTGTCATAGCATGGATGTGTAAGTGCTGGAACCTAGGCATGATGGGACTGTGATATCTGTTAGCAATCACACTCCTATCATGCCAAGTCAGCCAGTACATGCTGAAACCTAGCTAGCTGCCCCCCCCTTGTGTATTGATGCTGCCAGCAGTATGGGGTCTGCACATCACTTACAGCCACCCTGTACCAGCATGTACTGGCTGACTTGGCATGATAGGAGTGTGATTGCTAACAGCAATCACAGTCCCATCATGTCTAGGTTCCAGCATTTACTGGTTGGATGTGTAAGTGCTGGAACTTAGGCATGATGGGACTGTGATTGCTGTTAGCAATCACACTCCTATCATGCCAAGTCAGCCAGTACATGCTGAAACCTAGCTAGCTGCCCCCCTTGTGTATTGATGCTGCCAGCAATATGGGGTCTGCACATCACTTACAGCCACTCTGTACCAGCATGTACTGGCTGACTTGGCATGATAGGAGTGTGATTGCTAACAGCAATCACAGTCCCATCATGTCTAGGTTCCAGCATTTACTGGTTGGATGTGTAAGTGCTGGAACTTAGGCATGATGGGACTGTGATTGCTGTTAGCAATCACACTCCTATCATGCCAAGTCAGCCAGTACATGCTGAAACCTAGCTAGCTGCCCCCCTTGTGTATTGATGCTGCCAGCAATATGGGGTCTGCACATCACTTACAGCCACCCTGTACCAGCATGTTCTGGCTGCCTGGGTATGATAGGAGTGTGATTGCTAACAGCAATCACACTCCTATCATGCCAAGTCATATTGCTATTTTTTTTGTCCAATTGTGGTGTGTTACCTACTTTTATAAAAAATGTGAGTTTTTATTATTATTTTTAAAGGTGGGGGGTCATTTTCGGTTTTGGCTAAGTAAACCGTGAATGTTTTAGTCCAGAATTTTTATTTTGGTGCATCCCTAGAATAAATAGAACTATTTCATTTTTAATTATCCTGAGTCCTGAATTTGTAGTCACAAAACTTTCTAGGCCCAGAAATCAGTGAGAGAAAAAGCAAAGTTTTTGTGTCATTTACTTTATTTTAATCTGCATATTTTATTAAAGGCCATATTTTCTCACAGTGAAAAATGAGTGCAGCCCGCGCACGTATACAATTCTGATGAAGTGGCCCACTGCAGAAAAAACTTGGACACCCCTGGAGTAGACAGTGAGAAGGGGGGTTGGGGAGAGGGTAGCTAGTGAGAAGGAGGGGTAGAGAGAGGGTAGCTGTTGAGAAGTGGGGGTAGGGAGAGGGTAGCTAGTGTGAAGGGGCGGTAGGGAGAGGGTAGCTAGTGTGAAGGGGACGGTAGGGAGAGGGTAGCTAGTGAGAAGGGGACGATAGGGAGAGGGTAGCTGTGAGAAGGGAGAGGGTAGCTAGTGAGAAGGGGGGTAGGGAGAGGGTAGATAGTGTGAGAAGGGAGGGTAGGGAGGGGGTAGATAGTGTGAGAAGGGAGGGTAGGGAGGGGGTAGATAGTAAGAAAGTGTGAGGGGGGAGAGGGGTTAGATAGTGTGAGAAGGGGGAGAGGGGGTAGATAGTGTGAGAGATAGGGAGAAAGTGGGGATCTGATGGGGGAAAATGCTGTCCCCCCCAGATTTTTAGGGGTTCCTACGCCCATGCTAACAATACATGCGTGTGATATTTGTAATGACCTGTGCGTGTGTGGGAAGCCACACCTTCTTGTAATGAAGAAGGTGCACAGAAACACAAAGCTGTATCATTTCACTTTTTATGGGTGAGAAAGATGGATAATATGAGATAATATGAAGAAATAAGGTTCATTGTATCTGAATCAATAGGATTAGTTAGATAAAACAGAGCAGTCATTAGAAGGAGATTCTAGCCTGTGCTTACCCTGCATGCGGGCCACTTTCACATTATAACTGGAATGTTTATTGTTTATTTTGCTTATTATGTCAGCTTTGGGGGTATTTTAATGTTTTTTCCAAGTGTATAATATCGATTGTGTGATTAATCGTTAAACAGTTTGCCACGCTTGCAATTTATCCATCAGCAGCTGTGATCAGAAGGGGCTTCCTTATGGCAATCGAATATAAAACCCTTTCGTTACCAAAGTACCCACTATTCCGAGTCACTGAACACCAATGATTGGCGAGGACCTCTTTTATCCTTTCAGGTGCAGTGCATATGCCACAGATGTGACAGGAACACTCTCTGGACAAATTTCAACATAGCTAAGGATGATTGAGAATAAACTGCCTCTTCAAAAATTGCAGGGAATGTTAAGCAAATTCCTCCTAGTGGAATATACGCTGTCACACAACAAACGCTATCATTGACAGGACGGGAATTGTGCCAGCGCCCTGCATAGGTGCCATTTCCAATCACGCGATGGAGGCCAAGTAGACCTGCCATCTGTAAATTCCTTATGATGTGTGGGATGTAGCTCTCTAGGCGGATTTGAATGACACTGAAGTGTACCTGCTTTAACCTGTACAACAATCTAAACACAGTATACGTATGAAGTGCAGTCAACTGTATTTTGGCTTTCAACTGGGACATTTTTAAAGCTTATTTTGCTTTGTGCTTTTAAGTAACAATGAAAAAAATATTGTTGTTTAAGAATAAAGAAAGATACTGCTACAGTATATAGCACAATGCTTTATCTCCAAAACTACATCAAGTTATTGCCGGACCTGAGAACTTCCCGGGGAGCTTCCTCTTCTGGGAGGTGGCTTTGTGAAGAGATGGAGCTTGAATGCATAGGGGTAGGGCTAGCCAACACGGCCTTTAGTGGGTGGAGAGTGGGTGAGAAATGGGTGCAGAATGAAAATAAATGGGCTTAAAGAAGACATAAAAGAAAAGTCCTTCTTGGGAAACCCCAAGTTAAACCAAGGTATGGTTATTATAAACATCTGCTGCCACTAGAAGATGGGGTCACCAGCCTATATCTATGATATCTCTACCGACATGTGCTCCCATATTTGCATATGCCTGCTGTTTAAGATACAGTCTTTAGTGCAGCATAGGGTTGGAAATGTCTGGTCATCATACAATGCTGTTTTAGTTGGGGTTTTCCACGTTCTGCCCCTGTGCACAAATATATGCTAATAAACACATGTGGTGATGTAAAAAAAATGACACTTGTGCCCTTCAACTGACAAGTCTTGTCAGATTGTCCCTGAATGGAGTTGGCTATGCAGAAAATTTGCTCTGCAAGTGACATCCATAGTGAAAAGCAACCCCTTAGGTCTTATCTTCATTGAGTCAGAAGTTACAACTGCAGCAATAGTGCAGACAATGCAGTTGTGTTCCACAATGGAAACCATGGCTCCTACACCTTAACTATCTCAGGAGCCTAAAGCAGGACACCTTCTTTGGGTGATGTGGTTAGAGGTGGGTGGGGTGTGGTAAGGAGCAAATCCAGCATCGGACAATGTACTTAACACTCTGTGACACATTGAACTAGAACATCTAATTTATTTAGCAACTGCCCAAAAAACAGGTATCTGGCCCCATTTTCCTTGTGGTTCTTTGTCTTTTTTTCACTTGGTTTAGTAGTGAAAGGTCAGCCAAAGATCACTTGGTCATTATCCTAGACTATGATTTCCAGTGGGTGTAATGAGGAGGTGTGGATGAGGCTAAATATGCAGTGGATTGCTTCTAGAATTAATTCACAATCTTGTAAATGGTTATAATCTTGATAATTTCACATAATTATTTTGTCATATTCATAAAACTCACATTGTCCATGTATGCAATACATTAGGTATCTAGTTCTCACTTACAGCATGGACTACCAGCAATGTCAGGATGTCACAAGCAGATAGATAGATAGATGGTTTTTAATTTGAAGGCATTTTATTGATGTACCTGAAAACTTATGTTGCTTTCCCCAGACTCCGAGTTGCACTCTCCATCTTCTTCCAGCCCCTTTATAAACTAACTGGAGCTAGCCCTACCTCTATGTGTAGCTGTACCCATCTCCTGCTTACAACCACACCCCCAGAGAGCTCAGAGTAGCCAATCCTGAAAGGTTTCCAGGTATATTTATTGGAGTTCGACATAGGAAGAAATTTAACACAGTGTTAAATACCAGTATATCAGTGCTCAAAATAAAGTGGCCTGATATTGGGAACAGTCAAGCGACTTGTAAGTACTGGCAACTCTGGACAAAATGTTAAATGTCAAGACATCTGCAGGAGCCTTTCTTTAGTTTCTATGGTGATTATTCTATGCTTAGATCTTTGCCAAAAAATAGCTCTTTATAAATGCATCAACAAACCTTGCTAAGTGTTAAACATTACATGCATTATGAAGTGATAAACCTCTTAAAGGTTTCTACTCCAGATTTGTGAGATTCCAGATTTCCAGTAATGGTCATCAGGAATAGAGCGACCCCAGACTGAAATTGTATTTTGTGTTCCTCTATGGTTATATGCATCCTCAATTTACAAAAGATCACTGACATCTCAACATGTGTTTTTTGTGTAAGGTCTATTTTTATAAATTACGTCATAATAAACAAGAGTTGTGAATGACCAGAATCAGGACACTGTACTTTTTTTATTGCACCTAATGCTTTTTTGTTTTTCTTTAAATTTTGCAAGATTCCCGTGAGAACATGCAAGTTGAAAGACAGATATAACCTTTTGAGTACCAAAATCAATGTCCACCTCCCTGGCACCCATAAGGTGCGAATGGTGTACATTTGCCTAGGTCCCAGGCCAGGGGGCAGCAGCTCTTCTGCTCCAAAACCAGGGGTTGCTCAGGTTTAGCCGGGTTTTGGGAAATCAGAAATCCGCCTGGGAAAATGCCCATTTGCCTCCAATGCTTATTTGGACCAAGCGCCTTTAAAAAGGTGGAGCACTGGGATATGATGTCATAGCAGAGGATAGAGGTGCAAATAAGAGTCGGCTTCAGTGAATTTTCAAGTTGCACTATTGTCATTGCCAGCTTGTATGCACTTGTAGCTTAATGAATAACTTGGATAAACCTGTATGAACCATATATAAGTCAGAAAAATGTCACCTCTTTGATTTTACTATGCAGGAGCAGCTACCATGCGTGATTTTTTTACTGGTTTTATAAGAAAAGCAGACTAAACCAAGCTACCCCCAGCACTGGAAGTCACCATAGCAACCACAAGAAACATTCAGTTTGTCCCTGCAGAAAATCCTTGACTGTGTTTGTTTAGACCTTTCCTTTGAAAAAAGTACAGACCTCGCTACTGAAAAACTAGTATTTGAAAGAATGGATGAAAGGAGCAGTATGTTATCTCGACACAATGCACATACATATTCAACATATAAAGGTGTAATAAACAGTACAGAAGTTGTGGAAGGGTGTGGAAGTTTCTGGTTCTTGTTAACAGCATTGTTGTCCGGCAGTAGGCCAACTGCATGACATTTTTAAAAATGTGATTTTTCAAACAGGACAAAGAAGAATTCTAGTCCCTCATCATTTCAACCTATACCCTTTTATGTTTGGCTTTGTTTTTGTTCTAGACCCCCTGTAACTCTTTGTAAATAGATCTCCAATAAGAAGGTAATATTATTGAAACTGGTTGACCAATTTAACTCTCAATTGGTCCCATGAATTGCATTTAATTACATTAAATTGCGAAACTTGTAGAAGGATATGTATGGTGTTAGTACCCTTAAAACACTGCAGGTTTGACTGAGTCTCTTGATTCCTCTGATCTCCAAGTCAGCTCCTTTTATCTCCAGACATGGAAGCGTTGTTTTGCCTTGCCTGCTTCAAGCCGTCTTTCTTTCCACTTCCTACCCAATAAAGCCTGTCTAGAGCTAGCACTGAATAACTTGGCTAAACCTGTATGAAGGATATATAAATCAGAAACATTTCTTAAAGTCACCTCTTTGATTTTACTATGCAGGAGCAGCTACCATGCATGATTTTTTTTACTGATTTTATAAGAAAAGTAGACAAAACCAAGCTGCCCCCAGCACTGGTAGCCCATTTCCCCAAATAAAGCCGCTACCCAAAAATCCCTCTCTTGGGCTTGAGCTCTGCGTATACTAACCTGGGAAGTTCCCAAGTATGGTTACAGGAGAACAATAGCTCCCTGAGTGTACCACATTGTTTTTTATCTTCACTACACGCGTGGTACGGTTGTTGCGAAATATAGGGTGATGTCAGCGTAGTGGGAAAATGTAGTGAGAGTGCAGAGACAGCTCCTCTCTTTATACAATCATATGGCTGTTAAAAACATGACCTCTATTTTTCAAGCGCTGTATGCTTTAAAATACATATTGCTTTTATTCTTCTTATCTAGAACACCATTTGTTGATTTTTCAGTCCCTATTTCATTTACCCCCTTATCATAGAAATTTTGTGTCTCATGTACATTGTTACAGTGCCTGTTAATTCAGCACTTTACGTCTGCCAAGTCTACAATTTCAGACCGAAAGAGCTATGTCACTGTTTTCTGTCTTGACAGCTGAACCAACTTTAAATGTTTCTAAATTATATGCTCTTTTGTTTCCCGAAAGATTTAAAAAAAAAAAAAAATAAAAAAAAAAAAAGGGTTCAATTATTGGGACGGTTTCAAAATGACATCATGCCGTTTTGAACTAGAGAAATTAATACGTGAACACAAATTAGTGACTGGTGTCATGCAATGCTGACACTGAATAAATGCTATATCTTCTAGATTATAACTCATCGTAAATTAGAAATAACCAATTTATCCCACAGAACATTGAATATGCCAAGCATATTACTGATGTATTAATTTAGATGGGATCTCTGGTGGGGGTGTAACTAAGACTGGATCAATTGTTCAAAAGAGTATGATTACCCAAATAAAAAAATAGGTTGATTACAGTATTCTAAAGTTAATAAATAATATGTTCAAATAACACACTTAAATATATATGTGCATCCCTGATAAAAAAAAAAATATATAATTATGATGAAATGGGATTGCGTATACTTTATTTGTGCACAAAACATGGCAAATCGCAAGCTGGCTGAATCTAATATGATAAGATGGTCTGGCTCAATATAAAATAAATAAATATGTTTTTGATAACAAGCTAACCATGATTCTAGCTAAAGGCACATACACGGTATTGCCATATTAAACAAAGAGTGTGTGATACCTGCATTTGGTTACAATATCCCAGCCTGCTAGTTTGAATGCATTATTGCAGCCTGCTTTTTCATGACCCAAAGATATCTTTGCAATGATGCTAATAAGCCTTTTAGATCATAATGAAATCCAGCCTATAGTAAATAATCATGACTCACCGCCAGTCGGAAATCATACAAGGCAACAGAACAACATTTATACAACTCTAACATTTTCCCTTTTACATTACGACTGGGAGATTATAGATAGGAACATTCAATAGTGCCTATTATAACATACACAAGGCCTTTCCGGGGTAGGAAATGAGATTAAAAATAAAATCTGTGCTTTTTAGATACAAAATAGCAAGACATAATGGGCCATGTGGGTCTCAACTGCAGGCTGTACATGCAAATTATGGAACATGCAAAAACATTACAATTGTAGTAAATGCATTTCTAATTAGAGCTTTCAGTCTAGAAGGCTACAGTTTTTGTCCTGGGGACCGTTAAGTGTTTGATCCTGCATCTCAAGTTTTTTTACACCAATACCGTGGATCCCAGGGTAAATAGGCAGATTCTCAATCAGTCTTACGTTTATCCCTTCATGTGTAATCATATTAAGCTGGTTGCTGGCCATATACATTTAGACATTATGGTCATTAATGCAGTGGTATGTATAAATGTCAAGATGGAAACAAACAAAAATTACTTTGCCCCACCAACTGCCAGGGGTGTGAGAGTCAGAAAACCATCCAAGTAATAGCTGAAAACACAGAATGATTAATTAAAATAAAAGGAGAAATCATTTAAAAAAATAAATAAAATGAAGGTAGAACCCACGCCCCCCAGGATAGGGGTATGGGAGTTATAGTTTGAGACTATACCCATAGGGATTATTTGATCACCCCTACCCAGCATGCACAAGGTAGGGAAGAGGGGGTTCATCATCAGCCCATGCTTTGCAATAGAGGGTGCAGGGACCCCCTTTTAATTATAGTCCGCTAAATGTATTCAGAATTATTTAAATGTATTGTGGGGGCGATGGTTTGTGTAAATTTTGCAAGTTTCATGTGAAGGCATGACGGACACTCCCTTGCATGACCTTGCCTGAAACTCACAAAAGTAGCTGAAAAAACATCACCCCCACAACAACCCATTTCAAATATTATACATGAATGGTTTTGTTTGGAAACAATGAAAAAGTTAGTCAGTCTGCTATTTTATAAACCTTATTTGAGTCTGGTCAGTTGGGTCAGTGGTCAACTGACTACTTCGTTTCTTAGTGAACACACCCAAAACGGTAATTTGGGCCACAAAGATTAAAACTTCTCCTATCACTACCATAAGAAATGGAATGGTTCGATCAACTGAAAAATGTAATTGTTTTTATTATTATAAAACCGTTTTTCAACCTACTTTTATCCATAATGGCAGTCTGTCATGATTGTTGCACCAAGGAAGCAAAGCAATGCAGTACATTCTGTAACAAGTAGGTGCCAAATGCAGGTAATTGCCTTGCAGACCAGCAGCAATATAGCACTTGGGTTCCATGCACCCACATCATCGGCCCTAATGCTGTGGGGAAAAGCCAACATTGTTTTAAAGAGAATAACAAGCTGTTTATGTGTCATCTTAATATCTGCAAAGGTTCAGCAGTATTTAAGATATTTATATTAAGATCATTCCCCTTCTTGCCTTGGAGGTTTTTATGCTCTCATACTTATTACTCTCCAGATTCTATAACATATATTAACATGTACCAGACCCCCTAGCTCATTTCATGTAATTAATACAGTGTTCAGTTATCGGCTCAGACAGTTTTAAACATGCTGTCCTACCTACTGTACTAAATTTGACAATTTAATTTTAATAATTAAAAGCATTAGAAACGTAATTCCTAGTCCTACTGAATACTCAAACCCTTTTCACAAATACTTTTTTAAAGATGTAACATTTTGCATATTATTTCAGGGAATGAAATTGGCATGTGACACAAACGGGTGAAATGATAGGTTGTTGCCATAGAAAATAAAAAATCAAGTTTTAAAGGATAAAGGATGTTTTATGTCTTGTTACAGTTAAAGGCTGAAGCATTTGCAGTACTTTTTCCATGATTTTCTCTCTGTGTTACTTAGCTTACCTACCCAAATTACATATTTTTTCCACGGCAAGCAGAGCTCTCTTTTGAAGCTCAACCCATACAATCCAAAAATATATTAAAGTTTTTGTCCTGATTTTGGAAACCCCTCCTATTACCTATTTTAATGGCAAATATGAAAGGATGTGCATCAATGTTTCCAGACATGCACAAATCTATCCATTCTTTAAAATCTTCTATGCTGGCACTTTGGCCTTCGTAGGACTCAAAGATTCCAAAACCTTGCCTATATCGCAAGGGTGATTCTACCACTTTTCATGCAGTCATTTCCCAACTAACTATCTTCAAAGTATGTGGCAAAAAATAAAACTGTATTTAGTTTAGGACTTATTTTTTTATTGTATTGTTTACTGGAATTACTGATTACATTTTTTTACATTATTTTTTATTTGACTTTTTTAATTTATTTATTTTGCTCTTCCATAGAACAATCTCAGTCAGCTGAGATCTCCCTAAACAACATAACATCCTTGGCTTTAAGTTCTTTTTTTTCCTGGGATGCAGTATTACTCTCCCAATCTTTACAGCATTAAAAATGTTTTGTTCCTTTTTGGGTGATTAAACCTTCAGAGGAAAAGAATAAAATGACAAGGTCCATTTTTGTAACATGTCAGAGAGCACAATTCGTTTTTTTGTCCTTATAATGGAATATACAGTCTAGGCATGATCATGTAACCCTGTAAGTAACTTTGCCGTGATTAAACTTAATTTACACCTTGCTTATTGTGACGGAGAGGGAGATTGCCAGAGACACGGGTGTCTTTACTTCCTTGATATGTACAGGACTAGGACAGCATACGTCATGATGATCCCAACAAATAGATTTATGCCCTGGCTTCAGCTTGTACATTCCTTTGGCCAGATTCTCAGGACTGCTACCAAATGCACAAATGCAATACCCTAATCAGGCACCGTCAATATATAAAACGGGTCTGAGAAAGGCTGACTGCCTCAGTGCTTGGAGCGTAAAACATTGCTATGCATGGCGTAGGGGCAGACTAGTTTTGCATGCAGCTTGGAATCAGGAGGTCCCTTTATTTCAGCTGCCCTGTTATCCTTTGGGTCACCTTTACCTAAAAGGTTACATTAGTTTCTATCTATTAAATAATAAAGATGGCAGCGTGCAAGAATGGCTCCAGAGAAGATGTCCAAATGGAGCAAACGTTTCGAATGACCTGAAAACAATACAAAATGCAACAGAACAAGGTATTTCTAGTACAAAAACAAGTACAGTGCCCTCCACTAATATTGCCACCCTTGGTAAATATGAACAAAGAAGGCTGTTATTGTTTAACCTTTTGATAATTTCTTCAAAAATTACACAAAAATACTCTTGCATATATCAAACAAAAAAATGTAACAAAAAAATTAAAAATATCACTGGGAATATACTTCAACTATATTCTTCTCATGAATTCATAGGGGTGCCAATAATTGTGGCACACATATTTTTAACTTTCTTATAAGCCTGTGTTGCGTTTGCAATTGATTGATATCCATGAGAGCAGTGTATTTTTGTGACGTTTGTTTGAAGAAAAGATCAAACGTTTAAGGAATAAAGACCATTTTTCACAGCCTTCTTTGCTCATACTTACCAAGGGTGCCAATATTAGTGGAGGGCACTGAATGTGTGGTCTTGTTAAGACATGATTAGTGAGGAGGAAACGTGTGCAAGAGGATTATTGAGGTTTAAGAGCTAAGATTAATGAGATGCCACCATCATTGAGAGTATGGTATAGTACTATGTGAGAGGTATGTGAGAATGGAAATTTTCTATTTGATTCAGGAATAACGTATTCGCTCGATTATAAGACGAGGTTTTTTTCAGAGCAAATGCTCTGAAAAATACCCCTCGTCTTGTAATAGAGGTTGTCTTCTAATCAGACCTCAAACAGAGGTCTGACTATGAGACTAAGATCCAGAACCTCAGTTGCCACCGGGCGTCTATCATTTTATATAATTTTTTTTTCCTATAGGGTCGTCTTAGAATCAGGCTTTTTCTTTTTTTTTTTTTTTCCTAAATTAATATTCAGATTTTGGGGGGTCGTCTTATAATCGAGCAAATACGGTACATAAGAGTTAAGTAAACATAATAGTATGCACAGAACAGTCTAGAAGCACTGTATAGACTATAAGCCTTTGGTAACATGTGCCATGCTGAGCCCTATATAGTTTATAGATATGACTAATACAGTGAGGTAGGGCACATGACTTTTGAGTCTTGATCAAGCTTTGTTTAACCATATGCCACTAGTAAAAAATTACTTCAACCAAGTACACCCAATGTTCTATAGTAACCCATGAACACAGAAGCCTTCCAAAAAAAAATATACATGGCAGAGGTATCATTCCTATATATCACAAATGACTGCCTCCCCTCTGTTTGTATGCTACCATGCTATACTGATACCACTTAACCACCTTTGTTTACCAACATGTCCATGCCTCAAATGTTGAATTACAAGGCCAAAAAAAAACCAGGAAAGCTACACGGGATCCTTTTTTGAGCCCATCCTTCCAAAATAGAGTAATAGGGAATTTGGTCACCTTGGGCAATGGGAACTTTTGTGTTTTTAACATAGTGAACACATAGTGAGTCTAGTCCCAAATAACGCATGCCACAGTTCTTGCTTGATGACAGCACCTTGTCAACATAATTACAAATAATGCTGTCATATTTATTTGATTAGGAATTAAAGTAGAGCTGTGGGCTCTGCAAACATTAAGATTAATGGGTAGAACCTTTTTTTTACATGTTAATAGAGCAAAATTATTGCATAAGCATTGTGCACAAATTTGACAGAAAAATAGTTTGTCTAAAAACTCCTGCATAAAAAAAACAAAAAAACAAGCAAGATGCCAACAGAAGCAATTTTTTGGCGTCTTGGCTCCATGGCACATGAGATTTGTCAAGACCTACAAAACAGAAATAATAAAAATGTTGCCAAAAACAAGTAACTAATTGAATAAACTACAAAAGCTTCTTTTGTAAGATATAGTATTTGGCTAAATTAATTTGGGGATTTTATCATATAGTCGTCAGGACCATAAAAATTCATACTGGTCCCCTGCCACAGAGAGGTAATAGGCAACTCTGTTCCAATGCGCTTTTCTCCTGCTAAGGCCCTTTATCGCATTAAGGTATTTGCTCCGTACTTCTTAAAATCCTTTTGTTCTTGGAGTTTTCTGTCTAGACTGTCCAGCCTCTTCATTCAAGCCATTCTCCAAATAGCTAATCTCTTCCGTGAGCTGGTTAATCTGAGCTCTAATTCCTTTCAGAGTCATCGCTCACGGTGTTCACTTTCTCTAACAAACAATATACTTGCTAAATCAACGCAAAGTGACATCCCATGTTAGTAAAGCATCAACTAGACTGTTAACTACGGCGTGTCCTTTAAAAGTCTTTCCCCCTTTTATTCTAAGCAAATGTCACTAGTAAAAGTTTATTTCTGAGCTACATCCAAAGTCATTCATGTTAAAAACAAAAAAATTTAATAGATGGTAACCCATCCTCTTCTACAACCTAGCACTATAATGCATAAAAGTTAATGTCATGCTATGAACCGAAAAGTCAGGGAGAATTGCGAAAAGTATGTCTACATTTAAAAATATTATATAAAAAAAGGCTTGTTTGACACACTATGAAGAATAATAAAGATAATGCGATGACATATGGAATAGCAGCATTAGTTTATAGGAAGATATTATACTGAGTAGTAGAAGTAGTGACCTCTGGGGTCCTAAAAGCTTATATTTCGGTTAAAGGTATCACTTCCACTAAATATTTCATTCTTTCTTGCTAAGCAGTATCGTAAGTCATAGGACGTGGCTATACGAGCAG
This sequence comes from Sceloporus occidentalis, assembly GCA_023333645.1. Classification (NCBI taxonomy): domain Eukaryota; kingdom Metazoa; phylum Chordata; class Lepidosauria; order Squamata; family Phrynosomatidae; genus Sceloporus; species Sceloporus occidentalis. The sequence continues at coordinate 13,052,523 of JALMGF010000022.1, read as the reverse complement.
GAGGAGCTATATGGGCCATATGAGCAGTAAGGGGTTTTATACGAAGATGCTATAGGGAGCAATGGGAGGGTCTGCAAGCCGCACTTATATTTTGAAACAAAAAAGTCAGCACATACTGTATATATTTATAGTCACTTTGTTAACAGTATTGGCCAGTAGCTACCAGCTACTGGGTACTCTCTGGGGCACACGCTCGCTGATTCCCGTTGCCACTTTATCTTCATTTTCTCCTTTGCTCTGACTTTGCTGTGTAAATGTTTGCGTGTGTGTGTGTGTGTGTGCGCCCAGTAAGCAGAACAGAACCTGGGAATTTCTGATCCTATCATCCTGAGCCACCAGAGATTCATCTCTCATACTGATTTTCTATTTATTTAACTTTTCATTCATTATCACTTTTTTTTCTTATATTCTGGTAGCAATATCTATCTTTGTGTTTATTCTATTACACTGATTCTTGACATAACAGTAACAGTGTACATTCAGTACAATTGATATTATAATGTATCTTTCTGTCTTCTCCGAGATATTATCTCTTGTAACTAAAATGTTTATAGCATAACCAATGAGAAAAGCTAGCCTATTGTTATGTTACCCTTTGGAACGCAGAGGCTGCAGAGCTCATGCGGTGTATGAAAAGTATTCTATCTGCATGTGGGCTGATCGCTTTCCTTCCATTATTATAGTGTGATCTTAGCAGGGACTGACCGATTAAACATGTCAATGTCGCTACTACAATAGGATAAGGGGTTCTGGGAAATTAATTCTGCGGTGCCTCTGAACCATAGCTTCCCAGCACTTTTCATAATGACCCTGCATTAAAGAGGGGGCTGGACCCTTAAACGTTTTACTGCTAGTATAACACAGTTTGCTACCGCTTAAAGATACCGGCGCCGCACACTGCTCCAAGAGGACTTGCATGGATGCCGTTCTCCATCTGTGGCCTAACATAAACTAAAGGATTTGGAACGGTGCTCATTTCCTGAAGGAAGAAAAAAAAGCAGCTGCTTTAATTTGTAAATCATCTGATTAAGATCTGAAGCATAGGGGGAATCATAAAGACAATGCCATTATAGTTAAAAAAAAATCTCTTGTACCTGCTTAATTTGGGCAGGTCGGGCAATAGAAATTATTTACATGTCTTTCATACCATCCAACCTCACCTAAAATGTGGAGAGCTTGGCTCTCACTAGAAAACTAATCATATTAGTTATCAGGCACCCATTAGGCATCTATTTCCAGCAAATACCTATAGAATGCTATAGAATGATGTTTGCTAATCAATTTGGACAATTTCAAATGTTACACAGATAGTTGTCAACTGTCATGTTTTTTCTGGGACAGTCCCGCAATTTGGGAGCTTGTCCCAGTATTTTTAGTGCCCCAGGGCATGCATGTGTCGGGCCGTCTTCAATGTGGGGCAAAAGGAGCAGCTGCCCCTTGACCCCAGGGGTTACCAGGGTGTCTGTACATGATTATTGGTGTTCGCTGCAGCCACCTTACCAGCTCTTTCCAGAGGTGGATTGCCTGTCACTGGAGGAGCAGGGTTGGAAGAGCAGAGAGAAAATGGACCTCCCTCTAACTGGCCCAAAATAAAGGGAGCATGAGGTCTGTGCATAGCATGGTGCCATACTCTCAGACCTTAAGCTGTGCGCACCGTGATGGAGGACCGAAATAGAAGTCTGTAGGAACAGACCTAGCGCTCCCACCACAAGACTTCAGAAAGGTAAAAGATGGAGATAAAGGGGAGAGATAGATAGTGAGAAAGAGTAGCAACTGTAAGAAAATTGAGAGACAAAGAAAAAAGATAAAGGGGAGACATAATGAGGAGGTAAGAGAAAGGGGAGAGATAGGGACACAATGGAGAGATTAAGGGAAAGGGAAGAAGGGATACAGAGTAGGGAAAGGGGAGAGAGAAAAATAAATTGGGTACAGATAGAAAGGAGCGATAAAGAGAAAGAGGGGGAGAGATAATAAGAAGGCGGATCAAAAAGGGGGAACAATAAAGAGAAAGGGGAGAGATAGGGAGAAAAGTGAAAGATAAAGAGAAAACGGAGCGATAAACAGAATCTGGGTGCTGAGATAAGTCCTTATGTGTGCAATCTGGCTGCTGGGGCAAGTCCTATGTGTGCAATGTGAGTGCTGGTGCAGTTCCTTTTGTGTGCAATCTGGGGGCTGGCATAAATCCTATGTGTGCAATCTGGCTGCTGGGGCTGGTCTTTGTGTTGTGCGACCTGTGATCTGTCTTTTAGAGTTTCCATGCATTATTTGTTTGACCTATATCTTCAATGCTGAGTTTGCATGTAATTTTCACTTGATCTATACCTGCAGTGCTATGTGTCCATGTGTTGTTTATTTGATCTATACCTGCAAATACAGGGTTTGTATGTCTTATTCAGTTGATCTATAACCGCAATGTAGTGTTTCCATTTGTTGTTTATTTGACCTAACCTGAACTACATTGGGAGGAAAAGAGAAGTGTGGCAGAGTGGGACAAATCGACTCTGGGGGTGATGATGGGTGGGGCGCCACAGGGGGTGCCTGCAACGAGCACCTAAACACATAAGTCCGGCCCTGATTGTGACTCGCACATCCATTTTGGGTCACACGCTGGACCGGTGCTGACCTTGACAGTCTCCTTCTAATCTGTTGAGTTAGTGCAGCAAGTACTTTTATTATTTTGTGTTTTTGGTGTCGAAGTGGAGAGAGTGATTGCATGCTAGGGAGCCAAAGCAAATGCTTGCCCAGGGACTAAACTGTAATTAAGGCAGGCCTGGTCAGGTGAAAAAAATACTGCTTGGCAGCACTAAAGAAAAACCTTCACAGATGCACCTTACTGTACTCTTGACATGACGTCATCTTGACATGACGTCATTGCATGATGTTACGTGACCCTTGGCACTCATACCAGCCTGCATCACCCAGCCCTATCATGCATGTAGGAGCTCTCACAAGTACTGATCTTCTCCACTATTACACAGGTGCATTTACTGTGGTCACACGATGTCTGTTCACTACATTACTATTCCAAAAAGTAGCACTCATTAAGGTGTAATCGCATATAAAAAGCTTCATACTGATTAAACCTTCGAGCACTACACAGGTGATACATGTGTAATTCTCTGCAGTGCAGTTTACATTATTTTAATTATGAGCGCAAGTAGCAGGAACTACAAGGTACGCATGCACCTCTATAGCGACTGAGGGCCATTTTTGATTAGTCCTGGGTAGCAGCTATTAGTTGAGATACTTCATATATCACACGATGAGCTAAAGGGTGGAAGACAGCCAGGAAGACGGGGATATTTCGAAGCTCAGTGCATATGTCCCATATGCCAACACATTTAGGGTTTTAGCTTATTAAAGTGGCATGAGGTCACCTTAAATTGTACTGAGTGAGTAAATAAATATAGGTTATAAAATATATTTATAAAAAAATCTAACAATTTTAACAAATGTTTTCCGTGCGCCATCTATATTTTTTTCATCATTGTTTTACTGAAAAGCTGAATGCATGTGGAGCACATTCATACTCCTATTCACTGCCAAGACCGCTATAAACAGGAATGCATTTTCCTTTTTTCCTAGAAATAATAAGACCTCTCCATAATCAGACACAGTATTTACATTATTAACCCTTTAAAAATTCCAACCCCACCTACCGCCCCCCAACAATTCCTTAGTCCCACAACTGCCTACCTTTCTTTAGGTGATGAAGACGTTTATCTATGGTGGACTTATGGTGACAGGGGCATGAGTACTGATGTCTAATCCATCACTCCTTCACGAAGAGTGGCTTTGAATGATGTACGGCCCTGAGATATCCCTTTTAATGTAACAAACATCACAATCAGATCACGAATAACACCCAACATACATTTCTATGACAACTGAATTGTTCCCGCTGTTGCTGTCATATTAGAATTGCTCTTCATAAATGTGGCTCAATGTAGCAAATTAGACTCAGGCCCGCCCATTGTGTAGAACCTGATGTCTGCCTAATTGGTACCACCATGAGAGTGAACCTCATTGATTACATGTATTTATCCAGTGATGCTTTAACACATATTGAAAACAAAAAACAGCCTTTTCACATACTTGACCATAAATTACAATATGCCTCCTATTTTATTTTAAATCAATGGTTAATCAATGACATCTTAAGGAGTAGCTTCCATGCATTCTATCTACCACAAATGTCTATAGGGGAAGCAATACATACTAAGTGGTGAGTGAAAACTTTTAAAATGGTATTATCCAGAGATAGCAGACTCTCTCTATGGGAGAAATGATCTCATACTGCTTGTGGGTTTGGTTAGACAGTGAGAAATGCAAAAACAAGGTACGATCTTTGCGACCTCAAGGAAATGAATGACTCTGTGCCCTGGGTCACTATCGGTTTCCAAGAATGACAGATCTGCAACATGCAAAACACTGCACCAGCTCATGAAAACTATACTCACAAGCAATAAAATAGCGTGACAGAATCATTTTAAGGAAACGCTATAGGTCACATAACACACAGAAAGCATATCACAAGGAACGGAACTGAGCTAATGGTAATTATTCAATCTTCCTATCTCAAACTAGACACTAGATCACTTGTACACTGTATCTTGCTAACCATGCATCTCCCTTGGAAAGCAAAAACACTTAATTAACAGAAAGCTGTTTTAACTATGTTTAGTTGTTGACTAGTGTAGGAGATTTGTGTTTTGTGTTCGCACTCTGACATAATTCTGATTCTTAAGGCTATATATTTTTAGCTGTGCTTCTCCCCGGTGCAGGTAGCTTTTATGCAACATGGTGCCAGGTCAGGGTTGAGTGCATCAGATTCGGGTGTAGGGCAACCACTTTTCACCTTAAATTGGACCACATGCTTAGAGTGGTCATTAGAAAAGGCCTTAGCAGCTGCAAAGGACACCGCTGTACCGGAGCATTAGAAGAGATATAATGTCAGGGTCATATGCCAGAGGTTCAGTAACTGCAAACAGATCAAACAGAACAATGTCTAAGTCGGATCTTGAGCTTCTGAAGAATCATAGTAAAAGCCTGTCCCTCTCCACAAGCAGATACAAAATGTGGGGAATTGCTCGGAGGCATACAGAGCAATCTGTTGTATCAGGTAAGGTCTCGGGTGTTAATAAATAAAAATAATTATACAGTAAAACCCTGTTGCAACAAAGGTAAGCAGGCCACAGAGTACAAATTCAAAATGTCCGCAGTTCAATCATAGCAGGAGCTTTTAGAACAACAATGAAATAAATCCCCATGCAGCAGGCCCAATTATTCTACTCGATTATTCTGGTTTACCAGCACTTCTAAGCATAATTTCTGTGTATGTGTTTTGTATAATAACTCCGACTCTAGGTTCACATATTTGGTGTGTTCAAGGTCACATTGCTATAGAGATTTAAGCTTGGTTAGAGTAAAAAAAACTCAGACATTAACATACTGGCAGACACCTTGAACATACACGCTTTCCACTCTTGTATTAGCATTGATGTCAGGGATTTGTGAGGAACCAGTATCACATATACCTTTTAGAAGTTTTCTATATTTCATGAGAAAAGCCAAGCAGTTGAGGTGTTTGATCACATGGGCCATAGAATAATGGGGGGCAAGTCTAACCCATCAAAAGGGAAAATGAGCTAGCAAAAATGTCTTCTCCTCTTCAGTAATTTGGTCGCCTTGTGTGTGTTGCTACAGATACATGCAAGGGCTTTCAAGTGTTTGGAGGTCAAGTCTTACTCAGATCAGAAGTGTCTCCACAAGCCAAATCTCAAGTAATGCCAAGCCCACTTCTACTAGGTTTAAGGTAAGGGCAGGGCACAAGCTCAAGGGATGTTTCTTATCCGACATCAAAATCTATATTTCTTTATGGGAGAATGGGGTCTCTACATGGTGTCCTCATATTGTGCAACTCTGAACAATGGTAAGGAAAATGACATTCAAGCCAATATTTTTAGCACCAAGAATACTGGTGGTGTAACATTTTGTATTACTTACAGCAAAATTAGGGTTATGTCATTAATGCCTAAAATATTGCTTCCAAAGCTGCTCTTTGGACCCAAACTTTGACATTATCACAGTTGCTATATGAATATGCAGACCAGAAAAGGCAGTCATGTGTTGTTCCAAATAGCCTTACACAAGATTATTACTGCAGTGCTTTAAAATTTTCATGGGCATTATAAATATTTATAGGGTGCTGGGGTTTCTCCTCCACTGTTGCGCATTTCTGTGAGAGATCTAATAAATTAACATGGCACCACCCTTCCTCCCTTCGCTTTGACACTCAGAAAAGTTCAAAGCCGTCACATAATTCTCAGGATAAACTATGCCCACCTCCCTGAGGCTGATCTGAAAGCCATAGATTTGCTCTGGAATGGATTCAGAACTTGCAGGACAATGCACCTCACAGCAAAGCACCGATCTGCAAGGGTGACAGGCAAAAGCATTGCACCCCAGAGCTTGCCATTATTTCAACTTCATCATTGCGAGTAATCTGCAGAAGGGGACGAGGCTAGAGGGAAATGCTATACGGAGCAACCAGAGGGGCTACAACGAGTCATGACATGCTAAGGTGGTTTAACAAGAAGGGCAACTAGGAAGTGCTTTTTATGAGTGATAGGAGGGGATCACATGTTAATGTTATATGGAATAATAAGAAGGGACCATTAAGGGAAGGTTAAGGCTTTATGGAGTAATAGAATGGGTTTTAGGGCTTTCTACATGGGGTAATAGGATTTACAATGAAACAGAAATATTCTGAGATACCGGTGAGGTTATATACAGTTTTAGTTTTAGTCTTGCTAATAGGTAACCTTAACTAGTGTTTTCTTGGTTCAATGTCATTATAAGGTTCTTCCTATACCTTCCTTTTTTTTTTACACCCTCTACAAAACACAGAAGGTCATTTATTTTTGTTTTGGCTTAAGATAAAGATTTGATAAAGATTCACCAGGACATCTCACTAGCATCAGGGCCAGAACAGATTATATCACGTTCTCCACACGGAACGGAACAAGAATCCCTGCCATAGGGTGTCCTGACTACTGAAATGGGGCATTAGAGAAAGACTAAAATACATAGATTGTCAAAATGCATCATTCTATTTTTATAGCGACCTCATGTAATTTAGAGAAAACATTTCAGGTCTCTTATCTCATTGTCAAGTATGCCTAGAACACAGTTCATTATTTTAATTTGATGGATCCTTGTGTCTTTTATTCTCCTTAACGATATCTGTCTGAAGTCACACATACTGCGTAATGACACTGATGTCCTCTGACACTGATTATGTTGCAGAACTCACTTTCCTTGCATCACTAAGTGCCTGTCACAAATATGTGTTTCCATCTGAAGCACTTTCCCTTTCCTGCTTTCATTCTACAGTATTGTGCCACTGCAGTGTCATTGTCAATCCACCCCCATGCGAGTCCTCTTGCCTCGAATGAGTAAATTGGATAGGCTGCAATTCAAACGCAGCCACACGTAGTAAAATTTTACAGGCTACCAAACCCAATGTTGTAAACATAGCTCCTGTCCTTTATCGGAAGCTTCGTGTCTGTGCCCTGCATGGCAGGCTTTGGATAACCTCAAGAAAATGTTGCCCTGTTCCCAGCCTCTGAGAATTTTGCACATCTGGTGCCATTCAAAGGTCATTCACTTACGTCTCCTAATTTCGAGAAGCATATGCTCTCCTGGCACGCAAGGTCCTCTGGCCTTGACACCAGAGGGCATGGCTTGAAGTGAGTATGCATTGTGCCTGACAGTTTCTTGATTCACCATGTATGCTGTGTGTATGGCGCTTGTGATGGTTACTCTCCCAGATAAAAAGAAAGGGGGGGAGACGACAAATATATATATATATATATATATATATACATATATTTATTAAAAAAAAACAGATGAGTGGTGTTTAGATTAGGACAAGAAGAGAGAATCCTTTAACACTATAAATTCTAATCTAGAAAATGTTTCACAGTTAGTGACTCCAAGACCACTTCTGTTTCTGGCCTTTAGCCACAGAGACTACACCACACTACTGCTACTATTTGGACTCATTTAGTGAATATTCCTTAAGTGCGTAATGAAACAGCCGTGTCTGTTCACTTTTTTAAATAAAAACATCCATCGCTAGAGATCTTTTTCCTTGTTCTATATCTGATATATAAAACAGCTATATATATATATATATTGTTGAAGATTATCTCCAATTGTTAATCAGGGGACAACATGATATGTTGTATTTACTTCTTGTAAATTTGTACCCTTTTTATACATTGTAATATTCTTTGAGATAATGACTTACATGCTGCATGCTTTTAATTGTTATGTTTATACCTGTTCACAGATGTTTTTTTATTATATATTAAATTATTATTATACTATTAAAACATATTAATATGATATTATTAATATTATACTATTAAATAATAACCTGCCAGACCTCATTTTACTTGTTTTCAGTTGTGTGACCTTGCATCTTTCTATGCTGCATTGAGTATGCCATTAACATCATGTTAATATATGTTGTCAGACAGCTGTAACTGATCCATACAAAAAATATAGTAATGTATTATAGTGGTGCCACATCCATTAAATTAACCCGCTTATATCGAGCAGTGAAGTTACTTGAAAAGCACAGCCAGAGTAATCAAAATTTTACAATAGCGATAAACATTGCTTATTACGCGTCCTCCGATGCACTGGAATAAGATTAATTGATTAGGACAGCGGAGAAAGTTACATCGCACCTTCCAAGTGACTGTTTAGGACGTTGCTCCTTTTTAGGAACTTGCTTGCTGGGAATGGGTGTAATGTACACATCTTATACATTATCTCTTAAATGACGTACTCTGTTACGCAAAGAGCCATCAGTACTTCTTAAAACTACCTAGTCCACCCTAAACTACACGAATAATCTATACTTCTTTTGCCAATTTTCAGTCTTGGGGGGTATAATACTTCAATCTCTGAGACAAAATTATGTAGGGTAAGACAACAGAACACTGCTAAGGGCTGCCTTGAGATTGAGCAAAATTTAGAGTCTGCTACTAATAATCAACTGGATGTACAGAACAGTGAATCATTTTTCAAATAGTCTACAAGCTTCCTATGAATCAAGGTAAACATTTAGGTAGCGTGTGATATTTTACAACACAGACTAATAGGAGAAATTTGGTTGAATTAATGTTATCGTTCGTCAAGTTTATTGCAATGACTGGAAATGTTGGTAAATGATAATTTGGCTCTGTATTGCTTCGGTTCTGAGCGCTCTTACTCTACCCATTGTGAAGCTAAACCAACCAGCCTCCAATATTTAGCATCCAGCTCTGCGCCCTGTACTAAGATTAATGTTCTGTTGTACTATTACTCTCAACTTCAAAAGCTCTCTTTTTTTCCCCATAATTGTTGTTTACAACATCAACGTAAACAAGAGACACAAAAAAAATGTAAATTAACCGAACGGTGGAGGTTTTTCATTTTCCGACGTGTGCATTTTTCAGCGTGACAGCATATAAAAAGGGAGTATGCGAAAATGCAAGGGAAAAAAAATAAGCCCTAGCAGGCGGGAGAAATGATCTTTTTTTATTGCAAGTTCTATAACTCTGCATCCACCAAGCAATGAGATAAAGTGAACTGTGCATGGGATAGTAATTCATCTTTTATATTGGGAGCAAATTCACGTTGCTCTGTCCCCAGTTCCTGGCAGCTAATTTAGAGACCTGCTTACACTTAAGGATGAACTTTTGAACAAGATTATAATCTTTCTTCTATCTCACAGATTTGGTCGTATTTCGACGCTTTTTCATTACCCGCGTGCACATGATACTGGGATTTATGGATGAATCTATAACACGCTCTGTGTAAGACAGTAAATGGATTTTTTCTCCCATCCGCCCTTTCCATGTTTGTATTTTGATTCCTGCATCCTGCTCTCACATGAAAGTTTAAAATATTTATTTGTATAATGTATATATACAAATAAATCTTCAATGCTTCAGTGTCCCCTTTCTATGACTAAACCTTACAAAAAATGCAAACGTTTCATGTTTATTTACTTTAAATATAGGAGAACACAATTAATGTTTCATTTACGTGACGACACACAGCAGAGGAATCGGTCTGTTGGGACTTACTGGAAATATGTAATACATCTACGGTATATTATTCCTTGAAGTTTCTCGATTACTTCCTGAGAAAGAAATATCATTTTAATCAATTAGCAATGAGCAGTAGATACATTTTTATATAATGTCTTTCTTGGATTATAACTATTAGTGAATGACATAAACATATCTAGCACATACAATTACAGCATACTATGTATAGCTTGTCTTGAACAGGATGCAGTACTGTGTAGCATTTTATATGATGAAGCCACAGTTAGATTTTCTAAACCAGAAGACATCAAATCACTTGACTGTGGATTGTCATACTGACCTGTCCCCAGTATTGAATATCGGTTTTTAATATCTTCATAATTATAAGGCAGAGTAAGAGCCTCTTTGTTTAGGTAGATTTATTTCTTGTACAGGCAGACCAACATGAAAAACGAATAATTGACAAATGGTATTACTAGGACCATGCAACCTACTTGATGTAGGTTAGGTTTCTAGGAGGAAAAAGATGGAATAGATGAAAGAGAGACCACAATCTACTATATATGAGATGTTATGCCCCTTTTCAATATCAGTTTCGGTGAAACTATTACCTTTCCTGACATTAACTCTCCTTGTGATGTATATCTCATATTCTTCATGGACAATTCCAATTCCAGAAAGCCCCTTCTGAGTTCTGTCACATGTTCCTTGCACTCTCATGTCACCCATAACTAATGTAAAAATTACAAAGAAAATGATGGATTTCTTGCGTGTCCCACGCACACTAATGCCTGACTCTACTGATTTACAGTAAGTAAAACATAACCTGGTTTTCAGGAAAAGATGGTAATGTTCTCAACATGAGCCAATTCCTGGATAGACCCTGATGAAAACTGAAAACAACCTAAGGTACTACATAAATACAGGTTTCAGTCACGAGTGAGGTCTACAAAAGTATATAGACTGATCTGCTGATACATCTTGGCCACTGGACTTATATGTATACCTGCTAACATAGAAATACCCTCAAAGCATATTAGTCTTCGGTCTTGTTATAAGGATATATATATATATACATATATATATATATAATAGCCTTATTTCTATACCATGTATGTTTAAATTAGTGTATCAACTTGTGCCACTTTTGCTGATCACGAACTATTGTCAATTGTCAACTATTAGACATACTATATCTGTATCTGAAACCAAACTTAATTATCATTTTAATCGTTACAGATAATACTTGCAGACTTCACTTGGAAGCTTCAAATATGTTATACCATAACTAAAATATAATCGCAGTTAAACCATTTTTTTAAGTTTGTTACCTGTAGTGGAAGGCTACTGCAATCATGATATCATTTTAAAAGCCGGTGACCATTCCAATTCTGCCAGGCAGATCGCAGAAATGCTTCCAACTGACTAGTTAATGTAAAAACGACCAACGTAACAGGTAGAAGTAGGAAGACATTGTGCTCAGTTTAAGAATCAATAATGAAAAGCCTTTTTTCTATTAACAGGTGTATTACTTATATGAAATAAATAAAGTGTGCCAAAGTGCCAACAATGAATCCAAATCACACTAGACTCCAAGCACACCATTAAACTAGTGGTATTGCTATCAAGCTCAAGTACATAAACGGGTAAAACAATGTGCAGGGGGTAAGTATATTTCCAAGGAGGTCAAGGGGGAAAAAACTAGAAGGTGAAATGCTTTATCATAGAAAAAAGAATGGTCAGAGTAGATGGGCCACATGGTCCTTTTCTGCCAAAAAATATTCTATGCTTCTATATAGGTGGTGGGTTGCAACCACTGAGATAGCACCCTGTGGAGCACATGCATATACTGTATGATGGAGTGAGTTCTGACCAATAAGACATCTCTTGTATTAAATTGCATAAGGGCATTTAATGTATATTTTTCGTTTCTATTGTTAGGTCATTGAATATACCGCCTGGACTTGCCTTTCAAAAGGATATAAACTAATTTCTGGATGTGGGATAGAATAGAGAAGTATACCGCTGAGATATACAGTATTTGTCCCAGTCTCTCAAACTCAGGAAAGTCCAAAACATCCAAGAACAAGAAATGAATGAATTGCACATACCCAAGGAGCTCCATGGTTGGAGTTCCATGATATTTTTACTATATATGTAAACGCACAATTTAATTTTGCACCTAATCTTGAGATCAGCAATGTGACTTAGGTTATATTGTAGTCACCAAGTAGAACTTACATCAAAGTAGCTCTCTGGATTGTCAATAAGTGGTATGCAGGGGGAGAATCACAGTGTCAGTTTCCCCATAGCAGATAACATGATTAAAATACTTTTAATGCCTTAACTTCAGGTGAATCTGTCAAGAAATATATCCATTGTTGTTTGCTGTCCATTTTGTTAAAGGATTTTTGGAAAGCACCAGTCATGCGGGGCGGGGGGTCTTTTTATATTTCCTTTAGGCCTCAGGGGAAACAAGCTGCTGAATTATGCATTTGTATTACTGAGTACTTATTTCCAGATACTTAAAATTTTAAATACAAAACTCCAGGAGTCATAATAAAAAAAAAACGTATACAGTACAATAAAAATACTGTTGCCAAACTGAGTTCCAGATTTTTCTAACTTGGAAAATATGATTTGGGAGGCAGTTATCAGAAAACGGATGGGAAATAACCCCATCATGGAGCGGTGCCTTTTATTCCATAAAACATTAGTGATTGCAGCGCGGTGTTCCCACATTACAGGAAGATAATGTTATATACTTACCATTTCATAACATTTCCAGTACCCAATTTTATGTCATGCAGTCCACTTAAATATAAGAATCAGACGTATTTTTTCCCCCAGCATAAATATAAAGTCACTTTACAGTGGACCTGTCATCTATAGAGAATAGGGTTCCTTTAGAAAATAGAACAGAATTACTCACCAGATTGCTAATGCAATCTATTTTGTTAACAAAAAAGCTAGAAAAAAAACCTGCTATATTTCCACGATACACAATTTAAAGGGTCAGAAATGCTTTAAAAAAAGCTATGAATGAAAGAACTATTGTATGCCTATTCAAGACACTAATGCATTGTTTGTACATTCTCCATTTGGAAAAGACTGTCTCTTATAATGTTCTATAGCTGAGATATTGAACTTCTGTTGTGAAGTACCGTACTTGCTAGATTATAGGATGACCCTCCAAAATTTGAATATAAATTTAGGAAAAAAAGAAAAAGTCTGATTATAAGACTACCCTATAGAAAAAAAGTGTTACTAGTAAATATTAATTCACATGTAAACAATTAGTTTTCATATTTAATAAAAAACTATGATTGAGAGAAATGCATTTCTGGATTTTATTTCATTTTATTTGCCAGCCTACCCCCTAGTTATGCACATCTGCCGGTGGACCTCTGTACGATGCGCGGAGACAACTTCTGCTGCTGCCTGGCACTTTCCCTGGGGCTTCTATGAAAGAGCACCGAAAGGTCATATCATGCCAGAGCTGTACTGTATGTATATACATACATGAACAGGGCCCTTAGGAAACAGATCCTTGGCATCAAAAATTCACACTTTAAGCAATAAGAATTGCTGGTCTGGAATTAATGTCATTATGTAACACCCATTGGGTTTATTAAGAACTTCAAGCTGTATGCAAATGTACAGAATGGGAGCAATTCACTGAATCAAATTGTTTAATTTGTAACTTTTATACAACTACAAACCATCCTCCAATCATCCTTTTGTACTCTGGCTAATGCCGTTTTGTTGAAAAAAAAGCTAATGATAAATGACAAACTTAGAAGCAATACATTTGGATTAGTATCCGGTTTCAATATATCCTCCCAGATGCCCAGGCTGCATTGACCAGTAAGAAAGGGGTTGAGAGGGGTTGAGTGAGGAAAGAAGTTAATTGTACAAGCAAGACTTCTTTAGCATTGCCATAAAGAATCAGCTCAGTGTGGTAATTCAGCAAGGAAAACCCCCCAATATATCACATGACTGACAACAGTAGCCGCCTCCAGGTCTGCGGTTAAAGGAAGTTTATTGGAGCAAAATATAAACATAGCAATGTTATCAATTATATATTGATATGTTAGAACTGGATTTGGGAATTCCTTCCATACATTAGATAAAGGGTATTTTAGCAATATTCAGAATGTTACCTTGTACATACGCTGCATCAATATACATTTTTGGTTAATAAGGAGTACAAAAACATGGTTAAGTGTCATTTAAAGGGTGTAAATTCCCTAATAGTTGAAAACTAATTCCAGTTTAAAGTCCCTAATGGACCCACTAAAGAAGAACACATTTGAAACTACTTCAGCATGCATTCTTGAAAAACATTTAAAAAATGTATATATTTGTATATATATACAAAGAAACACAGCATAAGTCGTATTACTGAAGCAAATAACTTTTCCATGGGATTTCACCAACATAAATAATATTGAAAAATTAAAGAGATACTAAATATATCTCAAGTATAAGCCCACCCTGGTCGCTTGAAATTAGCACACCAGTTAATAGCTTTGCCTTCATTATAAAACTTGGGCAGCTTTCGCCTCATAAGTTTTTTTGCTGGAAAGTTGTTCTTAGCACTTCCTACTCCTTTATTGTTCCTTTCCCCAAAGACCATCATTAAAAGCTCTTTACCACTGCATGCAGCACATAAAGATGTACTGCAGGCAGTCAAGCCCCCGTGCATTGTCTACGTGCCATAACGTTTTGTCCGTAGACAGCATGGGTTCTTGTGTTTTTGTAAAGGAAAACACACCTGAGCAGCTTGATACAGAATCTTGCCCTAGCAGCATCACACTTTCAGCCAGATCTCTTTCATCCGCTTTCGAGCAAGGCCTCCGTTTATTGTGCGCACAGTCCTCTGCCTTGTTTTTTTGTGTCACGATCCCCCACCGAGGACGTGTTCCCGACTCTGCTTTGTCAATGCAGATACGCTTTGCAGACGTCAAGCTTGCAGAAGAGGCCTCATCGTGACAAGTGTCAGAGCAAGGGACATCTCTCTGAGTCAATCACAGTGAGGCCGTTTCTGTGGGATTCCAGAAATAAATCATCTTAAAAGCTGTACAGGCAGCAGCAATACGCCCTTACCTGCTATTCTGCTGAATATCGTATAACCGAAACGCAATGAAAGTAAATAGATACGAAATTCAATTTCCCTACATCATATGAAACCACAATTCTTATAAATCTTTTGGTGGCTACCATATGATTAATACAACTCAACAACAACTGGTCTTTCTCATTGATACAGTAAGTCATGCTGCCAATGTATCAAATGGGCAACGTTTGTCTTTTGTGGTAAGAGGCATTAACATTGTGGTTTTCCTTAAACTTTTTATGTGACAGAATGATGTAGAATGATGTATTTTATTGTATTGTTTATATACCCAATATATATTGACCATTAGAGCTGCAGAGCACTGATATACTCACAGACACACACTTATGTGTCTAATCCTCTCCTAGCAAAGAGAGGCATCAGTAGAGGAAAAGCAAAGGGATTTGGGTCCAAAGTGGCTTCTTCTAAAAAAGGTTATATTGAGAAGGGTGAAGAACTTATTAACACCAAAAATATGCAATACCCCCAGTGAATGGCATTTTCTTTGATTCTGTCAAACTTTCTGTTTAAAGGAAAACAGATCATTGAATAATCAAAAAAGCGCACTGGTACAGCCGTCCATCCCATTTAACAGAAGGAATTTCCTTTACTGGTTCGCAGTTAGATCCTTTTGCACAAGGCAGAGCTCAAACAAAGACACTCTAAAGAAGGATGACCATTAATTTGAGTGGTGATTTTTTAATAAGACTGGGTGGTCACTCAGAGTCGTGAAGGTTCTTGTTCCCCCACTTGATGCCACAAGTGTGTGTGTGGTGTTACTAATCTCTCATACTTGCGCGCCCACATCTAAAAGGAACAGATATGCTTTATTAACGTACTTCGCTGTCTTAAAAAATAATAAAACATTTTCATTCTATGGAACATGATTCTGTGGAAATGCACAATGATTCAGATAACTCATCAAAGGACGCAGACTAATGGATCACTTCTATAAGGCAGACAGTAGCTTAATGGCCCTATTCAAAATAGTCAATAATAATGTGTCTGAAATAAAATACTTTACGCTCCTTTTTTTATGGGTAAGAGTAAAATAGAAATTGCTAAATATGCCATAATGTAGCCTGCATCAAAAGTAAATAGAAACAGCAAGTTTCACAAAAAAACAATTCTATATCTTTCAAAAAAACAAGATTTCTGCCTTTTTGTTTTTTTAATGTGAACCATTTACTTTCTCGCAACGAGTCAATTGCCCTAGAAATGGAAATTCTTAGCACGGGGTCCTGTGAAGCTCAAGCTTGGTTGATTCTTTGTCTTGTATGTTTATCTGTCTGATTAACAACATCATAGTTGATGTATAAACAATAAACAGCGAGGGGAGGTGGCTGGCAGTGTAAATGTACGCCATTTGACCCATACAATAAATATTACCCTTAGAAGTACACCATCTTTACAAATGATCAAACTGGGAAAGCAGCCCAAGGTGTGAATTTACTATTACTCGTCATTTTGCTTCTAGTTCCTTTTTCACACGTTTGCAGATCTGTTACTCCCTAAACCTGATTTGACAGATATTTTTTTGTTTTCAGCACTTTAGATGCCGAGGCACGATCCCAGCCGAGCTGCCAAACTAAGCATGTTTGCTAACAAGCAAACTGACAAACAGAAACTTATAAATGATAATCCTATAGCGAGCACATTTTAACAGCTGACTCAATTGGCCAACACTATCGAGTTGGACTTCTCCATTTGGATCAGTCAGCTAACTTTTTTCTCACTTACGTTACTGTTGCAATGTTTTCCTACTTGGGTAACAAAAAAACAGGTCCATAGGTTAACATCGATACACTTTAGAGCATTGGTGGGCTGAAGGAGCTTGCATTTTTCTACATCAGGTGTACTTATGGGGGGGAAAGGTTATTTTAAAGATATAGACATGGCTATGAGTAGACATTTCTGTTACTATTGTAAGCACAGTCCCTATAGATGAATTTAATTGTTTTGTTATTTATAATGACCTATAGGTTCGATGACAGACTTACAGGGATTTATTTAAAACATGGTTTGATTATTGAGATTAACCAATTATGTCAGTCACTATATCTAGCATTCTACTCCTACGTTTTTGGGAGAAATAATTAATTATTAACAGGAACAGATACCACCATCGACAGCCTTTAAAAGAGTCATACCTTAAACTTGGTGTATATGTATGTAATATATAATATCATTGTTGTTGTCGTCGTCGTCGTCCTACTGTATTGTGGCCAATGACAAATGCATGGGGGTGACCTTTTCCTTTTTAAAGAACTATGACAGAATAAAATGAACGCTGAC